>NW_026844366.1:323285088-323329746 GCF_025583915.1 Anolis sagrei ordinatus
CGAAACGTCAGGAGAAATGCCTCTAGAACATGGCTCTATAGCCCGAAAAAACCCACAAGAACCTAATTTTAAATACTGTCTTTAAACAGAGGTTGGTGGCTATGTATTGGGTATGTTTTGGTTATGTATTGGACTAGATGGTCCTTGCAATCCCTTCCAACTTTGTAATTTTATAAATCTTTCCTCACAGGACAATTGATCAAGTCCCTTGACAAGGATGGTTGTTCTGAATGTTTTCCTGGTCTATAACATCCTTTCTTATGATCAGAACAGTATGTTTGCACTGCAGTAGTATTTTCCCACAATTTACCTAAGACAGAAGTTAAACTACTTGACTGGTACTTCTCCGGATCATCCCATAATTCCTTTAAAACACTAGTATTAAATTGGATACACTCCTGTCCGATGATACAGAGGTCAGTCTTTCTTTACCTTTCATCAGGATCCACAATGCTCAATATTGGTCAACAGAGGCGATGGAAATATTCAAACTAGATTTTTCCCCCTGTGGAGATACTTGAGATTGAATCCAGGACCTTCTGCATGACATACCTGTGCTGCACAATTGTCTAGGATGGTATTTCATGTGTCTAGTCTTATCAGTGTAGGGTTGAAATATCCTAAAGGCATCAGATCCTATCTGATTTTGGAAGCTTAATAGGGTCAGCTCTGGTTAGTACTTGGATGAGAGACCACCAATGAATATCTGTAGACTACATTTCACAGGAAGAGATTGAAAAAAAAAACACCTCTGAGTATCCCTTTCCTAAGAAAACCATATAACATTCATGGGATCACTATAAATTGACAGGCCATTTGAAGATATATGGAAATGCAAAATCTTACATGGCAAATCTCATTGATGACCTTCCCTCAGTCTGTTCTATGTGTTTACTGAAAAGCTGATGTTATGGATGTTTGGAAAAGACTTTTCTTCTTAATCACCCACAGCGGGATATGTAAGCCAGATAAGGAAAGCCTCTTCTCAGTGTAGTAAATCCAAAGGATTACTGGTCAGGCAATTAAAATGTTTTCAATCCACCCGCCCACCTGCTCCATCTCCTTAGCAAGACATGGTTGCTTCCTCTTCAGAGGACAAAGAGGATCAGGAGTGCTAATGTTGCTCCTTTGCTAGGATATTATTCTGTGAAGAACTCTCATTATTTTACATAGTGAAGATAAACAAAACGCAATCACTGGGCAACATATGGCCCCTTGTTGCCAATTTTGTAGTCCTTGAAGCCCTAAAGTCTCCCACATCTGTTAATTTTTAAAAAGTGGCATGAATTTGAGAAATTTAGTCCTCAAAGCATGAAGACCTCCCAATGTGTAAAGCATACAAAAATAGCTGAACCAACCCTCACACACACCCAGAACTTCACACTATCCTCCTAACGCTTTTATTTTCCTCTGTAGTCCCTCTCAAAATGGCCAAAAAAAGTATTTTGAGAAGGATTTAGAGGACGACAGAGGAATGTGTACTTGTTATGGGTATAGATGATCTACAGTAGAGTCTGGGAGAGGATTGCTTCCTGGTCCCCATGCAGTTTTCTAGCTCCATAGCCTCTCCCACTGTGTTGTTATATTGTTGGTAAATCAAGACGAAGGGTACCTCTGGATCCTCCAGGATTAATGTATGGTAATTTCAGAAGAAAGACATTCATTTCAGTAGGATTTACTATTATCCACAGTTTCTTGTTTCCATAATAATTTTAACAACATATGCCAGAGAAACTGAGGTTGCATTATGAGTATATTATACAGAATGGGAGAATCTGCCAACTATGGTACAATCTCTACAAATTGCATTCTGAAAGCTAAAAGGTTGAGAAGATTGTAATGGCAACCTTGTTGACAAGCTTATGATGTGGAGACAAGCTGGTTTTTGCCTTGATGGATTTTTTTAAAAAAGAAACACAAAGCTGGAAATACTTGATATAGTGAAGTTGCTTCCCATTTCCAGATTGTGTCTGAAACGTAATGTGCAATCAATTTGGCTTCAAATACCAACAATCTCTCTTGTCTCAATTTCTTTTGGTGTGTCAGAGAAGATAAATGAACTAAAGGCCCATGAGCCACTTGAAAAGCAGGGGTTGAAAAGGGAAAGCAGGTAGATTCATAGGCATGGACAAGCATCATGTTACTTGACTGAATACAGAAGCCAAGAGAGGAAATAAAGGGGAGACTGCTCTAGCCTTTGCCAAGGACAACTTCAAAGTGAAAAGAACTTAACCAAGACCAGAGTCTGCATTTGATATGGAGAATAGGAAACCAGATGAACAAGCAGTGGAAGGCTATCATGTCAACTCTCAATCTTCTCTTCAACAAGCTGCGCATGCCCAAGTTCTTCAATGTTTCCATCTACATTTTGTTCTCCCTACTTCTTGTTATTTTCATTGCCTTTCTCTGATTGCTTCAACCTGCCTATATCCTTCTTAAAATGAGGCATCCAGAACTGAACACAATACTCCAAAAGTTGTCTGACCTGTATAGAATACAGGGGACTATTACTCCCCCAATTTGGAAACAACACTTCTATTAATGAATGCTAAGATAGCATTTGCCTTCTCTGCTGCAGCATTACATTCCCATCTTATGTTCAGTTTATGAACAGCAATAACCTCAAGGTCCTTTTCATGTGTAGTACTTCTGAGCCCTGCATCCTTCATCCTATAACAGCCTATGTTTAAATTTTTTCCATTTGTCTTTTTGAATATAATTTTATTAATTTCAATCCAGTTTTCTAGTTTATCAAGATCCTTTTGAATTCTGTGTGTATCTTCCAATGTATTAGCTATGCCTCCTAGTTTTGTATCATCTACAGATTTGAAAAGATTTCCTCTACCCCATCATCTATAATTGATATCATGATTTTACAGTTGCCTGGAAATGGGGTGGAAATGAAACTGCATTGGAAGAGCTATACTCTGGAGAAGGATCTCCATCAATGTGCATTTTTTCAATTAATAGATAGGATTCTATGTTGTTTGGTGTTGTGTGAAATTTCTCCATGAAGAAATTTGTAACCATTCCCATTACCACCCATGAACCCAAAGTTGAGAAGCAATATCTTCCTGCCCCACAGTCATTCCATGGCAAAAAGAGATCAGGGCAGAAGGATGACAAAATGACTGTGTCTATGTCTTCATAGCCAGATGCCGACTGAAGACATCTCTTGCTGTGACCTGCAACATGGAGATCTTGGAAGAAGTCAGTAGTGTGGATCTTTCTATGAGGATACAGTCAGATACTTCTCCAATCCTCCCTGCTGTTCAATAATTGCTAAAGTCATGGGGAATTACTGCAGTACAACAGTGGTCTTTGGATGCCACTTCATCTTTGTTCTGAAACTTCTCACTACAACAGGTCCAGCACCTTTGAGAGATCATTTCAAGTTCAGATTACATGCCATGATTTTGATTCACAAGTGACTTTATTTCCCTTCCATAGAGCTGATATATTTGACCTGCTGGCTGGAGGCCCTAGTATCCTGAACTGAGACCCCAAAATGTAGCTCTGCAAGCCTGCTGCATACAGAGAATGTCACTTCTCATAACATTGCAGTTGATTTCTGGCATTTGAGCATACAACTTTCTTTCAGTCTTTAAGCTTCTGAATTCCAAGGATTTAAGGGCAAGTATGAGTCATGGTGGTGTAGTGAAGCAAGGCTTTGAGCCTTAATAATCTTTAGCCAAATAAGATCAAGCATCCAAGAAAAATGGCCTCAGGAGTTGATGACACATTAAGATAAAGGGGATGTGGAGAGATCCTCCTAACCCGGCTTCTGTGAGGATGAATTGTAGCATCTTCTTACCAGCTTTGAAAAAAGAGATTACAATTCATAAAGTGAACTTTGTGGCCATCATTTACTTCCCATTTCAAAAAGGTTTCGAGGAGACTTTTTCATGATTGATTTTTTTAACCAAACACAATATGGTAAGATGCACAATGATAAACCAAAAGCTTTTCAAATCAGCCCATAATTTTAAAAAGACTGTGAGAGAGACATTAAAGAAAATGGGAAAAACTGCCTGTTCTGGGGATTGATACAGTTCGGCTATACAATAGCCCCTCTACATTCACAGGGGTTAGGGGCACAGGACTTCCACAAAAGTGGAAAAACTGTTGTTCTTTTTTTTAACAAAACCCACAGCACTAAGAGAAAGCCTCTCTAGGAATCTCTACATCCTCCAGGGTGACCCTATTGTCAGCTTTTGCTGGACATTGATCATAGAATTGCATTGGAGAGAATATTAATCAAATCCTCAAATGTTCAACCCTCAGATGTGAAGGGCTGACAATTTGTATTCATTTATTAATTAAGTTTCTATGATATCTCCTCCATCCTGAGCTCAAGGTGGCATTCATGACTTTCTTGCACCGGGATTGTGGCGGGATTGTGGCGCAGCTGGCTGAGTGTCAGCTGCATTAAAATCATTCTGACCAAAAGGTCATGAGTTCGAAGCCAGCCTGGGTTGGAGTGGGTTTCCAACCAATTGCGCAGCCCGTTGTCGACCTTTGCAACCCGAAAGACAGTTGCATCTGTCAAGTAGGAAAATATGGTACCACCTCAAAGTGTGGGGAGGCTAAATTAAGTAATTTATGAGGCCATAAAGACTTCAGCAAAAGCATGTGGGAAATGCGGAAGTACTTCATTAATGTTGCAGATGGACGATGAAAGCGACAGCTCCCCTGGAGGCCAGAAAAAGTTAAATAGCCTCTGTCTATGTCTGTCTATGTTGTATGTCAAAATTGGCATTGAATGTTTGCCATATATGTGTACACTGTAATCCGCCCTGAGTCCCCTGCGGGGTGAGAAGGACGGAATATAAAAGCTGTAAATAAATAAATAAATAAATTTCTTCATCCCAACGTAATCCTCACAACAGCCCTGTGGTGGGTCAGACAGAGAGTGAGAGTGACAAGCTCAATGCCACTTGCTGACTTTCATTGCTAGACAAATATAGGAAATCTCACAAGTTCCATCTACCATTCTTGCCAAAACACTACACTGGCTGTCTATTATTACTATTGTTCCCTGTTGAAGCACTTGAATAGTGGCAATTTCTAACTCCAATTTCATTGAAGTTGTGAATCTGTTCCAAGTTTTAAAGCCAGTTCTCAAAAGTGATGAATATAATTTATTTATTTATTTATTGCATTTCTATATCACTCTTCTCACCTCTGGGGACTCAGAGTGGTATACAACATGGAAAAATGGGGGGAAATAAATCAAAGACGAACATACATATAAAATCAATACATAACATAACTAAAACTCCTTTAAGAACCTCCTTTGGACTACCTCCCAGAATGGATACACCACCCCAATGCCATTTGGAGCCACCAGCAGCCACTGGGAAGGTTTTGGAGTTTAATGGCAAAGCACACACTTCGTCTATAGAAAGTCTTGCCTTGATTCCTGGTATTCCAAGGTATTACTGCAAATATTCCTTTGTTGGAAAGTGTCAGTGTCTGCTTCCAGTTCCCGCATGTTAGGGATAGAAATCCACAATTTCATTCTCACATTCAAGGATGAGTAATTACTATAGAAACAAAAATTTTTCTGCAGTATTTTCTTCATATTCAAACAGTCTGGGTGCCCCAAACAAACTTCTGAGTATCCTCTGAGGCCCTTCTATACTTCCATATAAAATCCAGATTATCCGCTTTGAATTGGATTACATGGTAGTGTAGTTCAAGGCAGAAAATCTGGATTATCTGATTTGATAATCTGGAATATGTAGAAGTGTAGATCCAGTCTGGCTTTGTCCAAATGGAATAAAGTTTGTCTAACCCTGAAAAACCCATGATACTCACTCTAAATAAAAGTATTATTATTATTATTATTATTATTATTATTATTATTATTATTAATCAGCAAACAGCATGGGAACAGTCAGAAGTGAACTTTTGGGATATCTGGGATTTCTTGTCCATGGGGTGCATCTCCACTGTATATTTAATGCAGTTTAACACCACTTTAACTGCCATGACTCCATGCCATGGAATCATGGGAGCTGTAGTTGGGTGATTTCAGTTCCATGTCAAGAAATAAATCTCCTCTCATTGTATATTGGTTTCCCATATAAGATTATAGCCATCTTGCTTGCAATTAATAACATTTTAAAATGAAACTCAGTGACACACTATGCAGTACGATTAAGATGTAAATTGGCTTGCCAAATCCATTGAGTCACATAGAAAAATGCAAAGACAACACGCTTCCCTTATTTTTAGGGGAGCCTTTTGTTAAGCAATAGGAGGGAATTCAGAAGCGTTTCTGTATGGTCAGCCAAACTAGATTTTACCGGCCTGAACACCGCTCAGCTTTGGAAAGAAAAATACATTAGCTGTTTAGACCATTGTCAGCAGACCACACTCTCAACACAGCTGGACAGATGCACACAGCTGGTGTGAATTAACATTGTTCCTTGCCCTGGATAGAAATATGCTGATTTATGGCTATCTGGGGCAACAGCCCCGGGGTGTTGTTCTTTCTTTAAAGAAGCTGCTTGAATTTATTTGCATTTGATAACAAATCTTTCCTACCTCAATTTTTTATATACTCCCAGCCTCTATCAGAAGTTGGCAGTATATGACTGGCCACTGCTTTTAGGAGAAGTGCAGCCAGCCCAAGAACATCATATCTAGCAAGGCTTAGGGTGGTCACCTATTCAGGTGCCAAGAAAGGGTAGCATGTTCTCAGATATTTCATGTGTTACTCTTGTATTTTTAAAGCTAGGGATGGAAAGAGATACTTTCAGGATTTTAATCTTTGGGCAAAATAACGTGATGGGTGGGTTGCTGTAAATATTTTGGGCTGTATGGCCATGTTCCTCTGAGGATGCCTGCCATAGATGCAGCCAAAACATCAGGAGAGAATGCTTCTGGAACATGGCCATACAGCCCGAAAAACTTACAGCAACCCAGTGATACCGGCCATGAAAGCCTTCAACAATAACTTGGTGGGTATTTTCTCTTTGACTCATTTACTATCTTGCCTACTAACAGTAGGACAAGATCCAATTTATTACTTGATGGAGTTGACATTTCTACTCGGATTTGCAAGGGCAGTCAATAAATATCTGGAAATAGATCTGCAAATGGAAATCTGCATCTAGAAGATTGGCAAATAATTTTGGTGGTTTCAAGATTCTTGTCAAAATGCCCCATTTTCATTTTTCCAGGTCCTGTTTTAAGGTGAAATACTGGTATATCTTACTGAAGAAACCAGCATGTATACATGCTTGGAAAAAGATTTTTATGCCCAAAATATGTCTGTATTAAAAAAAATTACAGGCAAAGAGCTAAAATACCCTACCTCCTCCAAGATGAACTGAACCACCTAAACTGGGTTTTACAGGCCAATGGATACTCCACCACAGTCAACTGAAGAGCTGCAAGACCGAGAACAAGCCACAAGAGTAAAGACCCAAAAGAAAAGTGTTCTTGCCATACATCAAGGGAACCACTTGCCGCATTGGAAAGCCGATGAAGAAACACAACATACAAATAATCTACAGACCCACTAAGAAAATCCAACAAATGCTACATTCAGCAAAGGACAAGAGGGATCCTCTCACTTCTGCAGGAGTCTACCGTATAACATGCAGCTGTGGACAAGTCTATATAGGGTCCACCAAACACAGCATTGCCCAAACATGAATCAAGGAACATGAAAGGCACTGCAGACTACTTCAACCAGAGAAGTCAGCCATAGCAAAGCACTTAATGAACCAACCTGGACACAGCATATTATTTGAAAACACAGAAATACTGGACCACTTTAACAACTACCATGTCAGGCTACACAGAGAAACCTTGAAATCTACAAACATGTGGACAATTTTAACAGAAAGGAAGAAAACATGAAGATGAACAACATTTGGCTACCAGTATTAAAAAAAACTCTAAAATTATAACAGTAACTAAAAATCAAAACTCAAACACAGGGGGAACTGAGAGAAGAAACAATCAGGAACAACTAATCACCTCTCAACAAAGAATTCCGCCAGGTAGTAACAGGGCACACCTAGAAACCGTCAGGCCATCAAATGCTAATCAAGGTGGCCAATTGAAACATTCACACCTAGCTCCAACAGACAAGAGTTCTTTTTCCTACCCTGGACTTTCAACAGATATATAAAACCAATTTTCCTAGTTTTCAACAGACCTCACAACCTCTGAGGATGCCTGTCATAGATGCAGGCGAAACGTCAGGAGAGAATGCTTCTGGAACTTGGCCATACAGCCTGAAAAATCCACAACAACCCAGCTAAAATACTGTTTTAAAAATGTACAGATATCTTTTGGTCCAGAGGAAGGATGCGCCTACACTGCAGAATTCATGCAATTTGACACTACTTTAATTGCCATGACTCTATGCTATGGAGTCATGAAACCAGTCATTTTACAAGTTCTTTAGTTTTTGCCAAAGAGTACTGCTGCCTCTTCAATGTACAAATCCTAGGTTTCCTTAGCATAGGGCTATGGCAATAAAAGGGGTGTTAAATTGCATTAATTTGACAGTGTGGATATACTTGTAGACAGGCATTGTTACATTTTCACAGTCTCAGAGGAAGGTGAAGGCAACCTCCCCTCTGAATAAATGTCTAATCTTTAAATCTTTTATTAAAGGAGGAAATGAAATGACCAGGTTTCCCACACTTTACTGAAACAGACTTTGAATTTTGACACCTTTCAAATTAAAATGCAGAGCTTGGGAAAGTTACTTTTTTGGACAATGTCTTATAGCATCCATTCAATTCAATAGAATATCCAGTGGCCATGGGAGGATTTTGACATCTGTAGTCCATATGTGTGTATGTGAAAGCTGGATAATGAAGAAAGCTGATAGGAAGAGAACTAACTAATTTGAAATGTGGTGCTGGAGGAGGGTTCTGCAGATAATAGAGGCTGGATCTACACTGCCCTATAATCCAGATTCAGAATTTGGATTAACGACATTAATCTGGATTATAGGGCAGTACAGAATGATATAATTCATTGCAATGCTGTTAACCCACATTCTGAAAATGGATTATAGAGCAGTGTAGATTCAGCCAGAGACTGCCCAAAAACAACAAATGGGTCTCTGAGAAAATCAAGCCTGAACTGTTCCTAGAAGCCAAGATGTCTAAACTGAGACTAGTATTTTGTTCATTTTATGAGAAGACATCACTCACACGAAAAGACAATAATGCTTGAGAAGCTATAAGGCAGTAAGAAAAGAGGACAACCCATTACAGATTGGTGGCCCCCATCAAGGAAGCCATTGACCTCAGTCTGCAAGACGTGAATGAACAGGACTGTTGAGCACAGAAGGCCTTACTGGTGCATTATTTAAACTGTTATGTTTATTCATATCATGATCTGATCACCATGCTCAATATATCCCATACGCATGGGGGTATTGGGGTAAGGATACAAAAGGTTTGCTAGGGTAGACCCTCTTTCACTCAGACTCAGCCCCCCCCCCTGAATCAAACTCAGCTCCCCCTGAAACAAAATCCTGGCTACAGGCCTGGCACAGGGTGACCTGGCAGTCTCTCATTCACAGGTTCACAGAGGGCCATTGCACACAGTCCTTTATCCCAGAATATCATGGCAGAAAATCCCACATTACCTGAGTGTGGCCTCAGATGACCCAGTTCAAAGCAGCTATTGTGGGATTTTTTGTCTTGACATTCTGCAATATAGGGCTGTGTAGAAGGACCCTATATGACAGTTAACAGCAAGAAGTATAAGTATATGCATATGTATGTGTTTGCACACCCACCCATACCCACTCCCATCTGTACAGCTCTCACAATCCACTAGGTATTTTATCTGATGGTTTTAGTGTGCTTAGCCCCATCTACACTGACATATAATCCAGATTATTAAAGCAGAAAATCCACATTATCTGCTTTGAACTGGATTATATGAGTCTACACTGCCATATAATCCAGTTCAAAGCAGATAATCTGGATTTTATATGGCAGTATAGAAGGGGCCTAGGTGTGCATATTCAAAACTTCAAGAACATGGACTGGTTGTTTAACATATTATCTAGCCAAGTAAGTCCACTAGAATTATATTTTCATGGTCTTAACTAAATCAAAATGTTCATTTATGATAAGTCACTCCACACTGTCATATAATCCAGTTCAATGTGGATTTTATACAGCTGTGTGGAAGAATCCTAAGATTACTCCTATACAGTTCACATTAAATGCTGGAACAAATTCATGATTCTCCTGACATGGACTCTATTGGAATGTAGATATGATATGCTGTTTTGATGCCATTGTGATACATACATAACAGCAAAGCTGAGGAACATGCTAACTTTGGTAGAAAGAAAAGCTCAGCAATAGAAGGAAAAAAAAACTCACACAGGAGGTGCCATTTGCTTGGCATCTCATCAAAGTGACAGTATTTCTGAAAAGGCTCTGTTTTTTAATAGCCATCTGAACAGTACTGCAGGTGCTGAATGGACCGTATATGGGAAAATGCAGAAGACAAAATGGGGCCTAAGCATGTTATGTTCAGGGGCGGCTCAACCCATTATGCAAAGTAAGCATTTGCAGTATAGTTGATTTTGGCCAGGGGCGCTCTTGAGGCGCTCTTGGGGGAAAATAGACCTTGACATATGCGAGTTGTAGTTACTGAGATGTAGAGTTCACCTACACTCAAACAGCATTCTGAACTCCACCAATGATGGAACTGAACCAAATATGGCACACAGAACTCCCATGGCGAACAGAAAATATATATCAGTGATTGGTTGGGGGGGGGGGGGCAACAAAATACTGTTTGCTTACCATTGAAAATTACCTAGGGCCGCCTCTGGTTATGTTCACAACAATGCCAGAGAACATCTGTAAATTTGTCAGCTGATTCAAAGCCCATTGCTTTYGGATTAATTGCTGAGAGTCTGCAAACACTTGTATATTATCAGAAAAGTATAGCGAACAACGTATTATTTAATCAGTATATAAGAGACAAAATTCTTGTTGAAATCAGCATTCCCTGAACTAAAAGGGCACAAGCAAGATCAGGAGGACTACTTCAAATAGCAAATTGACATAAATAAACCGCATGCTAAAGCTTTGCTCATGTCCAGCCTTCCTTCAATTCTGTCAAAACAAACTGGCACATTTGTAATGATGATGAATGCCCACCAAAGGCTAAAATAATGTGTAAGTTTCTAATTTGTTTTTTAGTTCCCCCAGGTTTGATGTGGAAGGAAGGGTGTGTTTGTGCGCACCCGGAGTCTGTATGCTTATAGCTCTCAAACATCATCAAACTCATGCTCAAATATTTACAGCATGTTTATACTCATGACTTCGCCTCTGAACAAATTGTTTGACCTTATTTGCCAATGTATTGTGGAAGGGCTCACTATGACAGATGATCTTTCAGGGGCAATCGCAGCCCAGGAGTGAAACTGATGCTAGGCGGCTGTGTCTCTCTGCTTTGCTTTAGCAAAGACCCCTCATTGCTCTAACAAGAAAGTTTGAAGGCAGCCACCATGACATGTTGAGAATGAAGAGGTGAAGGCCGGTCCCTTTTAAACCTTTGATAGAACAGCATGCCCTTCACGGGTCATTTTGTGTGATCCAGCACTGATGACAAGCTGACATGGAAAAGCTGAGCAATTGAAATTACCCAGTCACTGAAACCACATAATTAATGTACTTTTGCACTGCAATAACAAACACTTTGGATGTGTATGGACTATAGGGGAACCTTCTTCACTTCTCCCCCTAAAAGAAACCAATTCCATTTCAAATAGACATATCAACCGGTCTTGCTGTAAGTCAACAGGGCAGCTATTTGAGAAGACAGAAAGTACCAAAGTTTCCCACTACAAATAAACGATATAAACAATGCTGCAAATACCACTAAGTTTTTTTTTAAAAATGGAAGACCTTTCCAAATATACCAGCACATCAAGGGCAGAATAGGCAGATATCCAGGCAGAAAACATTGGTCTTTTCAAATAAAGTTATAGTCAATTTACTTACATTCAGCATTTTCAACAAATATATTTGATGGCTCTCAGAAAATGAAATGACGGCCAATAAAAGTAATACATAAAATTAACTAGTCCTTCAAGGCCAATATATATATAGAAAATTCATCAGTATGTGCACAACAATTTATTTTTTAAAAGCCAACACTTAAAATGCAGACATTATAGGATGAGTGAAATCTGGCTTGACATCAGTACATGTGAAAAAGATCTAGGAATTTTGGTAAACCACAAACTGAACTTGTGTCGGTAGTGAAGTTTAGAAAGCCAACCCAGATCTAGGCTCCATCAATTGGAGCACAGTGTTGTTTATGAGTTTTAATGCATATGTTTATTTTTATTGTATTTATGTATATGTACAACATCAAATTGCTGCTTTTTGTGAGGCACTCTGAGTCCCTCTGCTGGGATGAGAAAGTTGGGATATAAATACAGTAAATAAATAAATAGATCAAGGAAAGTATTATATTGTATGATTTTATTTTGCTTTTATAATTGTAATTATTGCGGCATCCAATCGTTGCCATTGTTAGCCACTCTGAGTCCCCTGTGGGGGTGAGAAGAGCAGGGTAGAAATGCTGTAAATAAATAAATAAACAAACAAACAAACAAATAAATAAATAAATAAAGAATAGTCCCATTCTACTCTGCTTTGGTCAGACCTTTCCTGGAATACTGTTTCCAGGTCTGGGTACCTCAGTGAAAGAATATTAACAAGCTAGAACATGACCATAGAAGAAAAACCAAAATCATCAAAGGCCTGGAAGCCATGCCCTATGAACATCTTGTGTTATTAGTAGATGCAAGGCTGGATCATTGGTTGTTGGTTAATCCTGACTAGAGAAAATGAATCAGATTAATGACTTAATGGTGAGTCATTACAAAGGTAAATCTAATTGACTCAATGGTTATACTCTAGTCAGGGCTAGTAATAGACCTTAGGCAGTAAATGTCCTTTAAAATGCAGAATGCACAAAGTGCTGTAAATGTGAAGATCATTCCAAGATTGTAGTTGAAGTAATTCAAAGCAGAAACTACAATGACATTTGTATTTGTATTTTTTCTATGTTGTACACCACAATGAGTTGCCCCTGGGCTGAGAATTGCGGTGTATAAGCCCAGTAAATAAATAAATAAATAAATAAATAAATAAATAAATAAATAAATAAATATTTGGACCACCCTGCCAACTAGTTGATAGGTAAAAAGTTATGATGAATTTAACATATACTAAACATTTACTTTTGCCTGAATTATACTGACAAAAGAAGTTAGATGAGAAATGGGAACAAAACTTTGCTTGAGCAAAATGTCCACCACCCTTGCTGGTGGGACTGGACTGATGGAAGATAGAGCCTGATGCCATATCGAAGTCCACAGTGAGTTTGCCCACTGCTGATCTAAATATCCCAGCATGTGCTTTGGACCCTGCACCACTCTAAATGCTCAGCAACACCCAGCCTAATAAGTGGTGATGAATTAAAAGGGTGGCAATCCAAAAACATCTGGAGGATCATGTTTACCAACCCCAGTTGTATGCCTGCATCCACACCATGTAGGTTACTCTGGTGAATATTTTCTTTACTGCAACACCCATGAATCAACATCTCAAATGATGTATATTTCCATCAGGTCTAGCCCCATCATTAAGCACAATGAGATGCCCATCTAGGGTAGCATATTTTGGACATTATGATGCAGCAGTTAGTTCATTTGTTAGTTCAATGAACATTTGTTAGTTCAGCAGTTAGTTCAATGCCTCTAGAACATGGCCATATAGCCCGAGAAAACCTACAACAACCCAGTGATTCCGGCCATGAAAGCCTTCGACAATACATAGTTAGTTCATTTTCTTGTTGTGGTAGCTTTTTTATTATCAGAGCTGGGAAGAAGTGCTTGCAAGGTTTCTGTCTTATATGGCAAAATACTTTGGTTGGCTTTCAGTGATGCACACACGTTCAAGAGTGTGAGTGGGGATTGATTGCCTCAGGCAGCAAATGTTTACGGCTGGTCCAAGTTTTTAAGAAAAATCATTTGAAGATTTCTCCATAGCCAGTGACCTCAATAACTGATATTAAAAGCAGACAGCTTTGGACACATTTGACTCTGATAAAAAGTCATACCTCTCTTCAGTCAGTGTTTGTAATCCACATGGCGAACAATAACATGTATCGCTTATCTCCTGTGGCATTTTCCATGGCTTCAGACTGACAGCTGAGCCAAAGTGAATATGTACTTTGTCTGATAAGGGCGACATATGTGGCATGTACATTGCACATTGTCTGGATTTGAGAATGCGTTGTTTCCTGTCTAATGATGCAAGACAAGTTTATCCAGAGATATATTTCTAATTCAGTTATACTGAATAGAAAATAAGGTGTATAACTTTTTTTTAGAACTCAGTGTCATAATCCATTTTTTCCTCCACCTCAAATTCAGTTGGCAAAGTTTTGAATTAAAAATGGTTATAAATTTTGAAGAAAACCAATAGCAAAATTCTAAGTTTTCACTGCTCAGTTAGATGGTTCCTAGGGAGAAGAATGTGTTTTAATGTTCAAAGACATATTCTTGTTAGTCTGGGGTATCAGCATGCATCTAAAATAGATTTAGGCAGACTCTATATTGCAGAATTAATTCAGTTTAACTACAATGCTATGGAATCCTATGATTGGCAATTTGGTGAAATATAAACACTGTTTGGTAGATAAGACCAACGACCTTGTAAAAAACAACTTCCATGATTCCATAGCATTCTGCCACGGCAATTAAAGTAGTGTCAAACTGCATTAGTTCTAGATGCAGTCTTGTTTTATACCATGTATGTTACTAAGTTCTTCATTACATGCACAGGAGGGAAGCAGGGGAAAGTATGAGAAAGAGTCGGGAAGAGTAGGGAAAATACCTTACCCTGGTCTGTCCTGGCAGGGCCTGTCTTCAGGGATGGCTAGCCATCCCACAACCTTTCCCACCCACTTCTCACTTTCTCCTCACTTTCTGGAACCAGGAGTTGGGTAGTAATGGCTCCTGAGAAAGGAGGCTGTTCTGTCTCATCGGCTTTTGCTGGTTAAGGGAAGGCATGCAAGGCAACTTGGGGCACCTCACATACCCTCCCTTCCTCTCTCATCACATATGGAGGATAGGAAACCCTTTGGCACCCTTTCCCACCCCCACCACATGGCAGAAAGGGTGGCAACATGTGACAACGCACGTAGCCCCACCACACTTTCTGTCATAACATGGGCTTTGGGGGCAAAAAGTGTGGGTAGCTCCATTGGAGCTACCCACCCAACGCTTTCCTCTCCGTAATGGAGGGCAAAGTGCCTTTCACATCTACTTTGGGAGGAAAGTGGGTGGGGCCTGCTGTGTGTCATGTGATGGTGCCTGGCAGGTCCCATTAAAGCCATGCATGAGGGTGACAAAATGGAGTATTTGGGTATATGAACAACTAAACATAAGCATGAAGTTTCTATAAATCAGAGTTGGAAAAGTCAATTTCTTTTGCATGGTCAGAATTCTCAGTTTGTATGAGTATCGGGGGCTCATTTAAATTGCCATATAATGCAGTTTGAACTACATTATATGGTCAAAGTAGACTCAAATAATGCAGTTTAATTGCATTGAACTGCATTATATGATTCTTCACTGACTATAGAATGCAGTTTCAAACTGCATTATATAGTCAGTGTAGATGGATCCTGGATCTTCCTCTGTAGAATGTTCCACATGTGCCTTTGGTGATCATTTGAACTCTTTCCATGGCTATGCCCAGAAACATGACTGTACATATGGTTACTTACATGTCACCCAAGAAGAAGACAAAAGATGACGCTAATTTCCACAAAATGTGTACATGCTAAGGCATATGCGTTAATTCACACTGAAAATTAATGATTGTATTTTAAATATAAACATAGGGAAGAATGGGGAAGGCTGTTGCCAGATGTCCTGTGTGCCTTGCTCAGCTTACTGTCCAGTTTGCTAGTTGATGGGTGGCACAAGTCTTCCTCTTTTCCTTTCTAATTGTAAGTTTTTCCAACAGAAGATGCCATGAAGTAAAGGATACTTTGCAGACATAAGTCTGTCCCCTGTAAAATAGGGTACATGATCACCCCATGAGTCCTAGTTGCCTCACTCAGGTTACACAACTCTTAGGAAATCCAGATACTATGAGAGTTTGCATTCCTTCATCCCTGTTGCTCCTAATATTGATCTCAGGACTCTTATGTTTTAATAAGTGCACATAAGACATTTTAGAGGGAAATATAATATCAGATAAAGCATTCCAGATCCCCAGTCTGGCACTATTTTAACTTTTATAAGACTCTGCAGCTTTATCCCTAATGAGTTATGCTTGGAAATGCCTGAAAAATATTCAGCCCCCCTTGTTAGAAAATATTCAGTTCCATAAATCCCATCCTTTTCCTACAGAAAGGCACAATCTAGTTCTTGTTCCCACCACCTCTATTGATCCAAGGTCATATAGAGTTTTATGTGGACCTGTGCATTTAAGGCAGGAAATACAACAGAGTTGAGTCAGATTCTAATCTTAATGGTACCGCTTAGGGATGAAAATGATTCTGTACTATCCCTGTGTAGATTCACCCTAATCTCTTTCACTAATATTGCCTTTTGATGCATTGGATAACAGGATGTCATTAAGAAGTGACTGTCTTTCTAATGAAAGCAACTAGCTAATTTTCTAAAGCGTTAAATCACTGTTCATAGTTCTTTATATGTTGTATTTCTCCGTTTTTTGCTTTTGTGTTGCTCTTTTCATGACCTACAAATTGGTTATATGGATCTATTTTTTCCTTTTCTTCCGATCCATGCTTTTGGAATGATTTCCATAGTTACAGTGGTAAAGTGCTGGATTCACATGGTCTTAGTTTCATGGCCACCCAGTTCAAAACTCTGCTATGCACAAACCCAGTTATACACCTGATAGTCATCCATTCTTTGTTTAAAATCCTCCAAAGCAGGTGCGCTCTCCAAGGAATTCTATACTATTTTTCAACAGTCCTTACCACCATTGTTTAAGAGGAACACGTTTCTTGCAATTTGAATCCACTTGTTTATGTCCTAGCTAATGGGGTTTGACACCATTTTAACTGCTGTAGCTCAATGCTAGGGAATCATGGGAGTCTGGCAAGGTCTTTATCCTTCTCTGCAAGAGTACTGGTGCCTCATCAAATTATAGTTCCCACAATTCCATGGCATTGAGCCATGTTCATTGAAGTGGTGTCAAACTACAGCAATTCTGAAGTCTAAATGCACTCCTAGTCTCTGGAAGAGCAGAAGACAAGCTTGCTTTATCTAGTACTTGGCATCTCTTTAGGCATTTAAAGATGGCTGTCACACAGCTCCCCACTTTTCTCTTTTCCAAGCTGAATTTTCAGCTCCATACTCATTCTTTCTTGGGCTTGGCTTTGAGATCTCTTATCATCTTGATCACCTATGTAAAGCCCTTATTTCAGGGCAACCCTTGCTCCTTCAGGTTGCTCCTCAAGAAAATAATGTAGGTCCAATGTTCTGGGAACACCATGACTTAGCCTGTTCATAGCAGATATTGCTGCTTTTCTTCCTCCTCCTCCTCCTCCTCCTGTTGTTTTTGTTTTTGTGGACTTTCATTTATTATTTATGACCACTCAAAGGAAATCCTATCGTGGGGTTCTATTGGTAAGATGTTTTTATTGAAGGTTTGTCATTGGCTTCCTCTGAGGCTAGAGAGACTGATTTGCTGAAGGTCACATGATGGGTTTCCATAGCCATGTGGAAATCTCAGTTTTTAGACATTATGCTATATGGTAACTGTTTTTATATCGTGTTATTGTTGCATTGAATTTTTGCTGTTCTTGTTGTTAACTGCTGTGAGTCGCCTAGGGGCTGAGAACAGCGGTATACAAATAAAGTAAATAAATAAATAAATAAATAAATAAATATTAACTCTCAGATGTTCAAAACAAATATACTAGCAAAATATCGGTTTATGTAATCAATGGGGAACTCCAGGAATTACACAATGCTGTGAAAGCTTGGAACATATGCCATCAAATGTCCCTTATAGTATGATTTTTATATATGTTTAGAATTATACAGCTATTATTGTTTAACATGTTTGTTTCATTTTTATCTTCCTTTCCTCCAATGAAGTCATGGCTCCTCCCCTACTCACAACAAACCTTCAAGATAGAAATCAAAGCATACATAAAGAGAGTTATGGGCCCAAGGTCACTCACGGCTAAGTAAGGATTTGGACTTGTATCCTCCAATTAACAGTTCAATTCTTTTTTATATCATATTGAATAAAAAGGGGCTGTTTAGAATGAAAGCTAAGAATCTTTGAAGGTTAAACCCTACCAAACCAGTGTGAAGCCAATGCAATTGTAGTCTGCATCAATAGGAGCATGGTGACTAGAGCAAAAAAAATAATAGTACTACTTTATTATGTTTTTGACAGATTTCACCTGGCATTCTGTGTAAAAGTTCTGGATACCACAATTCAAGAAGGATATTGACAAGCTGAGAGAAGGGTGACCAAAATAGTCAAAGGTCTGGAAACCAAGCCCTATTAGAAGGTGAGTGTGTTTAATTTGGAGAAGAGAAGGTTAAAAGGGGACATGATAGCCATATTTAATTTTTTGAAAGGATGTCACATTGAGGAGGGGGCAAGCTTGTTTTCTGCTACTTTATAGATTAGGGCATGGAGCAATGGATTCAAATTACAGGAAGATTGAATTGAATGGCCCTTGAAGTCTCTTTTGACTCTATAATGCTATGATTCTAAGTCCCAGATGCATATGGAAAACCCACATGTAGGTCATGAGAACAAGGGTAAATCCTTTCCTTCTCCTGTTCCTCAGTGACTTATTTGCAAAGGCCACAACTATTTGTCACCTATATTTTATTTTATCCTCCATGAATTTGTATAATCTTCTATGAAAGCTTTCTAAGTTGAACAGTTTCTGCGCCAAATGCTGTGCACAATGAAAGGTATAACCATATCAGGACCATGTAATTAACTCATTCTCATATATGCACCATACACATATTTATATATTTGTGAAGAAATACTGCATATCTGGAATCTTCTCATGTAACATAAGATAATTGAAAAATCCCACCATCAGGGTACTATGTTTCCACATTAAAAAGAAATAAACATTTGCACCATGTGCATTCAACAATGGCACAGTACATTGGACACAGCTATATTAAGCATGTCTTGAAGACGAGGCTACCAAAAGGGGAAAGAAAAGTGCCCCCCCCCATATTTGCAAGCCACACAACATGGTCCATGTGGTGCGCATATGTGTAGTGTGGTTATATTTTTTATGAATCATTTGTATATTCTTTGGCTAGACTCCTGTGTTTAAATGATTGTGGAAGCAACACAACACAGCTGTATTTAGAGATATTTTTTTTTGGTTAATGTGTAGGATGTATGGATCCCCACCCCCCAAAAAAGCTGCCCTTTTCACAATAAAGAAATTGTCTGTATGGCTGGAATGCACACTTTGCCATGATAAAATCTTTTGGTCCTTTTCTGGTGAGGAAATAAAAGTCCTAAATATATGAGAATGATGCCAATTCAACATTATTAAAGTCTCTTAACAGTCAAGACTGGAGGTGCTATTCATTACTAAGATATAAAAGCAAGTCTGTATGCTTGGCAGAAAGATTGATTTTGGAGTTGTTTCTAAAATTAATAACACTGCATTAAATAAAATAACTCATAATTTGTGATAGTGTTACTTGAAGGCGCATGGCTTTTGCCAATTACATTTGTTCTTTCCAAAAGGGGTTCAGAGAAAAGGCCTTGGAAAGAATATTTCAGGATGAATAAAAAATAGGTGTAGCTTGGAAAAGTTACTTGTTCTAAGCTCTGGAAATAATAAGATGGCTGCTTATGTATTAGACCAAAGAGGACACATTTTCACAACATGTGCCTTTGTTGCTTTTTATGGATTTCCATCCAAGAATAATTGCTACATGATGATGATGATAAATATTCATGTGGAAACCTCAAGGTAAACGCAATTTATTTGAAATAATATTTCCTGCACTGGATTGCAGTCCATGAAAATGTACCACAAATAAAACTACTGTCGCCTTAGATATAACCCAGGACCGTGTCGTAGTTTTGAGTTTCAGACCTTTTTTAGTGATGCAAAATCATGCATGAGTGGGAGATTCTGCAAAACAGTCTTGCCTTGTAAGAAAGGGAAATGTTTAATTGAGAGGGGAAGTTCATATCAGTGACTTGTAGCCACAGAGCCGTGCAGTTTCTTGATTTTATTATTATTATTATTTTTAAAGAAAGCCATCCGGGAGAAAAGACAAACTTTTGGCTTTGTTGTCAGAGATCTTCTTTGTCTGCCTACTGGATATTTACATGACAGTGCATTTGGAACAGGTAACAGCACCTGAGAGAAGGGCAATCCACAAAATGCTCACATTACATGTCACTGGTCCCAAAGTCACTGCAGAAGCAGCTTCCAATTACTGCATGGTTGAAATTGTTTTGGAAGATTGTCTGCATGTGCACTGAGCAGATTTGAAATGGAATCTGACCATTTTCATAAACTACTGCTTCAATGCACCTCAAAAATTGGTTTGTACAGAGTTTACAATAACATGCAATGGCACATCTTTTTTTTATTTTTGGTGAGGGAGCCTCCAATGTGGCTTACAAATCTGATGAGATAACATCCCGGGTTTTTAAAATTGAAACTAAAACCACAGTCTTGTGCACATTTACCTGAAAGTGCTGCCGTATTAAATTTAAATCATGTTTACATAGGTATAAGAAATGTGAGTCATAAATGTTGGAAATGAATGAGTTAATATGTTAACAGTCATTTTCCTCCCCACACGTACCTGGATGTACTACTAATCTAATATTCACATATAGGCCCAAATCTCACTTTCATTTTTTTAACCAAAGGGATATGAGTAATTTGTCTGGCATTAGAAGTTTTCTGGCCAAAGGCTAGCCAAGCTGTGAGAAGATTGATAGGCAAAATTTGGGAGTGAGCTAAGAAAAATAAATGCAGGAGAGTAGTATGGTACTTAGGCCAGTGGTTTCTGTCAAGTATTACAAATGGCTACTTAATCAAAAATGGTGGGATAAGGAAATATCATAGGTGGCTGATCCATTTCCCTCTTTTCTTTGGGGTCTGGATTTGAGATAGTATTCCCATGGAAACAAGGGCCAACCACCTTGTTCTTCTGCTTCAGGCTTTCAAAACTGATTTGTGTATTTCTCAATTTAGCCACAATACTAAAGCCACAGATTGGTTGGCTTAATTTTAAACCCATGCATTATAACAGTTAAGCTCCTAGCAAAGCTAGCCTACATTCCCTCTACTTGACCCTTTGAGGACATCAAATGAAAGAAGAAATGTGATTTATAATACAAGTTGAATATTGCTTACCTGGAATTCCGAATTCTGAAATAAGCTATAATCTGAAATTGTCCACATGGGTGGCTGAGAGGGTGACAGTTTTTGTCTCCCAACCCTCGAAGAAAAAGACTCACAAATAAAAACACAACAACCAAAGCATTGGGTTCAAATTGGGCAACTTTTATTTATCGTTACCTATTTAAATATCTAAACTAACTTAAAGGRGGTGCCTGGAACTGGTATAACAAAAACCCAGGTAGACTCTCTACCGATCTTAACARCAATTTACGGGCGAAGCACCTGGGTTTCCTGGTAACAACCTCGGACCACCACGTAAGGGAAATGAGTGAGGAGTCTCTCTTTTAAAGATCTTGGATCSTAACTCCTCCCATTTCAGGCCATTTWATTTCACTTCACCTTTTAACAACAACAGTAGGTGAGTGTTTAACTTCATGGCCTATCACCCCTTAAGGGGGTGCCTTAGGTGCACACCGACTAACAGGATTTCCCTAACTATTTAACGCTGACCTATTTATAGTTCGTCCACCATCCATCTAGCCCCTAAACAGTATAGGGTAGGCAAAAAACCCTCCSCGTGAAAAAGAAGGGGAAAAATTCCTACCCGGTCCTCTAGGCAACCGTAATTATACTGTTAATGGGCGGGAGTGGTGGGCAGCTTCCAGACTCGGAATGAGTCTGGATGGGGGCTGGCTTGCTCGTTATGCCACGCCCCCAGTCCTCTGGAAGGTTCCATTGGAACCTCCCCTTGCCACGAGGGAGGCAGACAAATCATTTTCTCCCTCCCCATTTCACGGGGAGGGGAAATTTAATTCTTTCTGGTGGCTCAATGTACACAAACTTTGGGTTGTTATYGGTTTTTCAGGCTGTATGGCCATGTCCTAGTAACATTCTCTCCTGATGTTTCACCTGGATATGTGACAAGCATTCTCAGAGGTTGTGAGGCATAAAAACCTCACAACCTCTGAGGATACTTGCCACAGATGTAGGCGAAACATCGGGAGAGAATGCTTCTATAACGTGGCCATATAGCCCAAAAAACCTACAGCAACCCAGTGATTCTCGCCATGAAAGCCTTCGACAATACATTACAAAAACATTGTTTCATGCTCGAAACATTACCTCCAGGTTATGTGTATAAGGTGTACACACACACACATACAAGATAGCCCAAGGCAGGTGCTTTCCAGACATTTTGACTTATGACTTAAAGATTCCCTAAGCATTGGTTACAATTTCTTAAGGTGTATGGGAGCTGTAGTCTAAAACAGCTGGACCCTACAGTAGCCTATTATAAAATTCTGCATACAAGTAGAGGTCATAATTTCACTATCTGTCTAGACAAAACACCAGATGCCCATAAAAAAGACCAGATGTCAAGTAGTTTTGGCCATATTCTTAAACAACGGGAAATAAAAAAGTCTTTAGTTTGCATTATTCATATCAGCCTCACATCATGAATCACCATGTGATAGTATAGGAAGATTATAGCAATGAAATATTGCTAGAAACATAACATTCATTTTTCAATAGACTGATAATTTTGCAACAATGTGGGGCATGATAAGTCAAATGCTTATGCCACAAATGCTTCCTGAAAAGCAAAGTGCCTCTCTATTAACCCTCTTGTTCAATGGTTTAGTAAGATTGTGCACAGATCTGTTTTGCTTTGTTACATTCATTCTTTCATTACATTTGTTACCTTCAGCAGCCCATAACAGGGTGCCCCTTCCCAGTATGAAAATTAGCTTGACACAAAAGCCAATCAGCTCAACACAAAAGCCAATCCCATCTCCTTGCTTGCCTTTCGTGAGCAGCCTCCTTACCTTGGAAGGAGTGCATGTGTGGTATGCAGGCCCAGAAAGCATGTGCGTCTGCCTGCAGCCGAGCGCCGCCTCTAGAGTAAGAAAGTCAGAATTTGCCTCCTTGCTTTGGAAAAACAGTGTGTGTGCAAGCCCAGAAAGCACACATGCCTGCCTGCATCTGAGTGCCTCTCCTCTAGAGTAAAACATGCCTAAAATGTTGGGAAGGGGAGCCTGGGAAGCCAATGGGCTGAAAGCCGGGACACGAAATGGGTCAAGGTTTACCCTGAATGTACAGCTTTACAGTTTAGTCATTTCCACTTCTAGTTAGAGTTCAATCTTTTACAAAGTCCTCCTTAGTGCCATCTTTTCTAACAGAGATAAGTGAGAAAGACTGTTTTCAAGGTTACTCTTTTAACTTTCCCATTAATTTGCTGCAGTTTCCTGGCTATGACTAGCAAACTAAAATCAAAACAGCAACTTCTAATTAGCCATTGTTGGTCTCTCTAGCTATGATTTTCTGTAATTTTAAAGGAATAATTAAAATATACTTCTCCACTTTTGGGGCAACCATTATTTCATACTGTCTCTTGATTCATTCCTGGGATGAAGTAGTTCTTTATATAATTGTGTTTTTTCACTGTGAGCTTAGTCATGAAAACTCACTCCCCAAAGATTGCTCAGTTACACTATATTGATGTGGACAAAGTGTAGCCCTTCATTTGTAGGTGGTCTGCAGATGTCAGCATTGTTCACCTTTGGCTATACAGTGATGCCTTGAGATAAGAGTTTAATTCGCTCTATTGATTGAGCTCTTAATGCAAATCACTCTTATCTCAAAGCAAATTTACCATTGAAAGGTGTCGAAAGGCTATTAATCTGTTCTGGCCCCTTGAAAACCCCTCCATTTTTTGTTACATGTTTTTAAATAAGAAAATTTACTTTACAATGAACAAATAATGTATAGATGCACATTCACATGGAACAATAAAGAAAGATCAACTTTAAAATGGTAGAAGCACAAAACTGTGGCAAGAAAGCACAAAGCATAAAGTGAAAAGGCAGAAGCATAATTTTCTTCATACTGTACTGATTCCAGCCTCCCTCTCTCACTGTTTCTCCCTCTCTCTCTTCATAAAGCCAAACATACCAGGAATAAAAACCACACAAAATCAACTAACCCGAAGTTCCTCAAAGCAGACAAGAGCAAAGCAGACAGCAATATCCTAAAACTGACAAGAGCATGAAGCATGAGGCCTGGAGGCTGCTCCCTTGAAGCCCTTAAACCATGTACTCTAGCGCTAATGCTCTCTCTGGCACTAGCTTTTAACTCAAAACACTGCTTGTGTGTCAATTCAAAACCAGGGCCAAGCAATGTCTCTTAACTCAAAATGCTCTTAAGTTGGGATGCTCTTAAGTTGAGTCCCACTGTACTAGCTAGGATTGAGAAAATGCAACAATTTTTGGAGGACCACAAAAAACCCCAACTCCACACCTGCCCTGTATAGTCACTTAAGAGATCAGAATGGAAAAGGATGGGAGATTTCATCCACTGCTGACTATTTAATTAGTTACTTTTCTACCACTGATGAATAACCTGTAACTAAAATTCTTTTCCATTTAAGTTGTTAATATGGAAGGGATTGTTGTATTCAGAATCATAGAGTTGGAAGGGACTTCAAGGACCAATCCATAGCTCCTGAAAAATACCCATCCAATCTCTGTTTAAAGATATCAGAAGAAGAAGGTAGTTCATTCCTTTATTGAACATTTATTAAAGCCAAAAAAATCCATGATTATGTCCATTTAATCTGTCTGGCAGAGCTATTGTACTTGCAAATTCTTCCTAGGATAAAAATGTAGTTCAAGACAAGAAGAGATCAAATGTTTCTTTCAGATATGGTTTTGTAGTGTAGCAATCTAGCATTCCCCTACACCACAGAGAATTGTTTTAGTTGTCAATACCACAGCAGTGGTGGAAACTTTGATATCTACTATATTGTGACAGCAATAGATATCATAGTGGTGGTTATGGCCTTTGCTGAGTTGGGTATGATCCAATATGGTCCCCTGCCCTGGGGATTTGCTCAGCCTCACTTATGAGATGACTGGAATAAAGTCCATGAAATATTTTGGCATTCTAAAGTGATACAGATACCCAGTGTGGCATGTCATCATATTCATGTATGGATCTCTTTCGCAATGGAGTGTGAACTGAATCTTGGAATACACATATGCAGAGTTTTATCATGAACTGCCAGGCTATTTTAAGAAGAAATTGGAACTGGAAATCTGTATCTAGGCGTTTAAAAACAAGAACTATTTCAGCCTCACTTATCATCAATTCCAATATCTTGCAAGGTCTCCGCTGCAGTCTCAACTGCCCTAATTTGTCTTTTGTGCCAGAACACTTTGTAAGCAGTCAGTCTCCCTGTTTCTTTATCTTTTGTAGGAGAAAGGGGGGTGACCTTAAAGAGTGATTGGGTCATGTCATAGGTCATTTCTTTAATTCTTAACAAAACCAAGTACAGTGCCAGTTGAGAACTATCAAACAAATCCTCACTGTGAGATGCTGTTAACATTTTAGGAATCAATTCACTATATTTGCATGGTCTATCTCAGTGCGTCTTGGCTGTTACAATAATGATCATGAAAGGGTCTAATTCATTAGCAGGCAAATGTGCATAATCCTAAATAATCAAAATCATATCACAAGGGTAGCTCTGTGGATTTAAAACAAAATGCCAAACAAAAATAAAACAAAAATGTATTATGGTGATAATTTTTGGGTTGACCTAATAAAGATACCACTACAATGTCCACTTATGATTTCATCATAATTCTAAGCACTTTAATTATACTATGGTCAGTTCGATTGCAATGCATAAAAGTCAAGCTTGCTTGCCTTCTTCCTTGTAATTTGCATTCCATTCTACTAAGGTCAGTTTTGAGTTGACCTCTGATTTCATCTACAATTGCCCAAAGGTACCCAAGTGAACAAAGCATGGGAATGCAGTGCTTTGCCCTCCACAGTGAGAAACTTCTAAATGGACATAGAAACAGTGATATAGTTTTGGCTTACATTGATAGCCCTGTCAACAGAAGCTCAGTAAATGCACACTTTCCCTTTCCACTCAAGTATGAATGGTGGGAATGAAAATCTATCCATGACCTAGCCCTTGTTTTTTTCAGTGGCTTAACTTACTCTATTTTTTGCAGGTTTTCAACAACTTCCAAGTGGAATTGTAGAAGCAACTGGGAAGATAAACATCAGTATTTTCAACATCAGGAGATTAAATCAGTGAGGAACTAATGGAGCAGAAGGGCCTTATTACAAATGTTCTGCCTGCAACTGGTTCTGGGTTCAATTTTCAGTGTGTTTAGGAAGGCTTGGCTGGGGAAGGCTATTGTTTGACATCCAGAGAGCCACTCCATTGTTAAAACCAGGGCAAACAAATGGAAAATAATTTTGGTTGAGTCAAGATTCCCAACAAAAGTCCAAAAATACATCTCCTGATCCAAAAATGGCCCACTAGTTGACATTTCTGGCAAAATTATGCCTCTGAAGGGGGATTCTGAGACAAAAGATTTATCTTTGAAAAAGAATGCAAAAATGTTTTTGACTGCTGAGATGACATATAGAACTCAAAAATAGTTTTGAGGGCTGCATGCTTTAAAAGGTGGGAGCACACAGAGTAGTTTCTAGTGAAGATCTCAATAGCCAGGCAGATTTGTACAGGAAGGAGATGGGTCTTCAAAGAGCCTTTAACTAGAGCTCTCCTGTTTTTTTCAGAAAGCAGCCTCAAATCTCATGCTGGTCCATTTCATTTTCTGGGGGATAAAGTGACTGCTTAAATCGCTATAGGATCCAACTTCTCCAATGTTTCTGCATTCCACAAGGATAGGCACTACATTCTTGCTAGATCTAAAATGAAAGTTAGCGTAAATATACATTGGTCTCATTCCATGTTGGGTCAAAAAAGTAAAATCAAATCCAGAAATGGTCACTATACAATATAATGAATATGCACAACAAATGGAAATATATAAGTATTGTTCTTGGCCCTAGATATGAACTATGCTATATGAATATTGGGCTTTACATTAAAAGGGGGTGGGAGTATTAGCTGTTGAACATAGCCTGAGAACATACATTAAAGTTTATAAGCTTTATTAAGAATATATGAGGACATCCAACATGTGGCTTTGATAGCAAATTGAGACATTGCTGAGATTAATCCAATTAAGTATGGGCTGATAGCTTCCATCAGGAAATAGATACATAAAGAGCAGCTGAAGTAGGGAAGTTACAATTACCAAACAAGGGAATTGAGGGTTTTACTAAGGATCTGCCAGTTATCGTTGGAGGCCTAGACACAAGAGGACAAACTTGAAACATGAATGGCATGGGGTTGAACAACATAAAAAGAGCATGAATATTTATCAAAGAAAAAGAGTATCTATAGAAGGTCTTTCTTAAATGTTCACGGTCATCTTGAATTTGTCCTGGGGGACTACATACCAAAGCTGCAAGCGATGCAAGTCTTAATATATGATGGGAACAAATTGTCCTGCTTCTATAAAAGCAGTCTTTGTTCCCATGTGCAATTTCACCCTGCCTAAAGAGAGGGCTGTCTCGGTTGCTTAGCCAACCTTCCTGAACAGAATAGAGATTCTAGAGTCATGGGGTATACTCAAAAATAATAGTGCAACTGAGTTCCTTGGAATAATGTAGATATTCAATCCCTGTGTGAACATATGGGGTCAGCAGAACTGAAACAGCAGACTTGCTCATGTGCTCTTCATATGATAAGTCACAGGGGAATTTAAGATTATTTCTAATCTATATCACAAAAATCTAGGAGTCGTGATTGTGACTACCCCATGCTTTTTCAATACCTCTAGAGTTCAGCAAGAGGGGCCTTAGGGTTGCCAGGCTCAAAAGTATATATTGTGTAAATGACTGTATAAAAGAGGGATTTTCAGCAGGAATTGTTCATCATGCAATCAGGAAACAAGCAACACCTACTGAAAATTCCTCTTCTATATGACCATTCAAGGTACTGGATGCAGCTCCAATTGTGAATCTTTTTTCAAACAGAACCTCGTGACCACTTAATTTTTATCTTAAATTGGCGGATACATAAATAGATCCCAAAACAGCATTTCCGTATAAGGGTACATACCGAGACCCTAATCCATGTTAACTCAGAATAACCCCAAATAGAATGTGTATTATACTCTCTCAAATACACACCTCAATGAAGTAATGTGAGAAAGGACACCATGTTGAATGTGTAAAAGAAGCTGAGAATAATGCTCTTACTAAGGTCATCCAAGACAGAATACTAGAAGTGGAAATACCAGGATAACACACACCTATATTTTTTTAGAAGTAACTTTTCCTACTGTGTTATGTATAACCAACCATTGTAATACTTTCCAGAGAGTAGAACACTGATATGCCAACAGTGTTCCTTAGGTGATCCCTCGTAGTCCAAGGATGATGGTCCTCCAAGTGTAGTATCCTGGCGGTGGGTGACTGTGGAGCCGTATCCTTGATCTGCATCTTCTCCCACAGTAAGGGCATCGGTTTCCAGGTGGAAGGCGGTTCCGGTCGGGGTTGGCTTGACGTGCCTTCCTCTTATCATGTTTCTCTCTTTCACCCTCCATTCATGCCTCTTCAAATTCTACAGCACTGCTGGTCACAGCTGACCTCCGACTGGAGCGCTCAAGGGCCAGGGCTTCCCAGTTCTCAGTGTCTATGCCAACAGTGTTATAATCTTGTGGTATAGAGATTGTTCAGGTTTCAATTGTTCTCACAGTCATTGGTTTGTCTTTTTAGCCATCCATAGTGTCTATAGAGCTCTCCTCCAGTGCTATATTTCAAATAATCCAATTTTTTACCTATCAATTTCTTCACTGTCCAGTTTTCACACCTATATATAGAAATCAGAAATACTGTGTTATGGATGACTTCGACATTTAATGATATATCTTTCCAGATGGGAATCCTCTCTTGTTCCTTCACAACTGCACTTCCAATCTTAGTCTTTTTCTGATTTGTTGAGTAAATTTGTTTAATGACATCATCAAAATATAGAAAATCAATTCTATATCTTCATTTTGCACTTTTACATTATGCAAATTGTCTGAGATTATTATACGATCTGAAGAGAAACCAGAGCATGTCTGAGGTTATTTTAAAAATATTTAACTGTAACATTGCTTTTGCATGTTCTTTTTAAAACTTCTGCCAGTCTTTGTTAATTTTTGTGAGCAATATGGTATCTTCTACTCATCTTAAACTGTGGATATTCATTCCCCCAGTTTTTACACTTCCTTCCTCCAGCTCTAATCTGGATTTACACATTATATGCTCAGTGTATACATTAAACAGATAAGGTGATAAAATGAAGCTCTGTCTGGTTCCTTTTGCCAAAGGGAAGCCATTCTGTTTTTCCATATTGTGTCCTGACAATAGTCACTTGTTCAGAGTACAGGTGATGCATCATGCCAATCAAATGTTTTGGTGCTCCCATAACTTTTATAGAATAAGCCAAATTTTTCATGATCTATGCAATCAAATACTTTTCTATAACACTATTTAACACAGTTATTTTTCCTCTATTATAAATATCATTTCCTAATTGTTTCTATCATAAAAACATGGCAAAAGTTTATTACTACAAAAACATTGGTTTTGTGTGACATCCTGCAGCATATTTTGCTATAGGTTTTCAATGAATATCTGATAGAGTTTCAACCGATTCAATGGTTTGTGAAAGCCACAAAAAAGAAGCTTCTGGACTATAACAACTTTATAGTTGTTTTACTTCAGCCAAACTGTCTTCATCAGCTCTACTGGACTCCAGGCAGGGCCTGCATTGCAAATCAAAAGAAAAGAGAAGTCTTTAAAAAAGAAGCCCAGAGTAGGAAAGCTCCAGGTCATTGCTCTTCCTTCTTTGGGAAGTGGAAAGTCTCCTTAAAATGCCTTGGAAAGCTGTGTACAGGGAAAGAGAGTGCGTGCCTGCAGTGCCTATAGTGCCTGTCTTCTCTAGAGTAGAAACAGCTTTAATGAAGCATTAAACCCAGGTCTCCTCTACAGTCCAAAGGACCACAGAAAGAGTGGTATCTTAACGCTGATGCTTTTTAATCCAGGTCTTAATGAAGGATAGAAAGACAAACAATTTAATTGCCTAAAATGACGGGAAGGGGAGCAACCCCCATTGCAGTCAATGGGCTAGATCTAGCCATATTGCAGTCATTGCAGTCAATGGACCAGATCTAGTCATATTTGCTGGTTGCAGTACAAAAACAACTATCCGGCTACTCACCCATTTTCGAGAGGCGCACAAAAATGGATATGTGTGTGTACTGGTATCCGGCCAGCAGAAACAGATCAAGGTTCAGCCAAAATGCACAAGCCTAATAACAACTAATAACAACTACTTTCAAAGTAAGTACTGCACAATTAAACAGGAAATAACACTTTCAAACCAGGAACAGACATTTTTTTCAAATTTTGTGACATAGTGTAATATAATACAATATATATATATATACACACACATATGTATATATATTGTATTATATTAGACTATATTATATTATATTAACTTGTTATATACAAGTTACATATTTTCTGAAATTATTTGGTGAATTACTCTATCAACAAATGTATTTATGTGTATTAATGATGCATGCACAGACAGTGTGAAAAATGTCTTTTAAATGTCTAGAGGAAAAATAGCATGTTGTAGAGGCTCCCAAATTAATACCCTTTTCTTGGAATATTCTTTAATATTTCTATGGCTTGAATGTTTCTTATTATGCAGAGACTGGCAGATACCTTATTCCCTATTGTTATATATTATTCAAGACCTTCTCCTCCACATTTTACAGTGTTTTACATAGCAGAGCCAATACACAGAGACAAAATATCTCCCACTGCCCTTCATTACTCTTTATTAATGGACTCAGCATCATTGTAGAACATTTGGAGCTATTTAAGTATCTTCTTAACTGGCATCCTTAAACCATCAGCCACAATGCATTTATTAATGGAAAAATGGCATACATAAAATATGTAGTAAATCCTCATATGTTAACCAGCTGCTGTAAGTAAGAATAGAGTGTATATTGCATATAAAATCTTCAAAAAGAACTCAGTGGAATGTAGAGACTCCGAGTTTAAATTCAAGTATTTATGCAAACCCTATGGTAGGGAATTAGTTAAGCTCTGAATTTCAGTAAATAATTTTCAGCAGATAATTTATTTAATTAATTTTGCAGAGCGTTTCCCTGTGAGCTAATAGTCACTGACATGCCACTGGATGCACTACTATTTTCCCATTGTACATTTAATTAATCTACTATTTCCTACTAAGGATGTAATAATTGTCAACCAGTTTTCTGTGCTAATGGTTCCAATCTGTCTTGCTTCTTCAAATATTCTCCCTTTCCCATACAAGATTATAAGTAGCCAAAGAAGAGAAATGGGAAGAGAAACAGGATGGTTCATTGGCCACACTGCTGAAGCTTGAGAGAGTTTAATTCAACAGAATCCTCAGTTCTGCCTCCCAAACCCTAGTATATGGAATGTGGATTAGGATGGGTTTAGACAAAATAGCCTGACCAACCTCCTGAAATTGTTGCCAAAGTTGCTAGCTTCTGTGCACTCGCAATAGCTTGTCGGTGCAGGATGCTGTCACAGTCTTAAAGGTTTTATTGTTTTATGTTAGCTTTTACCATTGTTACTTAAACATACACATATTTAATATGTTGTCGAAGGCTTTCATGGCTGGAATCATTGGGTTGCTGTGTGTTTTCCAGGCTGTATGGCATGTTAAGCAGGTTCTTAATGAATATTTAGAATTATTTTCATTTTGTGGGTGTATTATGTGTTTTATATTATGTTTGGCATCAGATTGTTGCCTGTTTGGAAGCTGTTTTGAGTCCCTCTGTGGAGGTCAAGAAGGATGGGTTATAAATGTTTCAAATAAATAAACAAATAAATAAATAAATGGTCTAGAAACATTCTCTTGAAGTTTTGCCCACATCTATGGCAGGCATCCTCAGAGGTTGTGAGGTCTGTTGGAAACTAGGCAAGTGGGTTTAAATATCTGTGGAATGTCCAGGGTGTGAGAAAGAACTCCTGTCTGCTTGATGCAAGTGAGAATGTTGCAACTGGCCAGCTTGATTAGCATTGAATAGCCTTACAGCCAGGCTTTGAAGCTGACATTGACAGAAATAAAATATTTGATTTGAAATTAAATTAGTGACTTGAAGTTTTAAATTCTGCTAATAAAGTTCATTAGGTTGAAAAGTTTATTGACTATAATTTGACTAAAATTGCATACTGCTGTTTTTATAACATAGCTAAACTGTGTTACATGAAATTATTTGCTTTTAATTACTGTATTTCAATATTTTCTCTCTTTAAATCATTTATTTTTTATTCATATAAGAGTTCACCATAACATTCAAACAACAGCACATGACGTATTACAGACCATACACGCATCTGAAACCCATATCCCACACAAAATAAAACCCCTTCCCCATATTGTATTTCGATATTAACATCAAAACAATCAATAATTAATGGCATAGTATAGTATAGGGTATATAGACCTACTTTTAAATAAACTATGTGTATTTGGCATCTAACAATCTTCATGAGTGCTAGTTAACTGAGGCATCATTTACACTGCCATTTAATGCAGTTCAAAGCTAGCCTCAAAGTGAGGCAGTCAGACCACAAATTCCCACAAAAGTGTGTGAAAGAAAGCCCTTAATGTGTATCACTGCTCTTTGGTTTGTAATCACAATCCAAGCCTTAAACGTGTCCCAGGATTTCCTATATCAGTGTTTCTCAAACTGTGCTCCTCCAGGTGTTTTTGGACTTCAGTTCCCAGAAATCCCAATTGGTTTACCAGCTATTAGGAATGGTGGGAGTTGAAATCCAAAACATCTGGAGGAGCACAGCTTGAGAAACTCTGTCCTATGTAATCACCTGCACAGTAAAGCCACTTTCTTCAACACCAGTTTGAAACTGCATTAAATGATCACTGTAGATGGGGCCTGAGAATCTAATGCACTCCACTATGGCAGAGGTTAAGACTGGAATGTGGCTAATATAAAACAAATAGGGATTGTGAGTCCCCGCGCCCCCAAAGAGTGGGAAATTACAATATTTCAACTACAATCCTCTGATTGTCAAATCAGAAATTCAGTTGGACTTATTGTCAGGTAAGTGTATCAGTCTTAAAGTTTGATTTTTAGACTGATTGTATACAATTGGTTTTATATATGTTTTTAATTTTACTATTGTCCAACAATAGCCATCAGAAATAGGTGGGTTTCTCCAAACATAGTCCAGAATAAATGGTGTTGACAATCATTTACTAGTTTGACTAGTTTAGTATCTTTCATTAAACTGCAGTGCACTGCACAGTCTCATATGAACTCCACTGTTTTAACTTTCAGCACTAGTGAGAAGTTATTGGTGAGCTCAGGAGATATTTATCCAGAACGTAGATGCTGATTTACTGCTCAGGTCTGCTGAATTCCTTTAGGAACTGCACCTTGACCCTCAAACCATAAATTCTATATTATAAAATTGGCAGACCGTAACAGCTCTTTGTTACTAGGAAAAGTCAAAGAAATCCTGACCTGAAAAGACCTGCTTTTTTTAAGGAGAGGAAATCAGTTTTATATTAAGTATGAGTTCAAAATATAGGAAATAACATACCAAATCCTTGTGGAATGCTTGCAAGATAAGAACAATTGTTCATCTAAAAATAATTAATCATCTTCAGAAGAATGTTTGACCGAGGCTGTGGGATTTCCATCTCCCACTAAATGTGCTTTTCCAAGTGAATATAAGAATAATATTGCTTTGAATATGATTAAAATGTTTTCCATAGGTTGCAAGTTGTTGCGTGAAATGTTCAGCACAGACTGGATTAATTTTTGGATGTTATCTGTAGACACATTCTAACAATGGCAATCTCGCCTTAGGTAAGTAGCTAAGAGTTTTTAGTTTCTGAAGAGAAAGAGCGATGCATAGACACAATAAGAGCTCATCTACACATATACTGAAATCTAGGATACATCTGTTACAGACCAGCCCCAGATTCTGCGGAGTTGTTTTGAGGTGATAGTGGCAGGTGTGGACTTCAGATTGTCCAGTCAGGTAGAAGTTGATTAAGCCTTGCTGGATGGCCACCTTTACTTGGACGGTTGTCCTGCTGCCTCAGCAATTGGAAAAGAGTTCTGGAGACCTAGCAGCTGTTGCCCTCCACTTTTCCCCTGATCATGCAGGGCCATTTGCTGATGTCCAAGAGCAATGGCCAAGGGCTCTCTGGAGTACTTTGGTCAGCTGTCACAGTTCAGAGGCAATGCAACTCCAGCCCACCTGCTTTTCCCTGAACCACAGAGTACAAATGGAGATAAATGGGGCCTCACCATATGAGAGGGTGCTTCTAGACAGCATTGAATCACAGGTTTTAGTGAGGGACTTCAGGAGAGGTCCACATACAGACCTGTTGGTCCTGGGATTTCTGCCTCTGTTTTCCAGACTTGATGCTTTGTTCTGAGATTAGAGGCTCCCAAGATGGCCGCTGCAGTACTTTTGTCAGAAATGGGCAGTTTTTTTAAAAAAAAAAACCTGTGAGATGCGGATATGCAGATATTCAGGGATTTGGTTATACGGATCACCGCAAAAATTCGGTTTTGTGTGTAGGCCAGAGAAACGGTGCCCTCCACATGTTTCATAAAGTTTCTGGCACACAAACAAAGTCTATGGGGTAGGACTACTTCTGTCCAAGTCAGCACTACTCAATAAAACAGGAACCCACACTTTTAAGCCAGGAACAGAACTTTGTCATTATTTACTGTTTTTAGAGCCTGGCTGCCTGGTCATCTATCCAGACAGATTTGGTTGTGTACTTGTGGCAATCAGGAACAGCCATGGGTTATACATGGCTGTTCCTGATTGCTTCTGGCCAGAAAAACTGTGCCTTCTGGCACACAAACAAAGTTTTTGCCTTCTACTCAAGTGTCACCTTTTTAGGAACTGACCAATCAGGAACAAGCATCTAAAACCTGGGAACAAACCTACATAAAAAATCCCGTGATTTCTGATTGCAGGGTCATACAGACATGCAAAGATCTGCATACAGACATGCAAAGCTCAAAACCATGATATTCCCGCTCCTGGAAATATTGTGTTTTTTGCCTTTTGTAGCGATTACTTCTGGGTTTACTGAGAATGGCGTCTAGCCACCTTTCTGTTTGCTGTGGAAGCTCCTGGGATGCTTTCACAGCATGTCTGGATGGGCCCGAAGATGAATATGTGGAGGGGCAGCCAGTGGATGCAATCTTTATTCATTTTCAAGTGTGTTATAATGCTGTAACAACTACACAGTCCTCCTATGACTGTAGAAAATAAATTCCTTGGATTGCAGTTGGCTCCACTAATCTTTTGCTTTAAGCTTTCATATGCATTAAGATGGATGGGGGAAGAACATAGCTACTACCCTAGACTTGTTCTTAATTTTAAATAGTACTAAGGGAGTGAATTAAATGCTCAGATAGTTACCTTGAAGTTACACGAAGCCCACACACAGCGCCGGTCTTTACATAACATGCAAAATCCCCATTGAATTGCTAAGAATTTGGCAATGTTAAAGCAACAACAAGTGGAAGTCTGTTCTTTGCATAATCATTATATGAAATAATATTAAGGGTAATTATCTTGAAGTAGTTGTGTAAATCATATGACAGGCTTTTCATATATTGTTACCTTCATTTTTATGAATTAGCAGGCAGAATAATCTTGTTGAAACCCATATTTTCATTGGCTGCAAACCCTGGCTCACTTTGAAGAGGAATTTTAGAACCATGAGCATTAGCAAAGTTGAGAATAATTAGATCAGAAATAGAATGGTCACTGGGGTGCTACGTATAAGAACCTAAATAAGGGTGCTTGCATAAGGAAGCAACCCTGCTTGATTTTTTTAGTCACATTGCATTCCCATTTCCAGCTTGCTGCTTGCTGCTATTTTGCTCCTGGAGCCACCTGTGCAGCTTTATTCCACTGTTGCTCAATAATAATATAATATAATATGATATGATATGATATGATATAATATAATAAATATAATATAATATAATATCTTTTTTATTTTTATATCCCGCCTCCATCTCCCTGAAGGACTCAAGGTGTCTTACATGGGGTCAAACCCTAACAGAAAAGGTAAAACATAATAGATTACAATGCATATTATCAAAAGCAATATAACAAAATAAGACAACATTAAACAGTATATAAAATGAACTAAACCTAGTTCTGCCCTCTGAGGCAGCAGAGAACTGGGCTGCCTCCATCTATCTGTGACATCTTTTGAGGTATTTAAAGAGTGCAATCATGTAACCCTCCAGTTTTATTAATACAGACTAAGATAGCATTTACCTTATTTCTTTTATGGAACTGTTTGTAATTGTCCTTTTAGCAGCTCCTTCTTTAGGAATTCCAATCCTTGGTTGGGTCTTTTTTCCTTTACAATCTCTAGGCAATTAAACAACTAAATATGCTGCCTCACAGGGTGGTAGAGTTTCCTTATCTGGAGGGTTTTAAACAGAGACTGGATGGCCATCTGTCAGGAGTGCTGTGATTGTGTCTTCCTGCATGGTAGAATGGGGCTGAACAGCATGGCCCTTATGATCAGGGAGCACACAACTCCTCTGTTGTGTCAGCTCCACTGGCTGCCAATTTGTTACCGGGCACAATTCAAAGTGCTGGCTTTAGCCTATAAAGCCCTAAACGGTTCCGTCCCAGCTTACCTGTCCGAACGTATTTCTCCTAATGAACCATCTAGGAACTTAAGATTGTCTGGGGAGGTCCAAGGTTGTCATTCAGCTGATTCACATTGGTTTATCCAGACAAGTTGTTAAAACTCTTTAAAATTCTTTAGACATGTAGGTTGTACCCTTAAAAGGGGAACCAGGAACAGTTAAGGGGAGAAGGAGGAAGGCACCTAAACATATGAAGAGGATGGAAAAATAAGGAAGTCAGAGGAGAGAGAAAGACTAGATCCTCCTAAGGTGAAAGGAGGGTCAAGTTGGGCATACAGTTGTGCCAAGCCCCTGACTCTTCAGTCCGGCATAGCTGGTGCCAATAGGCTAGGAAGCACTGGTTAGAAGCATTTTTGAAGAAGCAACATCACTAGTTACTGGGGTTCCAGCAGGGAGGAAGCAAATGTTTCTAGGTGGAGGGAGATTAGCGGGACATGTTTACATGTGTACATGTTTTAGCCCACGCTCCAAAGACAAAGCAGAGACTGGTACTATTCAGTGTCTAAAGAAGCTAGTGTCTAAAGAAGACTCTAGTTTGTCTCTCCCCCAGAGATAAGCCAGGGAAATAAAGCAACTGGAAATCCCGGTTTGTTGCTCTAGTTTTTCTGTTCAGCTATTACTATGAGCAGAAGGTCTTTTGTTTGTTTAAGTGCTTCCACTTACAGCATGAGATACTGGAAACATGCCCATAGAAAATGAGTGGGCTTCCCCTGGTGATTTTCAGTGCAGCCTAGTTAGAGAATATATAATTTGTCTAGATTTCACAAGTGTGTATGTACCTCTAACTATAACGACCTCTAACAAAACATTGCTTTGCATAAATGCATGGTCTCATAGTAATAAATCCCACATCTCATATCCTGCAGGAAAAATTCCACAGAAGAGCTTTCTAAAGTGCATTTGTGGAATGCCATTTTTAAAAAAAGAAAGAAAGAAAAATATCTTGATAAAAGTGCTTATCTGGATGCTAATAAATTGCTCGACTGATAGCTACTTCGAGATTTGAGTAAATTACTTTAAAAATATATTCTTTAGGAAAAAAATAGACATGGAATGTAAGTTGATTCTCAACAAGAATTCACAACATAAATTTTATTTAATATTTCCTGCAGCACTGAATTATAGAATGGTGGGAGAAGGTGAATGCAGTTGTTAAGTTCTCTAATGGTTCTCTCTATGCTGTACTGTATGACTGATGAACTATACCTAAAATTTAAAGTATAGTTCACCTCTCAAGCAATATTTCAGAATGCTTTGTAGGAAACTTTGGCTGAAAACAGCCATCTGCACTCAGCAGTTCTGCTTGGCCAACAATATCTTTCTTTGGCCATGCCTGCCTGGAACTTTTTTAGAATCTCATGTTGGGTTCAATCTGGAAACCACAGCCATATTTACAAAAATCCAACATCATGTGAGGAAAACATATTGGCTACTGCTTCTTGAGCTGACTTTGAACACTGGAATATAGCTCCACAACTTTCTCTCAGTTCGGCTGCCATCACATGAAGGTTTTGTGAGGGCATAGGAGGCCTTGGTGGCTGCTCCCAGACAATAGAATTCCTTTCCATAGGCAGCTACTTTGGCTTCCTCTCTGTTCTCATTCCACCCAGTAGGAAAATTTGTTTCCTTTGTTTTCAGAGGCCTTTGAACATTGACCGCCAGTTGTTTGTTTTAAGTGTACTTGAAGCATTCTTATTATACTGCATTGCCTTTAAAAACTGTTTTAAATTATCACCAACCCTTCACATTTGCTGGGGTTAAGAGCCCCTATGGAAGTGAATAAAACTATGAATAAAGAAATTGCTATTTTTAAAAAGCCTGGGAAAACACCTCTTTAGGAATTTCTAGGTCTTCCAGCACAACTCTGTGGTCAACTTCCACTGGAAGTTCAACATAGATTGGAAGATCTACAACCTCATCACATGGACCTCTGGCTCCATCCTAGGATGTGTCCTAGGATAACTCTGCCATGTTTATCTCCTCCAAACAAAACAGAGATGTTAGTTATGATATCATTCCAGGTACAGCTGAAGTGTTTTGTTGCCTTCCATTCTGATTGCATCAGTCACTAATCTTATGCTGTCAGGATTTGTTATAAAACAGTCACTTTCTTTCATTTTATTTCAAGCTTTCAAACATAGCATATTTATAATTAGATTGGCTACAGGCCTGGAACCTGCATGTGTCTATTTTCATAATATCCTCCTATCTATCATGCAAACATTCCCATTTCAGGAACTTAAATTAGGCAAATGTAACTCCAAAAATCTGCCTAGCACGTCACAACATTCCCTTATCATTGTATGCATGATTATATTAGGATAATTAATCTCATCACTTTTGGGTTTTGTTTAATATAACTTTCCCATCAACTCTTTTGAAAATAGATAAAATAATCTATATTCTAATTATGGCTATTAGGCTACATCAGCTACAAGAAAGGAAGGAAGGGCAATAAAATAAATGTAAGCAAATAAATGTAAGGGGAGAAAGAAGAGACCTTACATTACTATAGGTCAATGATATGGATCAAATTTATCTCTGATCTTTTTATTTCAGTATATCCCATTTAATCTCAGAAACTTAGAAGATCAACAATGGTTAGCACTTAGGTGGGACATCATCAATGAATGCCAGGTGCTATAGGCAATATTTCAGGAAGGATTTAGCAAGCCACTTCTGAGTGTTCCTTATCTAAGAAAATCATATGAAATTCACAGGGTCACCAAAAATGGACAGGTGACTTAAAGTAACACACACAAAGAGCCCACTGTTCTATAAAATGCTTTGTCGCGATTGTTCTCTTCTGCTGTATCTTGACATAATCCAGATAACCACATGCCATATCTTCTCTTAACAATTTTTGAAGAAAGGTATTAATTTCCGTCTTTATATTTTAGCAAAGTAGATTTTTTTTGCTGCAAATTAAAGGATTATTAAGTCCTTCTGACTTTGTTGATTGAACATTGTGCGTAGAAATATTGTGTAATTTCTTTTACAATATCTAATGTCATTAACATGAGTCCTGCCATGTTTTCTTGGGTGTTTGTCGTGCTTTGAACATTCTGACATTTGCCTGCATTGATGAAGGCCTGTGGAAAAAACTCTCCTTAGTTAAGAAATATTTATTTAAGCCTGGCAGATTTATTATGCAGTTGAAACCAAGAGTAGTATTGCTGATCCAGTCTCAACTCTGTTCTTGTGAGAGAAAAATAATGAGGAGGGTGTTAGAAAATGTTTTAGTTTAATATGGTAAATGTCCATACAAAAGGGACTGATGTTGTATATTGGCAAATGGAGTAAAATGCCACAAAATATAAAGAGGTCTGTTACCTATAGTAAAGTAAAGGTAAAGGTTTCCCCTGACATTAAGTCTAGTTGTGTCCAATTCTGGGGGGTGGTGCTCATCTCCTTTTCTAAGCCAAAGAGCTGGCGTTGTCCCGTATACATCTACAAGGTCATGTAGCCAGCATGACTGCATAACAGGGAGCCCCTGTTACCTATAAATGTATTATACAGTTCCTATTTGTCAGACCTGACAGCATCCAAGGTATGGTTAGCCACTCTGTTGTCTAAAATAACATTTCTGCTTTTAGCAAGCCTTATTTTCTGAATGGAGTTAGCCTTTACTTGCCACCTTTGCTCTAGTTGCACAACTTCCTGGGTTTTGTTCTGCCCCAAGCCATTGGTATGCTACAAAGGTACACTTGGACTCCATTTGTCTGTATCTCGTTGTTTATTCGTTCAGTCACTTTCAACTCTTCGTGACCTCATGGACCAGCTCATGCCAGAGCTCCCTGTTGGCTGTTGCCACCCTCAGCTCCTTCAAAGTCAAACCAGTTACTTCAAGGATACCATCTATACATAGATAAATGCTTATCAGTGGGTTGGGGTAAGACTGTTCCTTTATTTTTTTATTGTGTAGCAAGAACTCAACAATGATCAGTCACCCCCACAACCAACCTTTTGGTTCAGCCAGCAAAGAAGGACCAGGTATGACTGTATGGTTGGCAAGTGTAAGTGTGCTGGCAGAACTTTATAGCAATAAATCATGTTTGTAAACCATGAACAACGTGGTCAGGACTGAAAATACAATTAATCCAAGTCAAAGACCTTAATTTTGAGGAATTTGAACATTGTGGAAGAGATAGATAAAAAAAAAGACAGATGAGAGGGAAAGAGAGAGAAGTGATTTGAATGTAAAACTGAAAGCAAACATGGAAGAACTGTACATTGGAAACAAAGTCTTGTAACAATTACAAATCGTTTTGCCTTAGCGCTGACAAGCTTGCCTTCTGAATCAGAGTAATTAGAATTTAGTTGAGGATGGACAAAGATCTGTACCTCATAAAGATCCCAAAGGCCATCTATTTTCTTCTCCTCTCACAACAGTTTGCTATTGTGATTCACCAACAAGGCCCAGCGGGAGGGCAACCGTCAAGAACTCAAAGTATATCACCATCTCTGAATCATTAGATCTGACAAGCTGGAGTTTGATGAAGGCTTTTCTCTGGCAACAAAAATGCACTCAGAGTATAGATCATTAGGAAGGCTGGGATAGTTTGGGCCTGTTTTTCCACCCTGAATATCTATACCAAATGATACTCTTGGAAGAAGATGTGAGTGACTCATGTTGCTGCATCTGACTCAGTCTGTACAGTAAGTAATAAAGCATAGGTATATTTATAGTGATGTAATCCTGGGATTATTTCTGCTATGTGGTGGTTTTTGAGTTGCACAGTCCAATTAAAAATATCCTAACCATTTAACACTGTTCAGTTTTGCACTGTATTCCTTAATATTCCATCATTTTGACAGTGCAATACAATCATTTTTCTTTCATATTTTGAGCCACAGAGTTTTTAATACAAATACAGAGAAATTACATTTTGAAATACAACCTGCAGAAGATTCTGGGACTTGTAGTTCAAAAGCTTAAGTTTTCCAACCTCTGGTTCAATGTAGCACTTTTAAACTCAAACCATAAATCGTGTTGTTCTTGTTTTTAATTGCTGTACTCTGTTGTCAGTGTTCCTATTTTGAACATAACTAATTCCAAATTTGGGGTGGGGAAAATTAGATTTAGATACTTCAGGGAATTCAGCTTCCTTACAACACTCTTCTGGCCTATTGCTTGCTTTGCTGTTGTAATAAGGACACGTGTTCTGTTTTATAGTAATGTTTACAGCTGTTCATCAAGAAAAATGGGAGTGCAAAGGGAAATACTGAAAACATAGGGGTATGTTAGCATTTTATATTCTGCTACCACATCCGCACTTACTTTGGGTTGAATTTCAGAATTTTCCAGACACATCAAAAGCCAGCTAAAATGCCAGTGTTGGTTTAATAATATAGGCATCCAGTCCTGATGGTGTCAGAGTTCTTGTTTATTACACATTATTACAGTTTATGTATGTGTTCTTATCTTATAAGGAGTCTCTGGTTTACTAGTAAAACTGAATTACTGTGTCACAAAATGATGCATGCCTAGAAAGTGCGTTACCAACATGAAATGTCTGGAATGTTCCATTTTGGCATGATAATCACTGATGGAAATGCTGCAGAAACTTATAGGATATTAGAGATAAGGGCTTAGTTTGGAAACATTATTTTTGGAACTACAACCCAACTTTCCTCCTGTTTGCTTTTCCTTCCAAGTCTTATACATCTGATTTCTTGGTCTCTATTCTGATTACTGACTGGATCCAGATAGCAAATATTTCAAGACTGTTAAACAATGTATATGGAGCCAATGCTGTGTAGTGATCATTGGATTACAGTCCCCACTCAGGCATGAAAATCCACTAGGTAACCTTGGTGAATTCACACCTCAAAAACTGCCATAGTGGGTAGGGTTACAATAACTTAGAAATGACTAAAAAATGCATCTTGTTTACAAGTAGAATGGCACTTTTGCAGAACTTCTTGAACTGTTATTCTTTTTCAGTGGTTCTCAACTTGTGGATCCCCAGGTGTTTTGGCCTTCAATTATCAGAAATCCCAGCCAGTTTACTAGCTGTTAGGACTTCTGGGAGTTGAAGGTTAAAACACCGGAGGACCCACAGATTGAGAACAACTGTTCTATGTGCAAATAAGGCTAGCAGATGATGTGTGCTTTACAGTGAAGTGCAAGCAACAGTGGGTACACCAAAAATGGCTGGGGCCCACATGCAACCACCTGTGATGGACGATGTCCATTAATACAGTGGTTTCCAACCTTTGGTTCTCTAGAAATCCCAGCCAGCTTACCAGCTATTAGTAATTGAGGGAGTGGAAGTCCAAAAACACTCAGAGGACCAAAGGTTGGGAACCACTTCATTAATGCATCATCCACATCTCTGATAATGTGATAAGGGGATGTTCCTGGCCATAAGAAATTTTCAGCACTGGGCAGAACAGTACCACATAGTTCTAAAGCTCAAGGAGAGTCACCAAATAAGGACAGAGTGGCTAAAGCTCCTTTATCTTAGCCTCACAAAGCTACTGTCTGGAATCCTGGTAGTGTATTATGCTAGGAGAACAGCAGGGGACAGTAGGAGAACTGTGAGCTCAGGAACTATGAAAGAAATAAAGCACTGGAGAAACAGTCCACTGGGAGCTAACATACGTGGTCTTTCTCCCCTTTACATGATTGCAGGATTCTGACTAGTACAGTATTTTGAGGACTATTTCTGTTCTGTCACACAGGTTCCTTTAGCAGAAACCAGGTTTGGAGTCATGTAGTCCTGCTTATGATTGTTGGACTGCATTCCCATAGTTCTGGCCAAAGCAGCCAGTGATGAGGAACAATATTGAAAGAGCTGCACAATGCTCACAAGGAATGCAAGATTTTGTGTGAGTATCCTTGGTTCCAGCAGTGTCTACATATGCTTCAGAGAACAAAGGCCTCTTCACATGGGCTAAAAATTGGTGGCAGCAATGGTTTTTTGTAGCTTCATCACAGAGCCTGCCAGCTCTCGTCACACACCAGAAAAGTAATACCAGGGCGGCTCCATGAAAAAATGCTAACAAAACCCCACTGCCAGCAGCACATGATGGGAGGCTACCCATTTTTATTTATTATTTTATTTATTTATTTTATACACTTGTATACCGCTAATATCTCAGCCTAAGTCGGCGACTCATTGCGGTTTACAACAATTAAAAACAATATACAATTTAAAACAACAACACATAGACAATACAAATTATTGGGCCACCAATAATAATACCATGCATCTCGTCAATAAAATCACAATCCAGAATTCGTCATCCATAATTAACCAGTCCTTAGTCAGCAAAATTCGGTGGTAACAGACTAACCGAATGCTTGTTTAAACAACCAAGTTTTTAGTGTCTTCCGAAAAGCCATCAGCGAAGAGGCAGAGCGTATCTCTATAGGGAGGGTGTTCCAAAGCCGAGGGGCCACCACAGAAAAGGCCCTGTCTCTCGTTCCCTGCCAGAAAAAAAAGAAAAAAAAAAAAAAAGAAAAAGTCATGGTTGGCCGGGTTGCGAGTGGTGTGCGCGCGTGTTAGGGTTGCGGGAAGGCGGAAGGGATGTCTGAAATAAG
>NW_026844366.1:323331218-323420479 GCF_025583915.1 Anolis sagrei ordinatus
GAAAAGGGAAAAAAGAAGGTGGTTGTAAATGAATATGACAAATAGAAAGAGCAAGAACAGAAAAATTATTTTGAAGAAGAATGGGCAAAGAAGTCTTCTTTGCGGCTTTTATTGCCGCGGCGATATGCCCTTAAAAAGGACACAAACCGTGTTCGATTTGGCTCGCTCGGATCCGAACGCCACACGCTCTCTAGTTCCCTCTTCTTTCGCTTCAACGCTGCCAGCTCCTCAGTAAACCAAGGAGCTGGTTTAGCTCGGCTACTTGAGAGGGGACGTTCTGGAGCGATCGTGTCTATTGCCCTAGTCATCTCCCCATTCCAGAGAGCGACCAGAGCATCAACAGGATCACCAACCGAGGTGGCGGGAAATTCCCCAAGAGCCGTCAGGAATCCATCCGGATCCATAAGCCTCCTGGGGCGGACCAGTTTAATGGGTCCTCCACCTCTGCGGAGGTTGGGGGGTGCAGTGAGTCTAAAGCTGACCAGGTGGTGGTCGGTCCATGGCAACGGAGAGATGGATAACTCCTCAACACCGCCACCTTCCTCCCATCCCTGACAGAAAACAAAGTCCAATGTATGTCCAGCACTGTGGGTGGGGCCAGATACTTGTTGGGACAGCCCCATGGTTGCCATGGTAGACATGAAGTCCTGAGCCGCTCCCGATAGGGCGACCTCGGCATGGAATTGAAGTCTCCCTAGCCGTTGAGACTCCAATGCCAGGCTCGAGACCACCCCCGCTAGCTCAGGTAGGGAGACTGTAGTGCAGCGAGGTGGACGGTACACTAGCAGAATCCCTATTCTGTCCCGGTCACCCACTCTCAGGTAGACGCCTTCAAAATTTGTTGACTGCGGGATGGGGGCCCTGGTCAGAAGAATGGAATCTCTATAGACCACTGCAACTCCGCCTCCCCGCCCTCCGGATCGCGGTTGGTGCTGTACAGAGAAGCCTGGTGGGCAAAGCTGGGTTAAATTTACACCTCCCGCTTCGTCCAACCAGGTCTCTGTGATGCACGCCAGATCTGCCCGTTCATCCAGGATTAAATCCTGGATGAAAGTTGTTTTACCGTTGACAGATCTGGCGTTCAACAGCACCACTTTCAATCCGGAGGGACCGCCATCCTGGTTACACCAACTTCTCATATCAGGAGACCGTTTTGGAATTACTAACGTTGTTCCCCGCCCCCGTTCCCTAGGTCGAATTGAAGGCCTCCCTTTCCCGTATCTCCCCCTCCCCACCACGACTTCTATGGGGGCTCCCCGGTTAGCGGAACCCTCTCCCTCCTCCATGACGCACTGAACGGCCACAGTATCAACAGACAATTCATTATTGACTATATGAAATGTTGTGGTTTCAGATTGCCATAGTCCTACCTTCCATCCACTTTCCACTCCCGCTTTATTAAACTCAGGTCTTACAAATCTATTCCGTTCCCACTCTCCCCCATGAACAATCAACAACAAAATTAACAACTGCCAGGGCAGTGTCATGGGTGGTAGCTGTTAAACGCTGTCGGCGGGTTTCCCTAAAGTTCTTAAAGTGCAGATGGATAATTCAAGATGGTATAAATAACTAAAGTGCAATGGCTTTCTTACTCGGCTTTAAAGTGCTAAGTAAAATGCGTCATGGAGGACTTAACTTGCAACCGCTAGATGGTTCGTTGAATCAATTAAAGTGCTGAGGCTCGATAAATTATTGGCCCAATTTAACCACAGAGGTAGTCAATTAAAGTGCTGGTCGGATAAAGTGCTAAAATCACAAAGAATAATTGTACAATTGCTTATTAGCAGTACAACTATTAGATCTTAAAATCTCCGTTCAGCCACTAAAGTAGTTGTTGTTATTAACACTATAAAGGTCGTCAGCACTGTCAATGATGGTTAACAACGTCAAAGGAGGTCAGCACAAAGGAGGGTAATTAGCACAAGCAAAGAGATGGTCCACACAATCAGAAGCGGTCAATACAGATGAATTAGACAATGGACAGCACAAACTATCTAAAATTCTGTCTAAAATTGAACACAACGAGATGCCACAGTAATCAGGCCCAAAGATGGTCAGCACAGTCTTTCCGGAGTTAATGCAAGTAGGATGATGGAAATTCCCTGTGATGGCGGCAGGTTAATCACTACTCTAAGATGGTAGCAAGGTGGTCGTTGGCCGCAGCTAGTTCTATTGTCTGCTTGTCCAACGGGAGTAAGTCGCTTCCAGGACCTGCTAAAGAGCATATGCTCAAACGCTGGAAGGATTGGCTAGGCCCTGGAAGAACAATCCAAGCCTCAAAATGGCGGCGGCGCGTTGGAAGGCGATGAGGCCAGAGCGTTGGAAAGCTGGCCGAGAGCCAAGTTCCAAAATGGCAGTTTCCCACAGCAATCCAGGCGAAAGCCGGGCGCCGGAACGCTGGAACGGAGGCTACAACCTTGTTGGCACCAAGCTTCGCCGAGCAGCAGGCGGTCAGGATGATGGAAGTCCGGAACCCAAGGAAACCCAAGGGGCCGAGCAGCTGGTGCAGCAACGCTCCCTCTTGGTCCCGGGCAATTCTTCCCACGCAGCCGCAGGGAACAACAACTGCGGCTCAGCAGTCAGGCGAGCCGCAAAGCAAGGCCGCCAGGCCGCAAAGCAAGGCCAGAGGCCACCCACAACAGTCAGCAGTCAGTCAGGCGTCGCCCGGCGGCACGGCGCGTCCCCAGCCGGCGCGTCCTCGGCGAAATGCGTCTCCAAGCGGACACAGAAGGACGCCACCCGTTTTCCACCCGAGCGGCCACAAACCCGTCTGCAACGCCGGAGCCGGTGAGCAGGAAACGAAAATGCAGCTCAGGGGAGCGAGGAGCAGGGAGGGAGCGAGTTCTTCGGCCCGTGAGTTGTAATGGCGGCTGGCCGCTCTACCTCCTTCTTCTTTCCAGCTCTTCCAGCTCTACCTTTGCCAGCGCTCCTTCAATTGCCTCCCCAAGGCCACCTTCGTGACCCTGGTTTGACAATAAAATAAGGAGCAGTTTTCTATGGCTCGGCGACAAAGTTTAGTTGGTCAAACTTCTTTCCCCTACCGGAGCTAAGGTTCGCTGCAGCTACCATAGGGAAGGATGGTTTGAGCCACCTCACTGGGGCTTCCCCCAGTGTGATGAGGTAGGAGAAAGCTGAGACAGTGCAGGGTGTGGGGTGACACGTCCCCATAGCCCCTGGGTGGGCACCTTTGGAATCACCACAATCTGCCACTGTACTCAGTGATTCTAGCAGTGTGTGTGAAGAGGTCCTATGTAGGGCCATTCTTTCCGCTCTTGCAAGAGTGTTGAGACTCTGTGTCACAGAGGGGGAGTGTCACCTTGGTATTTTCATCATAACATTCTGTTCCCAAAACTTCTAGAAGAATGATCACAGGTATATTAACCTGTGACAAAGGGAGACAAAGGGAGAAGAAGGAGATCATGAGTTAAGAGATCAAGGGGAAGTGGCAAATGCCTGGCTTGTTTTGTCTGTGGCCCTAGAGATTGTGGTTCCCTTTTGGTTGAAAGGTGGTGAGCTTTCTGCATTGTAAAAACCTGCAGCACATATTACGCATGAATAAAATCTTCTGTGGTACCAGAAGCCTTTGCTAGTCTTAGTACAGGTAAAGCATCTTTACTTTCTGATAATTCAGTTACCTTCAGGCTACTGTATAAATGTATATGAAATGTAAATAAATTTCATTTTTAGACTTGGTTCACATCTTAAAGATATCAAATTATGGAAATACATGCAAATACAAGTATTCCAAAATCCCCCCAAAACCCTGAAATCTGAAACACTTCTGATGTATTGGATCCTAACCTTGAGAAATGCAGAAGACAAATCTGTGGTATCATATATCACACCTAAAACTTCTCCAAGCTAAGCAAGTCCACCTTTCGTCATGGTCTCCAAGCTTATTTGTTATCCCCTTCTGAATACATTCCTCATAGATCTGATCTACTTTGGAAATGAGACCAGGTTAATTTTCAGATCTAAAGTTCAGGGAGAAACCAGTTTCTGTTTACATTTGCTATTTGCATACCTATAGTGTGTGTCCAACAGAATGCAAAACAGAGGTACATGCCTATAGAGTTCCTAGAGTGTGACTGCTCCCTGGACAGCCCAACTTTGCTGTGTGTAATATCTGAAACAGCCTTTTGAAGCCTGCATTATTTAAAGCAAGACATCTGGCAATGGGACTATGATTCTCTATGATTCCAGCGAAGTGGCCCCCTCTCTGTAACTCTTATGCAATAATTGTGCCTGTTTCTTCAAACAAACAAGGAAGGAGAAAGCTTCCTCCTGCTACAGTGATTGCAAAATAAATATTTTACTTTTTAAAGTTCTGAATCCATCTTTCCAAAGGACACATGTTATGGTATATTTTGGGCCTTCCTGAATTATTCAAACACTGCAGCCAAGGGAGGTGGGGAGGCTGCTTTGTTAAAACTGAGAACACACAACAAGCACTAATGCATTTCACCACTTGAAGCTTTCTCAACAAACACACCATTAGGGCTGCAATATCCATACATAACTGCTTTTTTTCACTTGGACATTCCACTTCTGGGCCATTTATTGTCAAAACAGACCCCATATAAGCCCTTCTTCATTTATTCTGCTGAGGTGAAATGTACTCCCCTCTGCTTCCATTTATGCTGCTAGAATAAACAGCTATTAATTCTCCCAGATCACAAAATCTTCAGCTCCTGAAGGTTAAATATGTCTGCATGGTGTGTAGCTCTGCCTTGAATCAACTCAACAGAAAGTGTCCAAATATTTGGCTGGTAATGGGGGAAAATGGATGCAACTGATCCATAGCTCTTATGTACAACATCAAAGTATGCGGAGACAAGCAATTATTATCAAGTCAAGGACTAATAACAGAACAAAAGGTCAGGGGGTCCATTAGGAGATGTAGAGAGGTGATGATTCTATCTTGGGAATGTCTTGAGGAAAGCTAAAAATATAATAAAGCATAGCAAAGAGCTATTTTTCTTTTTTTTAAAAAAAAATCAGTTCAATTGTGACATTATGTATCTGTGACCCTGAATTACCAACAATTAAGGTCTGCTGGAATCATTCATTAATGAATGTCAAGACTATCCTTAGCAAAATAAATAAATAAATATCAACAAATTTTGATGCATGCAAAATATTTTGAGATTTTTTAAAATACCAGCCAGAGTCTCAAACTGGTCTTGGGTTTACCACTCTTCAATATTGCACAAATTTAAAACAGCATACTTATGAACAAACAAAATGGGAATGTGGCCAAGATGACAGACGTTATTGATGGAAAGAACTAGAAGTTTGGACAGGCAGCAGCAGTTTGCCTTTGAGGGCCCTTCCACATAGCCCTATATCCCAGAATATCAAGGCAGAAAACCCCACATTATCTGAGTGTGGACTCAGGCTGGATCCAGACAGGCCTGAGTCCACACTTAGGCCTGTAAAAAAAACAAACGTGGATGTTTCTGGGGGCCTGTCCACACCATGCTTTCTGGGGTGGATGTCCAGATGTTCCCTTGGGACTAGCCCGAGAGAACATGTAGAGACCCTCCCCCCTCCCCCCAAGCCCTCAGACTCCTTAGAAAAGTAATTTAAAAAATTACATGGCCTCCATTAGAAGCCTTGGCTGGCTCTCCTGGCATGCAGAAATGATGCACCAGGAAGGGGGGGGGGGGAGAAGGAAGCAATTTTCCTTCCTTTCCCTCCCCGCTCTCCTGGTGCATAATTTCTACATGCCGGGAGAGCCGGATGAGGCTTCTAATGGAGGCCATGTAATTTTTTTATTAGTTTTCTAAGGGACCTGGGAAATACAAGACTGTTATTTCCTTTCCCTCCTTCTTGAGTGCAATTGAAGTAAGAAAGTGAAAGGAAAAGAGGAAAACTGTGACATTTTAAAAAAAGCAGTTGAAAAAGTGGGGTAATTTGAGTATGTGTCCACAGAAGTCCCTCCACCACCCCCCTCCTATGTAAGCATAGCAAAACACACAAACAGCAAATTTTCAGGAATGTATGTTCTCCACTCGTCTAAGATAGCATATTAGTGTTAAAAATGAAAAAAGATGGTGTCGTGCAAGAAAACCCTACTCCTCAATACTGTCAGTTGGATTTTAGGTCTACAAATCTGTAACCGGGATGGGGAATTAGATTCAGCCTACCGGCTATGCTCCATTTTAAAAGAATCTACCAGGACCCAATGCTTCAGCAGTTGATAGAGCCAAGAACATGTAGAAGGGCAACAACAAAGTTATTACTGCAGACAGAATCCACATCAATTTGAACACTTTACCACCATGCATATGAATGTCTATTCAGGCCTAAGCTGAAAATCCAAAGCTTTTAAAAGACAAGTCTGATCATGATAATGAGTTATATGTTGCTTTTTTCATAGTCCAGGGTATCTAGGCAGCTTGCAAAATTTAAACAGATACAGATATAAGCTCTCACTATTATAAACATTGAAAATTAAAAATATTTTAAATATATTTCAAATGTACACACATAGCCACATCCAAATGCAAGATCAGTGCGGTGTTATTACAAAGCCCTTTCCCATAAACAATCAGTTCCAAAAGATCTATTGAAATTAGAAGCTTTTTACCTGGAAGATGATGGTGTAGGTCAGTATAGTTTTTCTAGGATGGGAGTTTGAGAGCCTGGGAGGTTACAAAGAACTCCCTCTCTTACATTCCTACCTGATATACTTGTAGGAGTGGTGGGATAAAGGGGAGACCTCCCCTGAAGATCTCAAAACTCTGGCAGGGAGTATATGGTTTTTCACATAACCCTGACCTGAGTTGCATAGGACTTAAGGGATCACAGCCAGCATTCTGAATTGTTCTTAGAAAAATCTATTTATTATTTGATTTGATTTATATACTGGCTGTCTCCATGGATATGGCTCAACCCAACTATCCACATGTCAATAAACACAGGGTCATTCCAGAATTTCCTGGAGGTTCTGGAGTAATTTATGACCCCTCTTGCATGGAATAATGGCTGAGAGCAGTGCTTCTGCTGAAAACCATCTGTACATCATATGGACGCCATACAGCAGCTGCAATATGAGTCTGTTTTAATTGGGATGTGTAGACACAGCCAAAGGGATTAATCAGATTTCAAGAGTGTAGCATGAAAGTGAAGGGTCCTCTTGAAAATCTCAAAATCCAAGCATATTCCAACAGGAAAATACTGTCCTTCCAATACGCGTGATGTATATTTCTTCATACAACTCAAGTTGAAAGCATTTCACTTTTAAAAATGACTAAAACATCAGCAGTAAAGCTAAAGTAATATATCATGACCCCTGAATCATAATGTAAAAACCAGTTGAAAGCAAGCTGATAATATCAGACAGTACCAGATAATACATCTATAAATTCAATGCGTAAAATCAGTAAGTCAGCCAATAAATCCATCACAATGTTAAAACCTTCAGCACTGAGTCATTTCAACGAAAATATCTGACTTAATATTTTTAACTCTTATAACCACACTATTCTTGATTTCTTCTGCTAACAGGCACTCTTCTAAAAACCAACATAGTCATTGGTCAATGCCCACAGTATCTCTGAAGGCACTTAAAAACAATTTTCTGTGGCTGATATTTCATCAGATATAACTACTAGTCACTGAAGAATTTCTATTTAAATATCTAGGGGAAAGGTATTAAGCAACACTGGGGAGGCAACACCTCATCCAGTAGGCATAAATAATAGTGAAGTATGAAATGCCCTCCAGAGTTTAGGGAAACAGAGTTTGGGCAGGATGAGAATCTTCGGGGAAGAGCAGGAGCTGACTATCCCTGCTCAGCACCCACTAAGATCTGAAAAGATCTAATCAGTTGGCCCAGAAGAGGGCCAACAGATGAAAGGACCTTAGTGAGTAGCATAAATAGATGGTGACTATAACAGCTCTTTTGCTGGGAGTAATGTTTTGTTGGAGCTACAGCTGGTATTTTTGTTGGTGATTTTGGCATGAACATTGAATATGGTGTTTGGACTTAATTTGGCATATATCTTAGACAGTGGTGAGCTTATGGGTCATTGATTCTTTTGGAATGGACTTTGACTATTTTCTTGCTTGACCTTTGTTGTGGACTTCTTACTGTGTTTGATTCTTTGACTATGAGATTGGAGAGTAGCTGTCAGGGCTCTGACAGGAGATCCCTATAGATGACATCTTTGCAGCCCATCTAGCTACTGAGAAATAGCCATGTTTAGGGAAGCTGCATTACTTGAATTAGGGTGGGGGCAGTGAGAGGATATCCCCAGAAGACATATCTACAGAAACATAGAGCCCACCCACAAGCAGAATTATAGCATATCTTTGACTGCCATGTCTTCATCTAATGGAATAATTTGTCATTTCTTGTGGCACCAGAACTCTCTGACACAAAAGGTAAATTCCTTTCAAAATTACAAATCCTATGATTCCATGTCATCAAGCCACGGTAGTTAAAATGTGGTGTTTAACTAATGTAATTCAGTATGCATACAACCAGAGTTACATGAACTACATCTCCTGATGCAGGATTCCAACTATGGTATTTAAAGGTTGAATTTTTAGGTTCCTGAACACACTGTTTACTTGCAAGGCCATTCATGCAGGGTTCTTGGTTATCATGAGATTAACCATGAAGAAGGCAGAGTTGTCTGTAGCTCTGTTTTAAATTCTGCCTAATGCCTTTAATTAATAGCAACTGCTGATCCATTATGCAATACTTTCTGTGAAACTTTCTGCCAAGAAGAGAATCTTTAATTACTTCAGCAAATGACATTAGCTGTTCTTTCCCATTCCTTTATTACGATTACTGTTTCAGTGCCTTCTGTGTGCAATATGGTTCTCCCCTTAACTGCTTCTGTTTTATTACTCTTTAAGCTAACATGTCCAGTATTTGGGCTGCAACAATGTTTTTGAAATTTGTGTGGTTATACTCATGATTGACTAGTAACCATCCTGTAATACTTTGCCTTTCAGCTTGTTAAGTCTTTGGAGACATGCAGAGATATTGAGCTCGTATGGTGTAGTGATTTGAAGGTTGAACTAGGTGCTGTGTTTTGATTGTTGGCCTAGGATTCTAAGAATGGATCTACACTGCCCTATGTCTTAGGATCTGATCCCAGATTATCTCAGTTGAGCTGGATTATATGAGAGCCCTTCTACACAAGTCAAAACCCTGGGAGTCGGTCGCCACAGACCCAATACCTGGAAAGATCCCGTCCTTACAGTGAAGATTGGATCTTTCTAGGTTTTTTATTAATCTGAAGTAATGTGGGAAATCCCAATTTACCCTAGATTAATCTGGATTAATTTGGATGCCTCAGGTTAACCCCAGGTTTAGGGCCTATGTAGAAGGGCCCTGAGTCTGCACTGTCAGATAATCTGGGATAAGATCCTAGGATACAGCACAGTGTAGATCCAGCCTAAGAGACCAGGGGTTAAATCCCCACTTGGCCATAGAAACCCATAGGCAGTTCCCAAATTATGAAAAGGTTTTGTAGGTTTGTTCTTAACTTGAATTTGTTTGAAAATTGAAACAGGTATATTTTAAGTATAACTCCAGCCACACACACACACACACACACACACAGAGAGAGAGAGAGAGAGGGAGAGAGCGCTTTGGATAGCACAGGGAATGGGTAACATTTCTGTGCTGTTTGTTTTGCTGTCTGTGCCCCTGTTCAGACGATTTCACTTCACTTTCTGTTCCTGTGACAATTGGATTTTGAAAAATGTGGCTTGTTGTGGAAACAAGGATTGGTGAGAAAGCTCCTTAAGATAACTCTTTCAGGAGTGAATATCCCTTCCTAGGAATAGATTTCTCTCACTTCCTGTTGTCTCACTCCTGTTCTTATCTATGAGTCATTTGTAAGTCAGATATTTGTAACTTGGGGACCGCCATACATGCTTTTAGAGGAAGATGATAGTAAACCCCTCTGGGTGTATTTTACCAAGAAAATGCCATCATAGGTTTGCTGTAGGGTTGCCAAAAGTCAGAAATGACTTGAAAAAACATAGCATTAACAACAAAAAGCAATTATAGGTATGCAAATACAAAAATGGTGGGAAAGAGAGAAGGGAAAGAAAATATACAGTTAAGCCTACTTATTATATGAGGGAACCGTTCAAGGACCCTTTAGGTAATACATTTTTTTTGTGTATAATCTGTATCCCTCTGCGCCCCATCTAGAATGAATGATATCTTAACCATTCAGCTAAAACATACCATATCCAGGAGAATCTAGCGATGCCCACAGAAATATTCTCTCTAGCCCTCCAGTCCGATTCTCTGGTTAACCTTTGGTGAAACTCCCAAATGAACTTCTTTTATTTACTATTTATTTAAGATGTTTTTCAAAAACAAAACATTGACCATAGAGTAACTTTGGAGGCATAGTGAGAACACATTATGAGGTCCTCCTGTATGATTCTGTGGTATCCAGAGCTTTTCACATATAACTGAAACTGTTTGCATAATAAGTGGGCCTACTGTAGATCTAAACACGAACATGTGGTTGTTAGAGTCATAGAATTAGGATTGGAAGAGACCACATGGCCATAAGTCCAACTCCTTGGCATGCGGGAAAAGCACATTCAAACTACCCCTGACAGGCAGCCATCCGGCCTCTGTTAAAAAGCCTCCAAGAAGGAGCCTCAATTACACTGAGGCAGAGAGTTCCACTGCTCAAAAGCTCTTAGAGCCTGTTAATGCAGGATCATGCTGTTTGAAGCACTAGAAAAGAGAAGATTGAATCACATTTTGACTAACCAATGTAATAATGTCCTCTTTTTCCTCCTCTGCTTTATGTTTGACTTGGAAGGCAAGTGGAATTTTGCTGCAGGTCTCTTTATTGCATGTTCTTACAATATTAAAATTGTAACCTTAATGTGGGTGGTCCTTCCTTTTAGCTGCTGCATCTTAATGATTCCCTAACTGTGCATGTAGGTGAAGTGGCAGAAACCGAAATGAATGTAGAATTGACTATTTCCCTGACATTCTCACATTGCTTAAAATGTTTTTCATATTATTCATTTATAAAAGAGTGGAAACATTGTTCCCATTGCTCTCAAATGAGACATTTATCCACAGGAGGGGAAAAAATAGTCGTTTGCTTATTTGTACCAGAAAAATGTTCCATGAAGCACATGCAAATGATCTTGGTAATCAAATATAACAGTACATATAACAGTAGTTGTTTTGTCACTGCTCCCATTTGTTTCTTCCATGATGTTTGCCAGGATAGCAGCTAAAAGTCTCCAGAGCAGGTCTCACGAGGGGAAGATTAAATGTGTGTGTGTTTCCATAAAACAATGACATCTTGTTTTCAAAGCCCTGCATGGATATTAGAGAGCAACCCAGGATAAACTATAGCTTTCTAGGACAATTGTTTAGTTTAAGTGCCATTTAATGTTCTCTTAAATGGTTCTGCTGTTTGGTGTGCAATATATCTTCTAGATTAGACCTTTAATCCTGAACATTTCAGCATCAACAAGGGAGCTGAAGCCATTTTCTCCTTACGGCGGGTCTCTCTCTCCCCCACAATTCTCTCCCTCTCCATCTTTCTCTTTCTCTTTCAATAGGCATATGAAAGACATCAAAGTCCTATGTTTTGCTTCTTGGAAGAGAAGCAGAAGTTGAGCTTTTCCTGAAGAAAGGCCTTGCGAAGTTTAAAAGTCATTCCTTTAATTTATCGTGCTGAATTTTATAAATCTCATAAAAGCCACAAGGAATATATAGAAGGAGCTGAGAAAGAAAAGATGTTAAAAATTCTATAAGGGGGAGGGGAGAGACAAGATGGCACAGCCTTATCTAGCAAACTTATAATTCTTGTCAATGACTTCTATAGTTCTGTTGAGTGATTTTATCCAAGGAAACAAAATAGAAATCCAAGGAAGAAACAGAAAAAAAAAACAAAAACAAAAAACAAACAAACAAACAAACAAAAATCCCATTCTGGCTGAGATCCTAAATGTTAGGAGCAAGAATGACTGCCAGTGTGGTGCAATGATTTGAATATTAGATTGCAATTTTGGAGATTGGGGTTAGATTTCTCCACTTGGCCATGGAAATACAATGGGTTTCAGCCTCAGAAAACCCCATGATAGGTTTGTCTTAGAGTTGGCGTATGTTGGGAATGCTTTGAAGGCACGCAACAACAATAAGCTAGCAGGAGTGTAAGATTAATTTTATTAGACAGTGTTGCAAGACACTTGCAAGAGGTAAGTGGGTTTGAGGTAGCTCCAATGGAGCTACCCGCATTTTTGGGTTCTTTTCTTTGCAATGGGAGAAAGGCCAACATGGCAATGTGCATTGCTGCCCTTTCTCCCATCTGATAGGGACAGGGTACCAACATATTTTGTCTTGTCCTTCACATATGATGGGGGAAGGAGGAAGGGTGTGCTAGGGCAGCCTTAGGTACTCCGTGGCACTCCATGCACCTGCCGTTTTGCTAGCGACTGCAGGGAAACGACATCTGATATGGGTGGGATATAAGTGATGTAAATAAATAAATAAATAAATAAATAAATAAATAAATCTCCCTCTCCCAATGTGTGAAGAGGTCATATATCAACTTGAAGATTGAGGCACATATATTCTTTTTATATTCTTAACAGTTCTAGATACAGATTAGATACAGATCACACAAACCTCGAGCATTGTATTGATCCAATGGGGGGGGGGGGGAATGGATGAATAGACTTCCAATATGATAGAATATGGGAGGTAAGAATTTTATTTATCTATCTTTGTGTTTGATTCATTAATTTCYGAGTATTTTAGGCAAAACTATAAACATCCTCATAACATACTAGATAGATTACTGCACTTCTTTTGATCTGGGACTTCCCTTGAAGATCCTGAGAATGCAGATAGTACAGAATGTAGAAGCGGGATGTGTTTCTAAAGGACCACATTAGCTAGCTGCCTTGGCTTCTTCTTAGTTACTGGATCTAATTTATGGTTATAATGTACAAAATAAGCATGTGTCCCATTGAGCATTTTTGTAGCAACGACAGGAAATTGCCATTTAATTAATATGATAAGTCTTCTATTAGCTGGGAGTGTTTGCCAATACTGTGTGCTTACAGAAGGTAATAATAGTGGAGTCAGACACTCCACTATTGCATTCCCTTTTTGTTTTGTGCTGTCTCACGGTGGTGGCCCCATCTATACTGCCAAAAATACAATTTTACTGGACTCCATTATATTAGTCCACACTGACCATATAATGCAGTTTCAAACTGCATTATATGGCAGTGTAGATGGGGCCCGGGAATGGGCAAACTGCTTTTAGTTTCAATATGCATTGTAAACTTCACTTTATGCCTTGTTTTTGTTTTGTGTATTTTGATATGTATTTTATGAAGTTATGTTTTAATATTTGTATTTTACAGAGTGTTTCAATGATTATGTGTTTGTTTATGTTGTAGTAATGTTGAAACCTGCCAAGAGTTGTGAGGAGAAGCAGGCAAGAAATAAAACTATTATTATTAGTAGTATTAGTATTACTTTTATTAAAGATATAGCCAAGATGTTGGGCCTATTTTAGAGTTCAGCATGTTGGAGAACTCCTATAAAAATCAGGTTAAAACCCTGAGCAAATTTATCACTTCAATAACTGACACTGCTCTCTTCTCTCTGCCTGGATTTCTTTCACAATACCCAACTATAGCGCTATGATTCCACTTCAACTGCCATGGTAACATTCTGCAGAAATTTGCCATTTTTTACTGAAAAATGTTCTGAATTCTAAGCCAGAGACCTCTGGTGCCATGCCAAACAACAATCCCTAGGATTCCATGGGATGATGTAGCCAAAGCAGCTAACGTGGAATCATAGTGAAATAACAGTGTGGTTTGAAAGGGCCCCTGCACTAATATTTTCAGAAATGAATGAGTTCCTCCTATCAAACCCCTCTCTTTTTCACTCAAGCCAAATAGATTCAGTCATCCATATCCACAGATTCCGTATCCATGGATCCAACCATCCATGGCTTGAGAGTATTTAAAAAATCCAAAATGCAAACCTTGATTTTGCCAATCTTGAATAAAATGCATAATTTTACTATGCCATTGTATATTATGCGATTTGAGCTTCCTCGGATTTTGGTATCCATCCCAAGAGCCACTGTGGCTAACTTAGTGATAGCTGCCCAAGTTATCTCGCTATATATCCATGGAGTTCATTATGATAATTATTACTTGTCTTCTGTTTACCCAGGTTTTCTGTTAAATCAAAGCATCCCACTTCAACACATTTTTAAAGTGACTGGACAAAGCCATTTCTAGCTATGATTGCCATCCAAGAGCTTTGTAGCACAGTGCACAGCAAGAATGAAAATGAGCTAAATGGGCTTTTGACTTGATCCAGTTATCCAATGTGCACAGCAAGATCAGAAATTCAATGCAACAGTTTAGTATATCAAGAAAGTAAATATATTGCATGTCTGTATAAATCACCCATGAATGGGACTGAAAGGATTTCTAGATTGTGAAGCATAAAAAACTTCAGCAGGGAAGTCTTTTTCACTTTGCTGGCATTAAGAGGTGAATAAAATACATCCCGTTTTGCCAATGTGTTAACTGCAGAGAACCTAGTTCCTATAAAAGAAGGATTTAAGCAGGGTTAGGCCTTGCAGACTACCACTCCATTAACAAGAAATGGCTTCCTCCCAAAATAGTTAACAAAAATACTTATGTTTTGGGAGAAGTGGCAGTGAAATTTTAGAAGATTTGACATGTCAGAAGCTAACACAAATGTTGACAATGGTTAATTGTCATCTGTTATAGCATCAAAGACACTTAGAGTTGGAAGGGGCGCTATAAGCCATCAGATCCAACCTTCAACTCAATGCAGAATTTCCAGATAGAGCACATGTGTCAAACTCAAGCCCCACAAGCCGAATTTGGCCCACCATATCTTGTTATGTGGCCCTCCAGATGCTGGACTACAAGTCCTCTATTCCTCATCATTAGACATCATGACTAGAGCTGATGGGAATTGTGATATGGTAACATCTGGAAAGCTGAAGTTCTTTTAGTCAGAATAGAGGGGTTTGAATTTAAATATAAGACTTGTGGATATGATGTCTGACTTTAAAATATCCTTTACTTATTTATTTATTTACTTACTTAGGTGATCCCTCGTTGTCTGAGTAGGATAGTCTTCCAGGATCAGTGTACTGGCAGTGGGTGAGTATGTAGCCCTATTCCTGATCTGCATCTTCTCCCACAGTGAGGGCATTGGTCTCCAGGTGGAAGGCAGTCCCGGCCAGGGTTGGCTTGATGCGCCTTCCTCTTGGCACATTTCTCCTTTTCGCCCTCCATTTGTGCCTCTTCAAATTCTACAGCACTGCTGATCACAGCTGACCTCCAGCTGGAGCGCTCAAGGGCCAGGGCTTCCCAGTTCTCAGTGTCTATGCCAGAGTTTAAAGGTTGGCTTTGAGCCCATCTTTAAATCTCTTTTCCTGCCCACCAACATTCTGTTTTCTGTTCTTGAGTTCAGAGAAGAGCAACTGCTTTGAGAGACGGTGGTTGGGAATCCGGACAACGTGGCCTGTCCAGCGGAGTTGATGGCGGAGGACCATCACTTCAGTGCTGGTGGTCTTTGCTTCTTCCAGCATGCTTGTCTACTCAAGAGATTTGCAGGATTTTCCGGAGGCAGCGCTGATGGAATCATTCCAGGAGTTGCATGTGACGTCTGTAGACAGTCCACGTTTTGCAGGCATATAGCAGGGTTGGGAGACAATAGCTTTATAAAAAAGCACCTTGGTATCCCTACGGATGTCCCTTTCCCTGGCCTCATAGCCACACGTACTATTTCTGTTACAATTCCCATTATTTCCTGCCCTCATGGTGGAGAATCAAAGGTGAGGGGAGTTGTCATTCAACAACATCTGAGGACTCAAATTAGGTAAAAATTAAAGAGAACTTATCACTAGGTAAAAAAAAATAGTTAGCCCTCTGTATCTATGAATTCTATGTCCATGGATTCAATGGACAATTGAAGGCAACAATAAGGGTGATGTGTCCATTGATGAAAATGAGTTTGACACCTCTGAGCTATAGCATCCCTAGCATGAAGCTTTCCACCTTTTTTAAATAGAGGCTGGATGGCCATCTGATGGGAGTGCTTTGATTTGTGTTCCTGCATAGCAGAGGATTGGACTGAATGACTCTTGTGATCTCTTCCTACTTTATATTATGATCTCGTCCTACTCTCTTCCTGCAGAAATTAGATTGACCCATTTCTTAAATTCTTTTTTCATGCAAGTAAAAACTGGTAGAAACCAAGAGAGTTCCCAAGCCAGGGAGCGGTCACTGAAAAAGTCTTCTTCTTTGTTCCCATCTGATGTGGTTTTCACAGATCACAAAACAGGAGCCGAAGGGTTGTATGTAGCTCATGGGCTATCCTTCCCTTCCAGATAGTCCATTTGTCCTACTCTCCATTCTTCTCTGACAAAATCCCAGACAACATTGCAGCTATCAGAAAGTCAGCTCATAAAGACATACTTGTATAAACTGGGGGAAGAGTGAGATACCATTTTTCAAACTGTTTTGAATTTCCACTGTGATCTGCCCTACTGCTTTCGATAACAGTTACTTGGACATGCAATAAACACACTGCATTTTAATCTGAGTGCCTTACAACAAATTGAGGAAGCTGCCAAAAAAATAATTGATTCAGTTTCTTAAAGGAAATTTTGGACTGATCATTTGGATGAGCCTCTTATCATAGATTTTCAGAAGAAAAGGTCCAGGAAGTTTGCTTTCTATAAAGGCATGCTTCAGAATAAACAGTTATTAGTAGGTGCCTGGGCTATCCCTCTTCCTTATAAAACATTTTGGCCTATTAAAAGTCAGCTTTCAAAAATGTTTAGGTTATCCGTGTGGGTCCAATCCTTTTACAGCATTTCATTGTTATTCTTTTGTGGATTAACTTGGCCATTACTCTGCTGTGTACTTTGAAGACTCTGGGCTGCGGAAAGCTGTTGATTTATAATATGCCACATGAAAAGCCATGGAGGGGCAAAGAAGTGCTCTGATATTTCAGGGAGCTTGTGGATGTGCTTCTGCATTAGAAACTCAAGGAAGCATTTCTTCCACAAATAGGAATGCATAGGAGACACACTGAAGGACCAACTGAAGGATTTTAAAGGTTTTTAGTTACAATGAACTCTGTGGGTTCCTGTCCTCAATGTAAAAAAGGGAGAGAATGAAACTTTTAACTTTCTTGAGCAGTGGTTTTCAACCTGTGAGTTCCCAGGTGTTTTAGCCTACAACTCCCAGAAATCCCAGCCAGTTTACCAGCAGTTAGGACTTCTGGGAGTTGAAGGCCAAAACATCTGGGGACCTATAGGTTAAGAACCACTGTTCTAGAGAAACCAACTTTGTCATAGTAGTGTGCCTTCCAACATCTATTTTCTATTGATGTTAACCCTAAGAGGAACCTTTAGGGTTTTCTTGGCAAGATTTGTCCAGAGGGAGTTTGCCATTGTCTTCTTTTGTGGTTGACTTTCCCAGGGTTGCCCAGGGGGTTTCCATGACTAAGATGGGATTTGAAGCTTGATATCCCAGAGCCCTAATCCAACACTTATGTCATTACACCACACTGGTTCTCACTAAGGCCCCATCTCACTAAGACACAGACTTTGAGATCAACAGGGGAGACCCCTTTCTTGGTTCCACCACCATTTCAAGCGTGGTTGGTAGGGATGAAAGAGAGGGCCTTCTCTGTAGTGGCTCCCTGGCTCTGGAGTACCCTCCCAAAAGAGATTTTGGTTAGCCCCCACCCTTGACGCCTTCTGATTCAGCCTAAAAACATGGATTTTTAAGCAGGCTTTTGGTCTCGAGTAGGCTGAAATGGGCCCATATGAGGTTGACACTTTGGCACTTTAGATGTGATTTGATGTCGACTAGTTTTAAATACAGATGGTCTGCATTTTAAACTGTGTTTTTATTTTTATTTTAATTTTATTTGATGTAGTGATAGTGGTTGTTTTCCACTTTAATGTGATACAGTTTTAAAACTCATGTACTGTTTATATTATATATTATATTTGTAGTGCCTTGTAAGCCACCCTGAGTCCTTTTTGGGAGATGGTGGCGGGATATAAATAAAGATTATTATTATTACTATTATCTACACTGCCATGTAATGCAGTTTGAAATTCCAATTATTAGACTCATATAATGCAGTTCAATGTAGTTAATCTTCATTATATGAGTCTACATTGAGCATATAATATATATGAGCAGTGTTTTCTGCTGCCCTGGCGACTAGGATGCGGAACAATGGCTTCAAACTACAAGAAAGGAGATTCCACCTGAACAGTAGGAAGAACTTCCTGACTGTGAGAGCTGTTCAGCAGTGGAACTCTTTGCCCCGGCATGTGGTAGAGGCTCCTTCTTTGGAAGCTTTTAAACAGAGCTGGATGGCCATCTGTCGGGGGTGCTTTGACTAGAATTTTCCTGCTTCTTGACAAGGGGTTGGACTGGATAGCCCATGAGGTCTCTTCCAACTCTATGATTCTATGGTTTTATGTGTAGATTGTACTTGAGTCTTTCAACTCTGTTTCTATGATATCAAGTTTTTTGTTTTGTTTTTTTTGTCGTGTCAGGAGCGACCTGAGAAACTGATATCAAGTTAAAACCCAAGTTTACTGAAAACCTATTTGATACAAAGACTTTAAAATGCAATTCTTCTAAGCTGTGGGTCATGAACAATGCTATTAAAAGCACTACATTACAACAGTTGAAACACATTAAAATATTGTAAAAACAAAAAACCATAATATACATCATTATCATTGTCACTGGCTACAAGGTTCCAACCACAACAGGGTATTTAGTCACCAATACCTTCATTTAAGTGGTAGTTTCCTATGCAACAAAGTAGACACCTTTGGTTTATCTTCTTGCATGCAGAACAATAGGCATAATTTTCATCTGAAAAGGACTGAAATCTTTCACAGTCCAGCTGCATTTGAGTCTCCCAGCCTCTGAATGCTGTCCATATGATTTGTCTCTTTGAGAGGAACCACCCTTCATGTTGGACAACTGTTTGTTTTTTCAAAGAATCGTACAAATGCTCCTGAGAAAACAAAACTAAAACGGGATGAATCAACTCATATTATTTATATCCAGCAAATAGCATCTTACTTTCCCAAGCAGATGTCTTGTCGTTCTTTATAAACAGAAGCTCTAGATTGTAAAACAGCGCTGGAGGTAAGCTCAAGAAGATGGCTTACACAGCTGCATGTTTTGACTCTTGGCAGCATTCTGAAATGATGGATTTCATTCAAGATATTGAGGGAGAGTCCAACATCACTTCAAACTTGCTGATGTTTCATGTAACTTGCACAATTCAAGTTAATATAAGGTTACTCCTATTACGTTTGATAGTTCTTACTCTCTTCTGGACTGCGTGCAATGTATTTGAATATGAAGCCGTCTTTGAAGACAGCTTGTAAATTTCATCTTGTGCAAATGTGAGACATCTAGCAGGAACCAGGCATTATGATTATACTATGGCAGTCCTAGGTCTAGGATCAACACAGTCAAGCAGTTGGAGATGGCTTATGGCTCAGAATGGACCATCCCTGGTTGTGCTGATTACATATCCAAATGAGATCCAAGTTAGTGCTCAGCTCCATTTTGTTAAAAGTGGGTGAATTTTTGGGGATTATAATGAGAAAGAAAGGCTTACTAGAGCCTTTACTCAATTTACCAAACTAATATGAAATATAAAAGGGTGGGAGGAAGACATGTTTAAGCATATCATTTATCAAAGAGTAGATGGAAGAGAGTAGAGAGGTTCTGCTTCGACTTGTTATTTTTCAACAGAGGGCAGTCAATTCACAGTGGCGAAAGCAGATAATGTTATTTACCCATAGCAGTTTGGGTAAAGGTGGTTGACAGAAGCAGGAAAATAAGATTAAAAATCCCTCTCTATCTAAGTCATCTCATCCTTAGTGGACAAGTGAGTAACAATAACAAAGGGAGAGGTGATGGCTTCTAGGGATGTGCAATTCGATTAAACCTGTTTTGTTTTCGGTATCTGGATTTTGATGGACCCCCTGGTCCATTTTTTTGGGAGCCACCCAGATTTGGTGGGAAAATTATTTTTTCGATCTGTCAACCAAAAGATCCAGGAGGATCCAACCCATTAGCGGCAATTGGGAACTTTAAAGGCTCCCCTTTCCATCATTCTTAGAGCAACAGTCTTAAGAAACCATCCTTTCTGGGATCCTTTCTTCTTGGGCATCTTCTCATGTGCCACCGGTGATGCCTATCACATTCCCTGTGCTTTGCACCATTGAGGCTTCCCCCTTATCACATGGAGGGAAGCCTAAGTCTCAGTAAGTCAGATGGGTTCAGGCTTTAAAAAGGGAGACCGTCTATTTCTCCTTCACTCGCCCTTCTTTCCTAACCTGCTTGAAGGGACAGGAGACATGGCTATTTCTCCCTTCAAGCCTCAAGGGTTCAGGTTTCAAGGAAGACTTGACTATTTCTCCCTCCACTCTCCCTTCTTTCTTCTGTCTTAGTATCACATTGCCAGAGGCAGCCCACACTGTCCCAGATTCCTGTTGGGAATCAAGAACTGGTAGGCTCAAAAATAACACTCTCTGGGTTATTTTTTTTATTCCACCAAAAATATAGCAGAGTGCAGGATGCCCAGTATATAAGCAGCAGAAACTTACATGTAGTAAGCAAGGATTGACTTCCATTCAGTAGGATGGAACAGGATTGCAGATCCACAACTGCAGATCCACAACTCATAGTATCAAAAATAATATGTTTATTAAAGATAAAAGAAATCCATTTTAGATAGGAAAGGTTCTTGGAGCTAACTAGCTTCACTGAGCTATTTTCTAAAGAAAAAGAAAAAGGAAAAATAATAAAAGTTACTATATCTACTACATCTTTGCCTTGCAAGATGCTTTCTCACTCTATGGGAAGACAAAAGGAGAAGAGAGCAGAAAATGGAGACAGGCCACGTGGTCAGTCCAGGGCAATAAAAATACCTTTAAAAGAGGAAGTTACGTTTTCCTATAGGATTACATTCCTAGGTATTCAATGGGGAGGAGATAGTGCCATGCAAAAATCAGTAAGACAATCCCCTCTTTTAACCCCTTCTTAAACAACCTAGCTAAAGGAAATTGGGGAGGAATCCCTAAGTCTATCTAGGCCAACTAATCATTGAGAGCTGGAGACTTGTGCAGTCAGGGATGACACCCAACACTTTCCCCTCATCATATGGGTGGAAGCCTCTTTAAGCTAGCTCAATATATTTTTCCTTATGGAAAGATGGGAAGCTTCCCATCTTTTCTATGATCCTTTCTCCTTATATCCTTCAATAAGACCTGGGTTAAAGGCATCAGACTTAACAAACCACCCTATCTATGATTGTTTGCTGTCAACATCCTTTCAATGAAGCTGAGTTAAGGGAGGCACCCTTTTTAAACATTATTTCAATGGGACCATTAGCCATTCTTTAAAAAAAGATATAAATTACCTCCTCCTTTCATGGAAACTTGAGAAAAGCAAAGATATGTCCTCAACCCCACTTTTGAAGCTTGGCTTGTGTGAAGGGCACCATCAGTGGCTGTTTCTTAAGTGTGTAGGAAGTAAGTCACTTACTTATACATGTTTTGAGTGCACATACCTCCCTTTAAATGTGAGATCTTGTAATTTTGTCAATTAACATGTTAGGCTAATAAATCTCAACAAAATCAATTCATGCAGAACCCTCTAAAATGTGAGTTTTTGAATCCTCAGCAATCAAGGGACACACTATATTTATATTGGGGAAAAGCAAATATTATGGTATAGTTTCACAAACAGCAAAGGTACATGCAGAATGCCAAAGACACTTACATTTAGGTGAAAGCAATTTGCATTTTTTGAAAAAAAGAAAACCTCGTTCCTCCGAGATTCTGATCCATTACTCTATCTGCTGGGATTGCTCTGATAAATTCTGTTCTTATGAGGTATTTCTCAAAACGTTTCCTCATAATATGAGAGGCTCTAAAAATGATCTCAAGCTTCTGTAAAAGCCAAGCTGGAGAATGCCATTCATCATTTTGTAAATGGTCTTCACTGAATTGAATCAAGCAGCCCAACAGAAAAGTGGTTAAATAAAATGAATCTGAGTATGCTGTGGTATATTGCATTCATACCCTTCATTTTTCTTTACGGGCTAATGGGTTTAACAGAAAAGGAAATCTTGTGATTACTGTCTTCCTTTCCATCGGAGAGATGCCATTCAGCACAGTTTTTGGCACCCCAGTCAAATGAGCATTAGTTTGTTTTTATTTTTACAGAAGTTTGAAACCTAATGGTATCACCATGAAAAATACTAGCTTACGGAATCATATGACAGGCCAGACAAAGACTGCTACTGTCAAGAAAACAACTGCCCTGTTGGTTTTGCAAAATCAGAGATATATGGCCTAAATTAGAGTTTTGTGTGTGTTTAAAAAATAGTCAGACAAATCTCCTCCATTGCTAGCATTCCTTTAGGGTGGAAAGTACAGCTCCATTCACACTCTCAGGGATGGTCCTAGACCAAATGGAGCCTGAGGCAAAGAGCATCATTCATGCCTACCTCCACTTGTTTATTGTTTTAAGGTCTTGATTTTTGAAAACTGTATTTGTAGCACATGCCATAATTTTGACACACCTTTTGTATGGTTCTTTGTATAAACCACCTTGAAAAACCTTTTGACCTAAAAACACCAGAGGTACCAAGACATCATGTGGTTCTGAGACTATTTTTGTGGTGCTTTCCAGACCACCCTTTTTCTGCTCCCTACAAAGTGGAGGTGAACTCATTCTCCTTTGAATTACATTCCCTCCTTTGGGGGACATTTTTTGGAATAATTGTAGTCTTTGGGATAGAGAATGGATCCTAGACTTATGCAGAGACTTGGACATATTCTGATCTACAGATTGATACTGATATAAATACGAAATTATTATTACTACCATATACAGTAGAATAACAGATTATATCATATACTTTAGGAAAGGACTATTTTTAGTTTCTAGGTCAAAGTGCTCCCCAAGATTAATGCAGCAGACTAAAGACCTCATCATATTGTGTTCTATATGGCAGCTGATCATGGGGGGATTTGCCATATAGTGTGACGAATCCATCAGAAAGTGGAGAAAACCATTGCCCCATGCCCTGCATCGCCCCTTACCTTATCCCACAGGGGGAAGCCACCTGACTTTTCTCCACTCTTCTCAATGAGAACATGGGAAGCCTCCTGTGTTCCCTGGGCAGCATCCTAGCATGCTCTACAGAGCCCTGCCAGAAGTACCCTTACATTGTATGATGGTCTCTGTCAAGGAAGCATCCTGGAAGCGTCCTAGGATGTTTCTTGAAGCCTATGTGATGAAGTGATATATGAAATCAGGATGCAGGTCTCCATTCCTAAACCTAACTCTGTTATAATTTGGCTCATCCGCTTCCATAATATTAATTTTCATTCTTCATTCTTCATATGTGAAAATTTGAAAGTTCCCTGATTCCCTGTGAAGGGAAGAGGGAGTTTGCCTTGCCCTTCATTGTCTTATTAGATGGTCAGGGTTCAGCAGTGGAACTCTCTGCCCTGGGGTGTGGTGGAGGCTCCTTCTTTGGAAGCTTTTAAACAGAGGCTGGATGGCCATCTGTCAGGGGTGATTTGAATGCAATATTCCTGCTTCTTGGTGGGGGGGTTGGACTGGATGGCCCATGAGGTCTCTTCCAACTCTTTGATTCTATGATTCTATGATTCTAGGGTCACATGAAAGAAATCACTCTACCCTTGCTCCCCCCCCCCGCCCCCGATTCAGTCAGCCCTCCACATAGCAGAGTTATTTGTGGATATTCTCTCCAGGAAATTCTAAGTCCTCCAGCATGACTCTATGTTCAATTCACAACAAAAACTGACCATGGCCGTGCATTGGAGGGCCTAAAGAGAATATACATCTGGGCATCCATAGCACCTCTAGTGCAATTCTATGGTAAACCTTCTGTAGAAATTGACCTTTGAGTTGTGTTGGATGCTGTAGAGATTCCTAGAGAAGTGTTTTTATAGGTTAAAAAAAGTTATTTTCTTATTCACAGTCTTCCTTTTTTCACAGGAGCTCTGCACCACTAAGCCTTGCAAAAGTAGAGACTGTGTTATAATTTAATTTACATTGATTTTTTCCCACAGCAAGACTCAACTATGATTTTCTGATTTGTCCATCTTCCTTGTGTACTTTTTGATTACCAAGGAGGGCAAATGCCTCTTCATTATCTTCTCAGAAAAATCAGCTTGTTTTAGAAGATCCATGCTTTAGGAAACTTCTTAATGCACTACAATATAATGAAATTCCACTGCTATTTCCTCTGAAAGCAGATGTCCACACAAATTTTGGTCTGAGAACTGCTGTATGCTTGATCTTACTCTGCTCACTTTCCCAGTAAATGTTCAGTCCCCACCATCTTTCAAGCCTTTAGCTCTGGGGAAACTTACTTTGATCTTTGATCAGAAGACAGGGCTTCACTCATACACTTTGCTACACTTAGTCTGAGCCAGAAAGTCTGTGCTAATGATTTTAAAGAGCCCTACATATCTTAAAAGCAATTCCTTTCCTATCTTCATGAAGTACTGATAAGAAAAGCACAAGTGTAACTCTTTAATGTTTATAGGAGAGAAGCTGCGGAAGACTCCTTTGGGAGATCCCAGACTGAAAATTTTACATCACCAAGGACAACCTCTGTTACAATTTGTCAAAGTTTCTAATGTTTGTTTTCATCCTTGGCCTTTGAATCAAGGCTTTATTGAACTTGGGGACTCCAAAGAACAGAACAGACAAGTATATGAGGTCCTTACAGATAGAAACCCTGGTAGCTTTCTGTAGAGGAGGCAATTTATGCTCACCAAGTTCTACACAACTGAGAGAGTCATGGTCCCATCTCATGCACATTGTAACTATGGATGACCATTTTTGAAATCCTTTTCCTTAGCCTTCGTAAGGTGCTCATGATTGAAATCTTAATATGTCTGGTTTGATAGGACACCATGGTTGGGATTGTGTTTTGTGTGTATTGGTAAGGTGACTATAGTGGAGACCGTATGCTGTATGCATTGGTAGGGTGACCGTGGTTGAGATCCTACTCTATGTACACTGGAAAAGTGACCAATACTGACATTCTATTCTGTGTATATTGATTGAGTGAGCGTGGTTGGGATCCTATTCTGTGTGCATTGATAGGATGACCAGGTTGAGATCTTATCCTGTGTGCATTGGTGACAATAGTTAAGTTTGTATTGTGTGCTTTGGTAGCGTATCCACAGGGGATACCTTCAGAGAGCAAATACTGGAAACTGTTGATAATAGCAAACCCTATATTTTGATTCTACTTGGGATGGAAGCATACTATAGAATCATACCTAGAGAGAGCCACAAACACTTCTGGTGGGAATATTTTTTGGGAAGAGTGAGGGCCCATCCAGACATGGCAGAAATCTGGGAGGAAGTGGGTTAAAATAACCCACTTCCTCCCAGATTTCAACCCTGTCTGGGTTTATGTTCCCACCCCCAACCCAAACCCCAGGCTTTCCCAGGGGAATGACAACCAGCCCTCCCTCCAGCCCCCATTTTCTCCAAAAGCTTACCCACCCATCCCCCTTTTTATATTGTCAGACATAACTTGAGAAACTACAAGTCATTTCTGGTTGTAAGAGAATCGGTCATCTGCAGAGATGTTGCCCAGGGGATGCCTGGATGTGTTACCATCCTGTGGAAGGCTTCTCTCATGTCCCCTCATGGGAAGCTGGGGCTGACAGATAGTCAGCAGTTCAGCCAATACAAGGGTTTAACCCATTGTGCCACCATGGCTCCCTCCCACCTGAAATGTCATTTTTGCATGCCAGAAGTATTCTGCAGAAGGGCCTGCACTACTGGCAAGTTTTTTTTTTGTGGGGGGGAAGGGGGGCTGGGGAGCTGGGGGGAGGATGGCCTGAAGAACTAGGATGGTTGTGAGGATTGATCCCTGGGACTGCAGAAGCAGTCCCAGGAATCAATTCCCATAGGCTCCTCACCTGGAAAGATCCAGATCTTATCTTAAATCCCAGTTTTCCCCAGATTAATTTACTTTTACCTGAGGCATCATTTGGATGCCTCAGTTAAAAGTGAGACAAGTCCCATATTTTGGGGCCATCTGGAAGGACCCTCAGTAAAGGCCCCTTCCACACAGCTTTATAAAATCCTCATTGCATGGGATTATATGGCTGTGTGGACTCAGATAATCCATTTCAAAGCACATATTGTGGATTATCTGCCTTGATATTCTGGATTATAAGGCTTTGTGGAAGGATCCTCAGTGAAACTGTGGCTATGATGTCCATGGAGATGGAATCTGTATTCCACACACATCTCGGCATAGAATCATAGAATCAAAGAGTTGGAAGAGACCTCATGGGCCATCCAGTCCAACCCCCTGCCAAGAAGCAGGAATATTGCATTCAAACATTTGCGCCCAACGTGGGGCACGAACCCACGACCCTGAGATTAAGAGTCTCATGCTCTACCGACTGAGCTAGCCAACTACGAAGCATTCAATTTTAGCGTAGGATCATTGATTTGGGATTATTTGATATGATGTGGAGGTTTGAGTGTTGGTCTCTTACCAGGGTTCAAATCTCTATTTGCCATGGAGACCCATTGGGTGACATTGGGCAAATCATCTTTTCTGCCTTAGAGGAAGGCAATGTCAAACCTTCTCTTGCCAAGAAAGCACTGTAATAGGGTTGCCACAAATATGAATAGATCTAAAAGTCCATAACTGCAGAACAAAGGATGATTTATATATTTGCTATATTTATTGCCAATACTTTCTCCTAGAAACTTTGTGACATGACTATCTTCATATTTATCGTTAGCCATAACACAGTGTACTAATTTGTGATGCAATTATTGCTGCAGAAAGAGAGGGAGGGAAGAAGAGGACAATAAAGCAGCACTGAAATAAATATACAGTTGGTTCTCCACATTTGCATGTTTGACTTTTGTGGGATTCAATTATACACAAATTTGTCTAAAATGCTCTTTCTAGGAACCCTACTCTTTTTCAGTGTGGCCCTATGGTCAGCCTCCACCAAACTACCTTTCTAGAATCTCTACATCTGCCAGTGCAATTCTGTGGTAAATTTCCAGTGGAACTTGACCTTATGCTGGAGGGCCTAGAGATTGTTAGCGAAGTTATTTTAGGTTAAAAATGTGTTTTATATTTGCATTTCCCCCAATTTTGTGGGGGTCCTGTGCCCCTATCTCCAGCAAATATGAAGGCAGGATTGTAGTAGAATACTGGTGGAAACAGAAATGCAATAGGAGTGCAAGGAGTGCAGGTGAATGCCATCTTTATTATTAAACCAATAACTGAGAAAATAATTGCATTTTTAGTGGGGACATTGGAACAAATTTTTCCCCTGGTACAAACTGGCTTAGACTCAGCACAACACCTGCTGGTATCAGCTGCCATCTGAGTCTTGGGTTCCACTCCTTCCGCCGTTGCTAACCCCAAACGGATTCTGTTTTATCCCCTTTTATGACTGGGTTTAATGGTTGTTTCTTATTGATCTTTCTGTAATTCATTCTCTCCAGAGACTGTAAAACCTAATTAGGTGTTTTCAGCTTTTAAACATCCCAGCCCCTCAAGGTGTGTAAGCTGCCCGCGGTAAGATATTTGCAAATCATAAACTCCTGCTTTCTTGAACATAAACCTGTCATTATGTGTTCCAGGCTTAATTCCTAACTAGAAACAATTGAGCGACAAATTGCTTCACAAACACAAGGCTGCTAGAATCCTTCCATTATCAGCAACTAATTTTGCCCAGTACATAAACAAGCTAAGTAGGGAGGTAGTAAAAAATAATTTCATCAGCTGCTTTAGCCACACCATAGCCCCTATTGTTGATCTGTGAATCAATGATTAGTTTTAGTCTAGTGTCCCTCTGATAAGTGGCTGGGTGTGTAGATATGCCAAGTAATTTGTTTGATTTCTGGTGCCTGAAAGACTTATGCCCAAACATACACCACATTTCCTTTTGATGTTAGAAACTTAACAACTCAAAGATTCAGTCTCACGATTATGAGATGAGGGGAATGGCAGTTTCCCATTACTTCCTCCCACCCCTCCATCCCATCCAACTAGGGTTGGCCCCTTTTTCTTCACAAGTTTGACAAGGTTAAACACCCATTACTATGAGAACCTTGCTGATGGAACTAGACTTAAGACTTTGTGATAACAGAACTGGCTATATTTCACGTTCATTGTTAAACAACAGTAGCATGTTACATGTTTGTTCATTCCAGAATGTTCTTCTTTTTGGGGTTAAAAAAGTTTTGTTCACAATTCCTAGAATCTATTACTCGCCACAAAAATAAATTAGTTTCTATACAACAGCTGAAGGCCAGGAACATTAAAGCGATGTAAAAGACCTCACCATTTCATGAGCCTTTTATCTTAAATGTTAAAAAAAAAACTAGAACAACAACAAATCATGCCAGGATGTTTATGTATTGTGATAAACATTTGAAATTTAAGTAGCATTTGTATATGAAGGTTCACAACTGCAGGTGACTAATTGTAGTGCAATAGATGAATACGGTATATGTTCTGGCTCTGGATTACCATTATGGATGGTGTGGTTTTAATAGCAGATGTAATGTTTTGATGTGTTTTAGTTTTTAATTCAATTTAAATGTCTATTTTAATTGTATGTTGTTCTTAAGGTATTGAATAGTTGCCTATGTGTAAGTTGCCTTGATTCCCCTATAGGGTAAATAGACAGATAGATAGATAGATAGATAGATAGATAGATAGATAGATAGATAGATAGATGTGAATATAGAATCAGTAGTAATGCAACACTGTTCATACGTATTACCTTACCAGGCCAATTAGATTAGACACACATGATCAAGACGGTTTTAAACAGTGTATTTTAATATTGAAATAAATGTTTTTAATGTTTATGTATGCATATAATGAATTCATGCCCCGGCATTGAATGTTTGCCTTATATATGCTGTGCTCCACCCTGAGTCCCCTTCGAGGTGAGAAGGGCGGATTATAAATGTTTTAAATAAATTTAAATAAATACCATACAATCGCTGGCTGATTTGGAGATCCCTAAAACTCTTTTTCAAGTTTAGAAGGTCAATTAAACAAAAGAGAAATAATAAATACAATAAATAGAATTTTAGTCCAGAAGACTAATAGGTCTCCTATTGTTACTCTTCAATGGTTAAATCAATAGGATTTATTTTTTATGTGATAACTGGTTCAAGAACTGGTTCATTGGACCTCCTTTATTTGAAACTAGCAGATAAGATGTATATGTCAAGTTGGTTCAGGCTTATTTATGCCATTTTTTGTCTACTGCTCTGAAATCATTTTCTAAACTGAAATAAAAGTACCCATATTCCACAGAAAGCAAACTTATTACAAAAACAAATAATCAAATCTAGCAAAATCACAATTCAATATCACTATAACAGCAAATAGCAAACAACAGAATAAATGGCAAAATTTGAATGAAACATTGAATATCATCCAACATTCATTAATTTAATGTATAGGCTAGCCTGTAGAATGTGTTTTATGGAAGTCAGATTTGAATTGTGACTTCTACTGTGTTTTACATCGTCCTGGTGTCGCTTTTGACATTTTTTTCCTCAAATAAAGGAACTTGGAAATGTCCCTTTTTGGACTACAAATTCCATAATCCTCTAGCCAGCTACCATGATAGGAACTATTCTGAGAAGAATTGTAGCCTGGAGCACTTCTAAAAATGTGTAAGTTGTTATGTCTTGCTTGTGTTCTTAGAGTGTGAATGTATTTCAATTTTCTCTTATTAGATATCTCCCACATATTAATGTTGTTGAGCCAGAAACTCCTAGTGTCTGAGTATATTTCCCCGATATGTTATAAAAACATGGTCTTGTTCCTTTAGAAACAGAAGCAACAACAAACATTGAATTAAGGTGGCCTAGTAAAGTGACAGTGTTTAATGACTTGTGTCATAGCAGGCGGTGCACTTGCTGAAATTTTCCAGACCTGAAGTACCTGAGACTGAAAATGTTCTCAATCAAACTGAAAAGCAAGAGGAAATTCCAGTAAATCATTTACTTATTGAGATCAGCTTGTAACTGATCCCTTATTCCTGCTTTGCTGTCGTTGCCGCCACCAGACCGGACTAAACCAAAGTCAATATTGGTGCATTGTGTTATCGCCACTTGAAATAACGTTTTGTGTTCACACATGTCGCCACGTTGGATTCACTAGCAGTCAGAGATTAGAGCAGATTTGGCTTTTTATTTTGCAGGAGGGAAAATTGTCAACATTTTCTTGACTGTGCCATGATGGAGCAGTCTGGAATATTTAGAGGTTGTTATTTTCTCTGGCATCAAGCCTTTGCACCTCCTTCACTAGGCTACATAATCCCACTGAATTTGGAAATACTTTGCTAGAATGTAACCTTTTTTGGGGGGTGGGGGGGGTACGGCTATCAGATGCCAACACGTCAGGCTGAGCAAGCACAGACCAGCCTAGGTCCAAAGGTTCCAGCCCATCTGGAGAGTAAACTCAATACACAATTTCGACAGTCGTCTATGGCTTATGTTTTTCTTTGGCTTACAAAGCACAAGCAGGCCTTTAGTTGAACCAACTGTGTATGTATTCACAGGACCAGCTTCCAAGTGCATTCCTGTGCCAAACCAAAACAACCAGACCTGAAAGTTCTACCTTTGCTCTTTTCAACAGTGTTCACAGCAAGGCTGCCAACCTCACAACCTCTGAGGATGCCTGCCATAGATGCAGGAGAGACATCAGAGAGATTGCTTCTGGAACATGGCCATACAGCCCGAAAACTTACAACAACCCAAGGCTGCCATCACTTGAATTCAGTCACTTTTTTACATGAAATGAAGGGGCAGCTATAGCTAAAGTGTCCAGGGTCCATTCCTTGGATGCTCTAGCTATAGCCGTAATCCACAGATAATTAAAGTACCCTATATATCCATGTATTAGTCTAAAAATTAAATGTCGTTTGGCCAGCTACATTTAATAGAATGCCAAGTTTGCAAGCTTTTTATTTTGTTTGTTTGTTTGTCTGTCTGTTTTTTAATGCAATACAACTGTTTGGTTTGCTCATGACATGATAAATAAATAAGGCTAAAAATGTTAGCCAACCCAAAAACCTGGGTTCACAGGCCAATGTGTGCACTGTTATCAAAAAAGGAACCATCCCCTTCTATAGCTAGATCTACACTGGCCTATATTCCAGGATTTGATCTCAGATGATCTACCGTACTTATCCCAGTTTATCTGTCAGTGTAGACTCATATAATCAAATTCAAAGCAGATAATCTGAAATCAGATCCTGATGAGTACAATGACAAAGAGAAAAGCTTATTCTGTTCCAGGACAACCTAAAAGTAGCACCAACTCTCTCTACTGACAAGCTGGAATGTGTCCAGAGGAGAGCGACTAAAATGATAAAGGTCTGGAGAACAAGCCCTATGAGGAGCGGCTTAAGGAGCTGGGCATGTTTAGCCTGAAGAAGAGAAGGCTGAGAGGGGATATGCTAGCCATGTATAAATAAGGAGCTGGGCATGTTTAGCCTGAAGGCTTAAGGAGCTGGGCATGTTTAGCCTGAAGAAGAGAAGGCTGAGAGGGGATATGCTAGCCATGTATAAATATGTGAGAGGAAGCCACAGGGAGGAGGGAGCAAGCTTGTTTTCTGCTTCCCTGGAGACTAGGACGCGGAACAATGGCTTCAAACTACAAGAGAGGAGATTCCATCTGAACATGAGGAAGAACTTCCTGACTGTGAGAGCCGTTCAGCAGTGGAACTCTCTGCCCCGGAGTGTGGTGGAGGCTCCTTTCTTTGGAAGCTTTTAAACAGAGGCTGGATGGCCATCTGTCAGGGGTTTTGAATGCAATATTCCTGCTTCTTGGCAGGGGGTTGGACTGGATGGCCCATGAGGTCTCTTCCAACTCTTAGATTCTATGATTCTATGATACTCTCTTTGCTGTGATGCCACTTCTAGGGAGTGAGGAGAATAGTGGCCATGCGTCGTATCAAAATCCATAATTCAGGCTCTCCGAACATGTCCTTGACTTATACACAAAGTCAACATGTACATGAGTGTACTGCATATGGTTTTACAGTTTCCTCTTGAGAGACCTTGAAAAGATACAGTAAAAATCTGGAATGCATGTGTGATATGTTCCCAGCTGATCCATGGTTACTTGCACTTATGGATACAACTAAACACCATTGCATTACTCGACTTGCAGCGTGGGACACTACACATTGTGAGGATATAGGGGAAGGCCTTCTCTGCCCTATCATCCCTATTGTAAAACACCCTTCCCTTGGAGGATGAATTAGTGTTGACATTGACTTCATTTCAGTAACATTTTTCCTTTTTGAGTAAAACTGTTTTGCCCAGATCTGTACAAGCACATAGTTTAAAACTTTTTAATAATGTGTTTAATTAGTACATTGTTTCATATGGTTTTAAACTGTTTAAGATTGCTTACATTACTCATTTTTTGCTTTCAATTTTAAATGTTCTAAATTGATTTCATCTGCATGCTGCTCGGCAAACATCATGGGCAGCAGTGAATTTGAGGTGAGTCCAGGGTTTCTTGCCCATGTAGACTCCCACTTAGTCATGACAAACACAAATGAAAGGTTTCATATGCATCTGTCCAAAATCTTTCAGGGTCCTGTGGCAATATATAAGGTTTCATTTTTTTTCTTCAGGTTAAAAAATTAGATGACCTTATACCTGAAACGTATGAAAATTTGCAGATTGGATACATTAATCAGTACCGGGTCTTGCTTTGTTCAAGAATAAAAGAGGCCTTTTCTTGCAGCTGCTGAGAAAAGATGAAAATGTACCTGATCGCATTCCAGGAGAATGTTTATATCTTGGAATCATTCTTGTTTTCACTGGCCAAAGACGCCTTATCCAACAAACCTGGCAACAGGAATGCAAGCAGCGGGAATGCAAGCATACTACATGATGTTGCAAGGCTTTGTGCTTATGCATATGTTAAATCAAAAGGCAATGTTTGAGCCATAATAAATTTTTGGGAGAAATCTAACTGGTGCTGGTTAGATACTGGCCATAAGGGCTGATTTTCAAGGATGCAAAAATGTATAAATATTTAAGAATGAATAAGGCAGTGGGTAATTATTTGATCTGAAAACATAGACGTATGTATTTCCAGTCCTGGAATGGCTCAAATAATCATTGACTTGTAGACTTGGAAAGGAGATCATGCATCTTCTAGTCCAATCTGTTGACCTGGCAGGAAATCCACAGCTACAACATCCATGGCAGAAAGGCTGTTTAACATATATTTAAACATCTCCAGTGAAGAAGAGTCTGCTGAGATACTCCAGCATCATAAAGAAAGCTGTGTTCTCTTCTTTAAACTTAACATTACGGCTTAAATTTTATGATAATCTCTTCCAGCTTCACACTAATGATGAAGAAACTGCTAAGACTTCTAAGGAAATGTTACATATATTTTCCTCAGTTCCACTACCATCACAAACAGAGTTGAAGGAGAGACAAGAGAAGGCCTTCTTGGTGGCTGCCATTGGACTCTGGAAATCCTTTCTCAGGGAGAAGAGAATTGAACCGTCCCTGTTGTCCTTCTAGTTAAGATATGGAAACTTTGGCCCTCCAGTTGTTTTGGATTTCAACTCCCTGAAATCCCAGTCAGCTTACTGGCTGTGGGAGTTGAAGTCCAGAACATTTGGAGGGCTGAAGTTTAGCCAAGCCTGTTCTAGCAGCAGGCTAAAATCTCTTTATTCAGGTAGACTTTTAAAAGAGAAAGGGGCCAAGAGACCATGCCTTGAACTAGGGAAATTGGTTTTTAAAGATCTTAATTGTATTTTAATTTATGTGATTTAATACTTTTATAAGTTTTTTAGGTTTTCCAGTATAACTCTATGGTTGACTTCTGCTGGAAGCTGACCACTGAATTGCACTTGAAGACCTAGAGATTCCTAGAAAGATGTTTTCTCTAGAAATTTCTAGGTCTTCCAGATCACCAGAGGAAGATGACCATAGAGTTAAACAGGAGGAGCTAGAGATTTCTAAAGAGAACATTTAAATCAAATCTGCTAACAAATTCTCAAAAGTCAAAACCACAAATGTGGAGGGATGACCATATTGCCTTTTAAATGTGAACTGCTTTGAGTTTTGATGGTGACGATAAAATCTAGAGAGTGTTGTCAATCTCCGACTCTGATTTTTGGAATCGGATTAGTTTTAGCTACAAAAATGTACTCAGTTTTTCGAGCTCATCACATAGATGAGCCCCCATCCCCGGTGCCATTTTGGCAGCCTCCATAGTGAAATGGCAGGGATGTGGGATGACTCTTTAACAGGATGTCCACCGACGTCATATGATGGGCAGCATGCTGATCTATCACTGGACTGCCCCTTTAGTGTCCTAGGACACTAAAAAAAGGTAAGTGTGATGAAGTCCCTAGACCTGCTTCAAAACAAAGAACATAGCCCAGTGGAAATAAATTAGGATCTGTTCAAAATAACTCTGGTTAAAACTTTTCAAAGTATTGATGAAAGCCTGAGTGCACAGTTATCTGAACTACTCCTGAGATTACCATGATAAAGCTTTGAAAATGCTGTGGTGAGACATTTCTATGTACGTTGCTTTATCTCTTGCATTTTGCTGATGGATTATAAATCTTTCAGAACAGGAAATCTGGACCAAACATTCAAAACCGTGTCAAACAAAACACACAGCAAAGTAACCAGGCATAGATTTCCACATTGGCCTAAATCCATAGAAGTATAAAGAGGGGATTTTATTGTCAGTTTACATTAGATCTGTTGTGCTGCATCACAATCTCTTTTTAAAATCTCCAGTGAGGAACTGCCAGGCTCATGTATAAAGTTTTTTCCCCCTCTGCTTATTACTCAGTGTTCGCAAAATGTTGACTATCTCATTTAGGTTGAGCACATGTGTTGATAACCATAAAAGCTTATTAAGTGTTATATATAGATTTCTGGTAAAGAACAGGACTCTGTCATGATTTCTTCTAGTCAAAGGCAAGAGAGAGGGCAAAGTATGGAGGATGGGCTCTACTTAAGGGAATAGTGGTTTGTTGAGGAGGGCAGGAAAGTTGACGGGTCAAAGTCAAAGCTTGAAAATTACTTTTTTGAAGAAATACATCCTCTTGTTGCAGTGTTTCAGAAGTTACCCATTAGTATTGTTCATTACTGTAATTGAAAAGTAATGGTTGTTTTTCTCATTTTTTTATTTTTAAATAATTATTTTCCACTAACCTTTGTTAGAAAGAAAAGCCTTAGACCTCTTGAGCTCTGGCTGCATCTACACTGCCATATAATGCAGTGTGGATATTGCATTAGCCTAGTACAGCCATACAACACACAAAGGCTAATGCAATTTAACCCAGGATAAGTCGCTTTATGCTTTGGGACCCCAGGTTAGGGGAAGGTCCACCACTGGGGAAGGTCTGAATCTTTCATAGAATCATAGAGTTGGAAGAGACCTTGTGGGCCATCCAGTCCAACCCCCTGCCAAGAAGCAGGAAAATCAAATTCAAAGCACCCCCAACAGATGGCCATCCAGCTTCTGTTTAAAAGCTTCCAAAGAAAGAGCCTCCACTGCACTTCAGAGCAGAGAGTTCCATTGTTGAACAGCCCTCACAGTTAGAAAGTTCTTCCTAATGTTCATCTCCTTTCTTGTAGTTTGAAGCCATTGTTCCTTGTCCTAGTCTCCAGGGCAGCAGAAAACAAGCCTGCTCCCTCCTCCTTATGACTTTCCCTCACATATTTATACATGACTCTCATGTCTCCTCTCTGCCGACTTGTCTTCAGGCTAAACATGCCCAGCTCTTTAAGCTGCTCCTCATAGGGCTTGTTTTCCAGACCCTTTATCATTTTAGTTGTCCTTCTCTGGACATATTCCAGCTTGTCAACATTTCCCTTCAATTGCGGTGCCCAGAATTGGACACAGTATTCCAGGTGTGGTCTGACCAAGGCAGAATTGAGGGGTAGCAGTTGTTTTTCTTTTCCTCTCTCTCTCTCTTTGTGATCTAGTGTTTTGGGAAAACTGCTGATTATATATAGGAAAAAGTCTGTGGATAGGAATACTTCCCCAGTATCTGATGGATTTGGATTAAATGATTTGGCCATAAGGTCCTCTGGTTAACATATTCCATTAAAACCAATGATCACCATTTTGTGCCATAAAATGACAGCAATGTTTCTTTAGTCCCTAAATATGTGTGTGTAGATGGGCCAGTTTCTGTGTGTACACCAGCATGTCTCTGACCCAGGTTTTACATGGAACATTTGCAGAGAGAGAGAGGGAGAGAGATGTGATGCTTTGGTCTAATGAGCTAATTCCTTAAGGATGGTGAAATAACTTCCTAATTACATTTTATGTTCTTTTCGGGTTTCTTGGATATTTCATTTTCCACAAATGGAACAGATTTATGTGTATTCGCACAGCAGCTCCAATACCGTCCGGAATGAGATTGCTTGCCAGGAAGTCTATTTAACCATTAGATATAACCAGGCTAGGTATAAGTACTGTATGCTTAATAGGCCTAGGTGTAAAGTGATGGTTCTTTTTTCACTGCTTATTGCTAAGCCAACCTGCTATAAAACATTGATCTCTCTGATACAGGAGACACATGACTCCTAGGCCATTCGGTCCAGTAGGCTTAACCTGCTGAACTCAACGTGCTAAAAGGGCTTAAAATGTAATCATTAGTAGATTTTCTGCAAGCAGCTGGTAAAACAAGTCTTTTAGGCAGCCAGGGTGCTTTAATTTATTTCTTAATCCTGCCAAATCAGCAGAAAACTATTTTACCTTAGTTCTACTAGGAGGGGGAGGGTGAAAGGAGTAAGGCTTTTAAAAAAATAATCCTGAAATTTAGAAAAAACACATTAGGAAAAGTGATTAAAAAAAGTGAAGCCAAGCTTTCCGCTGTTGATGTGTTCTAAGAAAGAATACTGTCAAATCGAACTTGTAACATCCCATCAATAACCTTTTAATTGGGAATGGGTAAATGGAGATGGGGCAGATTCTGTTTTCCCCCAGTGAGCGACTCCTAGTGGACTGTGAGGTCACATTTAAGCATGCAAGGAGTGATGATGTGTCACTTCTGGCTGCCGTTTTGTCCTAATTTGGGCTGCTTTTCCAGGGTTTTAAGTGCCCTGGGAAGATAAAGTCCTGTATATGTTTCAATATATGGTAAGTGTTCAAATTTTAGTAAAACAAAATTGACACCCCACCCCCCCAAAAAAAATCCTTGGTTGATTTATTCATAGATCAGTGTGTGTGTGTGTATTCACACAACCTCCATCTTTGGAGTGGTGAAAGGCAACAGTTGAGTCTGTTCCAGTAGAACCTAAAAGAAACACTGATGTTCTCTATTTCCTTCATTGAAGCATCACACATGGCCCTCTTGAATGCCTGAGTAGAAAGTGGCAGTTGCCAAGGACAGCACTGACTTTGTCCTTTTTCTGCAGAATACCCCTTGGTATATACATAATTTTCGCCTTCAAACCCATTCTCATCTTATACATGATGTAGATGTAATCATGAGGTGGATTCATACATGGCAATATACAGTAAATAAACTACTGCATTTGCAACAGGTTGAAGTGAAAAATCACCCAATAATTGGCACATATTTTTTAAAAGGGGAGGTCTGGGGKTTTTACTTGGTCTCAGGAGAGCTTTAATGGCTACATTTTGGGGTCCCAAAGAGCACATGGGGCCTGAAGTCCACRCTTCGCCTTCCCTGCCTTTAACTGTYCATCCAATAGCTCAGAAAACAACTTTGCCACACTTTTACGCATCCTTGCTTGTTTGAAATATATTTATCTGAGCCCAAATGCCAACAACTATTGTTTTTAAGGCTTCCAGGCTCCATTAAAATCTTCACCTTTCAATGAGACAGAAAGCAGACAAAAGAGATTACAAAGGAAACCTCAGACTCTTGGCTTCCATGTCAATCAATAGWTACTGAAATGTATTGTTGAAGGCTTTCATGGCCAGAATCACTAGGTTGTTGTAGGTTTTTTGGGTTGTATCTCCATGTTCTAGAAGCATTCTCTCCTGATGCTTCAGCTGCATCTGTGGCAAGCATTCTCACAGGATCTGAGGATGCTTGCCACAGATGCAGCCAAAAGGTCAGGAGAGAATGCTTCTAGAACATGGCCATACAACCCRAAAAACCTACAATAACCCAGTTACTGCAATGTCAAGCAAAATGGAAAGTCATCACATTAGTGACAGTACTAATTCTCATTTAAATATATTTAAAACGTGCTTAAAATGAAACAATTTTAATCAACATAAACTTAATAGTACATTATTTCAATGGAAGATTCCCAGGGCAATCTAGTCCAAACCTCTTTTGCCATGCAGGAAAAATTCCATCAAACACCCCCAACAGATGGCCATCCAGACTTTGTAAATAATAATAATAATAATAATAATAATAATAATAATAATAGGCAGAAACCCCAGGTGGGGTGTCTGCGGAGCCCCTGAGCACCTCTCGTGGAGCTCCAAGCACTCCCCAGAACACAGTTTGAGAATTGCTGCTCTAGTCCACTCCACAAACTTAATAATAATAATAATAATAATAATTATTATTATTATTATTATTATTTTATTTTATTTTATTTTTATACCCCACCACCATCTCCCTGAAGGGACTTGGGGCGGCTTACATATGGGACAAAATGCACACAAGGCACAAATACAAAACAATCTATTAAGGCAAAACACAAAATAAGAGCATAATAAAATATAACAATCCAGATAAAAGCACAATTAAATACAACATAAGAATATAAATAGCAGCATTGAAACTCAAACAAAGCAATGCTCAACAAAAACGAATAACCAGTAAAACTTCAGCATTGCAGCTCCCTGGCAAAGAATTAAAAGTCCCTCACAAATATGCAACAATAATAATTTGGTAGGATGGAGAAATGTCAATTAAAGAGTAGTAAAAATCTACTAAGAATATATATCACAGAATTTCAAAACTGAAAGTAATAGTCCCAAAAGTGAATTTTCTATGCTTTGTCACAGATATAGCTAATTACTCATTGAACAACATGGAGATGATATTTAAAGGGGAATCTATGAGATATATCAATAGTAGACCATGCTGGGATGCTAAATCTTTAAAAACAACCATTTTTGTCTGACATAAGCCCTCTGGTGCACACTGTCCACACAAGCACGTGCCAGCACCTCTCACTTAACATTCACCAGCTGCATTGTCCTTTTCTAGATACAACGCAGAATGTTGCTGCTAGTCCTGCTCATTTTAAAGATGTCATGTTGTATATAGTGGCAGAATGAAGTCATCAGTATCCAGCAATTTCTTGGATACTAGCCTTTGCAATAAAAGTACTGAGAGTGCAAACTTGTGGCTTGAAGTCATTTTCACAGCCGGATTGATATGATCTCTTTAATCGAACGCAATCGGGAGACCTGATCTCTTGCCACGTAATCCGCTCAGGAAATTCTGGAATGGTAGCCAAAGACTTTTTTCTTGGCCAAATATTTTAAAGAAACAAAAATTTCAAGGGAAAAAAAAATAGATCAAGTCCCCTAGTGTTTTTGAGATCATAGTGTTTGGCACTACATAGCTGAAGATATACTGCCTATGTCAATATTTGAATAAATTGCTTTTTGATTCAGTAGAGGAAGGTCTAAAATGCAGAGCAATGTGACTTTCATAGCCAAACCCCTTAACCTTACTCATATATTTTCCTGCTTGGACAAATATTTCTTAGATTTCTATGGAGTTTTTTTTTTTTTTACAAATCTTTAGAGTCAGATGCTTAATCCTAAATCATTAATCCTATTCAGAATCTCATGTACTTTTTTGTGGGTTTATGCAGAACTTTTATGGGCATAAATGGTTCAGTCTAGTTGGATGGAGGAATCAGAAAAAAATGTCAATTCAAACATGTAACATTCATGAGTGTTGGACCTTCCTTACATACTGGATTAGGAATACAAACTTTCATTTATTTTATGAGACGCTTCATTAGTTTATCTTATAACACATATGCAAGTGCAGGTATTTATTTTTATTTATTTAGAGCATTTGTATCCCATCCTTCTTAACCCCCCAGGGTGGCTTACCATTGGCAGTCATTAGATGCCGACAAAGAAACAGTTAAAGTACAACAATTAACATAAACAGGTCAAAAGCAAAAAAAACCCCAAAAAAACATTAAAATGCAATAAAAATACGGCACATTAAAAATATTGGCCCTTAAAATATTAACACAACCAAGTCTGAGTCCGCAAATCCAAATCATAGTCCAGAGTTCCAGTCCAAGGTTTCTTAATTGACAATTCTCATGAGTCCTTATAGTTGTTGCTCAGCCAGCTGTCTGAATGCTTGGTCCCAAAGTTATGACTTCAGTTTCTTCTTGAAGGAGAGGAGAGAAGGAGTCACCCTGATTTCACTGGGGAGTGAATTCCACAGACGGATATGTGATACAGGTGCAATTTCAAGTGATTGTTCTATTTTTCTGACTATCATAAGTATTGATGCCCCTAACAATGAGATGGGGGTAGGGGGTGGGAGCAGTCATGAAGTTTAATATGGCTGATGGGTTGAGGCATCAGATTCAGTTGGACTTTCCAAACAGACATTGTAATATCCTGTCCAGATTGCCTTTAACCATTTTGTATAGCAAGTTAACTCCATTAGCAGGAAAAGCGAGTTGCCTGATAACCTTAGGATCTGCCTATCTGACCATGGGCTTTGATGGTTAAGCCAATTATGTCCATTGTGCACATCATCAAATGGACCAAAAATTAATGGGGTTGTCCAAATGTCACTGTTGCTTAATCTAAAGCCTATGATTACTGTCTGGATTACTGCAACACTTTCTACATGGGGCTGCATTTGAAGATAGTTCGGAAGGTTCAACTGGTCCAGAGATCAGCAGCCAGGTTATTAACTGGAGTGCTGTACAGGGAGTGAACAACTCCCATGTTATGACAGCTCCACTGGCTGCCAGTCTGTTTCCAGGCTAAATACAAAGTGCTGGCCATTACCTATAAAGCCCTAAACGGTTTGGGCCCAGAATATTTGACGTCCCACATCCCAATGTCCAGGGTACGAGAAAGAACTCTTGTCTGTTTGAGGAATTCACACTTGCCTCAAACAGACAAGAGTTCTTTCTCCCACCCTGGACATTCCTCAGATATATAAACCCCACTTGCCTTGTTTCCAACAAACCTCACAACCTCTGAGGATGCCTGCTATAGATGTAGGTGAAACGTCAGGAGAGAATGCTTCTGGAACATGGCCATACAGCCCAGAAAACTCATAGCAACCCAAAATGGAAGTCATTAAGTACTGTTAACATAATAATATAACATGCCCAGTTGTGCAATTTGCAGTATGTGTTGTCTCCATGCTATATCCAGGGTCAACACAAAAAGTTAATTAGAACTTTGAAACTGTTTAATTTGATTTTTATTTTATTCATTCACTTTGTTACTACTTAGTTTTCATCAAAAATGTGTTTTTAGAGAAAGAAAAGTTCTCTATGGAAAAATGTAGCAGTGGAAAATTTCCCACTCCACATTATGGCACAGTGACACAAAGCTTTGCTTGTCTTTCAGTTGGAGTGGAGAGCCAAAGCAATCTTTTCCAACTTCTTTATAATCTTTTATTTTAACTTCTGAAGAATAGCAAGACACTCACACATCACTGCCACCACAATACAGAAAGAAGGAATTACCTGAACCAAGCTGAAAATGTTTTTACATGTGGAACAAAATTGCCTGAGGTCCCACAGTTTTCTACACAAGTGCCTCTCTATTGCGTGACAGAGAATAGCATCATAATTTATTGGTAATGAGGCAAACCCAGACTGTCCTTGTAATAATTGATCTACCTCAAGAGGTGCATGGGTGAGTTCTGGATCATAGGGCTGTTGTGGGTTATGTCAACCCATGTGGACTGCACCATATTGAAGCTGCCCTTCTGGGTGATTTGAAGTGATATTCTATCACTCGTTTGTGCTCTCAGGAGCATTTCTGGGACTTGGGAATGGGACTATTTCAGTATACCCTCTGAAATTAATTTTTACTGAAAATGAATTGGATATATTTTTTGGATAAAACAATTGTGAGACACATCAAAAATTTGATGGGATTTGGTGGACAGTGGACCCGATATTTGAATGGGATCACGAAATGCCCACATAGAACCATGGAGTTCATAGAATATTGAGTCTAGACCCCTTTTTAGTTCAGGATCTTCAGCTAAACATCCCTAGCAGGTAACTGTCCAGCCTCTTTTAAAAAAACTTCTAGAGAAAGGGATTTTGTCACTTTCCTAGGTAATTGGTTCTATTTGCTAACTTCTTCTTCCTATCAAGCACTTCCTTTTGATGTTCTATCAAAAGTTAACTTCCTGAAACTTAAAATTGATAGTCCAGGGTCTTCTACTGTATTGCCCATCCCTGGGATTATAAGACCATCCCTTCAGTTCCTAGTGCTGTTTAGCTGATCAGGACACATCCAAGAAGAAGCAAAAAGAAGGTGCTGCAGCCTCATAGAATCATAGTATTGGAAGAGATTACAAAGACATTCAGCCCAATCTTCTGCTATGAAGGCAGATTGCAATCCAGCCTTTGGAGGTGGATGAGCAGTCCATGAAGGGATTTGAAAGTTTACTGGAGATCTGAATTTTGGATGTCTGGCTTTACCTTCTCCCTTGGGATGATAGTGCTCTGAGGGGAAGATTTTTTCTAGATAGTGTTGCAAATCAGGACATGTGATTCTGTAGCAAACAAAATGGAGTGTTTGACAGAGATGGCTGCATATAGCCATTACTCATTAAATGCTTTTCAGAGGAAGTCTTAACTCCCATTTGCCACCTTTGAATGTTGACTTTGCAGACAGAAGAAGATGAAATGTGCCACCACTGCTTAGCTTTCTTTTTTTCCTGCTAGAATGGACACTCAAGTTAAACTAACACAAAAATGTTTTAGTAATGGTAAAACATTTATAATATAGGCTATTGCTTAATTTGTTGGTGGGTTTTGTAGAAAGCTCTGAAATAATTAAATATGATTAAACCACTTCTATTTAAAAATAACCTGGCAATTTTTCCAAAAAGGAAATTTAACAAGCAGGGAATGTTTTGCCAGGATCTGCCATCTGAGAGACTGAGTAATGAGCAATTCATCCATCGTTATATTTAGTTGCTTTTCCATTTCATCTTTTGCCCCTTTTTAGTGTATGATTTAATTCACAGCACATAAACATTTATACATGGACCTCATAAAAATGAAAATATACAGTGTTGTGAAAATGGGCAGTGAGAGTGTTTTCTAGACAACGAAGGGCAGCTGGGAAGTTGATGATGTCCTTATTCTCATGCTCTGGTTGCTGACGTCTTTTCCTTTTCTTGCTCTCACTCCCTGTCTCTTGGTAGACTGGCTGTTTTTGCCTAAAGGGTGCCCAGTGACATATATCTTATATGTAAAGGCCAGAGTCTGTGTTACATATTTATTTATCTGTTGAAAATAATTTACTAGTTTGTAACCTATTCTATAATTAGGAAACTGTGGGTGAGATTATGTGAATAAAATAATTCAATATGAAACAACAATAAAAAAAATCCAACATAAAGTCAGCAACAGTTAATCCGAACCAAACTTTGGTCAATACTGTGTTTACTCTTTGGCAGAGAAGGCTAAAGACCTTGTAAAACTCAGTATCATGGGTGATCACTCTTGGTTGAGTATTATTGTCTTTTAGAGGTAGAGTCTTGGTGGTGGACCATAAATGGCTGTGAAGATCTATTCTAGATTCACGTGGTCTTTCACATTGGGGGCATAAATTTCCAGATTCAATACAGTCACGATAAGGGTTTGCTTGATGTACCTTCCTCTTCTTGTAAAGCTGCAACTTCTATTACTCCATAGCATTGAGCCATTGCAGTGAAAGCAGTGTCAAATTGCATTAATTTTACAGTGAAGATGAACCCTAGTCTGGGTATGAGGTCTGTCGAGCACACTGATACTCCAAAACTTTCAGTCACTTCAGAAAAATTTTCAATATTGTCAAAACTCAAGCCCTTGCTATGATACTGTCCCAATGGCTACTTCACCCACAAGCCATGTTTTCAGCTCTTTCTTAAATGAACTTACCAAGAGAAAGGAGGTTGAGTTGATTGACCCATGCTAAATCAACGGCTGCTCTGAAATTCTTGACCTACAGCCACTGGTCAGTGACTGATTCTTTAGCATATGACTGAAGGTCTGGCAACTTAATTGGTAGCATTTTCTATTGAGCTTTTAAGGTGAGGTTCCAGCTAATGAGTGATTCAGCCAGGAAAGTGCTCCTGCTGTTTCTCATCTGTCTAAATGAATTTATTGATCCTCTTTTGCTCAAGGGACCTGCTCTGTCTGGGATATGTTGAAATGGTCTTTCAAGGATGCCATCTGCACTTCTGTGCCTTAAGCATTGCATAATGTTAATTCATTAAGAGGTGACAGTGTGGATATTTTCAAGTGCAAACCATGCAAAATAGTTGTTCTGCCTACTGTCACACTTCTTCTTTACTGGATGTAAAATATATCAAGATGTTCAGAGATTTTATGTAAAAGATTCTGTATAAAAAAAATGTGTTAACAAACGGAACCAAGGAGTCATTTTGTTTCTAATGCTGCTGTGTCATCAATCTCACAGGGTGACTGGACCAGGGCTGTTGTGAGGATGAAACGGAGATGTATGTTCCCTTAAGCTTACTAGCAGAAAGGTAGGAAATGAATATAACAAATAAATAATTTGCATTATGTTTTTCATTTTCCCTACTGAATATTGTGGTGTTTACAATGTACACATAATGAAACAAACTTACATGGTTCAGACTTTGTCTACTTCGTTCATTATTTCATTTAGTTAGAGGTATACTATACCTATACCATACCTCTTTAGTTAGTCGTATCTGGACTGTGTTTTACCCTCCTTACCCAATTAACATCCTTGGAAATAATCTATATATCCAGTCGAATTCTGTCTGCCTGGGGAAATCGCTGCTTCCATCTGTTCCTATTTTGATATAATTTATGTCCCACCACGGAGTTTAAGATCTTCTGGGGAGGCCCTGCTCTCGGCCCCACCTTTATCACAAGTGAGACTGGTGGGGACGAGGGACAGGCCTTCTCAGTGGTGGCCCCTCGCCTGTGGAATTCACTCCCCGGGGAAATCAGGTCGTCAACATCCCTCCTCTCCTTTAGAAGGAAGCTGAAGACATGGATATGGGACCAGGCATTTGGGTAATCTGGCAGATTAACAAGGTAATGATGACTAGAGTTGGAAAGGACTATGGCAATGCTAAATGGATTGACGGATTTTAGAACTCAATGAACGCGGGCTATAGAGCGGTTTTTAGTTGATATTGTATTGTATTGTACTGTATTAATTGTTTGTTTTTAATCTATTGTGTTATTGCTATTGCATTTTATTGTAACTGTTGGCATCGAATTGTGCCGGATGTAAGCCGCCCTGAGTCCCCCCTAGGGGGTGAGAAGGGCGGGGTAGAAATGACCGAAATAAATAAATAAATAAATACATAAATATGTGATACATTTTGTTTTTTATTTGATTTAGATGTTAAGTTAGAATGTGTTTTATATGTTGGATTATTATTTTTATTATAATGTGTATATTGGTTGCGGTACTCAAGCATTGAATGTTTGCCTTTTTGTGATTGGAATCCACACTGATTACATTTGGGGAGAAAGGGCAGAGTATAAATAAATACAATAATAATAATAATAATAATAATAATAATAATAATTGGTAGCCAGTCTGCTACCAAGCACAATTCAAAGTGCTGGCTTTAGCTTATAAAGTCCTAAACAGTTCCGGCCCAGATTACCTCTTGGAACATACCTCCCTCTATGAGCCAGCTAGGAGGTTAAGATCATCTGGGGATGCCCAGCTCTGAGTCCCACCTCCTTCGCAGGTGCAGTTGGTGGGGATGAGAGACAGGGCCTTTTCAGTGGTGGCCCTTAGGCTATGGAACTCCCCCCCTAATGAAATCCCTTCCCACCTGACCTTCAGGAAAAGGCTAAAGATGTGGATGTAGGATCAAGTGTGCAATTAATAACCCACTAGAGAATTATGGAATAGTGCAATGACAATTTGGAATGGCCATGATTTTGGATAACCTGGTATTAGTAAATGTTTTAAGGTTTGATATGTTTTTAATGATTGTTTTAATATATATGTTTATTTTATCATGTATGTTTGTTTACATGACATCAAATTGTAGCCTATATATGTAAGCCATCTTGAGTCCCTTATGGGATTGAGAAAGGTGGGGTATAATAGGGTAAATAAATAAACGGATAAAATTATGGCAGTTAAGGTGCTGTCAAATTGCATTAAGTATTGCAGTGTAGATGCAGCCTAACAGAATTATTAAGTAAATTAAGAATGAAAAGAATTTGAATGGTTTATAAACCTATGTTCTGTGGATTTTAATAAAACTTTTGGAAATAAATAAAAAACTGTGTTTTAATGGCATAACTGAATAATAGAATCATTGAGTTGGAAGAGACCACAAAGGTATCAAATCCAATCCCTTCTCTAAAGGAATACATAATCAAAGTACTCCCAACAGATGTCTGTCCAGTCTCAGTTTTAAAACTTCCAGAGAAGGAAACTGAATAGGCAGGAATCAGACCACCAGTGGTTGTACAACTACAGCAATACATTAGAGAAGGCTCTCTGCCATGTCCGTACAGAGTGTATTGTTCTCATTGGTAGACAAAGAGGAGTCTGTCTATCACATCTGAATCCTGAAACAGACATATAGAGGAACAAGTGGTCCCAGACATTTTGGGATTTAAAATTATTGGAATCTTGTTTTCAGACAAGAAGCATAATGGTAACCCATGTAATTCCTGCCAAACTGTTTGTCATAAGATTCCCACTGATGTTCTTACTAGTTACCCCATCACATGTTGCACTAGCTAGAGCCAGAAGCCCTCTCAAAGGGCAGCACCACATAGAGTATGTTGCTGTAGTTTAATCATGAATCTACTAACTCATGAATAACTGTGTCCAGATTATCCCTTATGAAATCATATGGTTGGTAGGGCAGTCTTAGCTGGCCACCTGCATTCCAAACCAAAGACGGCTTTGGGAGCTATAGTTCCCCAACGTTCTTTAAATTCCTTTCTTTCCTCTCTTCCTCACACCCACACTCACCCACCCACACACAAAAGCATGCGCAGAAATGTTCAATTAACTAATTAATTACCCAATTAACACCCTCCACACCTCACATAGGCAGATATTGTACAAAAAGAGAGACAGCTGGCCTTACGGATAAATCTGACATTTGCCTAGAGCATTGACCCTGAAGCAGCTGGCTTCCTGATTTTTCTGGCAATGCTGTAACTTTACTCCAATATGCAGTTGTCTTCTTTTCCCTCCATATTATATTTTGTACATCCAACTGTAATACTCTTCTTTTTTTTGTCTTTTTGCCTTTGTCTTTTTCTCTCTCGCCATATTATCTTTTGTACATCCGTCTGTGGTACTCTCCTGTCTTAAGAGGATATAAAGGCAGAGGCAGAGGATGGAAGAGTGCAAACAAGAACACACAGCTAGCGAAATACCAACTTTTCTTGCATCTCCTGGTATCACAATATAATGAATCCTAGGCAGCTTGCTCAGAAAAGATCGCTGTCACTAAGCTCTTCTGGGACAGAGTTTGTGATATGAATGAAATGTGAGCACAGCTTATTAAGATTTGCATTGGGACTGTCCTCCTCCAGCTTAAAAAGGTGCACACTAATTAATAAACATGTAAAATCCAGAAAGGTGCTGGACAAGGATGCCCGCCTTCTTAGTTGCTATTTATTTTAACATTTGTACATCCTATTGAGGGCGATAAGACATGAGGAAGCAATCAAAGGCCCAAAGATGAAGAAAGACTCAATTAAATTAAGAGCTTTTTGTAATGAAGGAATAATAGCATTGGAAGAAACTTTGGAAAGTATGGGACCATTATTAAAATTTTTGGAACAATATGCAAAAGTTGTGAATTGTAAAATTAGCAAGCAAAAGACAAAGTTGCTGACAGAGAAGTTAACAAAAGGAGATAAAGTAAAATAGTGGAGATACCTTGTTTCTCAGTAGAGAGGAAAGTAACATGTTTAGGAACAACACTGTCTAATAAAACTCTAACTTTGTTCCAAGATAATTATGAAAAGAGTTGGAACAACATAAAAAGAGATCTTCAAAGATGGAATGAGCTGAGACTTTCTTTACTTTGAAGTTGCTCAGCTATAAAAATGAATATTTCACCCTTAAATAATGTTTCTCTTCCAAATAATACCAATTTTGCTTGATAATGTTCTGCTTAAAATAGGACAAAGGGATTTCTCTAAATTATTTGGCAGAGAAAGAAGCCAAGATTTAAAGTTCTTCAAGATGATAAGCAAAGGGGTGATCTAGGGCTACTGAAATAGAAAATGTACTGTTCTAGCCTTTCCAGTAGTTTAAGTGAAGTAGCCCATTCACTAGCTTGGTTTAAGGACTGGTTAATGATAAATAATGGCAGATTGCTGAAATTATAAGGCTATGACCTAAAGTTTTTGGGGCATGGTCAGGCCCGTAGCCAGGATTTTGATTCGTGGGGAGCTGAGTTTGATTAGGGGAGGGGGGCTGAATCTGAGTGAAAGAGGGTCTACCCTAGCAAACCTTTTGTATCATTATCCCAATATCCCCATGCATATGGGATATATTGAGCATGGTGATCAGATCATGATATGAATAAACATAACAGTTTAAATAATGCACCAGTAAGGCCTTCTTGCGGACGACCATGAGAATTTCGGGGGGGGGGGGGAAGCCCCTCAAGCCCCCCCCCCACCCCGGCTACATGCCTGTTGGTAGTATGATAAATGTAAAGTCAATATTGCTTGTAATAATTATTTTGCAAGACATCCCATCCTGACAGTTTGGAATAGATATAAATCCAGATCATATCCCAAAACAACACTGTAGTTTTCTAGATACTTTTGATAGGATTGACAAGATAAACAAAAAACTGGTAGCTTATCAAGTGTTGGAAAACAATTAATATAGATTTATAGTACAAGATGAATTAATAAGTTTTGAATTTGACTTTTAATAGTATAGTTATAGACAAATGTTGAAAAGATTCGAGCTGAATAAAAACCTCTTTGGTTTTGAAATAAATGTGTTTGAGATTAAATTGTGCAAATGAGGGACACTGGATTGAGAAAGTTTTTAAACTGTTCACAGTACAGTTGGAATGTGAACATGTTAAAGAATGCGTGATCAAACAGGGCATAAAATGATGTATTGATAATACTTGCCTCTAATAAGACTATGTAAGGATTTTATCGCACTAAGCATTTCTACTCCAGATCAGCTCCGGAATATTTGATAGGTGCCGATGAGCCCATCAGCACTCAAAACAGGAAGCAAAACAGTTTTCTGATATTTCTTTATTTAAACATTCAATTATTACAATAAACTTTATTTTGTCTGATTTTTCAAGTACCTTTTAATTTCACCCACCTGTAGAGAAAATTCCTTAATAACAGCCTTACCCTGAATGGTTTTGCTTGCATATTGACTTCAATTGGAATTCAGCAAACATTTCAACCACTGCTAGCCCTTTCTGCCAATATCCGGCTTTTGGGGCAAAACAAAAAGTATAGTCAGAGTTCGGAAACAACCTGTTTATTCCTTGTTTCAGCTGAGAGACTTCCCTGTTTGTAGCTAGGCCTTCCCTTTTTGCAAAAGGATATCATGATTGTTAAACTAGAACCTCAGTTTTCCTTGTGATGCATTAATGTACAGGAACTTTGGTTCACATAAGCCTGCAATGAAAGATAGTTTGAAAAAGGATGCACCCAAATTCATCCCGTTGGGGGAGATGGTGGTGGGATATAAATAAAGTTTATTATTATTATTATTATTATTATTATTATTATTATATTTTTTTGCATTCACTTTTCCTTAAATGTCCACATTTTGCAAGGATGTCTCCCTAATGTATTTTAAAATCATTTTTATTCCAGAAAAACACAAAATAAAACATACAAGACATTTTAGATATATAAGACTACTAATACCACACAACTACATGTGGTATTACATATTTTTTTTTAAAAAAAACCTATAAACTTCCTATTCTCTATCTCAGGGTTCCTCAAACTAAGGCCTGGGGACCGTTTACGGCCCTCCAAGTTCATTTACTCAGCCACCACTCAGGGCCAACCTAAGTCTGAAATGACTTCAAAGCACACAATAACAATCCTATGTCATCAACCAAAAGTAGGTCCACGTTTCCCATTGAAGTACTAATAACTTTAGATTTTTAAAATTGTTCTTCATTTTAATTATTGTATTGTTAAAGTGGGGGTTTTTTTGGCACTACAAATAAGATATGTGCAGTGTGTATAGGAATTCATTCATGTTTTTTTTCTTCAAATTATAATCCAGCCCTCCAACAGTTTGAGGGTCTGTGACCTGGCCCTCTTTTTAAAAAGTTTGAGGACTTTTTAATCAACTCTCTTTCTATCTATTCTCTTTCTATCTACTCTCTTTAAACAATAATCTAATCACACTTCTACTTAAAACTAATCTCTGCTAATCATGAAACCCAATGTTGAAAAATGCTCCCATCATTGTTGTGAAAAGGTAATGAACAGGTTCCAATCTTTCTTAAAGTTAGTCAAAGATTTCTCCTTAATTAGCATAGTCAATTTCCATTATTTCACAGATCTCCATAACATAGTGTCTTTTCACTGATATGATGTGCAGGTCAGGTATGATGAAGTATATGGGTCTATCCTACCCGCTCCGCAATTTAAAGCTGGAGGACAACACTGCCATAGACCTTCAGTTCTTAATGGTGTAGTATTGGAGGATAGCATGTCCCTCAATATAAGTCAGCATTCTAGTTTGAACAGCTTTGTAACTCATATCCTTCAGGGTCTATATTGCAACCACAGTAAATTCAATCCTCCCCTTAAGGAGTTAAACATTCCAGCCCAGATATCTTTTTGCAAAGTGCCCTAAGCTGGCATTTCATGCAGTGTTTACCCCAACATTATCCCTCCCAACATGTGTGGTTCCTCTGTTACACATGTAAAGGATGCTGTTCTTTAAATACAAAGTTGAACTCATTCAGTTCAAGATGCATTTGACAGCTCAATCCTTTGTAAATGGACATCTCTGGAATGTGAACTTAATTTAGTCAGGAAATCAGTTAAGAGTGACATTCCTTTCCCACAAAACAGAGCACAATTGCTCCCTTCCTTTTATTCTGGCAGCTACCAAGTTACACTTGTTAGGTTTTGTGAATACTCTCACTAGCTATTCTGGGGTTTCCCTTAAGGAGATTCTTCTTTCTGAATACAGTGGCTACATTGTTAATCAGCTGTGCAGTGATACCTTCTTTTGACAATTGTTCCACTTAAATAAAAATAAAGTTATCTTGCAGCATGTTGGAATGGTTCTAGTTTTGATTTTGTAGACTTCATTATCACCAACAGCAATGTTATATTGTTATATTTATATAATTCCCAGAGTTTCATAAGAAAAACAGAGAATGGTCCCTGACTCCAACTAGCCAATAATCTAATCGGCACTGGAAAAAGCAAACACAACATATATAAAGGCAGAAAGGGATGAAAGTGAACTCATACTGTTAAGTATATTTAAAATTTTGAGAATAGGTTGTTGCTCTGTGCCATTTTGTCTGACTTCCAGCTATTGCTTAGTTATTTTGTGTGCAATCCTAAAACCAGCTCTCTTATCAGGAAAACTGGGTCAGCTGCCTTAGATGACACATATGGTAAGCAGACATTGTTCTCCTTTGGCCGCTCCTTCCAAAATTCACAGCATATTCCTCTCTGTTAAAGGAAAGAACTACTGAATTTTGCAGCTTTCTCTATTCACCTAAATTGTTCCACAGCACCAAAACATGGTATAGAATCCTTCCCTTTTATAGGAAGTTCGGTCAACGGCTAAATGTGGAACAGAGGAGGAGATTACAGTACTTCTTGGGCTATCTGATATGTGGGACTGGCAAAAAGAATTCCAATGTAGAAAGAATTGGCCCCTTTGGAAACATTTGTTGCCCTTTATTCCAATAGAAAATTGAAAAGGAATGGTAACCCTGATTCCAACTAGCCAATCATTATGAGACAGATAGAAAGTGTCTGACCCTGGCACTACTTCGAGTAGAATTGTTGGCTCATCTCCATAATCTGAACAATTTGGAGAAATCTCAGACAATGCAGACTCTCCCCACTTGAGCCGGAGCAGTTGGATGCCAAGGAAAGACCTCCGTTTGTAGAGCAATGGTAAGCCAAACAGGAGTGGACAATTATCTGCAATTATCTGTCTGACTGTCAAGGAGAAACAGCCATAAATCTCCCAGTGACAGAAGATCAATGCAGGCAACTGTTCAACGGAACTGATGAACACTCTCGCATGCTTTTGGTTTTTCAGATTTCTGACCCCTTGATCCAGCTATACGGTTTACGTCTTATCTTTCTTCTTAATTGACATTGTTGTGCCAATGATTAGCAATGTTTGATATTTTGCTCAATGCCTCTTCTCCTTCTCTCATCATTGTCTAGATGGCTCATGCATGACCTGGAAAGACTTGGTTCGCTTGTGACTGCTTAGCCTTACTAGAGTCTGACTTCTCTAACACTTGCTATTTCCAAACATAAAAGACATTAAAATACAACCAATGCCATAAATATTTTATGTTGTCGTCATGTACTCCATCCAGACATGATGTTTCTTGGGTGATGCAGACATAAGCAAAGTTATCATTGAAGGCTAAATGTATCTCTCTATAACTAATCACAAAGCAAATGCAAGCTACTTTGCAAAAGGTTAAGCAAGTTGGTGCTCATATAGACAGATGTCTCTTTCCTTTGATGGGAGCTCAAATAACTGCACTATCTTAGCTTGGTCCTAGGCTGTTTGGACACCCACTGTTCACATCCAAGTGCTCTTCCTAACAGTTGCTTTCTCTTTTTGTTCATAATAGTATTTTTGTAGACTTCTTATAGTGGTGTTTCTGGGGAGGCTCACAAGAAGAAATAAAACGATTCAGGCAGAAATTCTTTGTCAGTTATTCAATAGGAAGTTCCCTGAATGGAGGATTGTGTTACTGTTGTTGCTGATGCTTTTAATTGTATAATATTTGACTGGTGATAAGAGGTTCAGGTGGAAAAATATTACATAGTGCACATACCTGAGCCCTTTGACTCTGATTCACAAATATGGAGGTGTGGTGAAGGGGGCATAAGTGATGAAAAAGTTATAAAGCCAGTTCTTCACATTCACTGGGGTTAGGGGCATAGGACCCCTGCGAAACTGGGAAAACCACACATGAAAACAAAGACATTTTTTTAAAAAAACCCAACACAACAGCTAAAACTTCTGGTGGAAGATGACCATATAGCCACCCTGGTGAGTTCTTACAGTTTTCCTGTCATGGCTCATCAACCAGGAACGTACTCATCTCTACTGCTTGTTTAGAACAAAACAAAAAGAAACCTTTCTATTTGGGTCAGATGATGGTTTGTCTCTGTGAAGTTAAAGTAATAATAAACTTTATTGCTACTAGAAACTACTAGCTTCTGTTCTGGTGAATGTTTTCTGCCATTGTTCCCATGACTTGTTCCTGAGGTCAGTAGTTTGAACCTAAAGTCTGATGAGCAGTAACCAGAAGTGACAGCTCTGTTGATCAGAACATGATGGAAAGAATTGAGAGATTAACAAATCTGTCACTTTTCCTTCTCAGTTTTGTCTTTTTCCATTTGTAAGTTTGCTCAACATTTTCCAATCCTAAATTTGATTCCTTTGTTTAATTTTAAGACATTCTGGAAGAGACAAGCAAATGAACATTCTGTTTCCAATTCTTAAAAGTGAACTGGATGGCTGTTTAGAACTAAGGTTTTAACAGACAAGATAAATATCCTGTATTTTTCATGTGAAGCTTAAGCCTCATCCACACTGCACACAAATGCAGTGTAGGGGGTGCATTATCATAAACTGTCCAAACAATGCCTCATGATAATGAAGATTAACCTGGATAAACCTGCAAATATATTTATAGTATATTTATTTATTTACTTTCGACATTTATATGCTGCCCTTCTCACCCCGAAGGAGACTCAGAGAGGCTTACAAGATCTTACAAGGTGTGTGTGAGATATATATATATATATATATATATATATATATATATATATATATATAATATTATTAGCATAGTACAATATCCATATTAAATATTACTATATTTTACTATACCATTATACTGTAATATTATTAGTAATATCACATGTAATATAAATATATAATTATAATATCATATTATTAGTATTGATATTATATTGCATTACATTATAATAGTATAAATATTATACGTATATGCATTATATTATAGTTATTATATTATATTATTAGCATAGCACAGGAGACATACCCTTCCCTTCTCACCCTGAAGGGGACTCAGAGCGACTTTTACAGAATACACACATAAGGTAAACATTCAATGTTGATTATATATTTGACAGAGACAAATAACACAAACAGAGGTAAAGGCAGTTTTTTCAGTATCTTGGAGACTGTGTACGACTCCAGGTCGGGGTAGGCTGTCTCTCCATCATCCATACCGAGGAGCTTTCCTCCAATCGATCAATGTCCTTAAGGGCGTCTTTATTACCTCTTCACTAAAAGCAGTACCTATTTTATCTACTCACATTTCTACCTTCTACCTGCTAGGTAGGCAGGTGAGCTGGGGCTAACAGTGGGTGCTCACCCCAACCCGGGCTTGAACTTTGGACCTTTTGATCAGCAGGATTTTTCTGAAGCACAGCGGTTTAGCCTGCTGTGATAAGCTCACCTCCTAATTTAAATTTAAATTTATTCCAAGTTAAAACAAATCACCTGAGAGGATCCAGACCTTTCAATAAGGTCCAAATCTTTGCAGCTGTGGGGTGTGTGAAGACTCACCTCTGAATTGCCACCGGTGATCCTGGGGGCAATCTACCCTGCCATTCTGTCCCTGCAGGCACAAGCAGGCCACAGAAGAGGGATGGCAGAACTATCCTGCCCTCCTTCACCCCTTTTTTGCTTTAAATGTATAAAAACAGGGAGGCTGGAGGCTCCTCTTTGCTCTGCAGTGCCTTTAAAAAACACATAAAGCTTTCAAGGGGGAATTCTTCCCTACCGCCTGGGAAACTTTGTTGCGTCATTTTCAGGATACACGAAGCAAGAAGGAGCCTCCAAGCTCGGTAAGGACTGTGTTTTTATATCTTTAAAGGCCACCTTTAAACATGGCCATCCCTTGCTTTAAAAAAAGCATGATTTTGGTCCCCTCTGTGGGCAGAAAATGTGCAGAGAAGCTTCCCTGCTAATTTTCTGCCTTTAGAGATAACGCAACATAGCAATATGTTTTTTTTAAAAAGTGGAGTGAAGACATCTCAGGAAAGAAATAAAAGTGTGTCAGTTGGCTATATACCATATTCAGATTTTTTCAGATCACATGGTCAACCCCTGAGTCATCTCTTTGTTCTTCTCCTGTGAGAATGGAGAGAAGATGTCTCTAGATATTGTAGTCAGGTAGCTAGACCCTAACTTTCCTGTACAGAATGTAGTTCTTTCAATAGCCTTTCGTAACTTGATTCTGCTCCTGTAATTTCTTAGGCTCATTCGCTCTCCTGCCATGCTCAAGAAGCTTCTGCTCTGCTAAAATTGCTGTTGTTGCTGCTTTAACTTTTTACATGCATTTTTTTTCTTTTTGAAATCTTCATTACCATCCAGTTGAAATATAATGGCTTTCTTATGTGTCGAAATAAGAATATAAGAGACAGCTGTGTTTGTTAGCTCGTACCAATATGGCTAAGCTGAGTGTTGGACTGCACCTTTGAGATTAACATAATTTTCTTATTTTTCTTCTGTTGTTTTTGTTTTCTTTTTTTTATAAGGTAAGGAGAAAGATGGAACCAGGCAAGTCATTGTAATAACTGAATAAGGAGAGGTGGAAGATAAATGCCTATGAGAGTTAGTAATAATAATACATCTAATGTCATGTTTTTATTCGGTCACCAGTGCAAAAGAACTTTCTTCTACTTCCTGCCTGCTCTGCAGCTCTCCGTGATGCCCAAAAATATATTTTGGAAAATCTGTAAACTCTTTGGAACATGTTGTAGAGGCAAATGGGAGGATTTTTCCTAGTAGTCCCACAATCCCCAACTACAATCCAGTATATGGCTTTAAATCAGGGGTCCTCAAACTAAGGCCTGGGGGCCGGATGCAGCCCGCCAAGGTCATTTACCCGGCCCTCACTCAGGGTCAACCTAAGTCTGAAATGACTTGAAAGCACACAACAACAACAACAACAATAACAACAATCCCATCTCATCAGCCAAAAGCAGGCCCACACTTCCCATTTAAATACTAATAAGTTTATATTTGTTAAAATTGTTCTTCATTTTAATTATTGTATTGTTTTTAAGTGGTTTTGCATTACAAGTAAGATGCCATGTGCATAGGAATTCATTCATGTTTTTTTCACATTATAATCCGGCCCTCAAACAGTTTGAGGGACTGTGACCTGGCCCTCTGTTTAAAAAGTTTGAGGACCCTTGCTTTAAATGATAACAGCTGATGTAGACCAGAAACTGAGAAAGCCCCATTCTACCATAGTGCCAAGTGGGTGTCACTCTCTCTCCCTTTCTCTTAGAGTAACCTACCTGAAGGGGCTGTTGTGCAGATCGTGAGAACTGAATTCATCAACTTGAGGTTCTTGGAAAAAGGGAGGATATAATTTCAATAAAGAGATAAATAAATCCACCAGTCTTAATAATTCCCAGATACAAACTGAGTCCTGGTAAAGAAGACTTTTTAATGTATGGAAATATAAGTTGTAGCTTAGTATTGTAATAATAATATATAATAAAATTTTATTTCTAGACTGCTCTCTCTCCCTAGAAGAACTCAGCGTGGTTTACACATAAAAAGGCAAACATTCAATACCTCAAAATAGGTACAGATACATGATGATGATGATGATGATGATGATGATGATGATGATGATGTGTATGCAAGTGGAGAGCTACACACTATAGCAGTGACCTGTTTCATTATTAATCATTGTATCTTTTTGACAAACTTGCAGAATGGGCTTTTCCAAGCAGGAGAAGAAGATGCCAGGATGAAAAGAAGTCAATGAAATGAATCATCCCATCCTGAAGTTAACAAGGCCTGACTGGCTTCTCCCCTCAACTCTCTTTGCTTAGCTCTTCTTCAGCTTTCTGAGACATGTTGTCTCTTTTTGTCCTTGGAACAATAAGCCTTTGATTCTCTTTCTCTTTTCTGTTGTCTCCATTCACACATAAAGCCTGGTAGGGGGTTAACATCTGTGTCACATTCATTTCATGGAGTAATAGGCCAAACAGTGGTGTACAAAGACAGGGACAAGCTACGTAGAAGGCTCCCGTGCTTCTCTAAAAGAAGCTTTCCACTTTAACAGCAATCCCCTTCTGATCCACTCCAAGAATATATCCTCTTCTGATTCACCCCAAAAATTTATTATGTCTTCTCAATCCTACTATTCCTGAGATTACATAATGTTCATTACTTTCATAGAAGTCCTCTAAAGGAAGTCTGAGTAAAATGACACCCTGCAATCACAAGTTGTCCCCATGGTTGACTTTGTAGTCCTTAGGTTCCCCACACAAATTGCCTTCATTATGGATCTCATCATATTGAGGTCCAGAAGCCGGTGACACCAGGGAAACTGTGGGGAGGTGTAATGCTTTGTGCCCTTACTGTCGGTGGTCGTGGGATCCCTTCCCACTACTTTCCCCACTGTCCCCAGCTACTTCCTGAATCCTTCCTGGCTTCTTCTATGAGGAGTAAGGAGTCTAGGCTCCTTTTCTCTCTGCTGCCAGCATGCTGCTGGCACAAACCCCAATGGAGCCCTGCTGGAAGTAGCCCTGCATCATTTGATGGGCTCTGGTGGACACCGTGCCCACAGCGTGCCAGCAGCACCAAGAAGCATGGAGCTTCTGGACTTTCATGTGATGAGGTCTTTAGTGACACATCTTGTAGGGAATTCCTTTGAGATGCCAAGGTCTTTGAATCACACTTTGTTTTGGTCATTCCCAGTTTTCAAGAACTGGAAAACACTTTTTCTTATGAGAGGGCATTTTTAGCACCCTTGGGGAAACCCAGGAATCACAAATATGACCGCCCCCCTCCCACCCCATTGAAGTTTCTAATACTAGCTGAGATGGTACATTATTCTCTGCATGCACAGTTGGGCATTAATTGCCCTGCACAACCCATCTGCGGAATGGCAATGTTGCACAACTGAAAACAAACATTCACGAACAGAAAAGGCCATTTCCCTAGAAATTTTTCTTCATGAAAATTCAGCCCTGAATTGTGAAGATTCTAATTGAATAAAATTGTATTTCTCAAGATTTCCTAGTACTGAATAAACCATCCCTTGTGCAGACTGTATTTGATTCCATATTTGTTGTTCTTTATATATATATTCCTCTTGCTTATTGCCAGCCCACTCTCCATATGCCAACATTTGTACACACATTTGAAAGTGAATGCATTGCTTAAAATGCATTTCTCCTCTGAAGTAAAGCATATTGAAGCAAGTCTATCCATGCATTTTCCCACCATATATGTGCATTCTTATATGTGCGTTTTGTATCTGGTAGAGCTAATGTCGGTTACAGTTCCTTTCTTGCTCATCTCTATCCTGGGGTTCTTCCTACCATTTGCATGAGATCAAAGATGTAAATGTATGTCATGCAAGAGGGCACTTTCTAGTTCCAAGTTCATCACAGGTACATTGGACATTTTTGCCCCTTGAATTTGATTCCATGATGTGGGTCTATCTGGGCTGTCATTTATTTACACTTTCACACACCTTTTAGGATGGATACGTTCTGAACACTGACAGCAGGTGCCAAAACTGCTGAAGTTGCCAGACACTGGGAAGGGATAACCTTTTTGCCCCCCAAAAGAACAGTGTCCTTCTCAGCAGGTGTTTTGAGATCATGCCAATGCCTTGCCAAACCAATTATGTGACATTCTGAATGTCTTTGCAAGCTAGCAGCAACTTAGTGTCTTGAGTACAATGTCTTTATTGCAAAGCAAATTTGGCAGCGGGCCCCCTCCTGCTTGCTGGACCCTTTCTCCTCATCAGTATAAATAGTTCACTATCCCCTAGTTAGACGTCAACCTTCATTTTCTTTTCAAGATCGAGAATACCCATTCTCATTTGAGTGTGTTGTCCTTGGGGCCAGTTAAGCCCTTTCTCCTGCCTTGAACAATAGAGCCTTTTTGATCTGCCTGCAATCAATCCCCATCTTCCAACCTTTGGGGTGGGAGAAAATGGGGTCTGGAAGAAAAAAATAAACCCATGGGCCGGATGGAGCCTGCAGGCCATATGTTTCCTATCTCTGATTTAAAACAATAAACGGCACTAGCTTGCATATGACTATGTCAGCTGAACATTCTTTGTTGAATCAGGAGACATTTTTTCTGGACCATCATCCTTTTTAGGGCTCAGCTGTCAAGTGATGTAAACATCCTGAAATTAATAGATTTTCTTATTTTTGATCTATGGGTTGATCTATACACTACCAGAATGGCATGGCAAAGCTTTGCAGGGGCTTTGGTTCCCATGCTGCTTTGGTAAATAGTTGTATGGATTGGTCACAAGATAGGAGACAACCAGAGTTTACAGAATTTTTAACTATTAATATTTACAGCATTTTTATTCCGCTCTTTTCAGCCCCAAGGCAGTTCAGGGTGGCATATAGATTGGCAACAATTAGATGCCATAAACATACATACATATCAATTAAAAACATTTTAATTAAAAACTACATCATCCAGAATTTCCCAGATGGAGTAGAAAGTGGGAAATTATGGGTGCTGTAGTCCTAAAAGTTTTCTGAACACAACTAGCACAATGCTGGCCCATCCCTTATGGGCAAAGAAATTGTATTGGTTTTGGGATTCTAACAGCCAGAATCCCCTCTTAAGAGAATGTGCGGATTTGCAGTCTCCAAAGTAACTATTTCAAATTGTCTGGATGTCCTTAGGCCTGTGTTGCACCCCTCATATGAAATAATGACACTGACATGGTTACATCAGAGCTTAGAAAAATTGTGGCGCTCTTTTACCACAACTCCCATAATCCCACACCACAGGATTCCAAGAGATACAGTCCTAAAATAATCAATTTTGTCCAGTATAAGGTTTGGAATTACCTATCGATCTCACAACACTATGGACTTGGAATCATGTTGGGGGAGGAAATAGAAGAAGGGGTTAATGACATTGCTTAAAGAACCCATAAACTGGTTATGACCTACTGATTGATTCAGAGATTTCTATCAATGCTCTGCTAATATTTGGGAATCATAACACATTGGGAAGCTATTCCATTTATTTTCTGCATAACATATTTTGTAAAAGAATATCCATCCTTTTTTGATGAAAAAAGATGGAAGATGTGGGAGAAAACATTGTAGAATTACAAACAATGATGGTGTCAGCTTTACCGTGGACACAGAAAGAAGGACTTCCCTAGAAGATCTCAAAACATACACAAGCTCATATATGGAGATATGGTCTGTTCCATAGCGTGGAGGTAAGCTATCTTCTTACAACACTTGATATATCTTTTTAACAGAGAGGGGAGCAGTAACCCATTTTTGATCATTTGATATGGACTAAAGGCACTAAATTCATCTGATCTTGGAAGCTAAGTAAGGTCAGCCTTTGTTAGTATTTGGATGGGATACTGCCAATGAATGCTAGGAGCTGCAGGTCATATTTTGGGAGGAAAGAACTGGCAAAATTACCTTTGAATATTGTTTACTAAGAAAATCAAATAAAATTCATGGTGTCATAATAAATCATCACGCACACACGTGCACACACCCCCATAGAGTTAAAGACAGAATGCAAATGTTGTTACAAATTGGAGGAAAATTACATGGAAAAGGATACAAGAATTAACTTTAAATGCCAGTGGAGCATAAGGCAGGGACATGAAAATATTTCAGTTTTGTTGTCTTTCTTCCAATCACACCTGCATTCCCGCCCTGCCCTTGTCTCATATCAGATTGCATTTTTTTTCTTCTCACAAGAAAATTGGTGTCAATTTCCCTTCTTATTCCTAAGTATGGATTTCATACTGATTTTTGATCTATTCATTTGTGTACATTATCTTCATACTCCCCTGAAGGATTTTGTGGATTTTTGAATTAGCATTTTAAAGCCATTGACATTTTTAAAACCTGCACTTTTGTCTGTATTTTGTTGCTTCTCATCACACTGCAATCTGTACAAATGTGTAGATGTCAATAGCAAGCTGAGCTTCATATTACAACAAATATTAGGATGTATACAAGTTGTAGTTGAGAATTCAACAAAATTCCTGTCTGTCGTCTGTGGCAACTGAGAAAGAAGGGATTTGAGCTCTGATGGAAAGAAACATCATGATTTCCTACAGAGATAGTCAACACCACAAAGCTCTGTTTATCCAAAGCAGCTTCCTTTTTCTTTGTGACCTCATACTAGCTCAAGATTACCACTTGGTGGTCAAGACAAAATTGGTGGATTTAGTCCCACTGTCTAGGGAATTCCTGTGGATTTATGGCAGAAGCATCTAAATAATTTACCCTCAGCTATTTCATTCCAACAGAAGATGCTTTGAAATGGCCGAGCTGTAACAACATGTGTGATTTCTCCCTATTTCAGGATTACCTATAGCACATGAAAAGTATCTATTTCAGAAAAAAATAATAAAAGAAGTTATAATCACACTGGGTAAATGGGGATAAAGTAGCATTGATTTTGCTCATGCCTTCTTGTGGAAACACCATGATGAGTCTTATCTGTCATCACAAGCCAGGTTCAGAACAGCTCCAGTTGACATTTGCTCTGTCACATCCTTCTGATATGGTTTTCTATTTACACAGTTGCAGTGGACATTCTCCGCCACCTTTAATCCCAGTTGATAAATAAGGCATGAGTGTCCTGGTAGCCTTGGATATTCTCAAGGCTTAGAGTGACTTTGTCTGATCTGTATCTTCACTGTAGAAACATTGCTAGAAACTCTTTCTCCTATGATCACAGCCCAAAATCCTTTGCAGATTGAAGTGCTGTTGAATTCACTAAGACTTCCTGCTAAGAAAACATTAAGAGTACTAAGATGGAAGAAATAATTTGCTTGCTTCATTTTTTTTCTTTGTGCCTTATTCATTGTTTCATGAATGGTAGACACAATACCCTTGAGGCCAGACAGTTCGTGTCAATCTCTAGCTATTAACTGATAACAACTGGACTTTGAGGGAATGACAGAACACAGTGCAGATAATGGTGATGTAATCAGTAAATACTGGGATTGTTGTGGAAACAAGGATTGGTGACAAGGTCTCATTGGAAACCTAAAACAAACTTAGCCATATCATAAGCATGCTGGTTCAGAATTTCCATTAATATTAATGTGAGATATTACACCGGAGCTACTGGTGGGGCAGTGGGTTAAAGCTCTGAGCTGCTGAACTTGCTGACCGAAAGGTCGCAGGTTAGAATCTGGGGAGTGGTGTGAGCTACCGCTGTAAGCCCCAGCTTCTGCCAACTTAGCAGTTTGAAAACATGAAAATGTGAGTAGATCAATAGGTACTGCTCCAGTGGGAAGGTAATGGCGCTCCATGCAGTCATGTTGGCCACATGACTGCATGTGGCTTTGGCTTAGAAATGGAGATGAGCACCAACCCCCAGAGTTGAACATGACTGGACTTAATGTCAGAGGAAAACGTTTACTTTTACCTACCTTTATAAGTTGCAACCCTAGAACACTTGTAGTAGAACATTGTCTTCTGACTCATAGATGGATAGAATCAGAGAGCTGAAATGGACTACAAAGCCATCTAGTCCAGTCCTCTAAGAAATTTATTTTTATTTATTTACAGGATTTTTATCCCTCCCTTCTCAACCCCCCTGGGGGGGGGGGGCTCAGAGCGGACATTGAAATTTAGAAAGCATGCTATCTAAGTCATTTACACTGAAGGTGGACAACATTAGGTAGATCTTTATGGTGATAATAATAATAATAATAATAATAATAATAATAATGTCATGATCTGTCAACTGCAAAAGGCCACCTTACTTGGAACTGCACGCATCATTCGAAAATACACCACACAGTCTTAGACGCTTGGAAAGCGTTCGACTTGTGATTTTGTGATACGAAATCCAGCATATAGATCTCATTTGCTGTGACATACTATGTTTTTGTGTCAGTAAAATAATAATAATAACAACAACAACAACAACAACTGCCGTTGCATATCTCCAGTTATATCTAACCATGAATACTAAACCATAAATGCATATAGGAAACTGTCAAACATTGCACAGCTAATAGTATGTATGTATGAAATATGTTTATTTTGTTTCTTCTAAGTGTGCCATGATGCAGTTGTATTCACTGTGGCCCTTGGCCACAGCAGAGCTCATTTCCAAACCTGGTTAAGATTACACTTTAACTGTGTTATTGGGAATAAGTGTTCTGGACACCTTGTGGTGTGCACAGTAGACAACAACCTGAGTATCAGAACTTGTGGATTTTGCACTAAGTACCTTCTGATTCCTGCTTGAGGCAGGAAAGAAAATTTGAAATCTGTTTTTTAATTGTTGAGAAATCCTGACAAGAATAATCTTGAACTGTCAAGTATCTATTGAAATAGGGTGCAAAGGATTAGATGAGACTCATTTTACATTCAGACAGTGACTGCAGGGTAGAATTAATGCAAATAGACACCACTTTCGCTGCCATGGCTCAATGCTATGGAATTATAAGATTGTAGTTTGGTGAGGCACCAGCACCCTTTGGCAGAGATCCCATGGTTCCATAGCATTGAGCCATAGCAATGAAAATGGTGCCAAACTCCATTAATTCTAGAGCAGGCAACTTCAAACTGCGGCCTTTCAGCTGTTTGGGCCTTCAACTCCCAGAATTCCTGACAACTGAACAAGCTCATTAGGGCTTCTGGGAGTTGGAGGCCCAAACAGCTGGAGGGCCACAGTTTGAGGATGCCTGTTCTAGAGTGTAGACACACCCTTAATCTGCCCCATATATATATGTAGTTGATTTGTGAAGAAAACTGCATTTTCTTCACACAGCATGCAGAAATTATAATTTTCTGTGCAGAAAATACACAAAAACAATCACCTACTATTTTTGTGTATCCTAGGTTGCAAATGAGCTTTAAAAATGATGTGATGTTCCAATTTTAACCCAGAAAGGAAGAAAACTGGTGAAAATTCCTTTCGAGTATTATTAGATTTAAGTTTCTATCAGCCTAACCATTGCAGCAATTTGTGAGTGACGATGGGACTTCTAGTCAAACAATGTCAGGAATGTCATGTGTTTCCCATCTCAGCTTCATGAAATGCTAAATTATATATCCACTCTGTTCAGAGTGAGGTATAATATTTTACAGAAATATTTTGGAGTGCTCCTTTAAGAAAGTATGATCTCGGATAATAGTTCCATGCCTGCTGCGTTTGCTTGACATATCAGTTCAGTCCATCATTTTTCTCTGGCTCTGCCCATATCCCCCACCCTGTCTGTGATGCAGGGAGTATTTCTGATATGTGGTCCTTTCCCTCTCTCTTTTTAACATCTTTTACACCACACACTTTACTAATATGAAAAAGCTGCAGATCAAAAGCCTGATAGTTGACACCCACCAGAACTAGGAGACGAGGTTACTGGACTCAGCCCAAAAAAGTAAAACTGATGAAAAGTCCTCAAGAACTGAGAAGACTGATGGAAATCAAAGTTGTCTGCAATTTTTCATGTTTTTTAAAGAGGCATGATGAGGAAAGCAAAGCACTGGGAAAGGGTTGATGAAAGCAAGAGCTACAGACTTATGAATCAGGAGAATCAGATGCCATTGGCTGCAGGGTCAGATTTGATAAAGAGCTTTACTGTTATTAGTTGTAGGCTCTATCCTAAACTATAACCTTGGACATATGGTTGTTTATGATAGAAGATAAAAGATTCAGGGTATTATAGTACATTTTGAAGTGCAGACACTCACTATGATAGTTTGCATAGCAGTTGCATAGCAGTTTCCTCAAGAGAACTTCAAAAAGACAAGTATAAATAAATACCAGTTTTCATCTCCACCAAGAATAGGTGTTTTGTAAATTCTAGGGATCTTAATTGCCCATTTGGGATCACTTTTCTCCAAATTCAATAACCTTATAAATGAAATAGAACACAATAATACATTGTAGTTGTGAAAGTCAATCATACTCGTCCATCTGTGGTGTGTGGAGGATACTGCAAGTGGCTGCAACCAAGCTAACATTGTGCTCCTGCTTTCCTAGAACACTCTCTTTCTAAACCAGTGGTTCTCAACCTGTGGGTCCTCGGGTGTTTTGGCCTACAACTCCCAGAAATCCCAGCCAGTTTACCAGTTTTTAGGATTTCTGGGAGCTGAAGGCCAAAACATCTGGGGACCCACAGGTTGAGAACCACTGTTCTAAACAATGCCTCAAAGCCGGTATTCCATGGCAGACCCATTGTGCAATGTAGGTGACAGGAACATTGCAGGATTGCAGGCTATTGATGGACTGGACTCTTCAGTACTAGGAGATGGTTTAAGCTGTCACAAGCTTCAGTGCCAGTTTGCTTGCCTTGTGTGGATAAGGTCCATAGAATAAGAACTGGTACTTAGATATGCTGTTTTGTTTCCCCTTCTCTTATTTTTTTCAATTTTGTATCTTATCTATCTATCAATTAATTAATTTTAATGGGTTTGAAAAATCCTGCTCAGCGACTTACTGTTTGAGAATATAAGAGGGACAAAACAGAAATTCCTCACCACACCTAGAACAGCCATTTAAATGTGTGTTGCTTCAAGGCTTCTGAACTATTGTGTCCCATCAGTGTAACTAACATAACTAGGGATCACAGGTGATGGGACTTGTGATCTAATGTTATTTGACAGGCTACTACTGAGATATCAAGCAAGACACAGATCCTTACATAATGAGTTGCAGGGCAGGGCTCATTTTTCCTATTAAATATGCAGCAATCTGTGATGTATAATACTGTAATAATTTGCCATATTGAAGGACTTGAATTATAGGGAAAGGAAAAGTTAATGTGCCATCTGGACATGACATAATATTATGTCCCCTAGGACAGTGTGGTTTTTAAAATTAATACCTTCACCATTTCAAACAAAAAAAAGAGCCTTGTCAGTGCCTGTGCATTCAATGAATAGTGGAAATAGTCAATTTAACCAGAATACCAGGAATCTAAAATGACTGAAAAATGTATGTTGTGTGCTACTGCATGGACACAGAGCTATATAAAGAAGGCAATATATCTGCAAAACACAAAAATATCACATCTAATGTAACCTATATGTTCTCAAACTACTGGCTAACTTTCCCAGCCATTGAAAATGTTTGCATTTCCTCATTTATTAATATTATTTATTGTTAATATGTTTATTTATATTCTGCTTTTTCTCTCTATACAGAGCCTCAAAGTGGCTCACAACTAAAAGCATTACAATTCAACTTAAAATATACAAATATATCAATATTAAAACAGTATTAAATGTCATTAACATTAAAACAATTCATGTTAAACCCATAAAGCATATAAAATTACAGCAGCCCCTAATAATTTTATAAACCTTTTTCTTTAAAAGTCTGCCTGAATAAAAATGTTTAAACCTTCCACCTGAAGTTTAGCAAGGAGGGGGCCATCTGGCTTCCCCGGGCAAGGAGTTCCAGAGTCGAAAGACAGACATTAAAAGGCTTCTCCAGGCAGATTCTTATAAGTGAATGAGGTTGGCCAAATAGCCTGGATCGGAACCATCAAGGGCTTTCAAGGTCATAACCAGCTCTTTGAACTTTACTGATAACAGATTGGCAGCCAGTGGAGCTGCTTCAAAAGGGGGGTTGTCCACTCTTTGTAGCCAGCCCCAGTGAGTAACTTGGCTGCAGCTCTTTTGACCAGCTGAAGTTTCCAAGCACTCTTCAGAGGCAGTCCCACATGTTACAGTAATCCAGACAGGATGTAACTAAGGCGTCTACCACCATGGCCAGATCTGGCTTCTCATGGAACGGGCACAGTTGGTGCACAAGTTTCAATTGTGCAAAGTCCCTCCTGGACAACTCCAACACCTGGGCCTCCACATTCAATGCTGAGTCCAGGAGGACCCCCAAACTGCAAACCTGTGTCTCCAGGGGGAGTGTGACCCCATCCAACACAGGCTGGATCTTATTCCCTGATCTGCCTTATGACTTACCAGGAGTGCCTCTGTCTTCTCTGGATTATTTTTCAATTTTATTGCCCTCATCCAGTCCATTACTGAAGACAGGCACTGGTTTAGGGTCAGTACAGCTTCGTTTGCATTAGGTGGGCAGTAGTAGTAGAGTTGGGTATCATCTGCATATAGGTGGCACTAAACTCCAAATCTTCGGGTGACCTCTCCCAGTGGTGTCATGTATATGCTAAACAGCATGGGAGACAGCACAGAACCGCAAGAAACCCCACAGATCAATGACTGGGGGTTCAAACAGAAGCCCCCCAGCACCACCTTTTGGGTACAACCCCCCAGGAAGGACAGGAGCCATTGTAAAACAATGACCCCCCAACCATAAAATTATTTTCATTGCTACTTCATAACTATAATTTTGCTATTGTTATGAATTGTAAAGTAAATATCTGATATGCAAGATGTATTTTCAATCAATGGACCAAATTTGGCACAAATACCTGATAGGCCCAACTTTGAATACTGGTGGGATGGGATGATTGATTTTGTCATTTGGGAGTTGTAATTGCTATGATTTATAGTTAATCTGCAATCAAAGAGCATTCTGAACTCCACCAACGATGTAATTGGACCAAACTTGGCACACAGAACTCCCATGACCAGCAGAAAATACCGGAAGGGCTGGGTGGTCATTGACCTTGAGTTTTGGAGTTCTAGTTCACATACATCTAGAGAGCACTGTGCACTCAAACAATAATAGATCCAAATCTAAACTTGGCACTAATACTCAATATGCCAAAATGTGAACACTGATGGAGTTTGGGGAAAATAGATTTGACATTTGGGAGTTGCAGTTGCTGGGATTTATAGTTCACCTACAATCAAAGAGCATTCTGAACCCCACCAGTGATAGAATTGGGGCAAACTTCTCCCATGCCTTGAAGGGACTTGCTGGCATGAGCCTCCCTCTAGCCTTGCACACTCTCCCTCGCCCGCCTATATACACCATGCTGCCATGTGCCAAGCATGCCTGCTCTCCCTTCCCTGCTTGGAGTCTTAGAAACAGCCCTCCCCTTGGCTGAAAGGTCCACTGAGAAGCTGGCCAATCACAGCAGAGGAGGACTTGTGGTGGGAGGATTTGCCGTCTGTTTACAAAAAGGAAGAATAGGACAGGCAAGAGATCTCCAGCCTTCTCTGCCAAAGGGGTCCCTAATATTTTCTGATGGTGTTTGGTGACCCCTCTAAAATCCCCTTGTGACCACCCCCCCCCCCCAAGGGCCCAACCCCAAGGTTGAGAAACACTGATTTATAAGATTAAATTAGAATAGAGTTTTAGCCTTGTACACTTATTGGAAACTACTCTTAAAGCAAAATTGTTGGTTTTTTTTTTTTTGCTATCACTAACTACATCAGTTGTTTTCAACCTGTGGGTCCCCAGATGTTTTGGACTTCAACTCCCAGAAATCCTAACAGCTGGTAAATTGTGATTTCTGGGAGTTGTAGGCAAAAATATCTGAGGACCCACATGTAGAGAACCATTAAACTACCTGGATATAATGTGGGATGCACAGATTTGTCCATTAAGAAAATCGAATGTCCAAGGGGACTTTCTATTAGCTTGTTTTGCCTGAAGTATATGTCTCACTTAGCCTTCTGGCCTGGTTAATTCATGTAATGTCAGCCCATGGGAAGGACCTTCTCGCTTTCAGACTGTTTCAGAGGGAACTGTGTGTTAATTCAAAATGGCTACCTCCTCTTTGGTTTGCAGGAGAAAAGTGTGAAAATGAAAAACTGTAACAGAAACAAGCTAGGCATGCCAAAATAGGGCTAGGTTTAGGAACTCAGTGTGATAATTGGCAGCCTCTGCTTCACAGGAACAACAACAAAAAAAGAAAAGTCACATCTGCTAAGCTGGGTGTATCACGATGTGGCTGGTTACCATGCTTCCTCTGCATGATTCAGGAAACACGATTTCTTATTGCAGGAGTTTGGTTTCAAAGGGAGAGTCTAATAGTCACAGGAAATAAGAACCTGAAATGTGTGCGACGGAGGATGCAAATTGGACAGAGAGTTGGCAGATGAAACCACAAACTGCCAATGATCCCTGCAAATGCACATGAATATTGATGACTTGCATCCCGCTCTTAAATGTGGGATTTTTCAAGCCTGAGATGCTTGCAGCTGCACACTCACAGCTTGGAGCTCTTGGAGAGGACATTCCTAACCTGGGAATATGCAGGCCTTTCTCCAACAGACTCCCACTGTTCTTCAGTCAAGAATGAAAACAATCCTTCCTTCTTCCTCTCTACCCTGCTGGTATGAGGAGCACAGCCAAAGACTGATCGGGTACAATGGATTGGGCTGTAAGAATATACAGTACCTCATATTCTGAGTATTTCCTTTGATCTCAGCAAGGTAAAAGCAGACTTCTGATGATGATGGAGAAAGATAGGGACCCATATCATGAGGCTCACTGAAAGCACATAAGTATAATAGTTCGTGGTTTTGTACAGGGGCATGTCTGCACACACAGGCCAAAAATTCAGGCTCACCATAAATGGAAGGTTGTCTGTCTTTATCATGCACAGCTACCTCTCATGAATATCCTGAGGTTTTCAGCTTTGAACTGGATTTCCTCTACTTCAGGCAAAAAGTTTGCTGGAAACGGCAGTAATCTGTGATTTCAGTTTAGTCTGACCAGCTACATTGAGGCCAATTTGACCCAATCTACTGCCTGACATACTCATCACACTAGAGGAAAGGATGGTGGCACCAGTGTCTCATTTAGAACCTCATCACACTAGAGCATGGATCCATTTTAAATCCAGTTTCTGCCTCCTGCTGAATTCTGGGGTTTGTACTTTAGCGAGACCATGACTTGCCTGAGAAGTTGGCAGTCCCTTCCCTAAACTACAAGCCCCAGAATTCTGTAGAAGGAAAAAACTGGATTTAAAGTGGATCCATGCTCTGGTGTGATGAGGTCCTAAATGAGACACTGGTGCCATCATCCTTTCCTTGTACCCATCAAAAAAAAGGGTATGGATCATGCTTCTAGGTTACGACCATGCTCTGTGAGAGCTCCTGGTCATCTCAGGCACCCGTGCTTGCACCTGAATAAGACACACATGCCATTCGAAAGAAAGAGAAGAAATCAACTCCCTTCCCAAATGTCAGCACTCTGAAAGGAGCAAAGCTCAATAGCATTAAAGTGATAGTCTATTGTGTGTGTGTGTGTGTGTGTGTGTGATTTTGGATAAATATTAGTTTTATAGCAATGCTTTCATGTCCAGATCTATTTGGAAATCTAATTTGATATGCTGTCTTTCAGCTAAACAGGAACTAATGAGCTAACTGTAGCATATTTTGTAATTGCATTGCACCCTTGCCTCCCCCAAATCCAAGTAATAAGATTTCAACATTTCTCTGATATTTCTGACATCTTTTAGAAATAATTTGGCTGGATGAGCTGCAAAAGTTGAGACCCAAACAATTTGTGTACTCCTATGAAGAAACTCAGTCTTTTGGTTACCTTGGCTCAAATGGTATATTGGACTACAACTCTCTCTTACACACAAAAAAAAATCTCTTTTCAGCACTAGCCATGCCACTGGATAATGATAGTTGCAGTCCAACACATATTCCAAGATTACAAAGACTAAATAATATAATGACATACTTGGCATATAAAATTTGCATAGTATATCCTGCTGAATCATTCTCAGACTTGTAGGATTTCCAAAAGACATATATTCACCAGCAGGCTGATTGAGACTGAAACTATATACATCTTTAAGAGAAGCAGCACGGTCATAGTCCTCATCCTCTTTCCCTCCTTCTGCCCCAACCCCCCGTCTCTCTCCTCCTCCTCTTTTTTATCGCTCAGGGTAATGTAGTCTTCAATAATTGAAAAGCAACAACAGTGAAACTCCAGCTAAAGAAACACTTTTTTCTTTTCCCCAAGTACATATTTAAAATGTTTTTAGAGCTCTCAAGAGAGGGTGGGTTGTATTTTTTTCTTGTAAAACTCATCTAAATATTAAACTATTAAGTGAAATATTAAACTATGTTGACATGTTTTTAGTGTTCTGATTGCACAGCATATTAAATCAGTCCTGCTCACGAAGGATTAAGTTTGGTTTAGAAATGCTTTCATAATAATGCTATTAATCATAATAAAATGGTAAAAATCAAACAATATTATAATAAATAAAAGTAAGTTTTTAAAGAAGGAATAAAACAAAAGGCCAATAAATAAATGAAACTAAAGTTTCAAAGAACATGACTGCTCATTTTTTCCCATTCCATCTCACTATTAAAAAATAACATATTGCTAGTTTTAAATTATTGCAACAGAAAGTTGGAGTGTATGCACCAGACATCTCTGAAGAGAGAGGCATGTGTAGGGAAAGCTGTCCTTGAAACCCTGGAGGATGTTTGGAAACTTGACAAATTGGATATGGATGAGAGGAGTTATTCTGGGAATAAAGCTTGGGACAATATATAGAAAAAAGCCTCGATATATAGTGATCAGTAGCTAAAACACTGAAGAAAACTGATAGGAAGTGGTGGAGATGACTTCTATGGCTATTGCCGACTGCTAGATCAAAACAAGTCTGAATTCTTCCTATTAGCCAAGATGACTAAACCGAGACTGTTGTCCTATGACCATAACATAAAAATCATGACTGGCTCAAAAAGACATTAACATTTGCTAAGATAGAAGGCTGTAGAAAATAGGAAGACCACATTCCAGGTGATTAGGCTCGATCATGGAAGGCATGTTCACAAGTCTGTGAGTCCCAAGGTCTGAGAGAAGTCACTGAAAAGGCCCTCTCCCTTGATCCTACCAAGCAGACCTAAGGAGGTGATGGATCAAAGAGAAGGGCCATTGGACTCATAAAGCGAGATACAAGCTTGTTCCATCTTTTATATAACATCCTTTTAAATATTTAAATATAGATATCATGTCACCTCTTAAACTTCTCTTTTCCAGGCTAAATAATATATACCCTTTACTGTGAAGTTTTAGCTCTGCCCTTTCCTCTCTTCTGCTTTGGTTCCCTCTGTTCATAGATTTTCCCAATAGTGTAGATACCTTCCTTTGTATTAGTTTTGAGTGGAACTTAAAATCCCCCCAGAGGCTAGCCTTAGCTGGTCTATTCCATTTCCCTGTATACAGCTCTCTTTCTGGACTCCTCCTCTTTCTACAGCAGAGATACTGTGACTTAGGCTTGGGATTGTCTGGTAACCCTAGGCCTAGTAATCCAAAAACAGACATCCTTCGCACCTGCATTCAGCAGTATTTTTATGTCCAAAGGACAACAGGAGCTTATGACCAACTTAAGCTTCACAAGAAAGAAGATTAAGACAGTGCCAAAGGAAGGAAACTTTCAAAGACTCCAGAAAGATGACTGCAACCAGCAAAATCATCTTTTGTGATATATTGTTTTAAGGATGGTCTTCTACTTCTATGGGCTTCATCAGATTACCATTTTAAAGTGGGCACTCCCATTTTCTTGGGATACTTAAGCTGTGGTGTGTGTGTATGTATTACATGCCTTTTAAACTTTATATATGTAATATGAAATGTTCAACAACCCTCACCTATGCAGTTTTGACGCAAAGCAAAATGAACCATTCCAGTAAGAATTTAAAAACCATTAACCATGTGTTCCATTCTATTATCATAAAATGGAACAGCCAATCCTCCTCCCCTACACATGTCTGCTAAAATCTTTTTTTGTGCGCAATGAATGTGCATTGCAGAAGAATCGGGTCTCAACAGCACTCCCTCCCTGATCCATTTGTGCTTCTCTTTAACAGAAGCTCTATATATTGGATTTTCAAGCCATGAAAAAGAATCCTGGGGTCTTTTCCCACATGAAAATAGTTATATCAAACCAGTGAAGCTGGGCTAAAGAATTGCCACTGTAGCAGTAAGTGAGAATTTGCTCCACATCAAGAATCCTCCGCACGCAGCCTAAGTCAACACCTGTGGATCACAGTTCATTACTGGGAAAGGAACAAAGAGAAATCTATGCTTTGATAGGGAACTGAATTTGTGTGCAAGGGTGCTGGCTTCATTCTAAATGGGATACAGCTTTGGAAAGCTTATCCACATAAAAGAAATAATTAGCATTCCTCCCCTAATAAGTGCCCAGCCGCATTTCATCCCGCCAGCTCAGACGTTTGTGCACTTCCAGGGTGAGGATGATAAGCTGCAACCTTGAAGCTGCCAAAACCCAGCAGGTTGCTTGGGAGGCATAAAGAGAGCTGACAATCAGGAGCAACTTTGGTGTGTTTAAATCTGGCTTTGGATAGCATTACTTATGGATCCACTACATGTCATGGATACTAAAGAAGATGAATGCAAATCACCCACACATTAGAACAGTAGAAACATAGAGTTTGAAGAGGCCAAAAGAGCCATTTAGTCCAACCCTTTGTCATGCAGAGATACACAATCAAAACCTTTCCAACAAATTGCCATCCTGTCTGTGTTTAAAAACTTCCACAGAAGAAAACTCATGTCCCACTAGTGAGATTCACAGGCACGTTTAGCTGGAATGGGTAGCAAGAACAATGTCACCAAGCAGGTGAAATTAAAAATTATGTTATTTTATGTGCTGAGCTTCTGAATGAGGGGATGGGAGAATCAGCATTCCTACTGCTTATCTTCAGAGAGGGGGTTGTCCTCTCCAAGACATTACCTTCTACATGTGGAAGAGGAGAGATATGCCAGTGCCATTACATTATTTCTCATTGAGTGTGTGCCCTGTCCTAGCTTTGGAATGCCTGAACAGGACTATGGAGTAACAAGAGGTGAAGTCACCTGTGGAATCACAGAATCATAGAATCATAGAGTTGGAAGAGACCACATGGGCTATCCAGCCCAATTCCCTGCCATAGGAAAAGCACAAAATAATCACGACAGATGGCTAGTCAGCAAAAGCCTCCAAAGATTATAAGAGAATGTTAGGAATTCAAATCAGAGATTATAAGGGAGTGGTAGTAGCCAGATATTATAAGGGAGTGCTAAGAATCCAAATGTAAGGACCTTTTCACTCTTTGCAATTACAGCACTATCATGGTTGTATGCTCCAGATTTCTTGTTCTTTAGTTTGGTGAGGCATTGGACCTTTTAGCCTGAGAATTATAAATACTCCTAACTAAAAATCTAGGAATGGAACCATGCAATTGTAGTACTACAACCATATAATGCAAAGTGGACCTAAGTGTTTAACTCATCCAGTAAGACCCATGCTGTGCCTTCCCCCTTCCTTAGGTCAAACTGTTAGATTACTCTTAAATCAGATGATGGAGTACAGTTGAACTTTGTCACTAAGGGCCCATATATATTGACATTATAACATGGCTTTATGTTACCCCGAATTCAAAAGACAACTCAGGATTAGGGTGAACTGGAAGCAAAACATTTTGAAAAGGTATCAGTATGGTAATTTAGAAAGTTCTTCGAAAGACAGGGTTTTGGGAAAGGAAACATGGACGTGGTTTGCTGGATTGTGAAAGATTGGCTGATCCAAGCATGGAATTAATAACATACGTTGTGCCTTTACACTTGACAAATTTGTTTCCCAGGGGTTTTATTATCACATGTGATTGGAAGTGCCATTGTTTTTGGTTTCACACTACAGGTCAAGTTTCTTAATGTATCGAACTTCATTTATTAAAAACCCATTTTCCAAAATGAAGGAAATGTCCCAAAACTAGACCATTTTGAGGTAATTAATGTATAAATCCGCTCAGTCTGCCACTTTAGCACACAATATGTCATTTCAAGAAGCAGTTTTTAACTTTGCAGTGGCCACAAACTGGTAGATGCCCAGGCCAATACGTTTACTTGAAATAGGTCTTTTGGGGGAATTTGCTGAGATTCCCCCGCCCCATTTCAGGGAGGGGGGAAGGCATTCATTTGGTTGCACAAAAGCTCCACTGAGATTCAAACCTCTGCAAAATCAATGGGCTGGTGAATTTCAAGGAAACACACAATTCTTTATTTTAACCATCCTTTCCTGCATATGAACGTCTGCAAAGTGTATTTGATTTGGAAACACTCAAGAGAGGTTTTTTTTAGACCTCCATCAATCATTTGAAGTGAACACCGGAGAATTTGGGGGAAACATAAGGGGGTGACATCATTAAAAAGGACCCAGAAAAAATAATAATATAAAATGACAGGTAAGCACTGTTGGGAAATAAAAAGTTAAATTGATAACATATTTTGTCTCAATAATTACAACTCTTTAAAGCCACAAATCAATGCAGACCCATTAAAATTACTTAGTTACTTTTCCAGCTGTAAGACTTGGTAAAGCATAGATGAATGTAACTTATAGAGGATCCATCCTGCAACCTATTACTAAGAATGTGTGTGATCTGGGTTTTAAAGAAAAAAGGTCAACATTTTGTACATTTAATTCACACACTGTATGCTGAGAGCTAAAGCCATTATTCCATGGCAGTTGGGCAGTCAGTGATAGTGGTTACATATTGGGATGAGCACCTTCACGTGCCTCCATATTTGCTCATCTGCGCTGTTCAGCAATCTATGGTTTTATACTCATACTTCCTCATTTAAAATAATTTTAAAGCAATTTCACAACTGCAGGTATGCTTAATAAAAAAAACTACCAAAAATAGCAGGAATAGCATGGGAAGAGAGAATGGAAGGTGAGGAGAATCCCACCACTGACATTCCTTCACTACTGGCATATTGGTACAGAAGTGGAACAGACCAATTGCACAGTTGGAAGCTACGGATGCCCCCCCCCCATCCCCCCAGTTTTCTTTTGCCTTTCATAACATGCAATATCTGCTGAGGCGGTTGCTTCACTCTGCCTCAAGGGCAGATAGGCCTTTATACTTCCTGTATCACATACTACTATAGATGCATTGGACATAAAGTGGCCCACAGAGGAATCTGGAGATCAACTAAGCAATGTTGATAAGACTAAAATGTTTTTAAGGACACACTACTATAATAGTGGACTGCCTACATTGTTTCATTTTTAAATGGGATCTCAGGGGTGATTTAGTTGTGGATTCCTGTGTGTGCAGGCAGTTGGACTAGATGGCCATTAATCAATTTCAGTTCAACTGTTGTTGGTCTTTGCCAGTCTAGCCAGTGGCGAGAGATAATGGGAGGGCTACAATTTCAAGAGGAGACATTTTTATACCAAGGATCAAGAACCTACAATTCTTTCTATTTGTCTTAAATTTCTTTAACAACAGTCAAATATACCAGCAAATAAGGAATTAGGAACAAATGCTCATATATTCTGTACCCTTAAGTACAAAGCCTAGGTCTTCATGAAAGGTTTGGTCTTCATTTTGCTTTTTATAAGATTTGAAAAATAATTGAGGTTCATTGAAATCCAGGGGAGTGAATAGGGCAGAATGAACTCACAGTGACATTCCTTATGTGGGCTTGAAGTCAAAAGAGCTAGCAATAAAATTATTCCAGTGGACTATGGATGTCTTTCTATGGCTTTATGACTTTTCCAGAAATACAATTTATCAAAAAAATACTCTCACTTTTTCCATTTACAAACTGGGCAAGCTCCTTCTTATGGATGTTTTTAAGTAACACTGAGAGAAATTATTCCAAATGGGATTATCACTCCATTAAGAGAGTGAGCTTTGTATATACATTCAAGATGAAGAAAACGAACTTGGAGGATTAGACCAGAAGGGACAGGGTAGCAATGGTGTAGGAGAGGGTTAACGGTGGAATGCAGCTCTGGAGCTTCTTCCAGATCAAGAACTATGACATCATCTGATCCTTTCTATACTTAAAAAATCTGATCCCATCTGATTTTAAAAGCTAAAGGGGATTGTGAGCAAAAAGATTAATATTCAAGTGTTAAAATTTCTAGAAAAGAAATAAACTCAAGCTTGTTTAAGGACTATGATTTAATATGGAAAGAAGTTCAAAAAGATTGACATAGGGGGAAAGGACTGCAGATATCTCTTATAGGTAGAATTTCAGCTGTAAAGACGAGCGTACTAACATCTTTGAGTGTATTGCTGTTTTTGTTTCAAGCCTGGCCAATTATACTATTATTTTTTTTGGTTGTGTCAGGAGCATCCTGTTGTGAGAGAATTGGCCGTCTGCAAGGACGTTGCCCACAGGACGCCCGGATGATTTTGATGTTTTATCATCCTTGTGGGATGCTTCTCTCATGTCCCCGCATGAGGAGCTGGAGCTGATAGAGGGAGCTCATCCGCCTCTCCCCAGATTCGAACCTGTGACCTGTTGGTCTTCAGTCCTGCCGGCACAGGGCTTTAACCCACTGCGCCAAAATGATACCCCATTTAAACAATGGCAAAAAGACCTAACAACATTTATTTGGCAAGGAGAAAGACCAAGGGTCAGATTCAAAGTATTACAAGATGACAAGAAAAAAGGAGGACTAGGTCTTTATAGCCTTAAAACTGACTATCATGCATGCTGATTGACATTGGTCCCATCCACACAGTTGAATAAAATCCCACATTATCTGCTTTGAACTGGAATAGATGGCAGTGTGGACTCAGATAAACCACTTCAAAGCAGATATTGTGAGATTTTCTGCCTTGATATTCTGAGTTATATGGCTGTGCGGAAGGACCCTGGGTTATTTGAGTCCACACTGCCATATAATCCAGTTCAATGTGAATTTCATACAGCTGTTTGGAAGGGGCCTTAGCTGAAGAATTGGTTGTTCCTGAAAAATGAACTTTTACTACAACTAGAAAGAGAATATCTGAAATTTGAGGTTCATGTCTACCTAAAATAAAATAAAGGCAGACTCTAATTTTGATAACCACAACACAAAGAGCTCACAGTTACAAGTGTGGAATAACAGTAAGAAAAGATTTTAGACCAAGAAGTCCTCATCATGTTCTCCAAATGAAGCTTTGTTTTGAAGAGAAATTGCCCTGAAAGAGAAATTGTTGACCTATAAAGATTTAATGGTGTTCAACTATGACCAGTACGGAATAAAGAGGAATTACTGTCTGAAGGCTTCCCAATGTAATGGTTTCCCAACAGACAGGCCTGTAGCCAGGATTTCGATTCGGGGAGGGGGGGGCTGAGTTTGTTTTGGGGGGGGGTGAGTCTAGTCTAGCAAACCTTTTGTATCGTTACCCCAATACCCCCATGCATATGGGATATATTGAGTATGGTGATCAGATCATGATATGAATAAACATAACAGTTTAAATAATGCACCAGTAAGGCCTTTTCGTGAACCACCATGAGAATTTCGGGGGGGCTGAAGCCCCTCAAGCCCCCCCCCCCCCCCCGGCTACATGCCTGCCAACATACATTTTTTAGAATGATTTAAAATGGACAATTGATAAACCTGAACTTGAAATTGTTCTGGAATATGGAGACGACTACTTAGGGCCCTTCCAGAAATGTCTGAAACCTGGAGGAAATAGGTTAAAATAACCTATTTCTACCCGTGTTTCTGACCCCAGTTCCAACTCAATCCCTGGGATTTCCTAGTTGATCTGGGATGGCATCCTGCTACCATCCTGCTACCATCCTGCTACCATCCTGCTATCCTGCTATCCTGCTACCATTTTCAAAGGGTCCTGCTAGCAGCTCAGATCCTTATGCACAAAAATGACATCAGGAGGCAGGTATGTAGCCAGGGGGAGGGCTTGGGGGGCTTCAGCCCTCCCCAAAAATTCTCATGGTGGTTCGCGAAAAGGCCTTACTGGTACATTATTTAAACTGTTATGTTTATTCATATCATGATCTGATCACCATACTCAATATATCCCATATGCATGGGGGTATTGGGGTAATGATACAAAAGGTTTGCTAGGCTCGACCCTCTTTCACTCAGACTCAGCCCCCCCCCCCGAAACTCAGCCCCCCCAAAACAAAATCCTGGCTACAGGCATGTCAGGAGGTGTGTGGGGAAGTGTGTGTGCAGGCGGGGGGGGGGGGGATTCCTCCCCCACCAACTCCCAACATGCCATTTTTGCTTAGGTTAAGGTCCAGATCTTTCCAGGTTTCAAATTAATGCGGAGCAAACTGGGAAAACCCAATTACCACCACATTAATTGGCTTTTACCCGAGGTCTCGTTTGTATGCCTCAGGTAAAAGTGAGACAGGTCCTGCATTTTAGGCCTCTCTGGAAGGGGCCTTCATTGCTAAGTTGTATAAACTGTTGTTAAGACTTGAAATGGAGGAGGAATAGGTGAAAGTGGGCATAAAATTTGGGTAAAGAAATACAAATGGAAGAATGGGAAAGGGTCTGGACAAAGAGTTTGATATTTATACTTGAAAAAAATAAGATGATGTACAGATGCTATCTTACATTGGAAAGGATTGCGAAGATGTACAAAATATTTCTAGTAGTTGCTCAAAATGTGGGGGGAAACTGGTCATCTTTTATTATATACTAGCTGTCCCCTGCCACACATTGCTGTGGCCCAGTCTGTGTATATGTGTTTTGTGTGTGTATATATTTGCGCATATATGTATATATGTGTTTGCATCTATATATGTGTTTTTTCACATGCATTGTAATGTTTTTTTGGGGTTTTTTTTTTTTGGCTTTTTAAACCCCCTCCACTGTGTTTTTCAGTGTTTTTTTTTTTTGAGTGATGGTCACTCATTGGCCTGATAGTTGTACTGGGTTCAAATTTGGTGTCAATTTGTCCAGTGGTTTTTGAGTTATGTTAATCCCACAAATCCCACTTTTTTATTTATATAGGTCAGGGGTCCCCAAACTAAGGCCCGGGGGCCGGATCCGGCCCCCCGAGGGCATTTATCCGGCCCGCAGGGTGTGGAGAAGGTGGGGGAGGCGGCGGGCGAAGCAGCTTCGGAGCCGCTTCGTCCTCCGCCTCCCTGGGCCCAGCTGGCTCTTCTCCTGCCGGCGGCAGGAGAAGGGGAGGAGGCTGCGGGTGAAGCAGCTTCGGGGCCGCTTCGTCCTCCTCCTCCCTGGGCCAAGCCAGCTTTTCTGCCTTTGGGAAGGGGCCACGAGCTGCGTGCATCCGCAGAGCAAAGCCAGGCGGAGCAGCAGCCGCGTCCCGGGCATGGTGCGCCTCCCGAGCCTCTGCCTGTCAGGGCGGGGACTCCATGGGCTTCACTGCAAGGCAAGGAGCAGAGGGAGGGGGTCAATGTGGAGGGAGCGAGCGAGGGAGGGAGGGGTCTCCTTCCACCAGGGAAGCACCCGCCAAGAATCTCCTCCTCCTCCTCCTCCTCCTCTGCTGGACAAGAACCCCCTCCCTTCACACACACACAGAGACATCATCTTTGATTTTGGGCTGTATGGCTGTGTTCCAGAAGCATTCTCTCCTGATGTTCTCTCTTTGGTTCCATCCTTCCTTGTCTCTTTCCTTCCTTCCCACCCTCTTTCTCTTTTTCGTTCCTTCTCTCCTTCCTTCTCTACCTTTCTTTCTTTCCTTTTCTCCTTCCCTCCTTCTTTCCCTCTCTCCCCCTCCTTCTCTCCCCCTCCTTCCTTCAATCTCTCCCCCTCCTTCCTTCAATCTCTACCCTTCTTTCTTTCTTTCTTTCTTTCTTTCTTTCTTTCTTTCTTTCTTTCCTTCTTTCTCTCCTTCCCTCCTTTTTCCCCTTCTTCTCTCCTTCCTTCTCTACCCTTCTTTCTTTCTTTCTTTCTTTCTTTCCTTCCTTCCTTCCCCTTCTTCCCCCCTCTTTCCTTCTTTCTTTCTCTTTCTCTCCCTCCTTCTCCCCTTCCTTCATTCTCTACCCTTCTTTGTTTCCTTCCCTCCTTCTTCCCTTCTTCTTTTCCTCTTTCCTCTCTCCTTCCTTCTTTCTCTACCCTTCTTTCTTTCCTTCTTTCTCTCCTTCCCCTTTCTTTCTTTCCCTCTTTCCCTCTTTCTTTCTCTCTTTCTTTCCCTCCTTCTCCCCTTCCTTCATTCTCTACCCTTCTTTCTTTCCTTCCCTCCTTCTTCCCTTCTTCTTTCCCTCTTTATTTCTCTTTCTTCTCTACCCTTCTTTCTCTCCTTCCCCCTTCTTTCCCTTTCTTTCTCTTTCTCTCCCTCCTTCTCGCCTTCCTTCTCTACCCTTCTTTCTTTCCTTCTTTCTCTCCTTCCCTCCTTCTTTGCCTCCTTCTCTCCCTCCTTCTTTCTTTCCTTCCTTCTTTCCCCCTTTCTGTGTATGCGTTTTGTGTGTGTATATGCATAGATGTGTGTGTTTGTGTATATATATATATATGGTTTTGTGCATGTATTGTAATGTATTTTTGGGGGAATGTTGCTTTTTAAATCTCTTCCGCTGTGTTTTTCAGTGTTTTTATGAGTGATAGTCACTTGTTGGCCTGATAGATGTATTTTGTCCAAATTTGGTGTCAATTCGTCCAGTGGTTTTTGAGTTATGTTAATCCCACAAATGAACATTACATTTTTATTTATATAGATTTTTCAAATTATAATCCGGCCCTCCAACAGTTTGAGGGACCGTGACCTGGCCCTCTGTTTAAAAAGTTTGAGGACCCCTGAGCTACAGTTATGATATCTAATGAGGAATGCAGTAGTCCAGCATTTGAAGGACCACAGGGGCACAAATCTCATGATTTTAGAAGACATCGTTAAAGTTAAATTTGAAATGAAACTTGAAGAGAAAGCTTTTCCCACTAAGAAATGAACATAATAAATGTTGTCTTGCAGAAAATTGTAAATCATTGTCTTCTGCCTGGTCTCTTGCTGATGAGAGTTGCAATCCTCGTATATGTGAAGGACCCCCAGTTACAGAGTCAGAGGTTCCAGACAGAAAAAAGTTGGGGTGATAAGAGGACACATCCCAGGAATTTGGAAGCAATAAATAGAAGGCCATTTGGGTGGTAGTTAGACAATTAAGATGGGTGAAGGAAAGCAGTTTGTGTGTGTGTGTTTTAAAGAATGGGGGAAATAATTATGTGTTTTATTTCATTTGGAAATGGGCCAAAGCAACATTGTAAGCTGGCCATGTGGTAAACTGGGGAAGATAATGAAGAGGGAGATGACAACCAGGTTGAATGGGATTAGTGAGGAAAGCTATGAAGAGATTGGAAAAGGAAAAGCAATTTGAATGTATGGCTACATTTATTTTCAATTAACTAGATGCTACACATTTGCAAGTCCCTTTCACAGAATGTTAAAGGCCCCAGTCACAGTTTTGGTGCATAAGGGAAACTGCTGTTTGTCCCTTTCTTTGTAGGTCATTCTTTGACCTTTCCAAAGGATAGGATTTGTTTCTGCTTATCCACCCTCTTGACGGTGCAGCTTCAGAAGTTTGAGAGTGAGCCCATTTCTCTAATGATGTTGGCAACGAGGAACATTCAAAGGATGTAATCTTCACTGTGTTTAGTCTTTGGCTCCTAAGCCTGATTAGTTAATTCCTTACAGCTGTGTGTTTTCCAAGTGGTAGGTGAACTCTGTTGACTTTCCAAGCCATTCAGAACCAATTGCAGAAGCTTTTTACCCCAAATACCCAAGCTCTTTGTGAATCACGTTTTGTAAATGTGGATACACAATAGTGAGTTTCTGATGGACACTTGTAAGCTTTTCCTAGAGGATTTGTGGTGGTGGGTTCTATGTTTGCATATTCAATTATATAAATGGAATCATTATGTTTAAAAAAATAGGCAAAGACATCTATGAAACATGATGGCAGAACTGACCCGTTTGTATCATACCAATGCATGGAAAAGAAATGTACCATATTGATGTTTCTGTATGAAAATATCCACTTTGCACTTTTCAACAACATTGAAAAGAAAGTAAACGGAGGGCACCTTGCTGGGAAATCTGTGCACTTGTGAAAGGAAAATGTCTATAAATTATGCATAATTATTCATTTCAAAATATACACTATTTAAACATGATCTCAAACATGCTTTTTGCCACTCCCAGAATCCTCCAACACATGGGTATGATGGCTAGATTCTTAGATATTTGTCCCCAAATAACTCTCCTTGCGCCTCCTTCCCAGATGCTTTATCCTTCTCTTCTTTGATTCGTTTTTCTTAAAAAATAAAATAATACTACTTGGATTTTACATCAATTGATGTACTTCTACTAGTGCAAAGGCCATGAAAGTGAATGAAGCCATACTGCCTCCTAACTTGTTCTTCTAATGGTCAGGGTTTGGCAATGTGATCAACTTTATCTGGTTTTTGGTGAATCTATCAACAACTAGAGTATTGCATTTGACTATACAATTTTGGAGTTCTAGTCTATGATAAACTATCCTTATTGTTCTACCTATCTTAATAAGGAAAAGGCATTTCACATATAGTTTCTTGATGAGCTCTATCAATATGGGTGGGCTAGAAATGCAACAGATAAACACATGTGTTCCGTAATTGTGAAATTCTTACTGCCAATGCTGACTTTACTGGAGAGCTTGACCACCCATGATGCATTTCCATTCATTGTATTATTATCAGGGGAGGGAGGAATGTACTCTCCAACTGCAGATGTTACCCATGCCTGATATGCATCATTCTGAAAGATCTTTGGATATACATTCCTGCATATTTCCAGAGCTGTGGTAGCTGTGTTAATCTGTTGCCAAAAAAGAGGGAAAGATTACAGGTTGAGTATCTATTATCTGACATGCCAAAAGTGTTAGAGATTTTAAATCCCCCCTCCCCAATTTTGAAGATCTGTATTTGCATGTATGTACATAAATGAGATATCTTGGAAACTGGACTCAAGTCTAAACACCAAATTCATTTATGTTTTACCCATTGCCTGAAGGTAAATTTAAACATCTTTTAAAGCAATTTTGTGTATGAAACTAAGTTTGCACACATGGAATAATTAAAGATCAAATTTGTCATTATCTCAGCCATCCATGAGGGCAATTTCAGACTCTGGTGTACTTCAGATTTTGGAATTCGAGATACGTGATGCTCAAGATGTATTACAACAAAGGTTTTCAGCTGTCTTCGGTCTTCAGTGCAAAATAAGATATTGCCTTGGTGTTCAGGCCGTAATCCACTAGTGTTTTGGACATTTAAAGACAGTCTGAAAAATCAAAGATGTGTGCTTCATGATAGTCTACATGTTGCTGCACTGAATTTTTCAGTAACACATGGATGGTGAGGGAGATAGCAGTTCTCAATTAGAATTGACCTACTGAATTGGCCTTATCCAAGTGTTAATAGATTCCCATTGATTTAGTGGGTCTAATTGAAATTAACAACAGGTTTTAGTCTTCAAAATTTCATAGGATATAAGCATTCATTAACCATAGTTGTAAGCTGTAGCTCACAAAAGCTTGTGCCACAATAAAATGACTAGTCTTTAAGATGCAATACATGCTTTTTGTTTGCCCTGTGTTTGTATTATATCAATTTTGTCGTACAATTAAGTTGGCAGAATATGTCAGGATCTCATGCTGTACTAGCATGAGAGGAGGGCCAAAATCTTAGGCCAGTTCCTGTTCTAACTCAGAAAATGAACCAAAGTGTTCTGGAAATGGTTGAATGGAGGGATGTTGGCCATGGAAACATAACTACCATGTTGGGTGTTATAAGAATTGTATATTTATGCCAAGTTTTAGATATTCCAGTTTCTTCTCTTAACTATTTATGGAATGAATAACAGTATACTTTTTATTTTTCAAGAACATCATAATGACCACTGACTGTCAAAAAGGAGGTACATGTGAGGAGGGGAAGATGAAAGACCTAAAAAGAAGAAAAAATAGGAAAAGGAACTTGGCTACATTTTACTTGCTGTGAATCTTGATCATTGGTGGATCCAACTCTGAAGGACTGGAGGAGCCCTTTTTTTTGACTCTGCATAATATCGTCATCTCATTTGCAATTTTTAAATGTGCTCTTCTAAGACTGACCATACCAAGAAATTTTGGCCCACCAGACTGTGTTTCCTGTATAAGTATTCTTCCTGGCTTCACCAGATGCATGGGGCGTTGAGGCATAAAGGATTCATTTTATAAGGCAAATGGTGGAGTTATGTGGTGTTAGTTACTCACTGGAGCCGGCCCCCTGAAAAGCACATAAAATCCAAACAGGGGAAAAGAACTCAGTCTGGTGGCAGCTGTGAAAACTTTTTCTGGTACTGCAGCCAAAGCAGATGCTTCGGCTTAACTTTTACCACCCCTTTAGAGCTGCATGCTGCAGCAATGATGCCTCTGCCTTCCAGCCTTGAGTCATTTGGGATAGTAGAGCTGGAGCTGGCAGCCGGTCAGTGTAAACTTGCATTATAATCTCTATAGACACTCAAATTTGGAACTTCCAGATGGTGGATGGAGATGCAGATTCTTCTTTATTGCTCTTGAATCCTTTCCAGTTTTGTTTCCATGTTCTCTTTGCCCAACCTGAAGTCCTGTGCCTGGCATGCTTTGGCTCTCACATGCCTTTTTCATTTGACTTACTTGATCTTACACTAGCTTTATATTCATTCCTTCAAGCTCTAAAGTACATGTAATGCTCAATCATATGTATTTATGTTTGTTTTCCTCTCTGTAATTTTGATTTCTCATTAGCAATGTGGAGCCTGCAGCCTTGAGAACTGACCACTCTCATTCATGTTGTGTTAAGGTCGAAACTAGACTACAATTATATTCTCAGTATGGTAAACCCCTTGAAGGTTATCCAAATAAACAAATAACCTAAATAAACAATCTTGCAAAAGTTGGTGGAGAAAGAGTTTCTCAATTCTCTTGTCTCCAACCACATCAAGTCAACAGTCCACATCAAATTGCATAAGGCATTTTCCCCTTTCAGTATTATCCTTATTCCCTCTGACCCTGCACATAGAATTATTTATTTGCTAATTTAATCTTCCCCTTTCCCTCCAAGGAGCTCAAGGCAACAAATTTGGTTTTCCTCTTCAAGTGGGTTCAGGGTGGTTCTGGTGTTCTGCTCTAGGAACAAAATGGACATAGACTGCAGCCAGGATATCAGAAGATGTTTACTTCTTGGTAGGACAGCAATGACCAATCTCGGCAAAATAGTGAAGAGCAGATACATTACACTGGCAATGAAGAACTGCATAGTTAAAGCAATGGTATCCCCCATAGCAACCTATGGATGTGAGAGCTGGACCATAAGGAAGGCTGAGTGAAGGAAGATAGATTCTTTTGAATTGTGGTGTTGGAGGAAAATTCTGAGAGTGCCTTGGTCTGCAAGAAGATCCAACCACTCCATTCTCGAGGAAATAAAGCCTGACTGCTCATTGGAGAGAAGGATATTAGAGGCAAAGATGAAGTACTTTGGCCACATAATGAGAAAACAGAAAAGCTTGGAGAAGACAATGATGCTGGAGAAAATGGAAGGAAAAAGGAAGAGGGCCAGACCAAGGGCAAGATAGATGGATGGTATCCTTGAAGTGACTGGCTTGACTTTGAAGGAGCTGGGGGTGACCATGGCTGGCAGGGAGCTCTGGCGTGGGCTGGTCCATGAGGTCACGAAGAGTCAGAAGTGACTGAATGAATAAACAACAATAACAACAAAATGCTGTGTGCTCGTCTTGCCTTTTCCCCAAGAAAACCAAGCCATACCAGACTTTGAAATGTTCACAGCTTGACAAAAGTGAAAATAATGTTTGTTCTGTGCTTTAAATATTTAAAAGTAGAGACAATGTAACATAGGAAATTAACAAGATCCATTTCATTCAAAAGGTATGAGGTTTTTTGGCTGTATCATGACTTCTGTAGCTTTCTTTGCAATAACAAAGGCATTGATTCGTTTGGGTCTATTTAAGTCTAATTAATTCTGCTTTTACTCTAGGATTAATCATAGGATGTAGGCCAGAGATTCCAAAGCAATTTCAAAAAAAAATTCTTCCCCCCTTAATATGTCTGAGAGTTCTCTAAATTCCTTTGTATACCTCCCTCTCGGGAACTAGAAGAGGAGTTTAGAAAGCAACAACTGGAATGTTTTCCTGTGACCTTGTAATTATGATCCACTTACTTATCAGCCCATTAATTTTACAAAGAGTATTTACAGTTCTTAGACTTTTCTCTTGATATTATCTCTTGTTGCTCCTACTAAATCACTAGTATATACTAATAAGAGAGGTGTTGTGCAATCGTGCTTATTATGTAATGTAAACCTGTTTGAGAGTTAATAAAGATATTCCTCCAACCTTTTCACTCTCTTCCTTCCCCACAACCACACTTTTAAATTTTCCCCTTTGAACATTTCATTTTGCTTCATATATTTAATCAGCAATGGAGCCAAAGTAAGCTGGGAGATGTGAAAAACAATTTGATTGTGCAGTGTTGTCTTTGGGGTGGGGGGCCTTTGGAAGAGATTTTGTACTGTAGAGAAAATTTTATGAACCATGTTGGGGTTTTACTTTACAGAAGAAAAGTCCTCTGTTTGAAGGTCTGCCCAGTCTAAATGCAGTTTAAAGCTAAAGAAGCATAATAAGGAAGGAGAGGAAGAGCTTTGATGTTGCCCATCAAAGAGTTAGCTCCAGGACAACAGACTGAGCAGGCACCAGATCCCTGGATCTTTTTGTCTCAGTTTTAGTGATTATGTCTAAATGTGTATCTATGCCTTATACACAAACTTTATACAACTCAATCACTTCTTCCATGCTTCTATTGCCAATGCATCCACCTCATACCATTTTGGCCATGTAGAAATGGCCCACAATATGGAAAGTTACATATTTTAAAGGAATTAGTTACTGTTCTAATTCCAAAGACCTTGGCCAAAAGGATTCGTTAAAAGAAGCACACCAATGTCATATATATATACATTGGTTCCCTTACACAAGTAGATGGATATTTTTAACTGATACAAAATCAGTGGTGTGATCCAGCATGGTAACTCATGATGCCACCCCTCCAATGGCATGGTCTAAACATACACAGGATGCCAATGAACAGAAACAATTCCTGCTGAATCCAGTGAGAATTATTTAAGGGTAGAAATGCATATGGCTGTGCTGAATGCAATACACTAAGCTGAGAGGTGAGAAGAAAGAGAAAATGGAGGAGTGAGGAAGACAGCCCAGAATAGACGGTTTGAGGTAGTGTAGCTAGGTTTTCAAAGTCATAAGATCTTGGGAACTAAATAGGATAAGTCCTGGTTAGTACTTGGCTGTCCCCATAAGTTTCCCTGTGACCAGCTTGACACCTTCTATATAAATGTCATTTATGCGCGTGCCCCCTCTTCTGCACCCCCATAGTGATGCCATTATACAGGGCACCTGTATTTAGTTTCAGTAGAGCCAGACATGTAGCATCATTGTGCATGCACATTTGGCTGCACATTCAGTTGCTCAACATTCCAACTCATTGACATGATTAGGAGCCATTGTGCTGTACTACTTTGTCTTGGGGATCAGGGTTTGAATTCTGGAAATCCTGTGGATGAGCTTGGAGAAACCACATTTTTCTTAGCATCAGAAGTCAATTGAAAATGCCTTCTTAACAAATCTTACCAAGAAACTGCTTAGGGTCCCCATTATGTTGGAAAAAAGGTGCAGCAATAAAATTTGCAATGGCTGCCTAACCGTGAGTCAAAATCTATACTCTGTGCCTTCAATGGAGGAAGTATAAAAAGTATCTTTTTTCACAATGGCCGTACCCCACAGAGACCATGATGATAAATATTTCTACAGTTGTTAATTTTTGTTTTTTTTCGATCTTTCCACTCTTCCCCCCCTTTCCCCCACACCATTTTTCTTTTCCCTCATTTCATTCCCTAATTTCTAAATTTTTATTCTCCAATCTTCTTCCCCCCTCTTAAACATAATATTAAAACATCAAACACTATCTTACACCCTAATCTCAAATA
>NW_026844366.1:323421663-323491663 GCF_025583915.1 Anolis sagrei ordinatus
GTGTGTGTGTGTGTGTGTGTGTGTGTGTGTGTGTGTGTGTGTGTATAATATTTTATATATAAAATATTTTTAGATGAAAAAACTAAAAAAAAAAACCTCCCTGAAATTGTGGTAATATTTTAGTAGTTACCAGTATGTGAAGTCTTGGCTCTGCCTTTTCCTCTCCTCTGCTTTAGTTCCCCTTGTTTACAGGCCTTCCCAAATAGTGCAGAGACCCTCTTTTGTATTATCTTTTGGGTGGAGCTTAAAATCCCCCCACAGGCCAGTCTTACTTGGTATATTCCATTTCCCTGTATAAAGCTCTCTTGCTGGACTCCTCCTTTTTTCTATAGTCACTAGAGGCATGGGGCATTGTCTGGTGATCCTAGGCCAAGAAATCCAAAACCAGGCATTCTTATCAGCTGCTGCATTTAGCAGTATTATTATGCCAACAGTCTAAAGGACAACAGAAGCTTTTGGCCAGCCTAAGCTTCATGGGAGAGAAGATTAAAACAGTTTGTAAGCAGCAACTTATAATCTATTGCTTTACACCAGATTTTTAAAGATTCCAGAAATATGAGAGCAACAAGCAAAATCTCCTTTTGTAATGTAGTGTTTTAAGTTATCTTATGATAGTCCCGGGTGGAGTTAACCCTTTATTCATCTTGTTTCAGTAAACTCATTTGGTTATCTTTTCACCTTGCCTAAAGTGCCTCTGCCTGCTAAAGGTCTTAATCTTAACAGAAAGTATACAGATACCCCCCCGAGTAAAGCCAAACAATACAGTTTTCTGAAAGGCTTGGGCGTACCATCACACAGTATATTTGAAATAACTTTTTTACATTCTGAAGCCAGAAGCTATTCACTGTTATTACAAATCACACTCCGCTTTATCTTTCTTCAATATCTACAATAGAGCACAAGACAGTTTTTGAATCATGTGATTCTCTTTCTTCTTTATTAGGCAAAGTTCTTATATAAAATAACTAATTATAGTGATAGCATAGTGGACTGAAGTCATTGCCTGTCAAGTTATAAAGATAAGGTGAAGTCCCTCTGAACAAATCTTGCCAAGAAAATCCTGTGATAGGTTTACTTTAGGGTCACCATAAGTCATAAATGATTTGAAGACACACAGCAACAGCATTTACTTACGCTTTGAGTGTTACACGAAATAATTCATTGTTATTTGATGATGGTTAATTCTAAACACTGAAGTAGCCACCCTATTGTTGGGGCTTTCATACAATTGAGCCAATTAACTTTCTATATGTTTTTTTTTAAGTTGATGAAATCACTTGTATAACAAGTCTTTGGATAACTTGGGAAGCGGGGGAGTGTTGTATTCATTCCATTCATCAAATGGATGTGCCTCTGATACTGTGCTCCCAAATCAAACAAAAACATCAAAACATGAAAATTAAAATTACACAATATAAAGGAGTTGTATATATTCAGAATGAACAGACTCTAAGCAGCCTAAAGGCAATACATGCTTGATTGAAAAGTCTGGCAGTGAGAGAGGCTTTTGACTCCTAAATAAGATCTGACAAGTTACTTTTTTTCAAAGAGCAGCTCCCCAAATCCCTTAGCCTGTTTGGCAGTAGTCATACAGCCTGGGAAATTTTAGGATTTATAATGCAAACAAGCAACTTTCCAAGCTTTGCTCTGAACTAAGAAATAAGAACTGACAACAGGAAAGACACCATTCCTTCCAACATTTCACAGATTAAAAATGAGAGACATTACCAACTAACATCAGCCTATGGTCAAAATGGCAAAAGTTATTGATGAGGAAGGAACAAAAGAGAGGCTGGGAGAGGCTGCAGCAGTTTGTTTTTGACCAAGGCCTCTTCTACACTGCCATAATAGACCCAGGCAGGCATGTAGCTGGGGGGGGGGGGGGGGGGATTCAGCCCCCCCCCCAAAATTCTCATGGTGGTCCACGAGAAGGCCTTACTGGTACATTATTTAAACTTATGTTTATTCATATCATGATCTGATCACATGCTGTAATATACAAAAGGTTTGCTAGGGTAGATCCTCACCCCCCCCCCTTTGAATCAAACTCCCCCCCCCCCCCCCCCGAATCAAACTCAGCACCCCCCGAATCAAACTCCTGGCTATGGGCCTGGACCCAGGATTTACTCTTGGGGCATAGATGGTCATAAAATTGAACAAGTCACATGCTTCAAATATCTAGGTGCAGTTCTCCAATCTAATGGTAGCAGAAGAGCTCATGGGGATCAAGCAGTCAACACTGTGCAGAAGAGCTCAATTTCCATTCTTAAATATCTTAAGACAAGAGGGGGCGCCACTTTACACCGGCAGCGCTCAAACTGTGTGAAGCTACGTCATTAGCCCAACTCTTGTATGGCGCTCAGCTGGGTCCCTTCCCCAGTTTTGCTCCATTAGAGCTGGTTCAGTCAAAGTTTCTGAGATCGGCCTTGCAGGTACCTAAATGCGTTTCTAATGCCACCCTGCGACTAGAGATGGGCTTTATGAGGGTAGAAGCCAGGGTGTGGGTAGCCATACTCAACTTCTGGCTCAGACTATCCCGTGCACCCCTTGGTCTTGCCCCACTAACGATTGAAGATGACTTCCAATCCACATGGAAGCAGGCGGTAGCATCCAAAATCTCCTCATTGGGACTTTCTCCAGGTGTACTATTAACTATGGATTACAATCAAGTCAAAGCACTTATTAAACAACGTATCACAGACTCAGAGCACCAACTAGATCTGGCCTCGGTTCCAACCTTCCTTATCAATGAAGACAGCAGATATCTTGCCTCCCCTATGGCATATTTAACAAACTTAGAAGTTCTTATTCATTGAAGGGCTTTCACCCTGGCTCGATGACATGCTCTCCCATCAGCTGTACTCGAAGGCCGCTACCGGAAGATCTCTTTCCTAGAGAGACCCTGCCCCTGTGACTCGGGTCATGTAGAAACAATAGAACATGTGCTCCTTCAGTGCCCGTTCTACAGGGATATCCGTGCCAGGCTTATTTTACCTCTGCTATACAAGCAACGAGGCCATTCTGTTATACAAGCAACGAGGACAATTTTAAACCTCCCTGCTACTTGCAGATATTAATTCAGCGACAGCCTACAATGTTGCAAAGTTCTGTGCAGCAGCATACAAAATTCGCTAGGGAATGACTAGTCCCAAAAGTTAACTGTGTGTCCAGTAATCATCTTCCCTGAATCTACAATTTGGTGATGGATTTGTGTATTGTATGTTTTTACCCTGTTTCCCCCTCCGCTCCCTCACCCACATTGTGCTTCCAAAATAAATGATTTGATTTGATTGATATACTGCCATATAAAATCCAGATTATTTATTTATTTATTTAAAACTTTTATATCCCGATTTTCTCAACCTCCGTAGAGGGACTCAGACCAGTTATCTGCTTTGAAGTAGATTATATGGCAGTGTAGACTCAGGGCCCTATATCCCAGAATATCAAGGCAGAAAACCCTACATTATCTGAATGTGGACTCAGATAACCCAGCTCAAAGCAGATGTTGTGGGATTTTCTGCCTTGATATTCTGGGATATACGGCTGTGTGGAAGGGTCCTTTGGTCCCTTCTACACTGCCATATAAAATCCAGATTATCTGCTTTGAGTGGGATTATATGGCTGTGTAGAGTCATATAATCTACTTCAATGCAGATAATGTGGATTATCTACTTTGATAATCTGGATTATATGGCAGTGTAGAAGGGGCCTATGGGCCCTTCCACACAGCTGCATAACCCAGAATATCAAAGGGGCAAATCCCACAATATCTGCTTTGAACTGGGTTATCTGATTCCACACTGCCATATATACCAGTTCAAAGCAGAAAATGTGGGATTTTATACATCTGTGTGGAAGGAGCCTAAATCAGCTGAAAGCTGACCATAGAATCTCATTGGAGAACCTACAGAGTTCTAGAGGTATGATCTCTTTAGAAACATTTCCCTGTAGTAACCTATGGATGTGAGAGCTGGACCATAAGCAAGACTGAGTGAAGGAAGATAAATGCTTTTGAAAAATAGTTATTAAATTTTCAAATATACAAACATAAAATCACGAGTCTTATATACAAGTGTTAAATAGAAAATTAGAAAAGAGAAATAAAAAGAAAAGAAAAGAAAAAAAATGAAAAAACGTAAAAGAGGTGGGGGGAGGTAGAGGAGGAGAGGGAGGGGAAGAAGCGAAACAAAAAGAAAGAAAAGAAACAGGAGAAGAAAAGATAAAATAATAATAATTAAAAAAAACACAAAACACAAAAAAAGCATCACTAACAAAACCTCCACCCTTCTCTAATATGGCTTTCAAAATTTCTCTTAAAACAGCTCTTTGAAGTCGTTTCTTTTCCAGTTTGCAGGCATCAGTGTTTTCACCTTTCTTTCTTTCTCCTTTCCTTCCTTTTTCCTTCTCCTCCTATCCCTTCTCTCTCATTCTCCATTTCTTCTTTTCTTCCTTATTTCTTCTCTTTCTATCTTCTCTTCATCCCTTCATTGTTCAACTTGTCTTTATTTCTTTTTTTCTCAATGTTCATCTTGTTTTCTTTATCTTTTTATTCCTATAATTAATCCTATTCCTCTTACTATTAACTGAGATCATATTAATATCTTTATCTTATTTCCTTCAACCATTCTTTAATAGGGTTCCAATCTGTTGCTTTGACGGGTGTATTTCGTAAGGATGTTAACTGATCCATGTTCATGATGTCCATTATCTTCTCCATCCAGTCTTCCTTTGTCGGAATTATGGTTTGTCACCATACTTTAGCCAGTAGGATGTGAGCTGCTGTCGTTAGATAGACAAATAACTGATCAGTCTCCTTGTCCCACTTATTATCTGTTAATCCTAGTAAATAATATTCAGGTTACAGGGAGATTTTCCTCTTCAGTATCTTCTGGCATGCGTCTTGAATTATTTTCCAAAAGGGTTTCACTTTCACACAGGACCACCAAAAGATAAATGCTTTTGAACTGTGGTGCCTTGGATCGCAAGAAGATCCAACCAGTCCATACTTCAGGAAATAAAGCCCGACTGCTCATTGGAGGGAAGGATAGTAGAGGCAAAAATGAAGTACTTTGGCCGCATCATGAGAAGACAAGAAAGCTTAGAGAAGACAATGATGCTGGGGAAAATGGAAGGAAAGGGGAAGAGGGGCCGACCAAGGGCAAGATGGATGGATTGTATTCTTGAAGTGACTGGCTTGACTCTGAAGGAGCTGAGGGTGGCGAAGGCCAACAAGGAGCTCTGGCATAGGCTGGTCCATGAGGTCACGAAGAGTCGGAAACGACTGAATGAATAAACAACAAAAGGTCCTCCAGTATGACTCTGGTCATTTTTTAGTGGACATTGCACAGGAAGACCTAGAGATGCCTAGAGAACATGCTAATCAACTCCACAAATAAGCAAATCTACAAAAGTCAAACTTGCAAATGTGTGGGGCCGACTGTACTTATCATGCGAGTGAAAGGATTCTAGTAAATGAAGTGTCAGTTCTGATACATCGTTTGAATGGTTAGATTTATTTAGAAAAAAATATGAATGACTTCTGATACCCCACAAGGCAGCCGTTTGTTCTCCACACTCTAAGAAAGGAGAGGCTCATGGAAGCTCTGTGGGACTACAGCAAAATAATTAATAACCCTGCTGCAGCATTAAGAGGTGGGGAGAGTCTGCCTGGTATTGCAATCTTTTTCTTTCTTTCCTCTCCCCTTTTGGTCCCTTAGGTTTTTGGAATCCCTGCAGCTTATAAAATAACAGGGAAGGGAACTTTTCCTGGAAAACCCCATAGAAATCTGTTTGTATAAACTCCTGCCTTTTAACAATATTATTTCAAGAGTCACAAAGTTTTATTTTTACTTATAATATAACTCACTTAACAGATTTTGCTTTTCCCACAAAACACTCAATATTCTTTTAGAGTGGGGGGATCTAGAGTCAGCTCAAATGAGGGGATCATAAATAATTTGGGTGCCTCAGTAGCAGAAGCATGAAATCTGAAGAATAGGATTTCACTCTGAGTTTACTGGTAACCTGCAACTGAAAAGTGTTTGTTATTTGGGAGATAAAAAAGAACGTTCTTACTTCCTCCGAGAAACATTCACTATTATTTCACAGAAGCTAACCTTTGAAATTAGAAGTGCTCACCAATATTCTACAATAGCTACTTACCATCCCATCACGCAAGGTGCTTTTGGCCCCTTGCTCCTTTCTGGGTATGGAGCCTGCCGAGTGCCATCACATGATGCGGGCTGTGGCCCTGTCTCATTCATGGCCAAAGTGGCAAGGATACTTTGCAAGATGTCTCCTTGCCAACAATGAAAGGTAAATTGTTTGACAAAGCTAACTGTGGTTTTTCCCCTTTTCCCAAGCTGATGGGGGAAAAGGCAACAAGGCAACACATGTTGCCACCCTTTTCCATGTGCCTTGTCCCAATGCCCCCATTTGAAGGGGAAGGAGGGAGGGTGCGCTGAGTCACTACACATACTTTCCATTTTTTTCAATTTCACCGGTGATTACCGGCAACATGACACTAGGTATGATAAGGTTCTAAATTACGGCCTTGGATTATGATATTGGATTATGTTATTTTAATAATTTTAGTGTTTGATATATTTTAGTGGTTGGTTTTAACACATACGTTTATTTTGTTGGATATAGGTTTGCGTGGCATCGAATTGTGCCTTTATGTGAGCCACTCAGAGTTCCCTCCAAGGTGAGAAAGGCAGGGTCTAAATATGGTAAATAAACAAATCAATCAATAAATATGCCCAACTAAGGACTTTATTGCATAAAGGTGGCAAATCCAGCATAGAAGCAGGACCATCACCTTTGTTGACAGTCCTATCAGACAATATCATGCAAAACTTGTTGCTGGTTTGCCACTTCCCTGCGAGAAACCCATCCCTTGCTATTAATGGGCAAAACCTGTTGATTGCCCCCAATTGTGCCACAACTTACTTGATGTGATGAATCACAGTTGCTTCTGTGCAAGCATGCCAGTACAGAAGAGACATCAGTTAGTGGGAAGTTCTCCTGTTCCACTCTCCCCTGGCAGTTGCTCTAACTTTTCAGGATACACACACAATTGTATTGTCAAAGGCTTTCATGGGTGGAATCACTGGGTTGTTGTAGGTTTTTCGGGCTGTATGGCCATATTCTAGTAGAAGCATTCTCTCCTGACATTTGTGGCAGACATCCTCAGAGGTTATTATTTGCTTGAATTGTGAAGTTTTCTTAACTTTTAAAACGTTTTTTAAAAGACCAACGAAACAGTAGAATTGTGACATAATTATGTCATTAAACGAGACATGCACATGCAGGACTTTGGCTCACCAAAGTGTCACAGTTGCACAACACTCTGGAGAGATGCATTACCAAGGGTCACCATGTCGGTAGGTTGCCACTGTCATAATCATACCAATGATGCAGGGTAGTTGTATCATGAGATGTAGGCCCCATCTACACTGTCGAATAATGCAGTTTGAAACTGCATTATATGGTCAGTGTAGACATATAACACAGTTTAACTGCATTGAACTGCATTATAAGAATATACACCGATGATATAACTCAGATTCAAACTGCATTATAGGACAGTGTAGATGTGGCCAGTGTTGTAAGTAATGTTTTCTGACCTGATCCTGCAAGCTTACTTTATCAACCTACAGCCACCTTAGATGAAGGAGGCCTGTTAAGTTACTGTGAGGGCAGAAGGAATTTACTTCTGGAGTCCTCTCATGAGTTAGAGAGGCTTCGGGTAGTAATTGTGAAAGGATCCAAAAAATGAATTTTTTCCCGCACAAATTTGGCAGGCTCCTGAAAAATGGATTTTGGGGGGGGGGGGGGGGGTACACCAAAATCTGGTAATCAAAAACAGCATGAGGTTTGACTGAATTGCACACCTCTGGTATTTATGTTGTCTTATAGTAAGACTACATAGGGCTTGTCTGTACAAACTGAAAATTTGGACTTATGTCAAATCTAGCAGAAGTTAAAGACCCTGTAAAACTACAGCTTGCATAATTCCATAGCATTGATCTCTGGCACTTAGAATGGTTTCAAACTGCATTAATCCTATAATGTAGATGAAACCATTAATCCTACAATGTAGATGAGATCATTCCTGAGATGATAGTCCATATCTCTAAGAGTATAAAGAATTAATAAAATACTTCAATAATTTAACCTTCCAAATGGTTCTGTGAGATTTGTGGATCACTACATTGTACTCAAGCCCCTTCTACACTGCCATATAATCCAGATAATCAAACAGATAATCCACAAGATTATGTGAGTCTACACTGCCATATAATCTGGTTCAAAGCAGATACTCCGAATTTTATATGGCAGTGTAGAAGGGGCCTCAGAAGTGCAATTTGAAGTGGACTAGAAATGGTGGGGCAGCAGGTGAGGGACAGGATTGGCTTGCACCATGTTATGGAAATGTCACAAGAGAAGGGAGAAGATTTACAAAGCAGAATGAAATGTATCATTTCTTCTATGATTCACTCCTTACTTCAGTAACTCTCTGAATGAAAGGTTGAAATCAGCTGGTCAGTTCTTATCTCAGCTGGAGATGAGCTTTGTCCAGGATTATGTCAACAGGCTCTTATCAACAGTTCTGTTGTGTCTGAGTGTGTGAAAATCAAAATGACTGCATACTGCTGGAACATAATGTTAAGTTGAACACATATTAAGATTGAAGAGGTTTTTTTCTCCTGGCAGAAGAGTTTACCAGAATTGAGAAGAGATGACTTTCTGCACGTGCATCACACACATGTTAAATCTGCTCTGAAGCCTCAAATACCAATGGAGCAGGTATGGGGTTTCCACAAAAACCTGAGGAAGGTAGGAAGGGAGAAGCAAGTCCCTCCATACTAGTGGTAAAATCTAAGCATGACGTTAGATTTAGGCCACTGTTATTACCTTACTATTTTCAGAAACATTTAATATGTAGTAAATCAAACAATGGGTATATCCATGCTACTCAGTTATAAATGTTGTTACTATGTCAGCTGACATGGCTACATCTGATGGAATCCTAGGATTATATTTTCATATGTGCTCTTTGTGTATACATTTTAAAGGAGGGCAACTAAAATGATCATGGGTCTGGAGAACAAGCCTTATGAGGAGCGGCTTAAAGAGCTGGGCATGTTTAGCCTGAAGAAGAGAAGGCTGAGAGGAAACATGATAGCCATGTATAAATATGTGAGAGGAAGTCATAGGGGGGAGGGAGCAAACTTGTTTTCTGCTTCCCTGGAGACTAGGATGCGGAGTAATGGCTTCAATCTACAAGAAAGGAGATTCCATCTGAACTTTAGGAAGAACTTCCTGACTGTGAGAGCTGTTCAGCAGTGGAACTCCCTGCCCCATCTGTCTGGGGTGCTTTGAATGCAATTTTCCTGCTTCTTGGCAGGGGGTTGGACTGGATGGCCCATGAGGTCTCTATGATTCTGTGAAAAAGATCATTCTGACTGAAATGTGATAGTGGAATAGTGGTATCAAATGTACTGAAATATAATATGAACTTTACTTTTAGTTACATTAATGTCTAATGCAAAATTGTCAGTTTCACATACAAACAATTATATTTTAATCTCTTGCTGTAAACCAAATGAGAGGTGGGAGTTTTTAAACAATGAAAAATCACACATTTTGAAAAGGTCTGCTTCTTACTCTGTAACACTCAGCGTCTTCCTTGCTCACATTCACAGCAGCGGTTGCTATTTCTGAGTAGACCCTGAGGAGCAACACATGCAAAACTTAAATAAGCTTCCTTTTGAACATGCAAATATTGCCCAGGGAATGTCCCTTGTTAATGTAACTCCATAGTTTTCATCTTCCAGAAAATGAGGCAATGTCAGGCTACAGGAGGGGAATAATGAGAGAAGTCCAATTCTAGGCATGGATGTAGGAATGGATGAGGGGACAAAATAAGGGCATTGCTCTCCTCCCAAATATTTTTCTTGACTTCCTACGTTTCTAGCTTTGGATTAAACTAAAACATCAGCTGAGCATTCAAAAATACAATTTGGACAATGAGGAAAAAATGAAGGCAAAGTTTTTTAAAAAGAGAGTAATGCCACAGATATAAGAGTGAATGGTTTTCATAGTTCCAACTATACAATGCTATGAAATTTCATGACTGGAAGAAAATTCCACCCGCATCTCTGCGTGTCTTGACTGGGAAAAAAGTGGAGGTGGCACGCCAAGAACAAACTCCAGAATTGCTTCTTTGTGTGAGATTCCATCTTTAAATAAAATGGAGAATTTAAGGTAAAGGTAAAGTTTCCCCCCTGAAATTAAGTCCAGTCATGTCCAACTCTGGGGGTTGGTGCTCATCTCCATTTCTAAGCTGAAGAGTCAGCGTACCTAGACACCTCCAAGGTCATGTGGTCGGCATGATTGCATGGAGTGCTGTTACCTTCCCACTAGAGTGGTACCTATTGATCAACTCACATTTGCATGTTCTCGAAGTGCTAGGTTGGCAGAAGCTGGGGCTAACAGTGGGAGCTCACACCACTCCCCAAATTTGAACCTGCAACCTTTCGGTTAGCATGTTTAGAAGCTCAGCAATTTAACCCTCTGTGCCACTGGGGAATTTACTTACCCCCATCACACAGGATCGCCTTCTCCCGCCGCTAGCTCAGACATATTAGAGGAGACAGAAGGCATAATTCTTAAGACAACTGCCACTCTTATGGGCACCTTTACTTTCCCTCTTAAGCCCTTTACTCTCAAGGAGACACAAGGCAACAGTTTTAAGACAACCACCACTTCCATGGGTTCTTTTACATTCCCTCTCAATCCCTTTGCTCTCAATGAGACACAAGGCATCATTCTTAAGAGAATCACCACTTCTCAGCATTCTATTGATTGTAATGAAGTGGATGGAGCAGCTATGTTATGTAGGTGTTTCGGAATTCCAATGCCAGGTAAATGCATTGGCAATACATTATTTCTATATTATTATTATTGACTGATTGCTACATTGGGAGATGTGGCTATATCTCACAGTGCTACCTGTTTTCAAAGCCATGCAGTCACCAAGCAAATGGATTTCTTGTAATGGGACAAGAAGCGATTATGCCTTTTGACCTCTCTCATAGTAGAATGCATGATAGGCAGAGTCAGGAATCCCACCATGGTCTTATTGCGGTTGCCTGTCACATTACATCTAGTAGAAGTGAGTTGGATACATCATCACCCCTGACACCACTTTCCAGCATCCTGGAAATTACTTCATTGACTTATAAATTAGGTTTTGGCTATCATGTCCCCTCTCAGTTTTCTTTTCTCCAAGGTAAACATACCCAGCTCCAAAAGCTATTTCTCAAGAGCTTGGTTTCCAAGCTTTTGACCATTTTGGTTGTTCTTCTCTGGACACATTTTAGGTTCTCAATATCCTTCCTGGAACTGCGGTGCCCATAACTGGACAGAGTACTCATTTGCACCTCCTGGATTAATAAAGGTATACAGCGAATTGTTCTATATGGTGGGCTCATCACCTTTGTAAATTTGACTTAGAAGGTTTGATTATTCACAAATATTGATTCAGTGTTATCTACACAGACCACCATTCTAGGAATCTCTATATTGTCCAGTGTGATTCTCAGCTTCCATTTGAAGTTGACCCTAAAGTCATACTGGAAGTCCTAAAGATTCCTAGAGAGAGCTTGACTCAAATAAAAACAATAGTAATTGTTTTATTTTCAACTTTTATTTGACCCTAAACCCAGCAAAACCAGCTGACTGTATGATACTGAGCACAAAAGCAAAATGCAAATATGATACAGTAAATGCATATGTTAAGGTACAATGCATAGTAAAATGCATATTTAATTAAATATGTGTTAATGAATGGCCTAAATCTTATTGCTAGTTCTACCTATAATTGACCAACTTAAACAACTGCTGGACAATCGTCTTTTCCTTCAAAACTGTAGGAGATATTTTTCATCAAAAACAATTTTCATGACTCAACCACAATCTGATGATTTTATTATTATTTTTTCATGATCACTCTTACCACTTTGCCAAACCCAGGCAGATATTCTACATGTTAACACCTCTCTGCCCTTCATAACAGCTGAATGATTCCTTTTCACAAAAAGCTGTTTCAAACTAATCTCTAAGTACAACAGAGGCAATGTTCAGGAATCTGCCAGCATCCTAATCAGGCATACACCATTTCATGACTGATCATCTCCCTGGGAGCAAGGTCTATCGGCCTGCAGCACCATATTTGTCAGTTCAATCTGGAAAGATGCTAGCTCTTTAATTTTCAATTGCAATGTGCAATTTTCCTACTAAAAGTCTGTCACAAAAAGTTGTGGATCACTCAAGGCTAATCTACAGTGTCAGCAAAACCATTTCCTTGACATTATTGTTATGACATGGAGCGTAATAGAAATGATTAAGCCCGGAAGAGCATGGTGCTTACTTGACTACTCGCAGCTACTGAACCACATTAGCCTGGCATACGGTTGCTATTGAGCTGGCGAAATATGAAACTTAAAAAAAAACTGCTGCTGAATGTCAGCAACCCACAACAAGCAATGTAATTGAGCAATGTTTAGACTTGATCAGGTAGAAGTTGACTTCACCCAAAAGCAGTTCTCTCCCTCTATCTCTCCCCTAAAAACTATGGCAGGGTGCAATGCTCCTCCCACACAACTCCAAATGTCCCTCTTGTCCTGGTAGCTTTCATGCAATATGAGGCGCTATTGTTTTTCACTAGGAAGGGAGGAGAGGAGGAGGCAAATAAGATGAAGAAGCTTCAAGCTACTAGTCTCAGCTCAGAGGGGAAGCCTGATGGAATACGACCACAGATGGAATATGACCTCTTTCTCCTTCTACTGCAGACCATCTTTGACATCTGAGTTGCCCCTCTTTCAGCTGCAGCAAGGAGGAATCAGAAAGGTCACAGATTTCTAGAGCAGTGTTTCCACTCACAGCCCCCTTTAGATCAAGAATTGTTTATGTGACCCAAATATATATGTATATAATATAAGATAGGTATAAAAATAAACAGAATCATAGAATTGGAAGAGATCTCATGAGGAATCCAGTCCAACCCCCTGCAAAGAAGCAGGAAACTTGCATTCAAAGCATCCCCAACAGATGGCTATCCAGCCTCTACTTAAAAGCCTCTAAAGAAGGCGCATCTACCACACTCCGGGGCAGAGAGTTCCACTGCTGAACAGGTCTCACAGTCAGGAAATCCTACCTCATGTTCAGGTGGGATCTCCTTTCCTGTAGTTTGAAGAAATTACTCCACACCCTAGTCTCCAAGGAAGCAGAAAACAAGCTTGCTCCCTCCTCCCTATGACTTCCCCTCACATATTTATACATGGACATCATGCCTCCTCTCAGCCTTCTCTTTTTCAATCTAAACATGCCCAGCTCTTTAAGCCCTTCCTCATAGGGCTTGTTCTCCAGAACCTTCATCATTTTAGTCACCCTCCTCTGGACACATTCCAGCTTGTCAACTTCTTTCTTCAATTGAAGTGCCCAGATTTGGACACAGTATTCAGGTGTGGTCTTACCAAGGCAGAATAGAGGGGTAGCATTGACTGATAACAAATCAGCATTTGCAAAGCTTGCTAAACAGGCTGATTTTTTAAAAATGAAATACAGCTGAAGCATCTTCTGTGAACACTGCATAACAGATTCATCTTCTGAATGACCAATGTACATAGAAATGGGAGAAAGTGGTGATAAACACATAGGATAGAACCTTTAAGAATGATGCCTTGAGTCTCCTTGAGAGTAAGGTTCTTGAGAGGGAAAGTAAAAGAACCCATAGAAAATAAAGAAATAAATGAAGTAAACTAAAATGTTTGTAAAACACAAATAATGAAATGAGTAAAGCTATTTAAATATATACCTATGAAGAAAGAAACATACAAAGCATCTTGTACATTTACAGAGTAGCATTTCTAAATGCAATTGTGTAAGGGAGTATGTTCCAAGATTTTTCACCTCATCTGACCCTGGCATCTCTCCCCATCTTCACCAAATGTTTCTAAAATAACTTCCAATGAATAACTATTTAATAAACAAAGGTTGGAAATTATGTTACTCTCCTGATGTTCGTCATACCTTTTGTGTAGGTAGAGCCCCTTCATTTGAGTTAACTGAATGTAATATAACAATGTAAATTGAATGAAATGGTTTTGCACTTTGAACTCAGTTTATAACAATTGATGTAAGTTAAGTACAAATAAGGAATGCAGGAGGAAAGAGAAACTGGGACATTTTAAAAAGTGGAGCAATAAAGGATCTTTTGGGATTATCCCTGCCAAATTGAGATGATTGGAATGTAAATTCAATCTGTGAGCTATAGATAATCAAGGCTATCACTGAACTGAAAGTTGGAAAAGTTCCTTCTTTGGAATCTCCATGGTTGTGTGCTAGATGGTGAGATTCTGCAAGTTTTTTTAATGGATTTATCTATTATGTCACTGATGCTTCTGGTTATTATTTTTATATGCTTTCAAGGCATTTCTGACTTTTTTGGAGGAAGCAAAAGAGTCTTTGGATCTTTGTGGAGATCTCAAGGATTGAACTAGACTCCCCAGAAGACCACAAACAACCTGTAGGCCTCACCTATGACTCAGGGCCCTTCAACACAGCAATATAACCTAGAATATCAAGGCAGAAAATCCCATGATATCTGCTTTGAACTGGACTATCTGAGTCCACACTGCCATACATTCCAGTTCAAAGCAGAAAATGAGGGATTTTGAGGGATTTTATTCAGCTGTGTGGAAGGTGACATGCCGAAAGGAAACTTCCACCACTGCACTCTTTCTGTCTTGACCACTGAATAATTCAGTCAATAAAAGTGGGAGGGAAAGGAAATACACTATTCTTCTTAAAATTTTATCACTTCAGCTTTTCCGCCCCCAGAATCCAAACAAATTTTATTCTGCCAGCTTCTGACCTATAGCTATGGAAACAAGCCTCTCAAAATATATGATTCACTCTTTGAGAATCTTTATTGAGAGCAAAGGATTTTAGGTTTTATTTCTCTCTGGCTCTGGGTATTTCTAGCAGTTACAATTACAGCAGCTTTTCTTGCTAATAACATGAGCTAATGCAGTTGTATGGAAACTTCAAAGTCAACAAACTGCCCTTTGCTAATTAGAGTAATTGGCTCTTGGCAACCCCTGGTGAGAACTAGAAATTATGATAAATTCTTGCAAGGTTGTGCTTGTTTGCCTTGAAATCAGTTGACTAAAACATGTTGTATTGCCATGGGTAAAGAGTATGAGCATGTGGTTCTGAGGCCAACACTATATCTGTCAGACTCATAGGGTTCATTGTTGTCTGTTGTTGTGTGTGCTCCATTACATAGATAATATGTAAGTTGCTCATTTTGCTAGCTTAGTTTAGTGTTCTTGTTTTAGCTTGTGAAAGAGGGAAGGAAGAGCAGTCAGATACAGTTCCACTGTGTCTTGGTCTCAGTAGCTGGTGAGATGCCATCCCCATCTCTCACTATGGTAGTCTCAAAGCTTGTGATAAAAGAGAGAAAACTGCAGCCAGACGCAGGTCTATAAAATCTTGTGACTTGATTGTGCAAAGTTACCATTCTGCTTCAGCCATGCTATCATTGATAGCAGGTTGTTGTTGTTGTTCATTCGTTCAGTCGTTTCCGACTCTTCATGACCTCATGGACCAGCCCATACCACAGCTCCCTGTCAGCTGTCACCACTCACAGCTCCTTCAAGGTCAATCCAGTCAATTCAAGGATCCCATCCATCCATCTTGCCCTTGGTAGCAGATGCATACAAGTATGTATCTATAGCAGGACTTTCACCACCTGCAACCTGCCAAGTGGACTGCAGCTCTCTAATCTTGGTTTGTGTCCACTGGAGTTTGAAAGCACCCCAGTAGGTAGGGGAAAATAGAAGACTTGTTGGCTTACCAAGAATTGTTGCTGGGCTGTATACAGTTCTGTGAGTCATGTCTTTTGGGTCTTGTCTAGTACAGTATCATGGATTACTAATGGAGAAAAACTGGGTAACTAAAAATCTTTACTCTGCTATGATTATTCTTTTGGGAGCAAGCCACTGTCACTAACCACATAGTCCACCAGTTATTCATTGAGCTGATGGGTGAGAGTTGGGACTCCAACAATATGTAGTTCCCTAGTCTTATTATGTGTCTATAATGGGATAATCAATGATCGACTGCCTTTCACCTTCTTGAGACAAGTATAGGATTCAGTTGTGTTGAACTAAACAGCTAGATTGAAGTTGTCAGCATTTATGTTATAAGAGCACAGCTGTCTCTTTCTTTCTCTCTCCTCTCCATCCACTGTGCAGGAAGGATTAAGGTATCTCTGAGCCCAAACAAAGGACCTTGAGTTTTGAGAGTCCCCTTGGAGCCTCCACTAGTGACTTATGGTTTGACCTTGAGTAAATCTCTTGACCTTATGGTGCTGAACTCTAACTTGGCTGTTCTGTTTATTAAGAGAATGAGATCTCTCTGGGAAACAGATGCTGAACTAGAGCTGTGCTTTCCATGATAAATAAATTACATAGACTGAGATACTATACTGTGCAGTCTAGTGGGAGGAAAGTAAATCTGTTTTTCAACATACTGCCTCAAAGCCAGATTTTGCTTTAAAATGGACCACAAAATATGGGAAGAAATTAATGCCTGCTTTTCCCAAAAGCAAGTTCCCACAGTCAGGAATGTGTAATCCTTGGCTAGAAATGATGATATAAGAATATCTGGGGAAATAATAGATTAGATGAGGTCCTGGTGGTATAGTACTAGTTAGTGGCTGCTTGTAGTAGCCATGTCCACACCTCTTGAATGAACTTTTAAAGAGCTTCTCAGAGGAGGAATCACATTGCTAGGAACAATTGGAGATGCATTTGTTTGTATCAATTTTTTTTCTTGAAGGCAGAAAGAAATGCTTTTAGCAGTTTTCTTCTTGCTGAAAAAAAGTCTTTAAAAACTACACAGCCTTTATAGACTATTTGCATTTCAACACTTATTCTGCTCAAAATCTGCACATGGTATTTTTGCACCGGAAACAGCATGTTCTGCACAGAATACATTTTGCACTGATTTTTGCCAGTCCAGGATTCTTTGTATTTGAGATTCTTGACACTCTAGAAACATGATTTTCAAGATTTTTTCAAATTCTTTTGAATATTCTTCCCATGCTTAAGAATAGCGTATCCTAATAAGTTGGAGGATGGAATAGCAGTTCTAGTTCTAGAGCTGCTACAGGTTCATATGAGCTAGCTCCCATTACAGGACTGTATCCATTGTATTGTACAATCACAGGCATGTTCACAGACCTACTAATGTCACTGTTTTGCATACAGCTAGGAAAAAAACCTGGATCCTTGTCTGCTACTCTTTCTACTCTCCATAAACCAGAACTGCAGTAAATAAATTTATTTATTTACTGCAGTTCTGCACCTCTCTCTTTCACCCCCAAGGGGGGACTCAGAGCGGTGTACAACATGGCAAAATTTAATGTTGCTAATATACATGCATACATATTCAAGCAATATTAAAATCAGTAACATATAAATATGAATTAAACCATTAAAACACTATACATAAAAACATAATCACAGAAAACAAAGGTATTAACATTGCACCAGTCCCATTGTCATTATTTAGTTGGATTTCGGAGCTGCAGCCTAGAAAATGTGAGTTTGAGGGAGGATTTGGATTGTTATGCAGTCAACAGAGAATCTGACCTCTGCAATAGAAAAAAGTGAGTTGTGATGGTGCCTGTTCAACTTATGTCTTTGTAATTCACCAACAGGATGCCAGCTATTATTTCTAATGCTTGGTCTATATAAATAAACATGTGCAAAAGTGATGCAATTTTTACTCCTCTTTCACCCTGTTCTTTTGGGGAAATATTTTCTCTTTTGTGGTGATGTGCCTTAGTATAAGGTGGAGTGGGGGTCATTCCTCTCTGTGTGTGTTCACCTGAGGGAAGCATCCTAGAAAATTCTGGCACGTATTAAGTGATGTTACATCACTTCCCAGTGCCATTTTGGCAAATTTTCAATCATATTTTCTTTTGGGGAAAATAGGAAGGGACTTTGTGGGGAGCCTAAGGGAACCAACGTTTGGTAGTTTTGGATGATTTTAGATAGTTTTGGAAGAAAATAGTTGAATGAAAATTGGTCTGATCGGCCCACACCTGATTTTTGGGGATGGAGGGAAGTGAAAAATATTCTAAAACAAGTATCCTTTCAGATGTTTCTGGACTACAACTCCCATCACTCTTCAGGCAGTGTAACAGATGGTGAAGGATTATAGTTTTCCAATAACATCTGAGGGAACAGATGTTGTCCACCCCAGCTTAAGAAGCTAACATCTGTTATTTGAAATTTGTAAGACAGAGAACAGGGCACATGGTCCACCACTGCCCCCCCCCCCCATTTTATTCATTTTATCTAACATTGAAGAATGGGTATATGATTGATAAGGTGATTTTGGGAAGAAATCACTTTGAAACCACAGATATCTTTCTTCCCAATAAGTGCTTTGAATGCGATTTTCCTGCTTTTTGGCAGGGAGTTGGAGTGGATGATCCACGAGGTCTCTTCCAACTCAGTTATTCTATGAATCTATGCCTTGTAATTTCCTGAGATAAACCCAGCTGTCCTGTGTTTTTTTTCTCTCAACAGGTTCAACAAACCTTCCCCATTTTATTTTTTAACATACATATTTTAACCTGACCTCCAACTTCTGCAGGCAGATCTCCAAAGAGATTTGCGATGAACCTCACTTGTTGAACACTTCACCTCTAGGAAGAGATCAGCAGGTGAATGTTTCTAGACAGATTTGAGTTCTTGCCTGGAGAGTGGAGCAAGGGATGCTGTTCTTCAAGGTAACGGTGATTTATGTTCCTCTGCTAATGCTTGGGAGTGCTTTTGCACCTGGGAATGAAATATTGGGCATGGTTCATTTTGAGGAGTTGGCAGCCATTTTTCTTTTCTGTCAATAGCAATGTGGAAAAGAGCCCTTTGATTAAGAAGAAGTATTGATGAAGGTCTTTGGCACAAGAGTCATTTGAAAAAAAATCCTAAGAGCAAATGGAAAGACTGCCATTTTTGACATGCCCCTGACAATTCTTGCATTAATAGAAGCATTTAAGTAATTTTCATTCTTCCCACAGTGTCTTTTAGGCTTAGTACACAGGTAGCCAACATGGCATAGTAGTTTGTGCATTGAGCTATGACTCTGCTCAGTGATTAAAATTTTGGGGAAAATCACACCTTAGCTTCCCAAAACTTTGCAATAAGATCGCCTAAGGGTCATCACAGGTAAGAAACAACTTGAAAACAAAGAACAACACCACAATTAATACAGTATTCTACTTTCATGGGAAGGTCACATGGCTGCTGGAGGTGCTCCACTTTGTAGAGGAGTGTAGGGAACCATTGCATTACCAGGCTCCAGCTGAGGTCAGTCAGATGGGGGAAAGTGTGAGCACACATGCAGCATGTGGCTTCTCCCCATTGATTCCAACGGCAAGACAGGAACCCTCCCTTGTTGTTCTAGTGACAGCATGCACTGGTTCTGCCCTCCTTCATCCATGGAGCAGTGCCAGCATCATCTTTTGGGAGCCGATCAGCTCGGTGGGTGATCAGGGCTAAATTGGTGCATGCTGCCAAATTTAGCCTCGTATGAAGAGGTTGTTAATATGCAGCTTCATCTCAGGGGAATCTTTACAAGTGCTGGAATTACATCCACTTTGAGAATTACATCCATCCTGACTGAAAAATTAAGCACAACCTTGATGCAGTTGTCATTGGTGGATCCCATGCTTGTGGGGTGAGGAATAATAATAATAATAATAATAATACTTTATTTGTACCCCGCTACTATCTCCCTCGGTGCGGCTTACATGAGGCCAAGCCCACAGCACATCATAAACAAAGGCGATAACGAATAGCCAATACAAAACAGTTAAAATAAACTCAAAAACAGAAAAATACACAATAAGCAATAAATAATAACAATAACAATAGGAAGCCATTCCAGGTTTTAGTTCTCTTTTAAGGAGCTGTCCATGTTTCTTGATTTATTCAGCACCTTGGAACGTTCTCTCAAGTCTTGAAATAACTGGGGTTAGAAAAGCCATCAACAGCTACTGCTTGGGAGGGAGAGTGTATCACTCTCCTTGAATGTTCATACATTCAAAAACATAGCAATAGATCCTTGGGACAAAACCCCCAGGTCCCTTGTGTAGCTGATTCAGCACTCCCAATGTGGTATGCTGCGTTCAATTGGAACTCATATCTATGGGTTCTGCATCTACAGAATGAACTGACCACTGCAAAAATATATATATATATAAAAAGACTCCGCCCCCTACAATAAATTTCCTCTCCCCGTGAAATGGGGAGAGAGAAAATGGTTTGTCTGCCTCCCACGAGGCAGGGATGGGTTCCAATGGAACCTTCCAGAGGACTAGGGGGCGTGGCCTGTTTGTACAAGCCAGCCCCCACCCAGGCTCATTCTGACCCTGGAAGCTGCCCACCACTCCCGCCCATCAACAGTATAATTTAGGTTGCCTATGGAACCGGGTAGGAATTTTTTCCCTTCTTGTTTCAAGGGGAGGGTTTTTTGCCTACCCTATACTGTTTAGGGGCTAGATAGAATGGTGGACTATCGCTAAATAGGCTAGCGTAAAATAGTTAGGGAAATCCTTTAGTCGGTGTGCACCTAAGGCACCCCCTTAAGGGGTGATAGGCCATTAAGTTAAACACTCACCTACTGTTTAGTTAAAAGGTGAAGTGAAGTCAAATGGCCGTGAAATGAGAGGAGTCAGGCTGCAAGATCTTTAGAAGAGACTCCTCACTCATTTCCCTTGCTTGGTGGTCCGGGGTTATTACCAGGAAACCCAGGTGCTTCGCCCGAAAATTGTTGTCTTAAGATTGGGTAGTGATTCTACCTGGGTTTGTTATACCAGTTCCCGACACCCCTTTGAGTTAGGTTAAGCACTTAAATAGGTAACGTTAAATAAAAGTTGCCCAATTTGAACCCATTGACTTGGTTGTTGTGTCTTTATTCGTGAGTCTTTACTTCGGGGGTTGGCAGACAAACCTTGATTTTACTGCAGATGGAGCAATATGCTGATGTGTCAGCATACCCTCCTGTAGCCTCCTACCATTTCACAGATTCTCAGGCTCTCTCTGGCATTTCTTTGAGTTGTCTGACATTTTATGGAAGGGATACCATTTTACTACAACATTATATATAATGGGATTTGATTATCCATGGATTGTGGTATGCACAAGGGGTTCCTAGAACCAAACCCCAGGAGATATCAATGGTCTACTATAAAAATTATATTTCATCCATGTAGTCATCATAAGGACAAAAAGTCAGAAGTGCAGTGAGTCAGTCTTTAGTTTAAGTTTGGACAAAGGAAGGCTGCAGTGGGCCTGTGGTGTGCCTCCCAGAGACCTAACAACCAACTACATGAAGCTGAAAAATGGCTAAAAATGTAGAACTAAACCACCAGAGTCCTCCCGGAGGCTTGATTCTCCATTAAATGATATTTTACTACCACCATCATATAGACATCTTTTTAAAGCCTCCAATAACATTTTTAGGTAAATGACCCCCAAATCTTCTGTACATGCCCACTTTGTTCTGGTTTTTCATTCATACTTGTATTTATCAACCCTTCAAATCAGGGATCCTTTCAAGCAGACAAGTGTCTTCTTTAAAGAATTGTACATGGTCACCCTGTCTAGGACATTGGGACATTGGCAGATGCCTATGGATTGACACACACTATAGTCAGTCATGGCAGCTATACTATATCAAGGCAACTAAACTGTGAAATCCTCATTCTTAGTGCATGATTGGGTGAACAGGTCCATGCAAAAGTCCCAGAATCAGAGGCTTTTTGTTAATCTTATCAGAACTCTTCTCAGTAGGCTTGACATTCCCCCGAGCATTTTGCTTCTAGATTTATTCATGCCATATGAAATATTTGTACAATGTATTTCAGTTACTGGGTGGATGCTAGAGCTGATAGGCCTCAACAGGCACCTTTCCCTCCCTCCCTGAGTCTGGTAACATATACATGTTTTCAAACCTGATTTCTTGCAAAGAGAAGGAACATCCATAATACACCCAGAAAACATGACACGGGCCCCAAAGTCACTACAGCAGCAGCAGCTTCACATTACCGCATGGTTGAAATGGGTTGGAAGATTGCATGCATGTTCTAAAACTGTGACTTTAAAAGCCTTGCCTTCCTTTCATCCCAAATTAGAAGCAATTTGTGAATTGGAGCATATTCTTCAACAAATACAGAGAAATTAAACTCAACCCCATTTTCATTGATCAAGTTCAATATGCATAGCTTTTCCCAGCATTGAGAAGACTATGGAGTCTTTCAAAATACAGTCAGTCTTCAGTATTCATTGGAGTTAAGTCTTCAGGATTCTTGTGAATATGGAAAAAAACATGGATTAAAATGCTGTCTTTTTAACTGAGAAAACACCTCTCTAGGAATCTCTGGGCTCTCCTGTGTGACCTACAGCAGAAGCTGACCATAATGTCATACTAGACAACCTAGAGGTTTCTAGATAAACCATATTGATCAAATCCACAATATAATCAAATCCACAAAAATTGAACTTGTAGATGGGGTGGGCTGACTGTATATAGTGCTGTGATTCCTCCTCAGCCTGTGGCTGCATCCTAAGAAATCCTGGGATTTGCTGTTTAGGGAGGAGAAGAATTCTCTGTCAGATAGCTTTAATGCTTCATCAAACTACAGGCTCCAGGATTCCATAGTTAGTTACCATAGTCATATCATCATCATAGGCCAACTATGATTGTCTCCCAAAGGTGGGTCTGTAAGTGACTGTGAAGACCTATTGTGGATTTACATAGTCTTTCACATTAAGGTTCTAGATTTCCAGATGGAACATCCTGTGACAACTGACATCCTGTGACAATGCTCGAGTGTTTATACTTCTTGGTGTTTATACCACTTTTTATAGGTTAACTTTAAGCCATTCTTGGGCTGAGAAGAAAGTATGGACAGTCCTTGAATTGCACACAACTGACTTACAAAGGGATCATAGTTAAGAACATAGTTAAGAAATCTATTCCTAGGAAGGGAAATTATTCTTGAAAGTGTTATCATGGGGAAAATGTATCTCCATTGAAGCTTTATCACCAATCCTTGTTTCCAGAACAAGCCAATTTTTTCAAAATCCAGGTATTGCAGGGTCAGCAAGTGAGGTGAAATCTTCTAAACAGTGGCACAGATGGCAAAACAAACTTGGCGGGGGGGTTGTTAACCCTTTCCTATGTTATCCAAAGATAGATAGATAGATAGATAGATAGATAGATAGATAGATAGATAGGGATATGGCTGGTGTTACACTTTAAAATGTATCTGTTCTGACTTACAAATTCAAGAACAAATCTACAGCGTCTATCTTGTTTGTAACATGGGGAGTGTTTGTAATTGTTTTGGGAGATGGTGATTGGGTATTTGGACAATGTGGCCAGTCCAGTGAAGCTGATGGTGGAGAACCATCATTTCAGTGCTGGTGGTCTTTGCTTCTTCCAGAGTGCTGACGTTTTTCCATCTGTTGTCCCAAAAGATTTGAAGGCAATGCTGATGGAATCTTGAGCATAATATTATAATGATGTGGTGTGAAAGAGTTCCATGTTATCTTTTCCTTCATTCTGAGAAGTCTACCAGGAAGAAAATATGATGGCCTACATTGAGTATTATCATGGTTAGATACACTGAAATATAAATCCAGAATTTTCAAAGCAGACAGCTCTCAGAGCCCTAAGCCTGGATGGATGTGATGCTCAGTTTCTTCGGCATTGGTGTTCTTATTTTGTTCCCATTCCCAATTAAGACATTTATGAATTTTGATAAATCCTTCACATCTATTTGTACCCATGCTACCAGAACTTGGTAAATAAATGCAAAATTCCAGAAAGTCTTCTCCCTTGACATGAAAACAGAGAATGAGACAGAATCTGCAATCTCTTAGACCTTTAGGATTTGCAAACATTTTAGGCCTTGGGATATTTCAAGAATTAATCCTTCAGAAATGTTGAAGTCAACTATACAGCACACACAGCATCTGTGAACAAGCTTTTCAGTTATTCAAATGGAAGAAGAACTTCACATGCAGTCCTAAACTAACTTGGTTATTGCACTAATGAAATTTTTATAGGTTGCACCACTAGGCTGCTGTGCATTTCTTTTCACTTCCATGTGTGGAAAAGCTCCTTCCAATTTGCCACTAAGACTATAAATTGTTTTTACACAAGCCAAACCAAAAGTCATGGAGGGCTTTGTTTTTGCTTCCCTGTTCAGAGAGGAGCAGATAGCTTTCCCTTTTTTCTTTATTGCCTGCTTGAGATCTTTTGCCTAGAAGTAATGAAGGCATGCAAGAACAACAAGAGCACAACAGATAATTCATATCTTCCTTAATTCGTGCTGAAGGATCCAGCGGCTGGGATTCTTCTGTGTTTTGTAGTGCACTCGAACAGTGTCTGCCTCTTTCCCTTAACTCAAAGAGATCAGGAAATGGGAAATAGTGCCAAGATACAGCACTGAGAATTGGCGAAGGTTTGCCAGTTCCCTATTCACAAATTAGAAACAGCATCCAGGCCTGGAGTTTGGGAGGTGTTTAAGAACAGGAAAGAAAATTCAGCATTTCATAAGTCTGTGGTGACTGCCAAGGAAAGTCCTTGAATTTAGCTGGTGATGTAGTGCCATCTCATGGTGAAGGCCAAGAGTGACACTAAAGTGAAGGCACTGTGTGCACCCATTTGGATTTAGTTTTGAGAAAGTCTGCTCATGATGAAATAGAAAAAGAGGTATTCCTTTTCTTTACTTTGTAACTAATTACAATGGATGTAATTAGTTACAACAGTATCCTACTTTCCTTCACGAAGTTCAGAAGTTGTGTATGTCAATGGCAGCATGCTTGAGGTTCATCCCACTTTTTGTTACTACAACCCTGTAAGGTAGGTTAAGCTGAGCGATGGGAAATAGGCAGCCACTCCAGCAACTTCAGCCAGCATAGCCAAAAATGAGGATACTTGGAATTGCACTAGACTAGAGTGATATCTGGAAGGCTGCATGATTGAGAAGTGAACTGAATGGAATTTGAGAAGTGTTGAGACACTTTCTTACTATGACAAACTGAAGAACCTCAGCAGTTTGGGATGGGAGATTGTGGATAGAACAGAGTTCTGAAATGTTTAGAACTATCAATAGAATAATCAAGTCAGTGAGTTTTTGTCTCAAAGAAAAAAGGACCGAGATTTTGAGACCTTTAGCATAATTCTGACAGGTTATAATAGGCTTTCAAATTTAGGTCTGTTTTTTTTTCCATCCCCACATATTCAACCTACCTGTTTTCTTCCTAGGTACCCTCACCACAGCCATAATGGTGAACACCTGGGGACAAAAGGCAGCTCCATTCTTGCAATTGGCATCAGGAAGTAGATGTCTTCCTCCCTGACCTATAAAGGAACTATCCTGGGCTCTCAAAAATCAGAGGAAATGACTTGTGAAAATGTGTAGACAATACTTGCTCATGGTCAAATCTTGTGGATTAAAAGAAAGTTAGCTGTTTCCACCAGAATATAGAATTTCCATAGCTCTACCTTCATGACACCTGAAGGTAGAAGGAGAATCTTAGAAGTTCTGCCTGGAAAGTACCTCATTCATTCAGTGTCTTTCTGTAACTTCCTAGCATCTGCTGCCTGAAAAAACAAAAAAACAAAACATTTTACTCTGCTTAATGGTAGAGCTGGTTCTATATATTTTGCACCATCTGACTGGGTGACTGCTTCAACATGACTTAACTCTGTCCCCTCGGGTCCCTCTCTGAGGACATGTTGGGTGAACAAATTTCTGATTTGATCACCATGCAATGAAATGATTTTCTCATTTCATTTGATCAAGAAATGAACTTGTCTTTGCCTCCCATCACTGCCCCCAGGAAAAAGAAATCAGTACACAACACCTGTTTGAGTTTTTCTAGTATTGTACTGAAAACACCAAAATGAAAAGATGAATTACATTCTTCACTGCATTTATAATTAACAGGTGAGCTGAACTGAGCTGAATATGTTTATTCTTATATCAAAGTCATTACATATTTTGGCCAGGATGCAAAAAATTATTTCAAGCAAAATTAAAAGGCTTCAACATGCCTATTGCCTAATGGGGATTTTTTCTTTCCTTTCTTCTTTGTACAGCAGTTTTACATTGGTTCAATGCAACAGAATCATGGGAGTTGCAATTTTACAATGTTTTGAGCCTTTCTGCCAAACTTCAAAACCCAGGATGGCGCAGCACTGAGAAATGGCAATTAAATTAGAGGCGACATCCTTGAAAATAAGAGCTCCTGGGGGCAGATTCCCCTTTTGCTTTGGCTCAGCACTAAGATTACCGTATTACTCAAATCCAATCCTTAATTTTGGCGATGTAATTTAGTCAAAAAAGGTGAGAATTACATTCAAGTAAATGGTGCAAGTGAGAGGATCTTTTCAAAGAAATATTATTAAACAAAACATTAGGTTTCAGCCTTGTGTGATTATTTGATTTCAGCAGATATCAAATATATTTCCTCTTCATGCCACTCCCATCATATTCATCCAGTAGGGTTGCTCAGTCCATTTAGCTTAGATTTTATAGGAAAATAGTTACTAGTGCAAGAGGGAAAGTCATTTACATATTTTGGTCCTTAAAAAAGAATAGTACTAATAAAAAAAATTGGAAGTAAAACAATAAAATGGGAGTACTGCACTTTATAGTTTATTCTTAAATCATATTCTAGGATTTCTTTGCTTTTCTCAATAATCAGGAAAAAGTCACAATATAGAATAGATCAAATACAATACAAAACAATAGAAGACAATATTAAATATATAATTTAAAAAATTCCATCTAAAATATTTGTAATACAAAACAGCATGCATTATTCTTGAATTGTAAATATTGTTCCTGTACTTGGTTTCTCTTTATATATATATATATATATATATATATATCAGATAAATGTGGGTGAAATGTTAGGAGAGAATGTTTCTGGAATACGGCCATACAGCCCGGAAAGCTCACAGCAACTCATATAGAACATTTTGCAAACTAAAAAAGATCAGAAAAACAAAATAAATGCATAACAAGATCTGCCAGAACCCCATTGAGGCTTTCTGTCTTTTTTGGTAGACTTACATCGGTAAGAATTAGAAATGCAGCAGTATAATGTCTATATACAGTAGAGGGATGCTGTTGCAATTTATTTTATTAGAACGTTTATGTCCCATCCTACATAAAAGATCTTAGGCAGGCTACAAAGAGCATTAAAACAAGTTAAACATTTTAAAACAATAAAATAATTAAAATCAAATTAAACTCCACTAAAAAGTGAAAAAAAAAGTTTTAAAAAATTTAAAAAGATTTTGAAAATTGTGTACAGGATATTTGTGATGAACTTATAAGGACAAAGGTTTTGATAAATAGCTAAATTTTAATTCCCGCTCTAAATGACAAAAGCATTGGCACCAGATGGGTCAGGGTTGGGGGCTCTTACAACCAGCTGCTGCTCCCAATTTGTAGTTGGGAAGTACTTCTCATATACCACTGAGTCCAGCGAGGTCTTCTTCAGAGGAAGGCACACTGTCACCTCCTTCAAGGCAGGAGGCATCTCTCCCTGACATAACAATGCATTTCCAACAATGCAAATCCACCCTGCTGGATTTGGAGCAGCCAAGATGCAAGGGCGGAGTTTTCCTATGACAGACCAGCATGATCCAAGCATCTTACTCACACCATCAGGTTTCAGTAACTGAAACTGATCCTATGAAAAGATACCAGATGGTGCACTAGATGCCTCCCCAGGCTCTATAACAAACGTGGTGTCAAATTCTGTTTGAATGTGAACAACTTTTTCCTTGAGGTATCTGGCACATTTTCATAGCCTTGAGTTGTATACATGAACTATCTGGGCCTGTAATCAGTGATGGATGATGAATATTAGGAGAGTATCAGTTGAATATTCAACATCAGATCTTTTCCAGGGATATGTTCAAACAGCACATTTATTTTTGCTTTCTTCTCAAGTATGCTTTCAGGTTAAAAATTGTAAAACTTTCTTCTCACTCTGTTTTCTATGACATCTTTCATACTTCCAAAGAGGAAACACATATATTTGCACTAAGGATAGTTTCATTTGAGAAGAAAAGCATATATGTTCCAAAATCCTCTTGCTTATCCTTGTTCAAAGGACACAAGAATCTGAATCATAATTTTGACTGTGGCAACATTAATTTAAGACCGCTCTTACAAGCTTTAGAGCATGAATTGCTCATAATATCATTGCTACTATTTATTTATGTACTTAGTTAGGCCTGAAGGTGGTGGTCCTCCAAGTGTAGAGTCTTGGCGGTGGGTCCATTGGAGGTTGTCGAGCCTTATTCTTGATCCGCATGTTCTCCCACAGTGAGGGCATCAGTTTTCAGGTGGAAGGCGATCCCAGTCAGGGTTGGCTTGATGTGCCTTCCTCTTGGTATGTTTCTCCCTTTCACCCTCCATTCATGCCTCTTCAAATTCTACAGCACTGCTGGTCACAACTCACCTCCAGTTAGAGCACTCAAGGGCCAGGGCTTCCCAGTTCTTGGTGTCTAAGCCACAATTTTAGAGGTTGGCTTTAAGACCATCTTTAAATCTCTTTTCCTGTCCACCAACATTACATTTCCCATTCTTGAGTTGGCAGTGTAGTAATTGCTCCAGGAGACTGATGGGGCATTCGGACAACGTGGTCAGTCCAGCGGAGTTGATGGTGTAGGAGCATCACTTCAGTGCTGGTGGTCTTTGCTTCTTCCAGCACACTGACATTTGTTTGACTGTCTTCCCAAGAGATTTACAGAATTTTTCAGAGGCAATGCTGATGAAATTGTTCCAGGAGTTGAGTGTGACGTCTGTAGACAGTCCAAGTTTTGCAGGTGTATAGCAGGGTTGGGAGGACAATAGCTTTATAAACAAGTGCCTTGGTCTCCCTACGGATGTCCCAGTCCTCAAGAACTCTCTGCTTCATTCGGGAAAATGCTGCACTCGCAGAGCTCAGGCGGTGTTGTATTTTAGTGTCAATGTTGACTTTTGTGGAGAGGTGGCTGCTAAGGTAGTGGAAATGGTCAACATTTTCTAATGTAATACCATTAAGCTGCATTTCTGGCATTGGAGAGGGATTGGCTGGTGACTGCTGGAAGAGCACTTTAGTATGATCACACAACTTTTGGTTATTCATGTAAGCGTGATCACACACAGTTTGTGGACAAAGTAAGAGGAAACCAGGTATAAGAATGATACTATGACTTCAGCGAGGAAGATATAGCTCCTCTTTGTCCTCAATAATTAATTCTCTGCATGTGGATCACAGAACCTGGTGTAGTTACTAGGGATGTGTGATTGATTAAAAATGCTTCAAAAGTCATTACAAAATGGGGGGGGGGACTGGCACTTCATTTCTAAAGTGTTTCTAAAGTATACTTAGTGAAAATTTCATTATTATAACGAAAGCAATGAAATGTTACTATTTCATTATAGTAATTGTGCATAATTAAATTACTATAATTGTGGAAGCTTCAGGGCCTCCTTTCTCTCTCCCTTTTAAAAGTATTGAGGTGAAACTTGCTGCAATAGTAAAACACATTTAACACTGTTAGCCCACCAAATTTCAGAATGTTTTACTTATCCAGATATTTTGGGGAATTTTCAAAGTTTTTATAAATATTTTTTTAATAATAAAGAAAATATGTTCCTAGTTTGAATGTGTTATTTCCGGTTTAATGATGTAGTCCTTACATTGAAAGACTTTGCTTTTGTGGCACAAGCTATATTAAATTGCTAAAGAATCAAAAAACCACGAAGACCAAGTTTTGCAGTTTAATAAACTTTCCCCATGTTTCTATGATAGAACCAATTAGGAACTGACATTTATAACCCAGGAACAAAAAGCACAGTAAATACACCATCAAAGAACCCCTGAAAGATGGCCACCCAGCCTCTAAACTAATTAATGTATTTTCCCTACTGAGTTAGAGGGGACCCTCAAGGGCCATCTAGTCCAATCCCCCTTTTCCAGGCAGAAGGGCACAATTCAAACTCTCCTGACAAATGGCCACCCAGCCTATAAACATTAATATACTTTCCCAAGGGCCATCCATTTAGGGACTTCTTCCCAGCTCAGCACAGAGATTTACTAAATTTTACTTACTAGAAGTATCAGTCAGTCCTCCTCTTTGCAGATTCAACAATTTATTGGAACTCTGGCTGGCTGCTGTTATGAAGGGTCAGATCTCTATCAGTATTCTGGGAAATGTAGTTTAGGATAGGGCCTTTTGAATTTTCTGGCATAGGACTCGCCTCCTCCCAAGCTACATTTCCCAGTTTTTTTGTGCTTTTCCCAGCAAACTCTGCTCCCTCCCTTCTGATTCCTAATGCCAAAAGCCATTAATTTATAGAGGAATTTAATTTTTTTTTATTTTTTGCTTTGCTTTGCTTTGCTTTGCTTTGCTTTGCTTTGCTTTGCTTTGCTTTGCTTTGCTTTGCTTTGCTTTGCTTTGCTTTGCTTTGCTTTGCTTGCTGTGAAAATGAAGATCAAGCTGATTTTCGGAGTGAGCCTTCTGAGATTTACAAAATACAAATGGAAATGTAGTGGGTAAGTTTAGATTCTAAAGTTTTTGCTGTGGGCCAAGATCACTTCAGATGTACAAAACTTCTGAATTCCTTTCCGACTTACAAAACTTCCAAAATTATGCACATGTTTAGTAATTAATTTCCTGAAGTATTGGTCCAAGATTCCAGTCAATGGCAATGTAAATGGGGGATTTTTGGAATTGCAATAGTGGCTTGGCTGGAAACCTGAACAGGAACAGCCCATATTGAAAGACTGTTATTTTGCATTCCCATGGTTCAAATAATAATATATATTTAAAGTTATTCTCCCATCTGAGCTATCAAGAAAACTAGAATATAATTCTGAATTCTAATAGGTTCCACTGTCAGGTAACCAGCATAGAGATGTAAAGTAACAGTACATTTACATCTTGAGGAAGAAGGCTCAGAAATAATGATTGGCAGATAAAGGTTCCAGTTCCACTCCATCTGTTCACAATCTACCATCAGCATCAGTTGTAATAGGGGTGCACTGACACTGTCGAATTAATGCAGTCTCACACCACTTGTAGTTTGATACGGTATAATTTGACAGTGAAGGCTAAAACCCCTGTAAAACTAAAACTGACATAATTCCATAGCATCGAGCCATAGAGGCTAAAGCAGTATCAAACTGCATTAATTCTACTGTGTAGATGCACAAAGATATACAGATTCTGTTAAAGCCTGCTAGATCCTTGACGTTTGAGTGCTGTGTGTGGATAGTTTGCCCTGTGATACCCTATTAATACATGAGATTGTGCAGGGGGGGAAAAGACATACAGACATACAGATTCTATGCACAGGATGCCAGTTGGAACAAACTTCTAAGCTCCTTCCAGAAATACCACAAATGTCCACAACAACAAGGATGTAAAGATAATTATGGTAAACAAGGGAATCCCCCTACTGAGAATTGTCATGAATGACTTTTCAATAACTTTGAAGCATAAGTTCTTTTTATTGCAATTTCCAGTGTGAGAGGGTATATCAGATTACAGGAAAAAATATTTAGAGAAAGAATGACATTGGACATACAGACATACAGATTCTATGCAACTACAYTGGATTTACAATTACAAGGCTAACAAACAAACAAAGGGGAATTACATATTTATTTATTTATTTATTTATTTATTTATTTGTATACTGTCTTTCTCAGCAAATCGATGACTCAAGGCGGGTTTTTCACTCAACATTCACACCACATGTACATACATTCATCCTCATGCATTCAAATAYTACCATATCATTTTCTCCCTCCTTGGAGAAGCACCTGTTTGGCCAGACACTGTTTTCCTGCAGCCTGCCAATGAATAGTTCCAAACCTGCCATAACTTCAAAACTCCAAAATGAATCCTTTCCCTAAGCACAATGCCAAGGACCAGATCTCTGCTTTCCATACAGCAGAACCTGGCTCCCTGCACAAAATCTAAGACTCCAAAAGTGCACTTCTTCCTTTTTCCTTGAGAAAGAAGCCCAAAAGTGAYCAGAATCATGCTTTCCCAGAGCATATCTGACACTCTCCATAGGTACACTATCTCTCTCCTTCCCATGGAGCAGAGCATAGTGGGTGAACAGCATCTCAGTCTGTCACACTTTGGAACTGGAAAAGGCATTTTTGCTTTTTTGTTGCTCAGTAGCATGTGGCTGGAATTTTTTTCTTTCACTATGTAATTTAAATACTGGGCACATATTTATTAGAAAAGTAACAACAGGTTTTCCATTTTCCTTTCTTACTGTTTCTAAGACAGCAGGAATTGAGTGTATAGGTAATCATTTTGCTTGTTGTATAATTTTTTTAAAGGACTGAAGCATAACTGAAGTCATTTCTTCACTCTGAAGATTTTAATTAGGTTGGAAGCGCTGATCTTTGGCTACTAAAATGATACATCTGGACATGGGATTTTCCAACAGCTACTGAGAAACAGCTCATTCAGTCATGATGTTTTCATCTCCTCTGTTGGCAGCCATCCATTTGGTGAATTTACATGCTGCTGAACTGCATCCAAAGAAACTTCTATGCAAGATATTACAAATACAAGCTGGAAGCCAAAATAATTGTTTCTTATAATAAGAATCAGATTGATGAAGAGTACAAATAACCACAAGTTCTAAAAATATACTATGTCCTATTAGGTTGTTTAGATTACAAAATAAGATTTGCCAGTGCCAACTTTTGCTCTGTATGTGTGCTCTCCTTAAAGTTATATAGTTATTGCCAACACCTCCTGTCATTAACTCTAAACACCATTTCAAAAGGAGCTTCTATAAAACCGTCATTATTGGCAAATTAAGACAGTTGCAATATGCCATAAAGCTTTTAGTGTTCAAGTTGTGGTTTGGGGTGGTGACAGATTGGGCAGAATATCTGTGGCAGAGGCTACCTCCCGTTGCTTTATACATTTTTTTTTCACACGTCTTAATAACTGTTATTTCCACAATTCCAATTATTATTTCCACACTCACAACCAATTAAGGACCCTGACATCAAAGCATATGAAACCAATCAGATTCGACTCTGAGATGGCATCACTGAAGGCAAATGCATTCCGCCCATTGCCCTCTCTTTGAATTGGGCAGACAGGGGAACAAGCCTTCACTGCAATGAAAGCTTGCTTATATAGATATGTAATGTAATGTAATGTATGTATGTATGTATTATCCCCCATTCTGGTATGGGAACCCAGGTGGATTTCAATGTTTATTCAAGCAAAATAAAACAAAAACCACAATAAGAAAAAGGTTTTACAAACAAGAAAAAGGTTTTACTAAACAAGCTCATTAAAAACAGTAATGTCCAAGCTGTTTAAAACGCATTTAAACATAGTAAAGAAGATAAAAAATAAACTGAAAATAATCCAATTAAAAGAGGGATGCCAAGCTCATTTTCACCAAGGACCACATCAGCCTTATGATTGCCTTCAAAGAGCCAGTTGTAATTGTAAGATGGAATAAATGTAACTTAATATAATTTTGCTGCCCTGTGGGCAGCAAAATTAGGCAATTCCAACTGGATGACCCCCCCCCCCCTCCAGACCAAACCAAGAATGGCAACTTGTTCAGTCCCTGAACAGACTTAGAAGTGGAGTTGGCAGATCAAAAGACAACCTGGCAAAATGGCACTACCTAGAAGAATCCTCCACTTTGTGTGATTGTGGAGCAGAACAAACAACTCAGCACCTGTATGCTTGCCCACAATGCCTGGCCTCATGCACAGAGGAAGAACTGTTTAAAGCTACAGAGAATGCAGTCACTGTTGCCCTTTTTGGTCTATAACTATTTAGCTGCTTGTGCTCCCTTGATTTTATCAGTTTTAAACTTATTTATTTATGCAATGCTTTTGACACAAAATGAAAAAACAAATGTAACTATGCTGCTTTGGCATTGAAAAACTTGCAGGCCACGTAAAATGATGAGGCAGGCTGAATTTGGCCTGTGAGCCTTGTGTTTGACATATGTGCATTAAAAGATAACTAGAATCCTGTCGAAATAAATAAATATTTATACCCCACTTTTTCTCTCTACAAAGGAGACTCAAAGCAGCTTAAAAAGGTCTTTGCCTATTGAAAGTAAGAATATAAAGAGGGGGGAAATTCTGGGAAAACATTTCACAGCCTGGGAGTTACCATTGAAAAAATTGTCTGGTGTCTTTACTAAATGCGGCAGTGACAGTGTTGGAAAAGAGAAAGCCATACCCTAAAAATCCTAAAACTTGGGCAGTTTCCTATAGGGAGAAATGGTTCTTTGAATGTACACACTCCTTGAACTGAATCCAGTTGGTTAATTCTACTTGGAGCAGACCAAGTGAGTGCATTGTTGAATGATGACTTAACATGTAGGTAAACAGGTTAATGTTCTCTATTTCATTAAAGATCAATCACAGCTGATCTCTTTTCCCAGAGGTGCTGACTCTCAGCTTGTAGGTCTCAATATTTCAAAACATTTCCCTATGTGGGGAATCCAAAGGATAGTAGGGTGATTCCAATGTCCCATGCCCCACCATGCCCACAGCAATGCTTCCCTATCACACATGGGGAAGCATCACCACATAGCTTTCCTCTGCACTGGTTCTGTTATTCCCAACAGAAAATGGGAATAGGATAGTAGTGCCACCGTTGGTCGATGGAGCCCTGCCAGAAGTGAGTGTGCATTGTGTGATGGGCAGAGTGGGGCTCTGTCAATTAGCTGTGCTGCAAGCATGCTATGATGATTGCAGCCCCCATGTGATGAAGTCATCAGAAAGAATCCTCCATGAAGCCCCAAATACATATTTACCTTTCAAGGTTGAGAAGACTGGACTAGATGGAGCCATCATAAGAAAGCTTCCTTTGTTGTAATCCTACATATCTGTTCCTCACATTCTTCCTTGTATTAGTGTTATACGGGTGAGTGCCATGTGGTGCCTTTTTATGTCTCACAAGTAATAGGAGAAACTTTGGCAACCATAGAAAACTCCCAAGCCACCTAGGACTTCTCACATTACCCTATTATGGACCCAACCTTCTGCATTTTCTGTATACAAACCTATTTTCAGTTGGAACTGAAAATCTCTTCACAGTGCAAAGAGAAATATAGCCACATAGAAAGATAGCTTCCATTTGCTTTGGTTGAAAGTGCAGCAAATGGAAGCTATCCATGCCACAGCCTGTCCTCTGATTTATCAACATGGGCAGGAAATAGTAGCAGAAGTAAACAGTTTTTCTAAAAAGTTGATAGTTAAGAGAATAACTTGGAAAACATCCTTTGTTAACTTTTTTAAGTGAGTCATTAAGATGTTTTCAATTTGTCTAGCCAGGTTTTGCTTTGTAATCCCTCCAGGAACATCTTGAGAGGGAAAAAATTGACTTACTACAATACTTCCTCCAGAATGTAGGTTTCAACTCTACAATAAACTATGCAGAAAGTGGGGTGTAGACAGTTTTTGTTTTGTGGTGGGTATTTTTTTTACCAATGACTTTTCTTGAAGAGTTAAATCAGAAACATTTGAGAAGAGGAATCTGTTTTTGGAAAGAGAAAGAGAAAAACACTCTTTAATGCTATTCACAAGGCCTTGGGACTGTAGAACAGATGGGAAACACACTTTTGCTTCAGTCACCACTAGCCAGGGATTTAGCATTCATTTCTACACAACTGACCATAGAGTCACACTGGAGGACCTAAAGTTTCCTAGAGATTTTTAAAAATCAAATCTGCGAATAATCAAATCAGCAAAAACCAAATCTGCAAATGTGGAGGTCTGGCTGCAAATCTTCTTAGAGTGCATCTGTACTACAAAGATATCCCTGTCTGACACCACTTTAGCAGTCATAAGCTCATCCAAAAAGTTTGTCTTGGAGATCTCTAGTGTAGTAATTCAGGTTCTCACCTGAATTGCCGTGTCCACATTGCACACTACATATCTCTAGTAGAAAATACTCACCAAATTATAAATCCCAGGTTCTCATAGTACAGAGACATAATAGTTAAGGTGCTACAGAACTCTTATAGCTGTGAATAAACTTTTAGTGACACTAGAAACTCTCAATCTGTCCTGAGTTTTACTTCAAACTGTACTCAGCATTTATAATATGCCTTCAAGATAATTCCAAATTACAGGAATCCTAATGTGGGGGTTTCTTGATAAGATGGATTTAGAGGAGGGTTGCCAGAATTGTTGCTGTTGTTGTGTGCTTTCAAGTCTTTCTCAACTTATGGTGACCCTATAGGGTTTATAAACTACAGATGAATAATAATCTAGGGTGCATCTAGACTAGGCCTACACAATCTGTGGCCCTCTGGGAGTTTTGGGCTTCAGCTCCCAGAATTCCTTGCCATAGGAACAGCTGGCTAGAGCTTCTGAGAGTTGGGAGCCAAACACCTGGAGGGTGGCAGGTCTGATCTAGACTATAGAATTAATGTAGCCTGACACCACTTTAACTGCCATTGATCAATGCTATAGAATAACAAGCGCTGTAGTTTTACAAGGTCTTTAGCTTTCTCTGTCAAAGAGTAAACTACAGTTCCCAAGACTCCACAGCATTGATCCATAATAGGTAAAGTGGTGTCAAACTGCATTAATTTAACAGTATAGTTTCTGGCTCTTATCCTGCACTGAAGAAATTGACCATAATTTAATTAACAATATTCCCTACCTTATGTATTTGTTTGGACAATGAGCTCTATGTGTGCCCATGGTCAATGGCGCCATGAGCATAACTTCACTCCTGCAGCCTTGAAATGAATAGGTCTCTTCTGCATGTCAAATCACTTCTCTGGGGAAAGTTATACAATATTCATGCATCAGACACCAATAGAAAGTGGATCCTTGTTGAAGAATATCTGTTTAATCTTGTGTCCCGCCCCCCATATTATTGTGTAGTTTTTCTCCTATGTCAAACACATTTTTTCCTAAACATCCTTTCTCATTTTTATGATGATGAAACAAGTGAGACAGTGACTAGAATAACTTTGTGAAATGAGAGTCCCATTGAACATAGAATAGACCTTAGCTGAAGGCCTACTCTTTGACAATGCAGGAAGCTGAGTTCTTGCCATTATTAATGTAGCCAAATGTGTTTTGGGAAACTATTCTTCCCAGAAATATGGTCCAGCTCTCACATCTGTAGGTGACTATGGGGAATACCATTGCTTTAACTATACGGATCTTCGTTGCCAGTGTGATGTCTCTACTCTTCACTATTTTATCGAGAGTGGACATTGCTCTCCTCCCAAGAAGTAAGCGTTTTCTGATTTCCTGGCTGCAGTCTGCGTCTGCAGTAATCTTTGCACCTAGAAATACAAAGTCTGTCACTGCCTCCACGTTTTCTCCCTCTATTTGCCAGTTATCAATCATTCTTATTGCCATAATCTTGTTTTTTTATGTTTAGCTGCTTGCGCTTTCTTCTTTCACCTTGATTAGAAGGGTCCTCAGCTCCTCCTTGCTTTTGGCCACCAAAGTGGTGTCATCTGCATATCTAATGTTGATAATGTTTCTTCCAGCAATTTTAACCCCAGCCTTGCACATCACATGATGTGTTCTGCATACAAGTTGAATAGGCTGGGTGAGAGCATACAACCCTGCCATACGCCTTTCCCAATCTTGAACCAGTCTGTTGTTCCATGGTCAGTTCTTACTGTTGTACTTGGTCCTTATACAGATTCCTCAGGAGAGAGACAGTGTGGCTTGGTATACCCATACCACTAAAAACTTGCCACAATTTATTATGATCCACACAGTCAAAGGCTTTAGAATAGTCAATAAAACAGGAATAGATTTTTTTTGAAACTCCTACTCTTTCTCCATTATCCAGCGCATATTGGCAATTTGGTTTCTTGTTCCTCTGCCTTTCCTAAACCCTGCTTGTAAATCTGGCAACTTTTGCTCCATGTATTGCTGGGGTCTTCCTTGCAGTCTGATGGTGCTAAAATAAGCAACAATACAATACAGCCAAAACTGTATTGTTCTAACTGCAACCTTGCCTAGACAGCTAATCATGACAATAACCACAAGGGGGCAGTATTGTAATGTCAATGTGTGACAAAATATAAGAACAGGTCATGTTCCCTCACTAATTTTTGCGAATTTTGAACTGTGTTGTACACACAAGGAAGAAAAAGAACAAATACTTCCTGAAAGAAAATCTGGTAGAATCACTTGAAGGAAGGAAAATGATGCAATTAGCTTTCACTGATCTTCAAAATAATATGATAATATGATACAACCACACTAGAGACTACATATGCTTTTGAATTTGGGATAATTCAAAATAATAGGATCAAAATGCAATCTTACACATCCAGGTCAGTACCAAATGCAACTTACTTAAAATTGTCTTCAGATATTTTGCTGCTCAAAGCAAAGGATGAAATGAACCTTTGTCCCCCATTCCTCATACAGAAAGTGACTACGGGTACGTCTGCAGGGTAAAATTAATGGAGTGTGATATGACTTTAAATGCTATGGCTTAATGCTATGGGGACACGGGAAGTGTAGTTTCATGAGGCACCAACATTCTTTGGCAGAGAAGGTTAAAGACTTTGTAAAAATACTACAGCTCTCACAATCTCACCATCTAGTGATTGCATTTAAAGTGATATCAAACTGCATTAATTCTACTCTATAGATGCACCCTGGTTTGCTGGTTGATGCAAAAGAGTAATACTTGCAGAATCTATATTATGCAAAGATAAGTGCATCATGTAACATTGGGCAACTTGCTTCATTCCCAGAATTTAGGTTGCATCAGCATTTTTTTTCTTTCATTGCAGGGTTGCACATCCACAAAAAGATGGCTGCATGAGTCACAAATAGGATAAGAGAAATATGTTGTGTGAATCCTTTGTGCTCCTTCATAAACAAAAAGGTTCAAACTAATGAAATAGATTGTTCTTGCTGACTTGCGAGCTAAATACTAGCAATGAAATTTCACCCAGCATTAAAAGAGCATTAAAGGATCAAACCATTTGAGGGAAAGGTTTCAGCACCTTAAACAGCTCTTTTCAAGTTCAGGCTAAAACTTTGAATCTATCCATCACCCCAGTGACCTGGGAAAACAACAGAGTTAGCTTGAAACACTCTCCTTCCTGAGGCAATGGAGAAGATTGTACCCCTGTTCCCATTCTACACATCTAGGAACAGACTGGACTGGATTATAGCAAATTATTTTTGAAAAGTATATTTCCACACTCTGCATTCAATAACCTAAGGAAACTGAGGAGGGCCATCCCTCTTCTGTTCCTGTAGACCAGTGGTTCTCAACCTGTGGGTTCCCAGGTGTTTTGGCCTTCAACTCCCAGAAATCCCAGCCAGTTTACCAGCTGTTAGGATTTCTGGGAATTGAAGGCCAAAACATCTAGGGACCCACAGGTTGAGAACCACTGCTGTAGACAGATCCTCGTGACTCAGGTTTTTTTTTTAATGTCAGGAACTACTTGAGAAACTGCAAGTTGCTTCTGGTGTGAGAGAATTGACCATCTGCAAGGACATTGCCCAGGGGACACCCAGATATTTTACCATCCTGTGGGAGGCTTCTCTCATGCCTTCACATGGAAAGCTGGAGCTGACAGACTGGAGCTCACCCTGCTCCCTGGATTCAAACTGCCAACCTTTCGGTCAGCAGTCCAATCGTCACAAGGGTTTAACCTATTGCACCACCGAACCCCCCCATGCCTCAGTCTAGCAAAATTTTTGTTTCAAAGATAAAGAGTATTCACAAAAAATATACCAGTCCAAACAATATGGCTTCTCATAATGACCCGTTTGACAATATCTCTGTGATTTATGTGCTTTTACATGGTTGCTCAAATTGAGCTTTGGTCATGAACTCTGGATCAAGCATAACCATCAAATTAACAAATAATACATGATGTTATCCAAAGAAACATTGATAAAATCAATGGTCTCCATGTTGTTTTTAAATCATTTCTAATCGTGCAACATGCAGTATGCTTATCTTTAACTTTTGGAGCTGGAAAAACTGTTTTGTTTTTAGATAACATCTCCTTATAGCAAGCATGACTAGAGAATTTGGGAAGCCAAACTGATCCAAAAATATTTGGTAAATAGTTTCCATGTTCATTTGGGGCCACAGTTTTTTCTTGATGGGGTTTATAGGTTGAGATCCATCATTATTTCTGGAAGGTTAGATCACTGTTGTGGTTAGGAATACTTTTTGGGTTAGCTGCACTCTTTCATGAACAACATAGCAGATGAAGGGTTTGTTTGCAGTGAATATTGAAGACATGTCTCTTAGGTAGTTTTGCTTAAAAGCTGGACAAAAATTGGCTAGATCTTTTGGAAGAAATTAGAATATTTATTGGACAGAGTAATACAGCTACACCAGGATTTGGCTTCTTGGCTTTATTTGTTTGTTGATTGTATTGTGTTATATGGCTAATTGTTTAATTATTAACAATTTAAATAATGGGTTGTTGTAGGAGGGTTTTTTTTGGTCTCACAACCTCTGAGGATGCCTGTCATAGATGTAGGTGAAACGTCAGGAGAGAATGCTTCTAGAACATGGCCATATAGCCAAAAAACCCTACAACAACCCAGAGTTTCCGCCCATGAAAGCCTTTGACAATACAATTTAAATAATGTTTTTATGTGCATTGGCAGTACATTTAGAGATTTCATCAAAATGGAAAGCTGTCCATAAATTAATATTGGCTAGTTAGCACCTGTTCTTATGAAATTTGGAACCAATGGAAAAAGCTGATTACCTAAATAAAATCACAGACCAATACGAATGTAACTTTGTCTGCCATTGATTTAATATGGTAATAGAAATTTAGAAACCATAGTTCACTTGCTTTTATTCTTGATTTCCCTATTGCTCTATCTTTGACATAGCCAATTACCGTCTTACGTACTTACTCTTTCTCCTTTGTGGTAGAGCATATTGAGCCATAGCTTTTACTTATGCTGTCTAGGTCTTGGACTTCATTACTTTTGTGTTCTTAGCCCCCACAAAAGTGGAGGGCCTATTACAACTAGACACTTACCATTTGAAAGGGGGACAAACCCTAACTGATTTCAGTGGACATTGCCCAGTAAAGGATCTTCCTGATACATGGAGACTGTGGTTCTTCCATAGTACGTATCTCCTACACTTGCGACTACATAGAGATTGTGATTACAAAACAATCACGAGTGCTTAATTCTACCTTATACATCCATAATATCCAACAGGATTCTGGATATGTGTGTGCGTGTGTGCGCATGTGTGTGTATACATTGCCATTCCTTGGCAAATTGCTATAGAAAGGGGAAATTTAGACTGCTTGCAATATAGCAGAACTCAATGTAAAATGATGGATTTTCATATTTTCATTTAGAATTAACACCTTTTGATTTCGCAATCTATTGCATAGTTTCAGGCTTTATTTGTACCTTTTCCATAATGACCCTTCCCCCCACATATTCTATCCAACATTTGCCCATATATTATATGCTTGACAGCTCAGCATCTATAAAAATTTATAGATTTGTATTAAAACCAATGCTTGATTATGTCAGTGTTTACGAGGTTTCCCAGAAGCACAGTATCCTTCAGTTAAGCCTCGTTGGAGGCCCCTCGGCCCCTAGGAGAAAAAACAATAAAACAGCCTGTATTTCACCGACCCTCATTAGCCAACTTACTGCAAGCAGCTACAATAGCTACTACTTCCTGATCTTGTTGGTTTTAAGAATTTCCTGCCCTGTGAGATATTTTATGTTTTAAATTAATCCAGGCACTTTTTTCCAGGGGCACCTTGGATTGCAGCATTAGCATTGAGATTTCAGGTGAACATGGGCTTTTTGAAGCAGAATAATTGCATGTTAAAACTGCATATTTGGGATGTGATCAGGATTACAAATGAATGGGAAGAACACATCAACATAGGGGTTTCTTTGAGGTCACCTCTGTGTTTGCTTGGAAGGCTTACCCCAATAATATTAAATCTCTGCTTAGTAGAATAAAGAGAGGCAGCATTTGTTACTGTTCTTCTACAACTTAGAGCTTCCAGGTTTCACCTACCTCACCAAATTGTTATTGTGAAGAACAAATATGAAGGTATACAGTCATATACAAGAGACAACATGGTTTAGTGGCTTAAGGGTTGGACTCAGACTACAAGAACAGGAGTTCAAATCACCAATTCAAGATGAGACCTCACTGAGTAATCTTGGGTAAGTCACATATTCTATCAGCTTTAAAGGAAGGTAAACATCCTCTGAGCAACTCTTGCTTTGAAAACTTCATTATCTTTGGGTCGCCACAACTTGAAGGCACTAACCCAGTGGTTTTCAATCTTCCTAATGACCCGATCCCTTAATACAGTTCTTCATGTTGTGGTGACCCCCAACCATAAAATTTTTTTCATTGCTACTTCATAACTACTTCATAACTGTAATTTTGCTATTGTTATGAATCATAATGTAAATATCTGATATGCAGGTAGAAAACTAAAGAAAAGTATCTGCTGAAGAACTTCATTGCCAAAATTATGACACATCAGAGTCAATCTGGTATAGTCGTTAGAGCAGTGGAATGGGGTTTGGAATACTGAGGTTCAAGCCCCTTCTAATCCATGAAACTCACTAGAGTGCATTGGGAAACTCACTCTTACCTTTTATTAAACCTATAGACAAGATATAGCAACAACAGTCAACAAGGACAAAAATGTGGCAAATAAAAAAGAGAAATCCATATTAGATTCCATCATAGATCATAATATTCCATAAGGTAACACAACTTTTAAGTGGGCAGATACCATAGTTATAGTTATTCTGCCTTTTTCACTTCTGTATGAAGTGTCAGGCCTTGATTTAACTGAATGAATAAAGCAGATTTGACTGAGAATTGCTGGCCTGAATAATCTTATTAAGCTCTTTGGACTTCAGGGACCTTTTGGCCAGGATTTCAGGAGACTCAGTCAGAATTCTGATGACAATAGGAAAACTGTGCATTATAAAGCTTTTTTAAAAATCTGAAGGTCTTTCTTTCTGGGTCCTCTTGCATTCCCACCAAAAGATGCTTAGAGAATGGTCCTCTCTAGGAATCACTAGATTCTCCAGTGCAAATTATGGTGCAAAACTAAATGTTGACCATTTAGTTGCATTGGAGGATCTAGAGTTTTCTAGGAGAACATATTAATTAGATCTGCAAAAACTACTTAAAACTGCAAATAAGATGGGCCAACTGTATTTTGATTTTATTTGCGTATTCCCAGGTTTGTACTCAGCTATTTGAAATATCCTGGATTTTTCCTCCTCCTCCTCCTCCTCTTGCCTCTTCCCAGTCACATCCAGACTCAGGATCTCATCACATTAAGTGACCTAATGGGTGATAGTGGGGGGATTCGCCAGACATCACGGGGAATCTGCATCGCCCCCAGCGCTGCCTTCCCTATTACACAGGAGAAAGCATCACTGCCTGTCTTCCCCCTGTGCTGTTCCCATTGCTGGCAACAAGATCATGAGACGCCCCTTGTGTTTTCCTTGCTCCATTGTAGGATGCTTTCAACACAGATAACGAATGGAATCCCACTAGAAATAGCTGTGCGTCATTTGATGGGATCCCCAAACTGTGCTGGAAGCATCGTAGGAAGGGTAAGAAAGCCTGTGCAATGAAGTGCATTGGCAATGTTTTAGAAATGGACTTTCATAAATATCTATTGAGCTGTTATTATTCAGAAGTTACATTCGAAGTGTTAAAATGCTTTAGCACTATTACACTATTTAAGATCATTTCCTTTTATTGCTAGCATCCTCTTTCCCTTGCTTGATCTCTTTTGAATCTGGGTCCTGGAAACAAATGCTGTGTTTCTTGGCAGGAACCATTAACGAGTTCTGGTTTAACACAGGCAGCCATGGAGTGGTACATTTAATTTCAGGAAATACCGAATTAATTTAATCTGATCTGGGGAGCAAGGATGAAAAGTCCTTGATAATGTCAGAGGCTCCCTCGGAGTACTTCCGGATGGGAAAAGCATCATTTAGGGATCCAAAAATAGAATTCATTTGTACTGGAACAAAATCCAGGACATTCAGAAGTGTTGCTTTATCTTTGTAGATGCTCTCAGAACAGTTAATTGTGATACCAATAAGGTAATTCCATTCACATTTGTTTACATTGTTTTAAGCACAACTTCATCACAAGAAAAAGGAAGAACTCATTTGCAGTAACTGTGTGGCTGTAATGTAGTACTTTCAAAATCTGGGTTTGTTTTAAACTAAAAGGGGGTCTGGCATCTGCAACTCTGGACACTGGCTTTTGGCTCTGTGAGGGATATCTTCTTAGACCTAATATGGATATGTGAAGCTGTGGATAATAGAGAGCCCTATTGTTTTCAATGTAGTGGACAATGTAGGTACTAAAAAAGAGATTGCAGTTTGTAGAGGAGGATCTAAGTTAATAATTGCATAAGCGAAAGCACTGAATACCAGCCCTAGAAATATGGGGGTTGTACCATGCTGATTACGATGTGAGAGCTGGACCTTAGGGAAGGCTGAGCGAAGGAAGATCGATGCTTTTGAGCTGTGGTGTTGGAGGAAAGTGCTGAGAGTGCCTTGGACTGCGAGAAGATCCAACCAGTCCATCCTCCAGGAAATAAAGCCCGACTGCTCACTGGAGGGAAGGATACTAGAGACAAAGTTGAAGTACTTTGGCCACATCATGAGGAGACAGGAAAGCCTAGAGAAGACAATTATGCTGGGGAAAGTGGAAGGCAAAAGGAAGAGGGGCCGACCAAGGGCAAGATAGATGGATGGCATCCTTGAAGTGACTGGACTGACCTTGAAGGAGCTGGGGGTGGTGACGGCCGACAGGGAGCTCTGGCGTGGGCTGGTCCATGAGGTCACGAAGAGTCGGAGACGACTGAACGAATGAACAACAACACCATGCTGATATCTGCTCTTTTTAAAGCTCTCTGAAGTCAAGCTGCGGAAGAGCAGTTGCCTCACAGTAGCAAGAGATATGTTTATTTATTCATTTATTAAGATTAACATTCTGCTTTTCTTTCAATAATGTAACCCATATTGCATAGTGACTTACAATACAAGCTAAAACAAATTAGTTAAAACAATATTTGGTAAACATTTAAATCAATTAAGCACATATTATTGTATGACTATGGAGAGAATACAATAGCAGGGATGATCATACTGGAAAGCTGCAACTATCCCTGATCATGTGAATGATATTGGCTACGTGTGATAAAATCCATATATTCAGGGCATTTTTAAAAAGGACACCTATTTTACATCCTTCTACCTCAGGTATGGTGAGGCTCTTTCAGGACTGTTTATGGGGGCACCGGGGGTAAAAAAAGGGGGTTGCCACCAAATGACTTCTAAGGGATATGGGTTGCATTTTTGCCACTTTTTATGTCTCCCCAGGTCAATATACACTCAGGGGAGGCATTTACTTTTTCAAACAAAAAATGCAGCTCTTTGGGGCCATTTGAGATCAAAACATATTGATTTTTTTTAAGGTGATTATTTTTCTTGGGGATCTCATATGAACCCTTACCCATCTTCAGTTGCCCATCTGTTCTGCATCTCGACAATTTGAAGATAAAGGCTTTGAATAAGATGCTAAGAAATGCCCTGAATATATGGATTTTGTCACAAATGGCCACTATCACATATCATTCACATGACCAGGGACAGTTGCAGCTTTCCAGTATGATCATCCCCACTATTGCATCCTCTCTATAGTCATACAATTACAATGAGTTGCCAGTCTGAATCTCAAGGCTTTACTTTCAGTTAATAGTATAATTTTGTTCTCTTGCAATTCTGTTGTTCTTGAAGGTCAATTTTTTTTATAAAAGCAACTTCACAATTCCAGCAAATATTAGTAAAATAATGGTTTGAAAACTTTAAATCATAAATTAGTGCAAAGGGGAGTGAGGGAGATAATTTCCCTGCTGATGCCAAAAGTGGATCAGGTTCATTGCATGAGGTGATGGGTCCATGTGCGATCAGGAGCTATGGACAGGTTTCTCCATCAATAGAAGGGATAGGTTTATTGAGGCAGGTGACAGACCAGCAACAGATTGTGTATGGCATTATGTTACAATGCTGCCTTTCCACCTTCATGTGATAAAGTCCTAGGACTTTGGAGGAGGTCATCCCAGCTTTTCCGAGACTGGGTATTTTTAGTCAGTCTATCCTATTTTTCTCTGAGCTTCGAAGTAGTTTGAAGTTCTCCTTTCTGACCGAAAACCCAGGTGTTCTTTCCCTAGTCTTGGAAAAAGGGAGAAAGAGAAAAGCCAGGATATTCTATTCATCCAGACTCCAATACAGGCATCTTTTGTGTTGTACTCTGAACTTTGTCTGTGTAAGATCATTGGTCCCTCAGCAATACTTACATTCTCCACATGAGTATGTGCTGCAAGACTAATCCCTGTGAGTGTATTTTAGCTGTACAGTGCAGAGCAGTATCGACTTCACTCTCCCATATGGCATAATTGTCTGGTGTGATGAGAAGCCATGATACACCATATCCAGGCCTATGACAGCTGATGAAAGCTGTTTCACACATCCCAATTGTTAACATGATCAATGCACTGTGTGAGTTCACCCATGTGCGCTTTCCACCAAAACCCACACTGCTTATCTCTCAAATATTTTCTCACAGTTTTTCCATCATGGTTTTCAACCATTAAGTCTGACAAAGAACAGCTGGTTCCTATTTGTCCAAATACTGGAGACATTTCCTTGCTGTGGTGTCATGCATTCTGGAGTACAGGAAACAATTTAGGAGGAAATGGAAAGAGGCAAAAAGAAAAAAAGAGAGAGAAAGAGAGCACTTGAACCTCTTCTGGGTTTCAGCTTTCCCAGATGTTATCCAGGTGTGTTAACCAGCCCACTACTAAATGTTCTAGGAATAGTCCCTGACTTCTAAGAGCTGCCTATATCTAACATTTTTCTTTTATGTTGCTGTTGCTTTTCTTTGTCCATGGCTTCTGCACAACATAAATGCTTTCTGAGGCAGCTGTCCTTGAGTTTTTGAAAAACTCTCCCCCTCCGAGAGAGAAATAGGCAAATGAAAAATACTCAGCTGCTGCAACCCTTTCTGTGGCTTTTGCTTTGGGACGATGAGAGTGTGCTTTGCACGTATCTGCCTTCACCTTGCCTATCAAGTTGTAGCAACCCCATACATTTCATAAGGGAATTCTGTGGATATAAAAATCCATGGATGCACAAGTCCCACTATATACAATGGTGTAGTAAAATGGTATCTCATATATAAAATGGCATTTTTTATTTTAAAAATATTTTCAAGCAGTGGATAGTTGATTATGTTATAGAGGAGCACCAACGATACTTAGAGGTGGTTTGCCATCGCCTTCCTCTGCATATAGCACCTGGTGTTCCTTAGTAGTCCCCTGCTCAAAATCTAACAAGGTTTGACTCTGTTTAGCTGCTAAAATCAGATGAGTAACCTGATACCTTCAAAGGCATGAAGACAATAAGCATACAAAAGATAAAGGCTCACCACATTCTTAATTCTGAAATATCTTCAGAATTGGAAGGCATGTCTACTAAACCTGGAATTTATAGATAGAATATCTCTCCCAGTTCAATAAATGGGAGGGAAATTATAACAGTGAAGGGGGAAAAAGAAGAAAGGGGGGAGGAAGGGAGGAAAGGAAGGAAGGAAGGAAGGAAAGAGGAAGGTAAATAGATCCCATTCTTCTCTTCTACTCTTTTGTCTTGCATTACTTGGATAAGACAATATTTCTGCCTTCAAATGCAACCCCCAAACTTGCTTTCTTGATTCTTGTTTTGTTTTAGAGCTCCCAGAATCTTCCAAATTACAACTCCCAGTCATCATGAAGAATTTGTAATTCATCAAGTTCCTTTTCAGAGTTCTGGTTGCTGTGCCCTTATCTCTGTAGAACAGACATGTCATTAAATATCAACAGATAGTATGTGAAAATTAGTCAAATAATATATATATACACACACAAATACATACACCATTTTACCACGAACCTTGGGCTTTGCTTTCTCAAAATATTCTGCATTACTATATATCCAACACCCCTTTCTCTTACCAGAAATAAGAAACTATTTCAGACAGTAGCCAAGGACATGGGCAAAACATAATTTTTGGGAAACCCTTCCTGTACCCCATACTACATACACAAATGCTGCCAGATGATAACACTGCATACTTATTTACATGGAATATAGTAGTTTAATATCTAGTATTTAATTATGATAAATTAATGGATTAGTATTCATGCTATTACACAGGCAAACCTACTTTAGTAAATGCCAACAGGATATTTTACAATCTCATTAAACTACAAAAATGTCATGTTTAAACATAATATACAATGGCTACAATTACAAATAGAAGTTATCAAACACATTCAAGTAAAAGTCATTTATTATAACAATGGATAATCATTATTTCTTCTATTTTGGATGAATAAATTATCATGTTCATGTAGATGTAGCTGAAATGATGTTGCACAGAGGAAATATTCAGTACATTCAGTATAAGTTTGGCATTTACAGAAATATAAACACATTTATGTGTGTGTGAGGGGACACGACCACCTGAAAGAGCCACTCCCACTTAACCAAGCAGTCCAATGATGACTTAGTAGACACAGACCAAATGCATAGAGAAATATGAAAGGTGGTAGTGGATCTTGTTAGCAAATTTGGAAGGCAAAAGCTGAACAACATTCAGCCCCACTGACTAGAGAACTGTTTATGAAAATCCACAGAAAAAAATCAAAGATTTTGACATATCTTAGAAATGGTTGACTTAAGATAGTTGGGGTCATTGCAGTGAAATTAATGGGGTTCTGTATGAAGCAACAGAAACAACCTCCTTTTGCAGCAGAAGCACTCCCCCTCTGGTTAAGGAGCAGACATACACAACTTGTTGTGGTAGTCGATAGGACTTTATACAAGGACTCTTCTGCAGCCCTTCCTCCAGATACTCCCAGATAATTGAAACCTACTTACTTGCAAAAGACTCACAAAGGTCTTGTTCTCCAATTCTTCTGTATCTTTGCAGCTTTCTCTTCATCAACACCAACCCTCAACAACAGAAAAGATATGTACTACTTTATTACCTTTACAGCTACTCCACACTGGCTTTAAATTGCACAAGGCTAACCAGGTGGCTTGATTCTTAATGCTTACAGTATGGTTGGGCTTGATCCTTACACTCACACTTTCTTACTGTTACATAAGAAATGACATACTGAAAAACTCTGACAGGGGTTTGGTCAGTTTTACTTCCTTCTTTGGTAGAGAACTAAAGATATAAAGCTACCCTTCATTGAACCATTGGCAGTAAAAGTGATGACAAACTGCATTAATTCTATAGTGTAGATGCACCTGTTATGGAAGCAGTCACTAAAAATCCAACAGCAATCATAATAAATTACTTTTAGGCGACATAGTACTTTTCTGAAGTAAATTTGTAAACTATGAGCCAAATTTTTTCCATTCCATCCCCAATTTTTATAGGCAACAGTATACCTGAACCATCCCAAACATGAATAAAACTACATGCCGGTGTTTATCTTCTACACATGCTATATTCCCTGCCATTTGACTCATTTGCAGTGCTGGTCTAGATTCCCTCCTAGCTCAACAACAACATCCTCATCTGAGAATTGAGTAACTACCAAACTCACAAATTTTGTATTTTGTCTGTTTTTTATTGGTTTTTTTTGCTTTGTTCTGTTAGAAATGTAATATAATTTGACTGGTTGTCCTGACACGACAAATAAATAAAAAAATAAAATCTGAGAAATTTTTCATAGCCTCCACTTGAGACTCAACTATAACCATTCATATAACATTATACTTCATGGTATCCAGTCCAGAGTACATCAGAAAAATGCTGAGCGGGAACCAGGAGGTGTGTCAGTTCCATGTATCAGAAATCACACTTCATTGTGTTCACATGGTGAAAATACTGCCCTTTTGCCATTTCGGTGCTTTCCACCACGTAATTTTAAGAATATCACAGTCAATCTCTCAAAAGTCACTTATTTTCTTCCTTTTTCAATTAATGGCAGAATTCCAGCACACTTTAGTTCATAAAGAAGCTGAGATTTCTTTAATCCACTAGAGTATTTTCCTGTTCCATAGGGGTTGTCAGTCTTTTATAAATAATGACGTGAAAACATCAGTACTCTCATAATAGAAGTGTGAATGCCATTAGGTACAGGTCTTTGTTCTAGTTTGAAAATAATTTGTTAGAATATATCAATATATATAACATTTAGCTCAACCTAGCCCTGACAATTGAGTCTGACACTCTAGAGTATTTGTATTCAACAAATTAAAAAGATGGCATTAGTTAGTTATGGTTTAAATGCAGTGGTTGTTGCCATGTTGATGGTAATTAAGATTCCAGCATTCAGTCCCATCAACCAGTGAAACAGTAGTGTTGAATGTATATGCTTTCTAAATAGGATTGTAATTCTTCACCAAGTTTCTCCTCAAATGAGGCACTGAGTAATTTTAATTATTTTCTGTGAGAAAGCTTTCAACAACCATGCAGTTTTTGATACTATTTTGCAATTCAGGATGTATTCTGCTCAAAATTGTGACATTGTTCTTTTGCAAAGAAAACAGAATTTTCTGTGGAAGAAACAGCATTTTCTGCACATGAAACATTATATTATACACAGCAAGTGCTGTTTCCTATGCAGAAAATGCTGTAGTCTGCATTATTATTATTATTATTATTATTATTATTATTATTATTATTAAAATCTTTATTTGTATACCACCCTATCTCCCCGAGGGGACTCAGGGGAGCTTCCAGCATGGTAAAGCATTGAAATTGCCAACATAAAAGCATACAAAAAGTCATTATATTACAAAAAGTCATTATAAGATAGCTGTGGAATATTTGCAGAAAATAATCTCCAAATCTGGAATTTTTTTTCACGAAAATGCTGTTTTCTACACAAAACAATCCTATATGGATACTAATTCATTTGTTCAATTTCTGTCCCATCTTTCTACTACCTTCTTTCTTTCTACCTTCTCTCACGATGCAAGGAGAAATTTTGACAGGGATGCTGCTTCTGACTGTTGCTCCAGAAACCCTTCAAAGGAGTAGATGGAAATGTCAGTAGGCTTCTTCCCAACCTATAGGAGAACAGAACTCTGTTGCTCAAAACAGCTGCTGCCTGGTAAGTGAGAATTGTGGTGGATGATGGTTTGGAGACACTGCTTATATAAAGAACTAAGCTGGTTAAATATCTAAATAGGTGATACAGAATCACAGCCATCATTATATGTTTAGCATTTTTATTGACAACTCCATGGGTTAAATGGGAGTAGTCTTATGATGCAGCAATCAATGTTCATTGTATTTGTAGTAGTTCAAAACTGGGTTGCTGCAAGTTTTCTTGGCTGTATGACCATATTCTAGAAGTATTCTCTCCTGATGTTTCACCCACATCTAGTACAAGGTTGTTTGCTGTTTTGGGCCTATGCTAAAACGAAGCTCGGTCACATCTGATTTCTTTGTAGTACTCAGTCCCACTCATTTCAGAATGAGTTACTTTCACGTAAGTGCACATATGGTTATGCCTCAAACTCTACTGAAATTGGCTGGTTCTAACTGTTTTCAAACTTCCTTCTGGATTAACTCTCCTGTATGGTGAATTGAGGGATCAAACAGGGAGATCATTTTCTCCCCTCAAGTGAACTCACATAGAAAGAACCTGAAAACAGGAAAGCAAATTTTCAAATATCCATACACACACACACATACAAGAATATTCCACACCCCTTTGACAGCAACCAAGTCTGGAAAATTTCAGAACTATGACGGGAATGTTTCAGGGTGTCTAAGTCATGGTTACAGTTGCTATGCAACTTTGTGGCCTGTCACAGAACTTTAATCATGAAGGATACCAGAACACTTCATAAATTGATGCCCAAGTCCAATGTAGCTTTCACAAACAAATCAAATGATGGAAAGGCAAAATGGGGAGGGCACCAGAATTAAAAAAAATAAGCCACCTTAATGAAAGGAATCCACATAGAAGTGCACATGAGCCTCTGAAAACAAGTGGGATCTGCAACAAAACATCTCAGCACAGTCTACTGGTATTCAGATTTCCAGATATTCCAATGCCACTCTCCTATTTTAGAGAGAGTCAGAGGAATCAGTAACTTTGGTTAATGTGATGCAAGGCTGTGTTGATATAGCCTTGGCCTCTGTTAACCTGAATTAGCTCCATGTGTTATGTAGCCACCATGGAGTGGATGCACCTGCACTTTGGGATATGTAGATGTGCCCATGGACCAATATATATTGGACACCTTTTTGGATTTGCTATAATATGCAACTAATATACATGGGGCACTCTTGCTGATGCCCCATTATGCATCTTCACAATTCAGTAACTGAGTTTTTTAGTTCCTCTGTTACTTAGTTAGCTATACATAAAGTAGCCATAAACTGCCATGCATGATTCTCATGCTTGTGAATAAATTTACTTGTTTCTGTCTCTGCTGTCACACATGCACAATTTGGAAATTTGCTGGTCCAGCAGAGGCAGTGGAAAACTTTTGATACTTGAAGTGAAAGAAAGAATTGCAATAATTTCTTTCCCAAGTACAGAAAACATCACTAAATCTGCTGGGATATTCAACTTTTTGCTTGCCTATGCTCATTGGTAGTTAAATTAATGCGACTTTCTAGGTATTTTAGGTGCAACATGTTTATGATTATTTTCTGTTGGTGTGTTTTTATCATCCATTCCTTTTCTTTGTTGCTGAGTTTCATTTGCTTATGTCTCTCTTCTTGACTGCTCTGTTTTTCTTTTTGAAATATATTTTCCTCTTTACTATCCTATGATATATGCTAATAAAATGGTGAAAAAGTGCAGTTTTAACAAATACCTTGGGAAGATGGCATGTGTATCTTTAGACCATTAATTGAACATTCATTTAATTGTTGATTTGTCCATATATTACATTTGTCTTTAATGTTTCACTCTCCACAATGGGAATCCAAGTGGCTGACAAAATGAAATCGCACAAAGGACCTCAACTTGGGTGTAACCCAGCATCCTGCATTGCTCGCACTACCTGCTTACCCATCACACCTTAAATCAATGGAATTTATGCCCATGCTTACTCAATATTCAACAATTTATTCTATGGCTCTAATCTTAGTATATGGAATTTACCATTCAATAATTTATTATATGGTTCTAAGTTAGCTGGAACTAACCAAGAGATTCAGGCAAAAATTAAAGCATATACCAATGTTAAAAGCAATTAAAGCCCATCAGTAAAGAGAAAACAATATGGATTAAAAGTTCTTTATATCATAATCTAGGTTAGCAGCCAAAGGTCTCCTTGAATAAAAATATGTTTGTTTGTTTTTCCAGGAATGAGCCAGCAGACCAGCTTGCCTCAAAAGGAAGTTCCACAGCCTGGAAATCACAACATTACATTACCATTCAAGTTATAATAATTAAATTACATTCCTATCAGCTTCAAAAAGGACCTTGCTATCCACCTTTGCAAAAAATAGCATGACGTTCCACATATTATTGCTTGCCCACTTCCCCACTTCACCCATTAAACTTCAGTCCAACCAAGGTCTTTAGACCTGGTTTGGCCACTGAGGGTAACCCATCTCCTGTCCTTATGGTTTGTAGTTCACAGATGTACTTAGAAAGCCTTCTCAGTTCCCCACTTGACAAGCTTTTCACTGAAGCATCAAAACCCCGGGGCTTGGCAAGCCAGTTTGCTTTTAAATGTTTTAATGCCTGTGATTCTATAATGCGGTGTTATTATTACTCTGTGAATAGCTAAGTGTGTTTAAACTCTACTGCCATGCCAAAATACACTAATGTCATTCAGGAATTCCCCATATAATTTAAATTGATTACGTAGTTATTGTCAAATGTTCCCAAACTGTGTTCTCCTAGAAAGCACTTATCCCTCCATTACTTCTGTAACCTCTTCATCCATTACAGTAAATGAGGAGATTGATTTTCTTCCCTCCTTGAGCTATGAGATGTTGTTGTCTGTGCAGCATTTACCTAGATTTTGCTTTTTTAGAAGGATACTACTGAAAATGAATTGACATACCTTCAAAGAGTCTCAATTTGACAGTCAGTTCCAATGAATCCTCTGTCATTTTCTATGCCTTTGGGAATAGTGGCAAGAAAGTTCTTTTGATTCACTTAGTCTCACCTGTGAATGTTTAAAACTCAAACGCTCCCCCCCCCCCAAAGTTTGAGAATATTGGAACGTTGTCTAAAAACACGCAAGACATAGCACCCCCTTTTAATAACAAAAATCAAGACAAAAGTTTTCCAGCAGGATTTTTCTTGTCTATCTTTTAAGCGTTAAAGGTAAGGGGAAGGGGGAGATATGTTGATTCTGCACTATGGACATAGTTGAATACAAAGGGATTTAATTCAGCCTTTTCAGAGTTGACCTTAGAGAAGATTAAAGGTGACACATTTGTCATCTTTAAATATCTGAAGGGATGTTATGGGTAGCTAATATCCCAGGGAGCAGGATCAGAATTCAAAATGACTTGAACAGATTGTAGAGCTGGGCCAAAGCTAACAAAATGAATTTCAATAGGGAGAAATATATGGTACTACACTTAGGCAGGAAAAATGAAATGCACAGATATGGACAGACAGGTGACAACTAGCTTGACAGCAGCACATGTGAAAAGGATCTCAGAGTCTTAGAAGACCACAAATGGAAGATGAACCAACAGTGTGATGTGGCAGCTAAAAAAAAGTCAATGTGATTCTAGGCAGCATCAATAATAATGATAATAATAATAATAATAATAATAATAATAATAATAAGGGCCCCCTAGTGGCACAGCAGGTTAAACCTCTGAGCAGGTGAACTTGTGACCGAAAGACTGGTGGTTCAAATCTGGGGAGTGGAGTGAGCTCCTGCTGTTAGTTTATTTTATTTATTATTTATTATTTATTTACAGTTTTTATATTCCGCCCTTCTCACCCCGCAGGGGACTCAGGGCAGATTACAGTATACACATATATGGCAAACATTCAATGCCAGTTGACAGACAACAAATACAGACAATACACAGAGGCTATTTAACTTTTTTCTGGCCGCCAGGGGAGCTGCTGCTTTCATCGTCCATCAGCGACACCAATGAAGTTCTTCCGCATTCCACATCCCGGAGTTTTTTTTAATGGCCTCATAAATTAGTTAATTTAGCCTCCCACACAAGGTGGTACCTTATTTTCCTACTTGACAGATGCAACTGTCTTTCGGGTTGCAAAGGTCGACAACGGCTACACAATGGCTGGACACCCACTCCAGCCCGGGCTGGCTTCGAACTCATGACCTTTTGGTCAGAGTGATCTTAATGCAGCTGACACTCAGCCAGCTGCGCCACAATCCCGGTTAGCCCAAGCTTCTGCCAACCTAGAAGTTTGAAAACATGCAAATGTGGATAGATCATCCTTCCCAGAATGACCTTTCTCTTCAGAATGATACCCATCCTTAGGACCAACCATTGTTTCACGAAATGGAAGAAAGATATTACGAGATTAGTATGGAGCGGCAAGAAAGCCAGGATCAAATATAAATCACTAGTAGATGCGAAGGAAAGAGGGGGATGGAGCCTGCCAGATCTACAAATATATTATCAGGCCTGTGCATTAACTTGGGTGAAGGATTGGACCACACTAACGAAGAGAAGACTATTAAACTTAGAGGGTTTCAATATTCGAAGAGGTTGGCATGCCTATTTATGGCATGACAAGGCCAAAGTGGAAAAGAATTTCTCCAACCACATTATAAGGGCTGCTCTCCTCAAGGTGTGGAATAAATATAAATCCTACATATACCAGAAGACACCTTTATGGGTTTCCCCCATTGAAGCGTACCACAAAAGGGAGCTACCCAGCAACAAATGGCACACATATAAGGTGCTTCTAACCAAGAAGAACAACCAGTGGGAATTAAAACCTTTAGAATCCCTAAGGAAAATCGATGAAAACCTATCTTGGTTTCATTATTTCCAAATTGCAGAAGCTTTTAAAGAAGACAAGAAAAAAGACTTCGCCACACCTGATAACTTCTGGGACTTAATAATGGCCAAAGAGAAAAAACTGATTAAAATACTTTATAGCAAGCTACTCGAATGGGATACTGAAAAGGAGTTGGTTAAGGAAAACATGATCGTATGGGCAACGGAACTAGGACATACCATTCTACTTCAAGAATGGGAGCACATCTGGAAAGAAAAAATCAGATTTGCCAAATCAGCCACAATAACAGAGAATTGGCGCAAGATGTTTTTTCGTTGGCACCTGACGCCCCAAAAAATAGCAAAATATTACAAGGGGGCAAGCAATAAATGCTGGAAATGCGGCAACCATTTGGGATCCTTTTTCCACATTTGGTGGCAGTGCAAAGAAGTAAAAAAATTCTGGTCTGAAGTTCACAGACAGACACAGCAAATAATTCAGATAAAGTTTGATTTAAAACCGGACTACTACCTTCTCCACCTTCTGGATTTCAATATAGATGCCAATAAAGAAAAGATACTATATCACGTGACGGCGGCGGCACGAATTGCCCTAGCCTGCAAGTGGAAAAACAAAACCCTTCCAACCATCGAAGAATGGCTTTTAAAAATCAAAGACCTAATGGAAATGGATGTGCTAGCAAGTTTGTTATATGACACTAGCTCAAAAAGAACAATAGATTGGAACCCTGTAAAAACCTTCCTAAAGGAAAATAGGAAAATAAGAAAATAAAAGAACTCCGCGTTAATCCAGTGATGAGCATGGCAGTGGAATCAATGTAGACGAAAAAAGGGTTTGGTTTTTAAAGAGTATGTACGATCCTGCAGACTATTTAGGAAGTCACAATATCTCTTTTTAACTATATCCCCCCCCCCCTCTTGTTTATCCTTCCCCCAGTGTCCCCCCCCTCCTCGCCCCCTTCCCCATTCCCGTGTACCTTTGTTGAAAATGTCTTTGTTTAAATGTCCTCTTTTGCCATGTATTGTGTTTAATTGTTGTTGATAATTGTTGAAAACGAGAATAAAGATTATTTAAAAAAAAAAACAAAAAAAAACAAATGTGGATAGATCAATAGGTACCACTTCTGCAGGAAGGTAACGGTGCTTCATGCAGTCATGCTAGCCACATAACCTTGAAGTTGTCCACGGACAATGCTCTTCTGCTTAGAAATGGAGATGAGCATCACCCCCCAGAGTCGGACACGACTAGACTTAATATCAGGGGAAACATTTACCTTTCCTTTATTATTATTGTAATTATTTAAGCCCCGTCTTTTCTCTCCGCAAGGAGACTCAAAGTGGCTTAATAGGACTATAGTGTCTAGATTAAGAGAAGTGACATTTTAATCTGCTTTGGTCAGACCTCACCTGGTTTTGTACCAAAAACATTTTCTCTGCAGAAAACTTCATTTCCTTCATTTTCCTTTTCTTCATAGAATGTGCTGATGTCTACTCAAAAATCTTTGTTTCTTTGTTTCTTTTATATTCTGCCTTCCTCCTGGAGCAGTGTCCTATTTTGCCCCAGACAAAACATTCCAATGACACACACACACCTTATGCTTATAAATTGCTTTAACAAAAAAGAATGTTCCTGTCTGCAAAAGGAAAACAGGGAGGGGAGCAGCCTATTGTTATTTATTGCTTTGTCTAATAATTTGGATAGTTTCCTTAAAATTAAAACTAAAGTTTGGAGTGAATTTGCTGTCCTACTGACCTAAGAGTGACCAGGTGCGATTGTTCTGAGCTCTCCTTTTTTTCAGAGGAAAAAATTCCATCTTCCATGGGGTTCACCACTCTACCTAAGAGATTCTATTTGAAAAATTGGAACAAGAGTTTTTCATTTTGGCATGGATTTTGGCAGCTGATGTTTTTATAACCCATTGTTCTTCACTGATTACCCCACCCTCCCATGGGTGAATGAATTAATGAATTAATGAACATTGTGAGTATCCATGAATAAAGGCAACTTTCATGTTCAGAAAAGCACCCCTCCAATGATATTTTCAAACATAATAGTCCCCCCTTCTATCTTGCATCCTAAATAGATGTTTTTCTTTGCCAGACTCCACACATAGAGATGCAGCCTGCCAATTTAATAGCTCCAGTTAATGCTGTCACTGTCCGATCTTGACTGCCTGCCAATTTGTCAACTCAAAACACTGAACAGGTTTACATCAGCTGGGGCTGGGGATGTTGGAATAGCCTTGTCATGAAGCATCCCCTGGCATGGTTTTATTTTATTTTTTGCTTTGCCAGAATGGTTAAAATGTGATTCGATGCTGCAAAAGGATAAATGGTAAAATGTCTAAAATTGTTGTAAAGAAAGTCTCCAAGGGCTATGGAGGGAGCTGAAAGAAGAACACCAGTATAGGGACACACAGGGAAATTTACTCTCCCCATTTTTTTTCATGTCAGAAGCTACGTGAGAAACTGTAAGTCACTTCTGGTGTGAGAGAATTGGCCATCTGCAAGGACATTGCCCAGGGGATGTTCAGATGTTTTACCATCCCATGGGAGGTTTCTTTCATGTTCCTGCATGGGAATCTGGAGCTGACAGATGGGAGCTCACTCTGCTCCCCAGATTCAAACAGCCAACCAGCAGTCCAGCTGGCACAAGCGTTTAACCTGTTGCACCACAGGCTCTCTGTAATACAACATTTCCTTAAAATTATTTTCTTCAACAAGCATAGATTTTTGTTTATCCTCCATATGGTCATAAGATTAAGAAAATGAGATACTTGTTCATAGCGATATGCCCATTGCTAGCTGCTCATTGCCTTTGCCATGACTTGTGTTCTAGTCTTAACTGGTAGCTTAGGGACTGCAATAATTCCTCCATATGTTGTTGTAGTGCCATTTCCAACATCCCTAACCTGTAAGGAATCCTGGGCGTTGCAGTCCAAAAACATTGTGAAAGATATATTATACTCCAAGGTTTATTTATTATTTATTTAGGAGATTTCTCCCGAAGCCCCCGGTGACGCAGTGGGTTAAACCCCTGTGCCAGCAGGACTGAAGACCGGCAGGTTGCAGGTTCGAATCCGGGGAGAGGCGAATGAGCTCCCTCTATCAGCTCCAGCTCCTCCTGCGGGGACATGAGAGAAGCCTCCCACAAGGAGGGATCATCCGGGCGTCCCCTGGGCAACGTCCTTGCAGACGGCCAATTCTCTCACAACAGGATTCTTCTGACACGACAAAAAAAAGGAGATTTCTATGCCACCTTTCTCCAGGTGTACTCAAGGTGGCTCACATCATCTCAAAATATATGTTGTAACATAAAACCAAAGCTAAAAACAAATGATGCAAGTTCCAAAATGCTCCTTAGCATTGGGAGGATATAGCCTGAAATCCTGGATTGCATCCGTAGTATTACCAAATTCCCGGAGGTTGAAGATGGAGGCAGGAGGTGGCCTCACCAGAAGCGGTTGTTGGCATGCTTGCCAGTCACTTCCCTCAGCTGGAGGTGGTCTTGATGGAAGGCTGAAGATGGGGGCCCAAGGATTGCCTGGGGGTTCCAGTCCACAGCCACCACTTCAGCTTCTAGCCAAGTGAAGTAGCTGGCGAGTGTGCCTGCCACTACTTCTGGCGAGGCTGCCTCTAGCCTCTTTCCTCACACTACCTCTTTCTTTCCTGGGCCCATACTGTGCCACTCTCAGATCTTTCTGGAGGCTGAAGACGGAGGGCACAGGTAGCCTTGCCAGAAGTGGGGGTGGCGGTAGGTGCACTTGCCAGCCACTTCCCTCAGCCAGATGTGGCCTTGCCAGAAGGCTGGAAACAGAGGCTCACCTGGAGGCTCCAGTGCTGCAGCTGCTGCTTGTTCTCCCCTTCCTTTTCCTCCATGGCTAGCCAGCCAAGGAGGAGAAGCAGCAGTAACAGTGGCAGTGGCAACATTGGAGCCTCATCTGCAGGCTCCACTGCTGCTGCCACTGCCACTTGTCCTCCTCCTCCAGTCCGCTCCATGGAGGCGAAGGCCAGCCAGCTTCAGAGCCTCACCTCCAGGCTTGACTGGTATATAAACAAAGGAAGGCTTTTTCAGCTGAAAAACTAGGCTTATATTTGAGTATATTTGGTATGCAGCAAACATTCGATGCTGATTGTACAATGACAATACAGACAACAGATAGAGGTATATATTTAGGCTTTTCCATCTTTTCAGCATCTTTGGAGGCTGTGCTTGGTTCTGGCCACAGCGGGGTGCTGTTGCTCTATCTCCTTGCTGAAAAGCATTTTTCTTTCTTTGTAAACGTTCTCCTTTTATGATCGAAACACCGTGCCTTAAATACCTCCCTGTTTTAATATGCTTCCTATTTTATCTAATCATATATTTGTTTTTGAACTGCTAGGTGGGCAGAATCTGGGCTGAAAGGTCAGATGTTCACCCTGAACCTGACTTCAAACTATCAACCTTCTGGTTGGCAAGACTGCTGAGCTAAAGCCCAGCCTTTTTATCATGCTATAACACTATTAAACAATTATGATTTCACGCATTTTAAAAGGGAGGTACAAAATCAATTCATGATGATCACCTTTCTCAGTTAGACAGATGCAATGGTATCGCTGAGTGTTATGGTGTGCATGTGTGTCCATTATGTTTATGTGACATTACCGGAGAGGGTAATACCAAAATGAACAAATGATCATCTATAACAATTTTGTGCAGTGTTTCAGCAGCAATTTATATATTTTTTATTTTGAACCCTGTGATTAGATATAATTACAAGCAACATTTTGCAAGTTCGGGTGACATGCCAGTGTATTAATATACATACAGGATTAAAGCTCAAATTATAAATTATCTTTTGAACCTTCTAATATTCATGTGCTCCAGTCAAGCTTGTCAGTATTACTCAATTAGAATGGTGTTTTGAATCACACAGTTTCATCTGCATGTGCTACCCACATGCGTTGTTGCTTTTATTATTACATTCTTATGTATAGTCACTGATTTTATTAAATTGTCTGCTATTTCAGCTGCAATATCATTGCATGGTCCAATACAGAAGGAGGTCCATGGGGTGAGACCACACAGGGTGACATCAACTCTTGTTGGTGCCAGCTTCCCTGATATAACAGTTCACTTCATTTTGGGCTGCTAGAAAAACTGAAAAGGTAACAACTGTGTCTCCAATTTGGTCTTCATACCCCTGTTCAATCTATATGAGGAATGCAGCACTTTTCTTAGCTTAAAAATAGGTTGACCACTGTTACGGGGTATGTTTCAGCACAAGCTGGCATGCAATGTCTTACACTGGGTTCTCTTTTCTCCTTTGCCTTTAAAGTGCATTCAGCCAGAAGACTTTGGGGACCATTTGCTTTGTGCTGAAATTAATCGTTCTTGTATTTCTGTATTCCTTGAATGTTTTATATGGAGTTTTGAATTTCATGGGCTCACAAGGGAAAACGGCATGGAAGCAATCTGGAGATGATTAGGCAGAGTTATTGTTCTGTGTGGCAAAAACTCTCTCTTTTAAGTCAGTCAAGCTGAAGCAAGGAAACACCATCCCATCCTGCTACTCCAAGCAAAACTGAGCAAACATGGTTAGCATAACATTTCAGGAATATGCATTCTTGAAGGCTTTCATGGCTAGAATCACTGGGTTGTTGTAGGTTTTTCAGGCTGTATGGCTAAGTTCTAGAAGCATTCTCTCTTGACGTTTTGCCTGCATCTATGACAGGCATCCTCAGAGGTTGTGAGGTTGTAACGTCAAGAGAGAATGCTTCCAGAACATGGCCATACAGCCCGAAAAACCTACAACAACCCATTTCAGGAATAAGTCCTTGATCAAACTCTAAGAGTTTAAGAAAAATAATTATGGTATTGGTAGTCTGCATGACAAAGAGCTGGGGAGGATTCTACATTCTGCTTTCAGCTTCTAGTCAAAGTTGACCATACAAATGTAAGAAGTGTTACCCCAGGTGAGAAATAGCAATTCCTTTATTTGCAGTTTTTCATTTTCACAGGAATCCTGTGCCGCTAATCCTAGCAAGTGTGGAGGGCTGACTGTAATTGCTTTGGACGGTCCCCATTGGAATGTGTTCATCTTTATGTTACAAAGTGAACATCCTGTCATTCAAGATCATGATGGATTTTAGCACTGGCATTTCAGAGTTTAGAATCCAGGAGTAATGAAGATTTCTGCATTTCAGTTCTCCCCACTTTTTCAGCCAGAAAGTCTAACAGCAAACACTGTTCATTCAGTTTGCACAACTGAACAGTCCACTTTTCCAGATGGCAGTCAGCAGATGGCAGTCTGTTACTGAGCCAACTTTAAACTTTTCTCTTTGTTCTGTCCACAAATATTTTGGCCTGAAAGGTATTTAGCAAGGCATATCCGGAGAATAGTGAGATTGAACTCACATTGTTCTGAGAAACCAATACTTCTGACACTCCTAAGATATTAACCAATTTGAAATGATAGAAAATCTTTACAGAATAAATCAGGATAAACAAAGGGCTGAGAAACAGGATTCTTGTCATGTCATGTAAAGCTTATGATAACTTCAAGACCATTTTTCTTAAAAAATATATTTTGCTGCAAGATGTTGTGAGATTCCCCTTCACATTTTGTTTTGTTTTGTTTTATAAAAAGATCAGCCTGTTTTCAAACATGTACTAAAATTTCAGAATTCATAACTTTCTTTTCCTGTTTATGGATCTGTCTTTCTAAAGCATATACCTAGACTCTCCCTTTCTCATTCTGCTTCTAATTACGTATGTACCAGACACAGTTCATACATACTAAATGCTTCTTTAAGAAGGGAAGGAATCAACAACCATGAATGATTATGGAAAAATGACACCAAAAAATAACTCTGTTCCACTTAGAGAAACACTGTAGTAATGTGATTTAATAGTAGGTTTGAAAAATTGTAGGTTTGAATAACAGCAGTAGGAAATGTGTACAGTGTATTATGAACATATAAAATTAGATTATCCTAACTATTGGTTCATCTCAGAGGTTGGAAATGCCGGCATGAACTCTGGTTCAGACACTTAGACACAGCCTATAATAATATATTGATAGGCAGATTTCAAACTAGGATTTGAGGAGTCAAGGCTGGATTTTCAGTGATCCAACTGGAACATACATTAATTTGGGACATGATTCCGAAAGAAAAAGATATAATTCACTAACCTTTCTTCTCTAGCCACTTCCTGAATATTTAGATGTTCCTGTTATTTGAGGAACTGTGTAAAGGAATGGTTCCCAACCTTTTCTTGACCAGGGACTACTTGACCAGGACCTCTTTGATCAGGGACCACTCTCGAACATTGCTACCAAAAGGGTTACAAATTGGTTTTTGGTCAACTTTAGATTCAGTTTGGTTATTTGGGGTGCTGATTCAGAAAATTACATTGGATAGGCCACATCAGCTCTAGTTCCTGATACAGAACATATGCCATCCAGTAGTCACAATCTGTTCTTCTACAGAAAACCATATTCAATAATCTAGAGAAGATGTGGTCTATCCAATGCAATTTTCTGAATCAGCATCTCAAATAACCCCAGGAACAGGCCTAAAAACCAAGGCATCCCCACTTCCAGGTGCCACATGGAATGTCTATGCTCAGGAAGAGGGAGGAGGAGAAGCAGCAGCAGTCAGGAGGCTTGTTATCACTCCTTTCATGGGTATTCAGCTTCTCCCCTCCCGACATTCCCATTGCTTCGGCACTAAAAGAGGGTTTCATGACAGCAGTCACTCTCATTGCAACAGTGTAGTAACTGTGAGGCCACAGACCATATCTTAGTTCTTGGAGACCACCGGTGGTCCACAGACCACAGGTTGGGAACCACTGGAGTAAAGGATGCATAGGATGAAGCTGTGAGTCTCACTGAAGTTATCACACAAATTCATGCAACAACCTTTTACTGAATTTTGATTTTCAAACTTCACTGTCTTTTAGAAATCTTTTAAGGAATACTTAACATTTGCAATGCAGATAAATAAGATTGCAAATAAATATTTACTATGAAATTAAAGATAATATGGAGTTCCTTTTTTTAAAAAAAATTCCTATGGTTATACTTAACAGCAAACAATGAAACATTATCTATACTTTCTCTAGATCTTTAAAGAAATGTTGAACCATCCTTATTCAAAAATCATTTATTTCCGAAATTTAATACTGAGAAAAAGGAGAAAGTGTGCTAGTGATGCTAGACTAAATGTAGCTGCTTGAACAGAAAACCTATTTTCCCAGGTGTTCCCATGTGTATTTTGCTCAGTCCTGCTATGCAAAAACAGAAGTAATATGAAACTCCAAATGCAGCACTTTCTATGTTGTTGCCATGTTCATGTGATGTTAATAATTTCATTTGTTCTTCTCTAAATTAGTTTAGAAGCCAAGCCTAAATACACTCAATTTTTCAAATGTGTCATGATAGCAAATAAGTATATGCAAATGGCATATCTCAAAATGAATTCCTACTGCGAATTATGTAGCCTCTTCCCTGGAGCAAAGAAAAAGAATAAAAATTATGTTTCACTGAAATTCTCTAAGGAATTATTCCTGACAAGATTGATTAGCAATGCCAAGAGAGGAGGGAAGTAGAACACATAGGCCTCTTGTGTTTTAAAAAGGAAACGAGGACACAGGTGTCACAAAGACTCATACAGGAGTAGAATGGTGCTTAATTTTTAAATAAGATATGTCAAGATTTATGTTTACCCACAAACCATCATGTTTGCTTTTGAATCAGGAATATATCTCAATCTTTTCATAGATAAAAGTCTTGAAAATTGGTGACTACAATTAGAAATACAGGATCTAGAAAGAACTCATGTGGCTCTTAGGCAGCCCAGTAAGTTCCTTGGGATCCCTCCCAAAAAAAGACCTAGTAATTTCCCCATTTTAACAGGAAAGGAATCAGAAAGTGAGAAATACTTTGTGGGGCCATAATAGGCTGTTCCAAACCCATATACAAGTAGCCATAGAGGGGACTTAAACAAGGCTCCAGAACTTCAGTCCATTCAAAATGACAGCAGTTACTTGCTACAGCAGGGATGGATGATTCTAGGAAGGCAATTGGGTGGGGGATTCCCAAAGTACCTTTGAAGATATTTAGGGGCAAAAGATGTTCTGGAAGATTTGAAAATTGGGAATACTGGCTGTCTGGGTTTTGGGGTATGCCCAGTTGGGATTTTCTAGCTCCAAGAACATCTGTAGGTTGTTGTTGTTGTTGTTGTTGTTGTTGTTGTTGTTGTTGTTGTTGTTGTTGTTTGTCACCCACCTTGCTCCACTGACTGAGGCTGGGTATGAAATATAGAGGCAGGATTCCTAACCAGAAACAGATTATGTAACTATTTGGATGCATATGTTGGTTTCCAGCCAATTCCAAGAGGGACAAAGTATTTGAAAACTTGCATTTCCCCAGACTTATCTGGCTAGATCCTGGGATAGCATAGTCATGTGTTCTCTTTTATGCTATATCATGTTTCTGTAATGTAAATCTACACACATGTAGATTCATACTGCTTGCGCTGCAGCTCTTTTCTGCTCAATATCAACATTGTCCAACTAATTGTGTATGTGCCAGTGTGCCTGCTTACTGTCCTATGGCACCTTGGAGAATATACAGATACTGTTTCTGCAATGCCAATAAATATAGTGTACAATGAAGGCACTGGCAAATAGTTATACACCCTCTAAGAATGTATCACATGGCTGGAAGTTTGTTGGTTAGTCCCACTGACGTTTTGAATAGTGTGTCAACACAGAGGTAAATCCTGTTGTTTCAATGCTTATACTCAAGATTAACAAACTATATCCCAAGTCTTGACTCATAAGACACAATCAATTTGATAGCACATAACAAGCAGTAACAATCACTCCTTGCCTACCACAGATAATCTGTGTGTCAATGTTTCCCCTGTCTAAATAAAGTGTGATACTTACAGATTAATAGAATACCTACTTAGCACTAGTATAAACTTTATCTGTTAGTGAGCCAGTGTGTATGTGCACAGTTGCACAATTCAAGTACCTAAGATCTGAATTGTACTGGCTTATTTCACCTAGTGTAGCTCTATTGAATAAGTTATTAAATACCTAGATAAATTCCACTGATTCAGTAGATCTCCTACTGGATTTAGACCTTGGAGTATCCTGAAAAGGAACAACAATATCACTGCCTTAGTGCATACAAAATCTGTATGTAGTTGCCAATCACTTACAAAGAAACTCATTTATCCCATTTTTTTCTTTTTAAAATAGAGTATCTACATTGTCCCAAAGATGGTGAAATAGATATTAAAAAATGACCAATAGGAACAACCAAAGCATCACAAATGAGCAATTAAAACAACAGAAATAAAACCAGCAAGACAAACAAGAGCACAAAAGACAAACCCCATACCAACATTTGTGAATTTAGTCCTGCATATTTTTCCATGATGAACATACAGCCGTCCTCATCATAAGTAATGCATGATATTTGCTTGGAGCAGAGGGGAGATATAATGAGAAACAAAGCTGTACTTCACAGGGAGATTTACATCTTCAGGAGGGGGAAAGTCCAGTAGCACAACAGCTGTAAATGTGTAATTCTTGGGATTAACTATTAGTATATTGGGGAAATGGAGTGTCCTTGTAAACTCAGCAGATTTAGGGCATTCATAAAACAAATGTTTGGTGAGTCAAGTCCAATGTCTATTCCTTGGCAAAATTTATGTACTGCTTTTCATTTTCTAAGCAGTAAATGCCAGCTCCAAAGCATAATATTGAAGTAGCCCTTCAATATATTTTTTTTTTTGCACTATAGTTATGCAGTGGTCATAAAATGAGGGAAAGGAGAAGGAAGAGTCTGAGAGACAGAAAGAAAGAGAGAGGGAGGCAATTTTAATGTTTCAGTCAGTTTGATTCAATTTAATTCTTTGTTGTTGTTTTTCTTCCCTGGTGTATTAAAATTGAATGTTACAAGCAGATCATACTGCAACTATTTGGTTTGATGATGATAGTGTTGTTGTTGTTGATGATTTATGAATATCCGACACTGAATCCTTAATTAAATTTCTGCAATTAAGTAATGTCTTCCAATCTCACCTTAGGAGACAGCCAAATGTCCATTCAGCTTTTAATTGGGGTAGAAAGAGGGTGAGATTTCAGTCTCCCTTCTGTCACAAAGAGGCTCAGACAAGGACTTTAATTTTTTAAAGATTAAAAACATAAACACATCCATAACTGAAAAGATATAATACATCTAATAACACCACAATGCACAAGATATAAATAAGCAAAAAAACCCCCAAAAAACCCCAATAGTTCTACCCACCCACTATGTTACAGAAACTACTACCCATAGTCATCTTAACGCCACTCCACTTCTACAAACACACAAAAAGCACACACATAGACTCTCAATTAACCAGAACTCAAACAACTGGAACTCTCAAGCAACTGACAAAAAATCAAAGAAATGATACTTTTATCCAAAGTAAACATTTTTTTTTATTATTTTGTCTTTATTTAATTTTAAATATTGTATTTCAGTATTAATATCAAGTCAATACAGAGTTTATGGCATGGCACAGCATGGAGTAGAAGGCCTATTTTTAATGGTAACTATCTCAAGCAACCAGAACCTACTTTAATCCAGCATCTACCAAACCCCATGAGTGCTGGTTAACTGAGGGTATAGACCTTAAAAAGTTGACTTACCATTTATCAAGAATACAGTATATCATTATTTTCTTTTAATCAATCTTTGGGATACGCAGAATGATAGTAGATTGATTGATTGATTGACAAACAGACAGACACTCTCACACACAGAAATAGACAGACAGACAGAGTAATACACCACAAAGATATGGTTCTCAAAGGAAGATTTMTCCCTGGTAAATAGATAGTTGTAGCAGATGGAAACAGTTTGAATGAATGCTCAGGCAACAAAAATGAGCAATTTYCCCCCCTAAAAGGGAGAGTTGTTAGAGTTAATATATATACCCAGAAGTTGCATAAAGTGTACTGTACCGAACCCAGACATTTGTAGAGCAAGCTATGGAATGCTTTCTGATCTTCAGAATTAGGTTCGTATTTTCCAAAAGGTCTCAGATGGACAACATTTTGAAGAAGAACATTGGTGCTTTTTAAAAACTTGAATCGTACCACTTGGATCACACCGCACTGACTTTTCTTTCTGAGGCTTTAAGGCAAGTGAAATTTGTATTTAAATTAAAGACAATGTCTTCCTGCCACTTCAACTACAGCATTATATTGTTAGGAGGTTCCATCTGCACCCCCCCCTTTTTTTTTTGCAGACCAAAAGGATATTGACAAGCTGGTCTGTGTGCAGAAGAGGGAAACCGAGACGGGCAAAGGTCAGAAAATCAAGCCCTATGAGGAATAGTTTAGGAAGCTGGGTATGTTTTGCTTGGAGAAGAGAAGTTTGAGAGGTCACATGACAGCTATTTTTAAATATCTGAAGGGCTAGGAAGTGGAAATGAGCTTGTTTTCTGCTGCTCTAGACACTTGCAAATGAATCAATGGATTCAAATGACAAAAACAGGGATTCCATCTAAACATTAGGGATAACTTTTTAACAGTACGATCTGTTTGAAAGTGGAGCAGCCTCTTGGTAGTGTCATGGATTCTCCTTTTCTATGGAGATTTTAAAATAAAGGCTGAATAACTGTCTTTCTGGAATGTTACTCTTAGAAAGATTCACTTAGAACTATCATACTGATGCATACTGGGTGATTGTAAACATGGTCTTTTGGGCAAAGTTGATATCAAATCATCCAAAGTTGGGATATGAAGATCTCTTAATTTCATTGAGTTTCTCTGAATCCAGTCTAGGGTTCTTCCAGATAAAAAGAAATGTATCAGAAGTTGGTGGTATTTGTTTCTTTGACATTTTGCTAATCATGCAAACTTTAAGGCTGTTTTTCTTTACCTTCATAAAAAGTGATGCTTTGTGATTTTAAAGCAAGAATTTGCAGGGATTTTGATTATTTCCAAGGTAGGTTCAGCACCCTGGATAGCTATTTAAATTTAGGCTAACTGTTGGAAGATTTGCATCACCCCACTAAGATGGATGCCGCCACTGAGATATTATATGTATTGAAAGAAAAAAACCCCAGCATATATGTTACTCTAACCCACATGAAATTTCAGTCACAGGAATCAAAATGTGGGCTGGCATTCTGCACTGCAGTTATTGATTTGTAACTTAAATTTACATATTTGCGATTGCTTTGCATTCGATAACAACACATTGTCATGATTGGGGCATCATTGTGATTATCATAAATATATCCCTAAGCCCATTGTAATGCTATCAGCTGCACTGAACAAAGGAGGTCTCCTCAACAGTTGAAGAGAATAAGTATGATATTTCCAATCCCCTCTCATCAGCAAACATGACTGTGACAATCAGAATGTGATAGCATGCCTGAGCCTTTGGGGAAAACTATATTGTCTGGCTTTATTCAGGGGCTATCTGATACCTTCTGTTAATATTAAGACCCTTAGCAGACAGAGGCACTTTGAGGCAAGGTGAAAAGTTAACCAAATGAGTTTACTGAAACATGATAAATAAAGGGTTAACTCCACCTGGAAATATCATAGGATAACTTAAAACAATACATTACAAAAGGAGAATTGGCTGGCTGTAGTCATCTTTCTCAGATCTTCTGCCTATGATGCAAGGTGATGAATTATAAAATGCCTTAACCTTCTTTCTTGTGAAGCTTAGGCTGTCCAAAAGCTTCAGTTGTCCTTTGGAGTGTTGGTATAAATACTGCTAAAGGCAGT
>NW_026844366.1:323494163-323566663 GCF_025583915.1 Anolis sagrei ordinatus
GTTTTTTAATTGGAGGAAGACAAGCAATTTCAAACTGCTGAAGGCAGAAGACAGCCGTCAGAAAGAGTAAGCTGTGCTTTGAACATTAAATTCTTGAAGTAATATTATGAAAGTAAGGCATTGTCCTTATTTGTGATGATGTTTAAAAATAACTTTGTGTGTTACTGATTTCATCATTCATGTTTTTACAAATTAAAAAGAACCTATCAGATTGATAACAGAATAGCAAAGGCACATGGCAAATTCCCATTAAAATAATTTTTAAAGTGATTAAAATAGTATTCATTGCCAAAAAGTGGTTTCTTTTCCTTTTACTGGAGTATTTTTCAAAAGTAATTTTGATATGCTTTTGTTTTAACGCAAAATTAACTCATTACAAGTAGTGACATTACTTATAATGAATTAATTTCAAACTTTTAGTATGGGGCAATGATGTTTGTGTTGCTAATTGGAGTGTTTCAAATATATCTTTACTTGTGATACAAAAATTTTGAAATGAATACGGACAATTTGAGATATGTGATTTGTTTTCTGCCGTAGGCACAATGAACATTGTGCAGGTTGCTAGCAAGTTCTGCAGCATTTTCTTCTTTCTCTCTCTTGTTTCCTTTCTTTTACACTTCATTAATCTTAAATTTGGAGTTGAGCTTGCTCTTGAAGGCAACATGAGTTTCTATATTATGTAAGCTAGGATATTATTAGGCAAGCAGGTGAAATCCACCCTGCCCTTTCTGGGAAACTTACTGAGAAAGCCTAGTGCCCAGAAGACAGAGAAAAAAGGATTCTGGGTTTTAAAAAATAAGTACAAACATCAAGGTATGGAAGTGATGATTCAAAAGTGCTGAAGTGGGGACTAGCCGAAAGGGAAGAAACAAAATGTTTGGAAAATATTGACTGTGAATGAGCTGTGACTTTCCCATTTGTGATGGCATGCCCAAGCCTTTGGGAAAACTATATTATCTGGATTTACTCAGGGGCCATCTGATACCCTCTGTTAAGATTAATACCCTTAGCAGAAAGAGGCATTTTAGGCAAGGTGAAAAGATAACCAAATGAGTTTACTGAAACAAGATGAATAAAGGATTAACTCCACCTGGGATTATCATAAGGTAACTTAAAACAATTCATTACAAAAGGAGATCTTGCTGGCTGCAGTCATCTTTCTGGGGTCTTTGAATGTCTTTTGCCTCTGGTGTAAAGCGATTGATTATAAATTGTTGCTTACAAACTGTTTAAATCTTCTTTCCTGTGAAGCTTAGGCTGGCCAAAAGCTTCTGTTGTCCTTTGGACTCATGGTATAAAAATACTGGTTTATGCAGCAGCAGGAGAATTATTTATTTATTTATTTATTTATTTATTTATTTACAGTTCTTATATTCCGCCCTTCTCACCCCGCAGGGGACTCAGGGCGGATTACAGTCAACACATATATGGCAAACATTCAATGCCAGTTTGACAAACAACGTTTAACACACAAATACACCGAGGCTATTTAACTTTTTTCTGGCCGCCAGGGGAGCTGCTGCTTTTCATCGTCCATCAGCGACACCGATGAAGTTCTTCCGCATTCCACATTCCCCGGAGTCTTTTTTCTTTATGGCCTCATAAATTAGTTAAATTTAGAATGTGCTAAGAATGCCTGCTTGGATTGCTAGGCCTAGGATTACCAGACCATGTCCCAAGCCACTGTTCTCTGTAACTCTGCTGCAAAAAAAAAGGAGGAGTCCAGCAAAGGAGCTCTATACAAGAAAAGGAATACACCAACTAAGGCTGGCCTCTAGGGGTTTTTATGTCCCACCCAAAAACTAATAGTTATCTATTCCATTAGTTAACTAATAGTATAGAAGTTATATATATTATTGGGAATGCCTATAAACAGGGGAAACTAAAGCGGAGGAGAGGAGAAGGCAGAGCCAAGATTTCACACCATTATTCATGGGCTACGCTGAAGGCCGATGGAAACTGCAACTAAATGATTTTCAGAAAGTCACATGTTTCTCATCCCCTGTTTGGTGGTTTAGTGGTTAGAGTGCTAGAGCAAATTATTCAAAATGTTGGTTCTAGAATGGTTCCTGTCCTTGAGGAACTGGTTGCCTGAAAATTTTCCAGGAAAGAAAGAAGCAATGGCAGCCAACTGCATTTATACAGTGCCATTCCTTGACCCACTAGGAAAACAATAGTCCCTTGTTCCCTGAATCAGATAGCCTGAGAAATACTGGCCTTGAGTATATTTTAAATATATGTTTTTTCTTTACATTGAAAATTAATTTGATTTGCATTTGAATAGGGCAAAGGCACATCGCCCTGGAAAAGTGAAGGTGCGAAGCTAACGGGACTTCTGAGAACTTGGGTCAAGAAGTCTATTGTTTTGAAAATGAAAAATAGGAGATTGTGCTGAAACAAATCAAGAAAAACATGAGTTTTCAGGACTGGAACTTAAGGAAGCTCAAAGGTGTTCCTTGTGTGGGAAGAATGATGCAAATTGCAGTCTTTAGATGCAAATTGTATTCTTCAAGATTGAATTGGTGGTTGTATGCAGCACTACTAGGACATCTGCAAACAGGATTTGAGTGTAATATCACCCTCTTCTGGAGGACATCAGATTTGGGAACGTTACTGGAATACATAAAGCAATATATCTTATTCCAGTGTCCACAGTGAATGGATGGTACATTCATTCTAGGTTTTAATCCAGATTTTAAAAGAACAATCAAAGGAGCTGTTTCTGTATTGGGGAAATTGGATTTAACACCTTGGATAGTATATGTTGAACCCCATTTCTGCAGTACAGGCAGTCCCTGAGTTACAAACATCTGACTTACAAATGAGAATTGGGGGAGGGGGGAGAGAGAGATCTAACCCTAAGAAGGGAAATTCACCCTGGAAGAGTTATCATGGGGAAAAGGGGTCTCCACTGACGCTTTATCACTCAACATGCCATTTTTTTTTCAAAATCAAATTATTACAGGTACAGAAAGTGAGGTTTTTTTCATGTCAGGAGCAACTTGCGAAACTGCAAGTCACTTCTAGTGTGAGAGAATTGGCCGACTGCAAGGACGTTGCCCAGGGGATGCCCGGATGTTTGATGTTTTACCATCTTTGTGGGAGGCTTCTCTCATGTCCCCGCATGGGGAACTGGAGTTAACAGACTGACAGAGGGAGCTCAACCTGCTCTCCCTGGATTTGAACCGCTAACCTATTGGTCAGCAGTCCTGCCAGAGGCATAATCTGAGTTTAACCCATTGCACCACTGGGGGCTCCTAGAAAGTGAGGCAAAACTTTCTGAATAGGGGCACAGAGAGAAAAACAAACTTGACACAGGTGTTAACCCTTCCCTATGATATTCAAAGACACACACACACACACATATATACATTTAAAATGTATCTGTTCTGACCTACAAACAAATTCAACTTAAGAACAAACCTAAAGAACCTGTCCTGTTCATAACTTGCCTGTACTGGATCAACATCTAGCTACAGTACAGTGTAGTACTCTGAAGGTTGGAAAACCCATTGGGTGACCCTCTGGGCATGTCAGATACTCTCAGTCTCAGAAAATCCGGTGACAGGTTCATCTTAGGGTTTCTATGTCAGAAGTTACATGAAGACAAGGAATAAAAAATTTTGATAGCAGCTTTTATGTTCAGATTAAACCCAGAATGAATGTGCCACACCACTCACATAGAAGCCACTAGTGCCTTCCAAATGTTTTGAATCCCACTGGTCATGTTGTTTGAAAAAAGCTGGTTGCTGCACTCCAAAATGTTTAGAGGGTACCAAGGGCTGCAATGCTATACTCATTATTCCTATAAATCAATTTTATTATGCCACTAAAAGCAACTTGCCATGCTCCATTTTTTCTTTTAACCCGCCTTCACTTGAGCTATGCTGCTCTTCACCATTGCCCCGGAGGGTACATTTCCCTTGCCTGTGCTGTGGCACATCATACAAAGACTTGCCAGATAAAAGTTTCAGTGATAGAATGTTTCCTAAAAGGTTTGTTTAATGTTATTCTTCTAAATTGTATCAATTTCTAAATGACATCTTGATTATAATATTTTTTCTGATTGAAAGAAGGCTGTTTATATGGGTGGGCTTTTAAATGTATTATTCATTTTAATGGGACTATAGCAGGTTATGTTAGCCTACAAAAATGGGTGAAAGAGGCCTCTAATTAATCAGAATTCTGGGAAGGATCTTTTAAAAGCACCAAGAGGTTTATGGTGGTAAAAGCCTGATCATACTAATTTGGAAGTAAAATCTGTTGAAACCAAAAAGCCTTCAAAAGAATCGTGGTTTGAGCCATTTGTATGACTAATAATTTATATGTGATTAGTCATGAGTAACTGGCACTGACTTTTATGAATTGTACTAAGGGATAAATAATATAAGTCAATATATTTCTTGCAGAGAGTGTTTGCCTCATGGACAAATTAGGTGACTCTGTTCTGACATAATAATAATAATAATAATAATAATAATAATAATAATAATAATAATAATAAAAAAATAGCAAAACTTTATTTATATCCCAACCTATTTCCCTGAGTTGTAGATAAGTCTACAACCATTATTCACTGGTCAGAAGATCTCACAGGTTCAGCTACTCATGATGGTGCATTTGATAGATATTATAGAAAAAATTGGTTGTTGTTTCATGCCTCCAAGTCATTTAAGTCAATCCTGTCACAGGGGTTTCTGTGGCTGATAGTGTGTGAGTTGCCCTGGGTCACTCAATGGTTTTTCATTGTCATTTGAGAATTTGAGAATTCAAACTCTGGTCTCCAGAGGCATAGTCCAACACTCAAACCATGACACCATGCTGGCTCACCACAGATTCCAATCTGTGCAGGAAACAAACACAATTAAAATACTTCTGACAGATAGCCATCATAGTCTCTGCTTTAAAAACTCCAGAAAAAGAGACTCCACGACACTCCAAGGCAGCATATTCTATTGTCAAACATGTCTTACCATCAGAAAGTTCTCCCTAACATTTAGGTGGAATCTCTTTTCCTGTAGTATTTCCTGCTCCTGCAGGAAAAATATGTTGGTACAAATATTAATGTGCCAGTATATGTCTCTCCCATATTCTATGTACTTCCCTTCCTTTATTCTCTCTCTCTCTTTCTTTTCCTTGCTTTCTTTGTATTTAATCATTTACAAAATAATAACTCAAAGGTCTAGCTTGATAACACTATACCCCCCCCAACCCCCCCCCAAAACAAAAACAAAATCCAAATCTGGAGTCTTTGGTCTATTAGGGTCCATAGAGAGGAGCCCTGGCCATTCAAATGATATCAAACTACTGAAATTGTGCAGAGCAATTGTATTCCCAGTCTCCCACTTCTCCCCTTCCTTTGGCTATATATACCTATGAATGTGTTTCTATTCAAGCAACTGCTTAAGTTTGCAGTGTATGAGGTACACAAATGCTACACACACACACACACACACACACACAGAAAATAACAGTGGTTCATCCATGCCTTCAATTCATAGTCCAAGTTGCCCCATCTTTTTTGTCTTGTGCATGCATGAACAAAAAAAGTTGACTATAGCTAAACCAATCCACATATTTTATTGCATAATTTACTCCAGCTTTACACTGTGAAATGAAACATCTAACCAGCACAAAAAGTCACATATAAAGTCATGCAACATTAATGCAACTCAGGAGTTGGAAAGTTTTACCAGATGTGTCTTACCAATGTATATAAAAGGATACAATGATAGAAAACTATTTTATGCTACAATACATTGTATTTATCTATGTATATTCCTGGAAACAAAGCCAGCATGGTTTAAATGTTGTATTATACATGACTTTGGCAAAGTTTGAATCTCCATTTGGCCATGGAAACCCACCGGATGACCTTGGGCAAGTCATCCTCACTCAGTCTCAGGGAAGACAAAGGCAGGCTCCCACTCATCAGTTCTGATAAGAAAAACTCATGATAGGTTCATCTCAGTGTTTCCATAAGTCCGAAATGACTTGAAGGTACACAACAACAACAAAATAGGTATCATAGGTAAGAATTACATTATCCTCCCAATCAGTATGGGCTAGTATTGGAACAGTCAAATCCATCTGAACAAATCTTGCCCTGTGAGATAATTATTATTTTATTATTGACTCAATCCTTTATTTTCTGAAGTTAGGGAGATGTTCAGGATTCCCTGTTTAATGTAGTCCATTTTTTCTATATAGCTACTTTGATTTGCGTAGTAAAGCCCTTTAGCAATAAAATCAGAAACCCGGCTGTTCTACCATTAATGGTTAAAACATTTTCGTGTTCTCTTTTGTCTGAAAAATTGGTGTACACAGGAATAATTCCTGTGTAATCTGCCATAAAGAAAACCTCTGATGTCCAAAGGCTACAGCTGCACTGTGAAAAATTTAACTGTCTCAGTAGAATCTGGCGGAAACGTGACTAAATCCACGTACATTTATATTTTGAACTGCCAGATGTGTAACCTTTTAAACAAGTACCAAGGAGTTTCTTTGGGCCTTAGCCCTTCTCACAGAGTCATCCAGCTTTACTGAGGTGGGAGAAGCTCGGTTCATTCTTTAAAGTCCTAAACAATCTGGGGATGGGTCACCTGAAAAACTGTCTCCTCTTATATGAACATTGTCTGAACTAAGATGAATGTCAGATGGCTGTGTTCTCCTATCTTGTGTTACTACTAGTTCAATGGAAGGACACTAGTAAAAATGGAGAAATCTATCAGTTGTCCTTCAAAAATGGAGTAGACCATGTTCTGGCTACTTCCATGGATCCATTACAAACAAAGAACTTGTCAGAGTTATATATTGTTTAGGTCATTTCTTAAGTGAAAAATGGGTAGGTGATTGTAACAATAATGTCCAATCATTGTATGGCCAGCAACAATCAAGCCACCTGTGGGAGTTGAAGTACTACTAATAGAGACTAAGTACATTGTGTTACTCGAGGCTGGAAATAGGTTGGATAAAGGTTGAAGATTGGTGAGTGAGTTTGGAGCTCAAGGCTGAAGCTGGAGTTGCCGAAGGTGTATTATCGTTACAACGACTGAAGAGAAAGACTGTGGCGTCTTATCTGGAGATAAAGACTGTGTTTACAAGCCATCGTGTGGAAGCAGCTGAATATTCTAAGGACACTGCTTTATTTGTAAATACCTTCATATAAATATTTCTTTGCTAAAAGACAGTTTGTTTTTGTTGGGTTTTTTCTCCTTGGACGAAGGGCGCAACTTCCACAGAAGGGGTTGAATGTTTGGAACCCCAGTTTGATAGCTGCGCCAGAACCTGCATGAAGAAAAGAGGGTGGCAATCTTCTTTCAGTTCCAAAAAAAGAGACAAGGACTTAGAAATAAACACTGAGAGGCTGGCTGGGTGTTAGCTTTTGTTCTCCTAAATTCTAATGATTTAAGTCTCTACTTCTTTCCAAACAACATGAATTCAAGATTTTATCAAAAAATGAACCAGTTTTCTCCAGCCCCTTATATGCTGGAAACAAGACCGTTTCACTCTTTATACCAAGCTATTAGATTTAGAACCTCACACTTCTGGCTTCATTAGGACATAAGTCAGTGTCACAGTTGCAAAATAAGTGAGTTCAAACAGTCAGATGAGGAAGGAAAATCCTTACCTGTTTGCAAGCTTTCCCCATTTATGTGGATGTCAAATTGTCCATTGAGTGCATGTGGCTAATTTTGACATGATATTAAACTGGTATTGGCACACGTTCTTATATACTTATGGTGTGTGGGGATGAAAAATAAGAATTATGTCCTCCATGAAAATTTCCTTTAGTCCTTCAATTTCTAACATTGCAGAGAGTGAAGCATTAAAATCATTCATTTTTAGAACTTATGCTTGCTGTGTCTGCATTCCCTTCGTAACATTTCCTGCTCATTTTCTTTGGATACCTAGAATGCATTTCTATACACTCAACTTGAGTTGTAAGTTAATGGAATGCTTCATATTTGAGGAGGGAAAGAAACATTAATGTGGGGCAGAATTCCTATTTTTCTTATTTTACTCTCCCTCTCCAATTCTACATCATTTCCAGTTTTTTGTCTTAAACTGCAGCCTGAATTGGATTTGATACTCAGGAGTATTTGAATATCTATTAACCTTGGCAGAACTGCATTCTGGGACTTTTATCCTGTTGATTATACCTGCCTCAGTATTTTTCAAAAGAAATTTGTTGCAACGCCTAAGTCTTCAACATATATACAACTTTGTTTGTCTGTACATGATAATAAGACTGCCACAAAACAAATATACAACATATTCAGAGGTTACCTCTTTCAAAAAGGGTTGAGTTTATATCTTCCTCACTTTCTTTTTACCATTATAGTTCCAGGGTGGAGCCCCTGGTGATGAGGTGGGTTAAACGCCTGTGCCGGCAGGACTGAAGACAGACAGGTCGCAGGTTCGAATCCAGGGAGACGCGGATGAGCTCCCTCTACTAGCTCCAGCTCCTCATGCGGGGACATGAGAGAAGCCTCCCACAAGGATGATAAAACATCAAATCATCCGGGCATCCCCTGGGCAACGTCCTTGCAGACGGCCAATTCTCTCACACCAGAAGTGACTTGCAGATTCTCAAGTCTCTCCTGACATGACAAAAAAAAGTTCCAGGGTTTTTTGTCTCTTATGGAAGGGGAGGGAAGTCAAAGGAGGAAAACTATTTCCCCTGTTTCCACTGATTATGCCCCCTCCACCCTTCTCATTTTATAAACGATGGTTGTTAGACAAGGGCAACATGGGTAAGGGGAATTACAGGAAAACAGGGGGGAATGGTTTTGCTCCTTCAACCCCCCCCCCCCCCCCCCCCCCCCCCCCCCCAAATGGACTATCATTCTCTCTTCGGTGCCCTCTATTGGCCTCTCCCCAGATAATGAAACAGTATCAATAATAATAATAATAATAATAATAATAATAATAATAACATTGGAAACTAAGGAAGGATTAAGGAAAAGTCTATTAAACATCAAATTATGTTATAATTTTACAAATTAAGCACCAAAACATTGTGTTTTACAACAAATCGACAGAAAAAGCAGTTCAATACATGGTAACATTATGTAGTAATTACTGTTTTGACAAATTTAGCACCAAAACATTACAATGTATTGAAACGGGCAGGAGGCAGACTGTGTTGGATAATACAGAATGTTGGATGAGTGAAGGTTGGATAAGTGAGACTCTATTGTAATAATTTATAGTCATGTCAAGTACTACTTTACATTCTTGTTTCTGAATAGGAATTAAATAGAATTGTTTTAACACTGCTTTTGAAAACTATGAATGTTACATGGTTCATAACTGTGACATAAAGAACACTCTCCTCCTATCCACTTTTTCATTATCTCAACATCAAAACAGGGCATAAGGGAGGGTGCACAGTGTTAGCAAACAATTGATCCATGGTGTACTGAAACCACCTTGCCACAAATATGAAAAGAAACCAACAGTTACCGTTTCTTCACAAAAGGAATGACACCATCTCTCTCATTTTATTGCAGTCACAGCATAATAATGAAACTCCTTATGAGATTAGCTTATGTTTTTAGAGAAGCCACAAGAAAATTGATTTGTTTAAAAGGTCTTCTATGGGAATCTCCAGTGTAACTCTGCGATCAACTTCCACCTGAGTAGATTCACAATGGAGGACCTAGGATCTTATCACCCCCACCCCCCGGTGCCATCTCACCAGCAAGCATGGCACATGGGAGAAGCTTCGCCCAACCAGGGGAGACTTTCTGGGTCAGAACCTTCCTGTGTTGATGAGGAAGTGTCCCATCACCTGGTTGGGGGTGGAGCCTTTGCCAAAAGTTGTGTGACAGGCTACATGCCTATCCATCCCTCAACTGGCTAGCATGTGTCCTAAAATGCTTAAATTAGTATGTGTGATTAGGTCCTATAGAGATTCTTAGAGAGCACATCACTCTTTCTTTAGGTCCTGCAAAGTATTTGGAAGTGCCTTGAAGGTATTAAAATGGCAAATTAAACACAATAGATTTAGCAAGACTGCTAGAGATGGCTTACTGATGGGGATCAACACATCTGACAGGGTTTTGGACTCTCCATTGTGGGTGTTTGGGACAATGTCATCACCAGTGCTGAACTGTGGGCTATAACTATGAAACCAAATGCTCCACAAACAAATTTTCTAAGGCAGAAAATGCTCGTGGCAATTGTGCTAGTGCTCAAGAAAATTAGCAGTCTGGCACTGAGTTTGCCAGTGTTTGGTGGTGAGTTTGGTGTTTTGAACTGGCATGCAATATACCAAGTTGTAAAAAGTAACTTTAGCAAGGCAATGTTGGTTGTTGCTTTTGTTTCTGAACACCCTTTCTCCAATGAATTATGGAATCTTATACAAAACCTGTCACATGCTTCTGGTCTCCAGACTCTGCCTTAACTTAAGCTGTCAGCATGAAACATATTTTCCATATCTTAATTCATGAAGGGAGTTTTAAAACATACCAGAATACAATTTTGTATAACTTTGGGTGTTTTTCCTGAGGCCAAAACCCATCAATGCTAAGAAATGTTCAGTATTTACATATCTGGGTCACTTTTTAAACATTCCAGAAGGCATATGTGCTGAGTAGTCAGTACCTTTGCTTTTTAGAACACATTTGACAGCTCTTCACTATACATCATCCACATTTCTTATCTCATGAGGTAAGTATGCATATAAATTAGATAATAGTTATGAAGCTCATGAAAGGTTACAAATGCTGTGGAACCTCAATTATACTAGTTATCTAACAGAATGAGGTGCCCTTATCCAAAATGCTTAGGACTAGTGTTTTGGCTTTCTCTGAGTTTTGGAATAGCTCTATTCGCATATATGTACATAATGAAATCTCTTGGAGATGGGGCCCAAATCTAAACACAAAATTCATGTATGTTTAATATACACCTTATACCCTGAAAGTAATTTTATACACAATATTTTTAACAAACATGAAATCAAACTTGTATACATACAAACCTAAGAAAGCAAATGAGTCACTATTTTGGATTTTGAAATTCCAGATAAGAGATGCTCAAACTATATAATGATCTGTATTGTTAATAAAGTTGAAAGCACCATGACTTGTCTGCAAACTTGGGGAGAATCTCTCCATTTGAAATCTCTTTAAAATTTTACTTTCAAAACCCAGGAGGACTATATTTGCTCTTCTGTGATGAAGCATTAAATGAATGGTGCCAGCACACATGTCAAAACTGAAAATGAATTTTCTCACATAATTGTAGATATACCAAAGAGGGATCCTGAAGTGTACAAAATATAAATGCATAGACATGCTTATTTATGATGATGATGTTTATTTATACCCCACATTTTCTTTCCGCAAGAAGACTCAAAGCGGCTTCCTTGTACATGTATAATGTTTTAGTAAGTTCATGAAATGTTAATGTTGAGGTTTTGAAGGATTCTGCAATATTGTTTTCTTCGGAAGCCTATTATCCAAATGTTCAATTGCAATGTTAGAAAATGGAGGACTGCGGGAAATGTTCATTTCTGGGGATCAGAATTCTGATTTGGAATTGGCTCATTACCCACACTGTTTACACCCATGTTTGCAAGTGAATGGCTAATTTAACCTTAAAATCCCTAGACAAAAGCAGAAGAGAATAAAAGGGCCCTGGATATGGATGGAGGTATAACTCTCCAATCATTAATCATTGTCATTTTGACATATGAAATGAATTGACATATTGTACTGCTGTGAAAGCCTAACCAGATACCCACCCAATTATGAATGCTTGTTATGATTCAATTTCTTAACAATCTGTAAAAGGGTTCATTTCTATAATTGTTTATTTTTATGATGCTGATGCTGGATTTTTTTTTAAAAAAATAGGCTTCCACGGCTGGTATTGTACAGTGCAAACTAGCTGATCTGTTAAATTTTACAGTACAGAGCAATTCCCAAAGATGCTGGTCAAAATGGTGTTGAACAATGCTAGGCTTTATTTTAATCCATTCTGCAAGATGTTATTGCAGTTGGAACAGGTCACATTATCAAAATATTACAGAAGAGCTGTTAATTTTTTAGTCCTCATTCTGACATTACTAATAGTCATTTATGAGGGGGATTTGTGCAAAATGGGAAAAACAACCTCTTTGTAGCTAACATTTTATTTAGCTTCCACCAGTTATAAATCACAGCTAGGAGAATGAAAACCAATGCTCTCATCTTTTTAAAGTGTTGTGATGATGTAAGATTATAATTTAAAGTATTTATTTATTGATGTTGATTAACTACTTTGCTCTGGTGCTTTCAAAGTCTACAGCAATTTAAAAATGTACAAATAAATAATATGGTACCCACCTTCTCTTTTAAAATACAGGAAAGATGTGCAAAACCAGGTACCTTTTCAATATGCATTTAAAGCATATCCAGGTTCATCCAGGAAGGAGAGAAAAAAGGTTTCTGGAAGTATCAAGAGTTTCCAGTTGTTTTTCTTCCCATTTTCCTCTGTCTAACCCCTAAAATGTCCCTCGTAAGCACACCTGAGAAAAGAAGAACCACATTTTGACCAGTTTGGAGAAGAAATACCTTACCATCAATTTACTTCAACCTCTGTCTGTCTGTTGTCTGGATGAGAAAAGTCATCTGTCTACCTGTAGAAGAAGGTCCCACGTCTTCAGATATTGAGCCAGGAGCTTAGAAGCCAACATTGCCCATCACTGCTCTCTTGTCTGGAAATGCATACAAAGGACTGAATGGTAGGTCCACCATGTGTAGACTCACTGACAAAGGATTTCACCCCTTGGAGACCCACCTTGAGGATGGAGTCAAGGCAAGGGCCAATTACTATATTTAGAAGTAGACTGGTAAGTTTGCTCCTTTTAAGTGATCCCCTAATCAATGTTGGAGAGAATGCCAGGAAGAATGCCAGGTGGTCTTAATAATAATAAAATAATAATAATAATAATAATAATAATAATTATTATTATTATTATTATTATTATTTATTTAACCAATCCTATTACCATTTTGAAATACAACATGAGTAAAAGACAAGACAAAAAGGAGAGGACAGCAGCTGACCTTCCATTTACAGTCAGAATCTTATTTTGTTCTTCTCTCAGGAAATGTGCTCTTTTCTTGATAGCTTTCAGAATAAAAAGGCTTACTCTGATTACGGTGGATCTTTCCTGTCCTTGCAAGAGGAATGTCAGAATATCATTTATGTTGGGGGACATAAAGTTGGATAAGATTGGATGTAAATATCTGTATCGCAGTTCAGTATATGCTGGACAGTCAATCAAGAAATGTTCGATATCTTCCATAGTTTGTTCTCCCCATATGCAGAATCTCTCACAAAAGAAGAAAAGGAATTGATCTCTATTTTACTAAAGCTGGCAAGGTTGATAGTTGCAAAAAATTGGAAAGATAAAAGGAAAATTAATTTAGAAGAATGGTATAGAGACATTTGGAATATAGCGATCAATGACAAACTGACTTGTGACATTAAAGTAAAAAGGGGTATTTGGAAACAAACAGATTTTGGGGATACAAGAGGTAAATTTATTGAATATATATTCATTAAAGGAAAAGGGAACAAACCTGCAACAGAAACAATGAAATTTTGGGGAAACTAAATAAGACGAGTTGGCCCAGGTGAAGGTGCCACAAAAAGGGAGGGATATGGGAATAACAATAAAATAGAATATACATAATTGGACAGAAGATTGTAATAGAACTATAAGCATAGTATGTTTAAATTGGGGGAAAGTGAAAACAAGATGGGTAGTAGGTACTTGTGATGTCTATTGTTATTTTAGATTAGAGTATACAAAATGCTAATATGCTTAATGATGTGATGTATGCATTATATTAAGATGTTAAATATATGTATATTGTTTCCCCTCAAATTCCCATGTACTTTCCCATCATAGATATTGGTTCTTTATTATCACGTCTTTGGAAAAGTTGTTAACTGTATATTCCAATATTTAAAAAAAAATAAAAATTATAAATAAATAAAAAAATTAAAAAGTGATTCCCTTTTAAGTGCCCTATTAAAAATAGAGGCTTGAACTGGATAGTCCTTGCTGTTTCTTCCAACTTTATGATTCTATTACTCTAAAGTAACCAATATGAAATATTCAGAGAGCATGGGAGTGACCAAGGAAGCAGATGTTGCAATATTAATAGATAGATAGATCATAACTTACCCTGATCAGACAAAGAGGAGAAGTAGTACTAGAAGAAGGAGTACGGCAGATCGCCAAGAAACTTCCATTCTTGATAGCAGATTCCTTTCTGTGTCCAAAAAGATGGAGGCAGTGTGCCCTGATACAAAGCAGATGTTGTTAGAGGCTGAAACACCAAAAATGACACAGCTCCACTCTTCATTGAGTGACTGTGGATGAAATGGCAAGCCCAATAGTGGTTAAATCCTAAATTCCGACATAATTCAGCACAGGTGGCCTTGAAGGAACTGTCCACAAACATCCCAGCAGTTTGTTTTCAGGTCTTGTGCTGACAACTGTCTTATCTGGTTGGCTCTTTTGTTTTCCTGTTTTGATTTGACTTTGGACTATCTACTTTTTGAAGTACCCCTTTACTCTATACCAATTTCTCTATTTGGATATAGGACCTGCACATATGGTTTATGGACTTGCTATCACTAACCCTCATGCCTCTCCCTGGACCTTGCTCAGATAATTCATAACTGTTCTGGACTTACCCATTGATAGTTGCTACACAACAACCACTTTCTCCCCCTAGACTCTTGCTGTCTTTTGTCCAGGACAAGATATAGAGTGGGGAAACAAAACAAACAAATTAGAGAAGGGAAAACCATTAAATATCTGTTGCCCCAAAACTGTACCCTGCCTCAAATACTCTGGATTAAAAAAATAAACAAATAGCAAACAAAACACAAACATGGTGATGTTATTTCTCTGTATATCAAGCGTACCATTCATGAATGTACCAATCTACTTTTTTCAAATCATATTTCTTTTCTACATTGTGTTCTCATTACAACTATATCAACCTATTTCCAAATATATCTTGCCCAAAGTAAATTTACTTGGTGGGCCTATTATTTCTATGAATGTATTTGCATGCCAAATAAATGCATAGGAAGTTGTCAAAAAACAGTCATTTTTCCTATTTTCTCTTATTGATTTAACAGTTCATATTAACTTTTCCATTGAGACAGTGTGCCAAATTCAGTTTAACTATGGATTGACATATAAATCTACAGCTTTTCAACAATTTATTGTCTTGTTGCTATCAATTTCTTATTTATAAACTCTTTATTTTTAAAATGTTGATTATCCTAAATGAAGGTTGAAACTAATAGTTTTTCATTTGAAAAAAAAACCACTTTCTGTCCTATCATTTACATAATGAAATGAATCAGATAAGAAAATCTGTCCAAAAATGCTTGACTTTTTGTTACATGAAGCTCACATGATTTAGAGTACCTAAATACCATTTAACAGAATTGTACCATATTAGAATAGATTTTACTCATTTTTGTTGGGGTGTGATGCCATCTACTCTATATACTCACATATAAGTTGACCTCGTGTATAAGTCGAGAGTCAGTTTTGGGGGCATAATTTAGGATTTTAACATGGATAAGACAAGAATCATTCTACAGATAAGATAAATGCCACCTCAGGGAGCAAACTACCACTGGCTGCTACTGCCATTTCCCTGCTCAACTATTCAAAAAGGCCAAAAGTGGCACCATAGTGGAGACATAGAATAAATTGGTGCTTCTTTTAGATTCTCTCAGGACAACTTCGGTATTTTGCCATTCTGCTCAACAAAGGAGATGGTTCCTTTTTTTGATAAGTTAATGTACAGTACTAACATTGACCTGTGGATACATTGACTCAGTTATTTAGCTTGAAATTTTTACTAAAAAGTATATATATTAGGGCTGGGCGGTTTCGTTTCATTAATTCGTAATTCGTTAAAAAATTCGTTAATTTTTCAATTACAAAACGATAACGAACCAGTCTGGAGCAATTTTTTAAAAAAATGAATTTTTAAATCGTTTCGTAAATGTTTTGTATTTCGTTATTGTATTCGTTTCGTTATCGTTTTGAGGTCGTTTCGTTATTATTTCCGCATGTCTGGGGCAAGTTTTATAGTTGTTTTTGGTTTTCTAAGGGTTTTTATAGTTGTTTTTGGTTTAATTAAGCTTCAGAAGTTCCCCCTGTCCCATTTGGAGGTTTTTTAGCGTATTGCGCGGTCGCGTCCGCCATTAACGAATCGATTCGTTATTGTTTCGGAAATCGATTCGTTATTGTTTTGTATTTTTTTCACATTTACGAAATTTCGTAAATATCGAACTTTTTTAAAGGAAAATTTTGTAATTATTTTAAATAACGAAACGCAAAAACCCCCAAAAAACGAATCGATTTTAGAAACAAATTTTTCCGTTGTTACCCAGGCCTTATATATATATATATATATATATATATATATATAGTATAATTTTATGTGGTTTTTCTTATATTTGCAGATACTGAGCTTGACAGAGTTCAAATATACATTTTAGCTTGCTTCATGTAATTTCATTTTCATTTTTGATATCATATTCCAATGCTATTCTAGCCCCTGACTGAATGCGGAACCTTTCTCCAATTAAAAACCGTAAAGCTGTATTGTTAAAATCTGTGTGATGGGTTCCATGCGTAGCTGTCTAGACCCTTTCCCTCTTCTCTTTGTGAAGAAGACATTTGCCAGTTTCCAACATGCCCTAATATATTCTTCAACGATTCTTAGATTCTAGGCAGAAACACTGAGATTATTTCAAAGTAATCAGGAGTCATAACCGCAACTGATTACAGTACACAGAAAACAACAGCTGAAAATGTATTTTTCACTTTCCGTCATAACACACCATTCTGATGTCAAGACACTGTCCATTTGCTCCATTGTGCGTCAATGACAGAGGAAGGAAACCAAGAACATTGGCATGCCAGGATGTAGTTAATTATCAATGTTATAATGTAGGATGTGAGGAAGGAACTAAACCTGCATTTATTTATTTTGGCAGTATATACCTTAACTATACTTCATAACACAAAATCTTGTCTAAAATGGTTTCTATATGTAGAACTAAATTCCATAGGCAGTATGGGAATGTCATCTGTGGTATTTTTTAGACTTGATTTGATGTATGTGAACTTTCATGAGAATGAACATTAATGTTATGACTCTCAAAGGTTGGGAAAGTTACTTTTTGAATGACAGAATCCTCCACTTAGGGGGCCATAGTCCAAAAATAACTTATGCAATCTCTGAGAATTCTATCAAAGACCCAATAGTAAGGTTAGGATTACTGCTTCAGCCATAGCTGATAATTCAACCAGAATCACTCTTGACTTCTTATCCTTTGCCAATGCTAATGTTGCTAGAAGGAGATGGAATCACAGCATGTTGATTCAGCATTGGACTTCAATACTAACTTTGTGGAATGTAAACGTTGGGACTCAAGCCCATAACAGGTCTTGAAGTTGGAAAAAACTAAGTTTAGCAAATGTAGAACTAAATACGGTTTGTAAATTGAGAAACACATTATCTTGGGATTTCATCTTGGAGTTTTGGAAGTTCAAATGTCCTTAATATTTTATTTGTCATATTTTCTGTCATAAGAGTCTTCATGCTTCAGAAGTTTGTGTGTTTAAATCAGATGCCATGCTTAGCTTACCAAGGACATTTTTGCATCCCAGAGCATTTCTTCTTACCATCTTTCTATAAACTGGGTAGCAAAATGTTCCCAAAGATGAAGTACTTGCACACAATCAAGGTTGAGAGGTAATTGTATGAGGTAGTAAATTGCATTTATATTTAACAAGGAAATCCAGTGTTGGGCTTGATAACGGTCTGGGTTCATGCAGAGGTTACTGGTGTGTTTCTTGAAGTTCCTGGAGTCTAGGGAATTTTGCAGCCCACTCAAGAAACAGACTGATATCCTGCTATTGTTTAAGTCACCAATGTTTTTGGAATGAAAAAAAAAACTTTGTTTGTAGATGCACTTACATTTTAGATTATCTTGATTAGCCATTTAAAAAAGGGGATTATACACACAATTACTGCAATTTCAAAAACAATGGAATATGGAACTGTCAGAGACAGTGGGATGAGGAACAGTTGTCGTTAGGCTGAAGTTTGCAGCTCAGCTTTCATCATTGGTTGAGCTGGGAAGGACAAATGGAAGAACATTGGGTGAGCGAGACAATTTTCCATCCCTACCATAGGTGAATCAAGTGCTGGGAAATAGGAGGCAACAGTTGATCCCAAACTTGGGCATGAAAAACCACACAATAATACAGCAAGACTTCTGTATACAATACCCAATTGGAGAACCCATGTTCAGTGCTTTAAATGGAGATACTACAGTGAGTAGGGGATTGGACTCCATACCCAAGAAAACTTTTTTCAACTCTGTGAGAGAGAACATTAATAGGTAAATGAGAGAATAGAACAGACCTGGTAACTGCACTCAGGCTAGCTTAGCTTCTTGTCTTTGCTCCTGTTCCATGGCTTATTTGGAAAGGCTTGGATAAGATGAGCCAGTGGTAGACACCTCAGTTTCCACATGTTCCTAAGTTGTCACCTGCAATTCTGGTCAAATCCCCCTCTCCCCTTGCCTCAGACCTTGCCTGCTGGCTGTGAGTAGGCAAACTTGGTCACTTCCATTATGTCACCTGTTGCTGCTATTGCAATGTAAATTGGTAGAAAGGTAGGAAATGATAGTGTGAATATTCAAAATTTGGTTGGGATAGTGCTTGCAGTTCTGGAGAGACTCTAAATTTTGCTTCTCATCGATTTGGCATGGGGATTTGGTTAACCAGTTAAAATTCATGAGAAAACCAGGTTTTTTTTCACCTGAAAATTTTCTGGGGTGGTTTGAACCCCTAAACTTCCCCCTTGGCTATGGGCATGTGTTCAGTTAAATGTTCAGGTGTGCTTTAAAGTATGGAAGTTTGTCATTGAGCATAAGGGTTGTAAAGCACAATTGATGAATAACTCCATATTCAGTTCGTTTTGTTAGACAATCTTGATGCAGTTCTCAGTCCACATGTTTTTCTCAATGCACACAGACCTCTTTTCATGCACAAAGTGATTTAAAATATTATACAGTTTTCCAAAATCCAATAAAATAAACACTTCGGAACCTGCCCTCTTAGGATAAAGGTTACTCAACCTGAATATATATTAAATTGTAGCCTTTTTGCTGCCGCTGAATGATCAACATTTCTTGGTTGAGCAGTACATGAATGTCACTCCATGTGGGCCACATGTTGCACCCGCCATTCTATGAGGTTATGAAGATAAATAATTTTTAAGAAGTTATAGCTTTAGCTTGGAAAATTAAGTGATATATTTCTGGTTACAGATCTATTACATTCTTTCTTTGTCCAACATCTCATGTCTGCAGTTAATACAGTTTTACCTTGCACTTGCGGTTAGGGGAATTTTTGGGCATGAAATGAATTGTTGTCTTTTTGCATTTTTACTGGTTAGTGGAAAGACAAACTTGATTTGGCTTTGCTGCAAATGTTTTCCTCCTTTTGACAGAGGATAGAAAGGTGATATTCTTGGATTAACAGCTTGAATGGATGAACCCAAAGTGGAAATTGTTGCCAGGAATTTAAACAAGAAAGAAAAACATAGCTGCCTCTTCTCATTTTCCTGCCAGCTTGCTTGCCTGCCTGGTGGTTTGGAACTGCACAAAAATTATCTTGCTTTGATTTAGATTCCAAAATGATCAATATTTTTTGGAGAGGGTTGGACCCAGGCTTGCTTTTAATGGAACTGTAATGATGCTGAAAAAAATAGGTGTAACGTTCACAGATTTTCTGAAGACATGTGGAGAACTACAAGATTTTGGAGTGGTTGTTTCTTTTCTGTTTATTTGTTTTATATTAGCTGGTTTTGATTCCACCAACACAAGATGCACACATATATACCAGTACTTTCCCATGAGAAGATTCACACTTTTTGAGGAACTGGGTCAAGTAATATTAGAAGTAGATTTCCACCCACTCAGGATGAATCATAGAACATTTTTCCTTGTGTAGAAGTTAAGTTAGTAAATCTAGACAAAGTAAGTGATCCTTTATGGATAAAGCTGGTAATAGTTGTAAAGTAAGCTCTTCCCCTATTAGAGGCGCCTCACCAATTTCAATGCAAGAGCAAAAACGACCTGCTTAGTTCCTTGAAATGAATGGGGACAAGGGACTGGATCTGTGGGAGTCAAGAGAGGGCCAAACCTATAGATTGTGGGAGCCATGCACACAAGTCTTTTTAAATTAGACATTGTTCACTCAACCTGATGCAGTATTGTTTTACATGTCACATTGTAAATAAAGCTTCTCCCATGCTGTAACTGGACCGCTCATTAGCTTTATTTGTATCCCACCTTTCCCCACAAAAATTGTACTCATTATGAGTAATAAATACAATGCAGCTAAACCATCGACATTAGTGAGACTTAAACTCAACAACATTAAAAATCTAACCTAATCCCCAATGTCACATTCAGCTGGAAATATGAAAAGGGCTTTTGCCTCACAAGACTATGTAATCCCACCACTGCAAAATTTTGAGACATTTGCCATATGATGTCCAACTTGTCTGTCAGTTTGAATCTTAAAGTCTCATAAGATTGTGACTTCTCCAATTTTGATATTTTTTTCAGATTTATATTCTTCAGAGTTCTTTGCGGATGGTAAATTGCACACACATATACATGCACCACATACTGGAATCTCTCTCTCTCTCTCTCTGTGTGTGTATGTATATAACACTGAGTCCAGTGTGTCATTGCAGCCACTTTAATGTGGCATTTCTTGAAGGCAATCTGTGCCATCTTGCAGTGTAAACTAGTTGAAGTGATCAACAATTTCATCATTTTCTCTACACAAAATGCATGTGCTATAAATACTTATTTTTCCAATATTTGCCTTGATTATATTTGTTTGAAGCATGTGTTCTTAAGTCATGAATTTAAATCCTTCAGTTTCTTTTTTCAGTGTCCTGTTCTGCAGCCATTGGTAAATGTTCTTTATGTTAGCTTTTCCCCCTATGCTTTTAATCCTAGACCATGTAGTGTTTTTTCCCAGGCTTCAAGATTATTTTCACCATTTTCTTGCTATTATTGTTTCTTTAATGTTCAGTGTATCTTATGTTCACTCGACATCTATAAATTCCTTTTGTTTGTTTTCTTTGATGCAATCATTCAATAATCTGTTCCAAGTGTGACCTTGATCATCCTCAGCCAGCATCAGGATCATTAATTCAGTTGTATCATACATTTCCCCCCAATATTGGGATAAAAGGATACTTGTTATTGTTATGTGCGTCCAAGCCATTTCTGAACTATGGTGTCTCTAAAGTTAACCTTCCATCTTTGTAAGATTTGTTCAGAGGTGGAAAGAGTATGACTTATCCATGGTGGTCCAGTGGGGTTCCATTGCTGAGCAGGGATGCAGACCAATCGAGAAATATTGTCTCACACTTAAACTACTATGTTGGCTATCACAGTTTTCAAGAAATTACAGAAATTCCAGTTTGGCACAGGTTGAATCCTTATTCCTAGTCTGTTTTTTGATTGACTGGGAACACCTCTGTCTTGTCTGAATTAAGCTTCCACTTGCTGGCCCTCTTCCAATTGAACATGTCAAAAAATAAGAAATGGTGGAAGTTATAGTCCGTCAGTTAAATACACAGACATAGTCAAGGCATTGCTCACTTTTCTTCAATCACTTTTCTTCAATCAATCAGAAGTGGATGGGAACGGATGCTTCTGGCACATGTTTATTTGGCATGAATTTGAGATGGGATGTGACTGGTGAGATGCTTGCTTGTTCCTACAAGCAAGATGGCTTATCAACTGTTAATGCGTTAGATAGAATGTTGATGTGATTAAAATACAAATCTAATTTATCAAGATGTACTACTATTCCATTCTGAAAGCTGCAACTTGTGAATACTCTTTGCTTTTAATTAGCTTCTGGAAGATTGCCAGCTTATTCTGAACTTCAATTCCTAACAGCTGGAAGGTTGCTAGGATTTCTGGGAGCTGAAGTCCAAAACTCCTGGAAGAGCACAGTTTGAGAAACACTGACTTAGAGCAATGATTTTACTAGGCAAGGCAATAATAGCATGCCGATGGAAAGATGAAAAATGGAATATGGAATACTGGAATAATTACTTGTTTGGACATTATAGCGTGTGAAACTCAATACAATATGCAGAAGAACAAGACAGAAGAAATTAAAGAGAAATGGTTGTTATACATGGAATTGATAAAAAGTGGCGAAGTCAACATAAATATTGTAAAAAGGCTAAGAAACTTGTGCTCATGATTAAAGATAAAAATATAGAGGAAAAAGTGGTAGGGGAATGGGTTGGGGGTGGAGAGGGGGAAAAGTGAAAACAATAATAACATTTTAAAGAAATGAATAGATAATATAGAAGTGCTCCATTATATATAATGTGTGTATGTAATAGCTGTTGTTTTATGTACTTAATAAAATATGTTGTTTTTATGTACTTAATAAAAATGACTCTTTAAAAAAAACAAAAACAAATGGCTCTAAATAAATATTGGGGGTGGGTTTTGTATTGATCTTATTGTTCTCCAGTATTCCCATTAACATAAAGTCCTATTTACTTGAATTGGTGTTTTAAATCAAAAACACCATGCTGACAGCTAACTGAAGGATCTGATGATAGACAAGGACAAATGGAATGGAATGAATATATGGACTCTGAACCCTGAGCATGAGACTGTTTTATTATTGTATTATGTACTGATGTTTTTAATTAATTGTTGAATTGTTTGTATTTGTATTGCTTGTGAATTGTCTTGGGCATCTAATTGCGCCCCCACTGTAAGCCGCTCTGAGTCCCCCTCGGGGTGAGAAGGGCGGGGTATAAGTAAATGAAATAAATAAATAAATAAATAAATAAATAAATAAATTCTCCATTTCCTTAATATTTTTCCTCAGAAAAGTATTGAGATTGGCATTCCCACCACATGTGGGCATACTACCTTTTATTTGCTACACACTGCCAACATGTTCCAATTATTCCCATTCTCATATTTGATTATTGGGCTGGGGTCCTATGCCATTTCCAAATAATTTTTCTTTCTAATTCTTTATACTTCTCCATTTTAATTGTATTAACTCCCTTTATTAGTTTCTCTATTGTTTCTCTTGTAAGTAGGAATTGTTTCTGCCATTTAATTGTAATGTTCTTACAATATATTCATCATCTTTGATCATGATTTTATATATAGCTTCTGCCAACCCTTTCTCTGGCTTCTGTCCTTTTAAAATATCTCCAGGGATCAGCCCCCTCCTTCTTGACCTTCCCAAAAAAAGTGAAAATGTGGCTAATTGACCTAGCCTTCCAAGTTAAATACGGTATAAGATGAAAGTGAACATTGGAATGGCTCAGATGATTTATTGACAATGAGACTAACAGTGAAGGCATTGATTTTATATGTGTTATTGAATGTATTTATAATTCTGTTAATTGTATATTGTTAGGCATCAAATTGATGCCTGGTTGTAAGCCCCCTTGAATCACCTTCAGGTTTGAGAAAGGTGGGATAGAAATATTGTAAATAAATAAATAAAAGTATACCCACTAACTTACTTTGTTTGCCTATGCTTTCACCATATTTTCCCTGTTTCAGTTTACTATATAGACCTAATACTTTTATCCATTTCCCACCTTTTCTGTTATCCTACTTATGAGAGTCAGTTGACCATTGATATTATACAGATCTTTGATACTATAATACCCTTCTCTCGCTCCCACCACCATCACAGTCGCGGTTGGTGGGGACGAGAGAGAGGGCCTTCTCAGTGGTGGCTCCCTGGCTCTGGAATGCCCTTGCTAGGGAAATTAAATTAGCCCTAAATCTCTAAACCTTTCGTTCAAGCCTAAAAACATGGCTATTTACACAGGCCTTTGACCTGGAATAATGTACTATAGTAATGTGATTACATTAATGTTACATTCCATCGCTTCACCTAATTCTTTAATATTAAATCGAATATTCCTTGCCATCTTGTTTGTTCTCAGGGCATCTAATCTGGCAGAGATTCCTTTCTTTTGGGTTGTAAATCTTGATAAATCTCCTTGACCTTCTTGGTGCCCTGCTTGTTCTGGATAATTAGCTGATTCCTTGCTTTATTTTGTTTGCCTTTAGCTGGGCAGTAAATTTAAACTTTGGAGGGAGGGGTTCTCGAGGTGTGTATTCTTTTGATGCATGTGCAGGAAGACCCATTTACTTGGTTTTGGCAGTCTTTAGGAAGAGCTTGAAGACGTGGTTGTTCCTGTGTGTCTTCCTATGATCCTTTACAAGACAACTAATAAAGACAATTAGTAAATGCATGAGGAGGCAGAGTTCAAAAATAATAATAAGAAATACTGGTAACCATATTTACCCGAATCTAGTGTTCCATTGAATATAATGCACACCTCAATTTTCAAAATCCTGAAACCAAAAAAACATATTTGCTGGCAAATGTAGTGTGCAGCTGCAAAAAGTGCACTCTTTGAAATTTGGCCAAAAAAGATGCGCATTACAGTTGCTGTCTGCTTAGAGCTGCATCTTTACAGACTAAAGTGTTAGGACACCAAATCTTTCAACAACTGAAAAAAAAACCAGAGGAATAAGTAACCCTTCCCTCAAAAAGCCTATAATGTTTATCCAGCCTCAGCTTCCTTACATAAATCTATGCTGTTGAATGAATGCAGCTTGACATCACTTAAATTGCCTTGGCTCAATGCTATGGAAACCTGGGAGCTGCAGTTCTCCAAGCTCTCACTGGTATTCTCAGTGTTATCAGACAACATACTGCTTACAGTATAGGTGCATCTTAGGTGTTTCCAAAGAGCTTGGGGTGCATCAACACTGGAAATAATGCAGTCTGGCACCACTTTCACTGCTATGGTTCAGTGCTGTGAAATCATTAGGGGAGTAGTTTACAAGGTCTTCAGCCTTCTCTGCCAAAGAGTGCTGGTGCTACACCAAATTACAACTCCGGGGTTTGCATAGTACTGAGCCATGGCAATTAAAAATGTGCCAAACTGCATTAAATCTGCGGTATAGATGCATCCTAGGAGGGCTATGCTGGGGTCCTAGACTTTAGCTCCCAAATCTCCTTAGAGCTGCAAAAGAGAACCACAAGCAAATCACATGGAAAATTCCCCTAACTCACTGGGGACTAAATATTCCAAAAGCCAATCACCTGGGCAATTCTGGGTCTTGTAGTTTAGGGAGGGGCTTTCCCATTCTCAGCAAGAGAAGTCATGGGCTCACTGAACTACAAGCCCCAGAACTCTGTAGGTTTTAAAGTGAGAAAGGAAAGTCCTATCTTATCTTGGAAACTAAGCAAGGTCAGGGCTAGTTAATGCTTGAAAGGGAGACCTACAATGGTGGGTTATATTTCAGGGGAAGGTGTTGGAAAAATCATTTTGTGGGGCCTGATGGGCAACAGCTTCTGCCTCTCCTCTCTCTCCCTCTCCCTCGCCCCCTCTCTCCCTCTCAGCTGGGGAAGAAGACTGGGTTTCAGAAGTTTCCTTAAGACAAGTCTTCCATTTGGCTTAATCTTCTGCCTCCTCTCCCTTTCCCTCCCTCCCAAATGGGGAAGGATGATGAGCTTTGGTGGTTTGGCTTGAGCTTCTGTCTCTCCTCTTTCTTTCCCAGGGATGGAAAGAAACTTGTTTCTCCTCTGTTTCCCAAGTTGAGAGACCAGGGAAAAATGGCCAGGGAGGGAAATGGGTGCAAATGGAGACCATTTCTCCTCTGTCCACAACTTGGGGGATGAAAGAGAAATTGCTTGTGGAGGGAAAGGGTGCAGTTTTTCCTCTGTCTCTCAGCTGGGAGATGAAGGAGAAAGATTTGGAGAGAGAAGCCCCTGCCCCACCATTAGGCAGAGTCTGTTAAGTTCGCTAGTCTCTGCCTGATGGAGAGGCAAAGGCACCTTTTGGCATGCCATTATAATGCACCATTAAATCTAATGCACATTTCAATTTTGGCTAAGCAATTAAGCCAAAATAATGTGCATTAGATTTGAGTAAATACAGTAGATTTTGGCTGAGAAAGGTGGTATAAAAATGCAGTAAATAAATAAATAGACCAGTTCCCCTGAGTTGCTATGGTGTAACTAAGCTATGCTGCATACTGAATTAAGCAAGAATAACTACACGTCTTTTGTTGTGGAACGGTGACTGAATACTTACTTCAGTTAGAAGTGGAAGAGGAAGATCACATGGTAAAAGTCTTGATTTATACTGTGCCATATGCTCTGCTGCTAGTATTGAGGCAATGGGGTGGAAGAGAAGTTTCGTATCATAGGCTTGTATAATGTTAAGTAAAGGTTCCTTCAGTTTTGGAATTAAACCTGTAATCAGTTACTTTGAAAGTCAGCCTTCCAAGTTCTTGAGAAACCTCTTGGCGGGGGTTTATGAATACAGGGCTTTTATAGTCCACAGAAAATTAAAATATATATTCATTTAGAAGCATGATTCTTTGAAAAACGTTCCTTGTTGTGAAAGAGTGGTTCGGTAGCACAAGATCAGGAAATCCTTTCTTTACAATGGCAACTTTGTTATGGCCATAGACTGAGCCAAAATTGCGTTATGACTCACTCATGAGGCATTTTAACTTCTTCTTTTTCTTTTATTTTCTTAAATGTCTGGTGTTTGAGTCATCCAGTACTTAGTCAACATTCCTTTCAGGCAAAATCTTTTATTTTATTCGTATTTTATTTAAATTGTTGATTTTTGACAGTTGGAAGTATGGAAGAACAGGATCTAAAGGTCAGTGCTAGGTAAAAGATTTTATAAAAAATACAAATAAAATGGTGCCTTTGTGTGGTATTCATTTAATTTACTGTCAACTTGTCACTACACATTTTCTGCTGCTCATATGAAGCCCTTGAGGGAGAAGGTTCCCTCCTCCCCACAAGAAATAGAGAGGTATCTGTATATCATAGACTTTTGATCCAACATGTCTGAGACCGAATCACTCTTCATGGCCAAGTTGTCTGTTCAATTCATGTTTCTTGGGGAAGGAAAAAGTGTTATAATTTGCTTCATTGCTCATGTTTTGCAAGATCTCTGGATCAATTCCAGAATCACAACATCCTTATATAGAAAGGACAACAGCAAAGGAAAAAAAATGCTACCCATGTGAAATATCAAGTGTATTTCAAAGAGACTACTTATATAGTTTAGACAACCAGGTCTTATGGAAACCCACAAGCAAAACTGGAGTTCTACATGATCTTTTCATTTGAGCTCCACATCAACTGAAATATAGTTGTTCACGCCATCCATATTTGTTCATAGCAAATATACATCATGATCAGCAATCACTGAGACCCCTGCTCTTGTGAATTTACCTTTTAGACCAGGCAGTTGGGCTTGTTTTAGCAAGTTCCATAGTTATGTTATACAAAGTATTCTTCTCTCCTACCCTAAAAAGAGACCAGCATACTAAATTTTCTTCACCATATTTGCCAAGTCATTAGCTCCTATAGAATGGTGTTAGCTCCAGGACATTATGGAGAATGTCAAATGGTAGCCAGGTCACCAAGACATTTACTAGTGTTGCCACTTGTACATATGCATATATGTGTGTGTCCACACACACCACACACCTTTAGATATAGTGAAACTATACTATACTTAGGGAGGAGCATTTCAAGAGACAATTTGTACACAATGGCAGTATATCACACAGAAACATTATGTAAAATAAATAGGTATTTCATTTATTTATATGTTTCTGGTATTTCTATCCCGTCACTTCTCTACTCCCAAAGGGGGACTCAGGACGGTTTACATTTAGTAGTGGTACGATACCGCTACATAAAAATCCACGACAGACTACACCAAAATGTGGAATGGAAAGTATTATTTATGTAGTAAACAGTTGTTGTTGTTCATTCATTCAGTTGTTTCTGATTCTTTGTGACCTCATGGACCAGCCCATGCCAGAGCTCCCTGTCAGCCGTCACCTCCCCCAGCTCCTTCAGAATCAAGCCAGTCACTTCAAGGATGCCATCCATCCATCTTGCCCTTGGTCAGCCCCTCTTCCTTTTTCCTTCCATTTCCCCCAGCATAATTGTCTTCTCTAAGCTTTCCTGTCTCCACATGATGTGGCCAAAGTATTTCAACTTTGTCTCTAATATCCTTCCCTGCAATGAGCAGTCGGGCTTTATTTCTTGAAGTACTGGTTGGATCTTCTCACGGTCCAAGGCACTCTGAGAACTTTCCTCCAACACCACAGTTCAAAAGCATTTATCTTCCTTCACTCAGCCTTCCCTATGATCCAGCTCTCACATCCGTAGGTGACTATGGGGAATACCATTGCTTTAACTATGTGGATCTTTGCAATAAACAGTAGCCCTCCTCTAGTCAAGTCTGATCTTGCATCTCAGCCTGTGCATCTCAGCCAGAACATGGCATCCATTCAACCTTTCAACTAAGGATGGAAAAATGACATTGAGGATAACAGTCTCAGTAAGATTTCATATAATCTGAAACCTTATGCCAAAAAAATGTGCCTTGTCTTGAGGATCCATACATTTTTACAGGGTAATTCGAAATAAATTACACATAAACCACTGGCAGGACAATCAATTTGCCAAAGGTTGACTCATACATAAAAGTGAGTGCACACTGTAAACTATGAATAGTTAAAATGTGTCTTATTGAACAAAATACATAGAAGCACTATAGTGAGAGAAGGAAAAGTTTGCATGAAGTTTACATAAACTGGGCAAGTAGATGCACAGATTTGGAAAAATGTATTTAGATTCTATGAATTTCAGTACTGGAAGAAAACAGAAAGTTTCGTGATTTTATATGAAAAAAGATAAGAAGAAAATGCTAGTGGGATTCAGAGAAACTTGTCAAAAACAAGACCAAGAGTTTTTCACTCTACTAATGTTGTCTCAGAGGCACACTTGAACTAGAATCCAAAGTGTTTTCAGTCAACTCTGCTTAGAGTTGGAACCAAGCCACTGGAAAAACCACTGGTAGGGCAACCAATTTGCCAAAGGTTGAGTCATACCATCCCACCATGAAACTAGAGAGGATGTTTTCACCAGATTTTCTTCAAGTGGTTTGTTCTGATTCATGCTGGTTCTGGAACCTTGTGCAATTGCTTTGGTTGAAAAGACCTTGATTATAAATAATAAGCACATAGTCCCTAAAGGACTGTGTTCCTTCATGAAGTAGCAGAAATAACTTTACCAGGACTCCATTTTAGATTCTGATGGCAGAAAACTCCTGCCTTTCAACAATTTTCATAGTGTTTTTCTGGCTAGCAAGAACATCCCTTGGTGTCAGATATATGATTCTGATTTTAGCCAATGCTTCTGCTATACATACTTTAACAGTTTCTGGTTTTACAATTTTTGTACTGGTTTTTCCTTGGTTTAATTGACCTTATCCCAAACAATACACAAACTGCAAGAAGTCAAGGTATACATTTTATTAAATATAATAACATATAAAATATTGGTTTAAGATTGTGTTGGGGCAAATGGCTATAATTTTGGAAAACATCTGAAATTAGAATAAAGATAAAAAGGGAATGCAGAGCTTTGAAAAGTTACTTTTTAGACTGCAACTTCTTGAATCCCAAGAAGTTGGGATTCCCCTCAAAAAGTAACCCCCTAACCCAAATAGGTGAGGGACCCTGTGTAAAAGTCAAATCTTCTTTTACTTTCTGCTCTTAGCTGGTAAAAGGATAAGGATTTTATTAAGTGCCCTAACGCAGGTGACAGCGGGGGATTCACTGGACATCACGGCAAATCTGTGGGGCAGTGGGGGACTCCATTTCCCAATGCCCCACATCACTCGCAGCAATGCCTTTCCCATCACACAGGAGGAAGCATTTCTGCCCGTTTTCTCTCTGTGCTGTCCTTATTGCTGGCAACAAGAACACAGGAAGCTTCCTGTGTTCTCCTTGCTCCATCACAGGATGCTTCCAGTACAGTTCCAAGATGGAGCTCTACCAGAAGTAGCTTTGCATCGTTTGATAGGATCCAGCAAGCTGTGTCCCTGTACTACACTGGAAGTGTGTTAGGATGGGTAAGAAAACCTGTATGATGAAGTGGTAACTGAATTGATGGAGTATAGGGCACACTTGCATAATACATTTTAAGCAACCACTGGGTAATCTTGGTAAGTCACACAATGGAGGAAGGCAACTCTCTCCCCCCCCCCCCAAAGATCCTACCAAGAAAACCTAACGATAGCCATAAGTCAGAAATTTAAAGGTGCATAACAACAGTAAACAAAACGTTGTTAAAGATTAGGAAAATGCCATGATGAAACTTTTAGGGCCCATGGATATACATGAAAATAATTTATGAATATATTTCTTTAAGTAGACGAGAAAAAGCACAAACAGTGGAATCTCTGAATCCACAGGGATTGATTTTGGATGGCAAAAGCCATATATATGTCACTGTATCCATGATTTCAGGACCACAACAATTCACAGTGAGTTGAAACTGAGGATTATGAGGCCCCACTATATTTGTTTCTGCAAATGAGTTCTCAAACTCATTGCTCTAGTTTTTCCAGATAGCTAACAGAAAATGTCTAGTGCAGGGGTCCTCAAACTTGATTGATGGTCCCTCAGACTATAGGGGTGGTGGTGGTGGGGGAGACATTATAATTTGGGGAAAAAAGAGTTAATTGGTATGCACACTCCACATATCTTATTTACAGTGCAAAAGTGAGAAAGAAGCATTGCTTACTTAGACCTCCAAAAAGTCCCATGCCAAAGACCCTTGCGCAAATTAATTAAGATTGGTAGGGATTTTATTTTGTCCATCAATGAGCCTCTTCTTCAAAAGAATAAAGCTGCAGAAATTTACTCTTTTGGATTGCCCAAATCCTGTGTCATAAGCCTTACTAACAACAATACATAAAGCAACAACAAAAAGCAGAGAGAGAAAGACAAGACAAAAAAAAAATACCAAAAGAAGAAAGAAATACGAATGATTAAAGAGACTCCCAAATTTTTCTTCAACAGTGTTTAGCCTCCATTGATTTATAAGAACCTTCAACAATTCTCTCATATCTTATATCATCCTTTTCTAATAATAATAATAATAATAATAATAATAATAATAATAATAATGTATTGCTTTAAAAGTGCTTTACATATGTTCAGTAAAAATATCAATAAGCTTTATTAATAATCCTCTGATTTTAGTATTACTCAAATCCTTAGCTAAAAACACTTTGCCTGTGAAATATATACACTTCTGTTAAATTAGTTAAACTATCTGCTTTAGTTTCACGTGAAGCATTAATCTATCAATCAATCTGTCATAACCTTAGCTGTGTTATCAAACCATCCAAGTATTTTTCTTTTTAAAGCTGTCCTTAGGTAATACTCTACACACTGCACTCTCATATTCCTATCATATCTAAATATATTAATCACCCTTAATCATCTTTTTAATTAATTACTTAAATTAACATATTTTATTGCATGCCCATTTCCTTTCTACTAAATCACCATCAAACAATGATCTCCATATTAATGCCTTAAACCAGAAAAGTAAATCCTTATTTCTTTACTCTTTTCTACTTTAATTTCACCTTTGGTTTTCTGCCAGACATTTGCAGTTTTACATTATTCAGGAAGTAATACTAAACATGAAAGGGAAACATTCTTCCATGAGGAATATTGTCATTCGTTATCCTTTTTGTCTTCATTTTTTCCTTTCCTAAAATCTAATTAACTACCAAATGTCATCTTTTTCTTTCCAAAGACTTGCCTATATGCCATTCCACCCTCTGTAGGCACTCTTGTTCATATTGCCATTACATCCAGTATTCTTTCTGGGTAAGTCTTTCAGAATCATTTCTAAAACTCCATGGCCATCTCATTTTTGCCCCCAAATCTCCATTTGAAGTTATTTCTTTATACAGTACTACCAACTGACTTTTCGGTCCTCCTCTCCCATCTGAAATCAAGTTGATTTCTCTCATTTTCCCATTGCATTGTCCAAATTCTTTACTTCCATTCAACCATTAGGTGGGTTTTCATCACTTTACATTCATCCATTATCGCTTGCCAAATCACTAAATCATAATAATCTCCCAAGGGTTGCATCTTTGCCATTCTTCGATTAAGGAAAACCTCCATTATAGTGTAACAATGGCACAGCCTGGCATTTAGATTATCTTGTTAAGATTGCTGTCAGTGGAAGACTGCTGTCAGCTGAAATTATTCCACTTTCTCAAAACAAATCAGTCTTTTATCTTTAATTTTTTTTACATCAAAGTGTGCAAGAATCAATCAATCAAACAATCTTCCAATTGTATGCAGAACACATCATGTGATGTGCAGGGCTTGATGAATCCAAAGTTGGAGTTAAAATTGCTGGAAGAAACATTAACAACCTTAGATATGTAGATGATACCACTTCGATAGTCAAAAGCGAGGAGGAGCTAAGGAGCCTTATCACCAAGGTGAAAGAAGACAGTGCAAAAGCTGGGTTGCAGCTAAACATTAAAAGATTATGGCAACAAGAATGATTGACAACTGGGAAATAGAGGGAGAAAACGTGGAGGTAGTGACAGACTTTGTATTTCTAGGTGCAAACATTACTGCAGATGCAGACTGCAGCCAGGAAATCAGAAGACATTTACTTCTGGGTAGGAGAGCAATGACCAATCTCGATAAAATAGTGAAGAGTAGAGACATCACACTGGCAACGAAGATCCACATAGTCAAAGCAATGGTATTCCCCATAGACACCTATGGATGTGGACCATAAGGAAGGCTGAGCGAAGGAACTATGGTGCTGGAGGAAAATTCTGAGAGTGCCTTGGACTACAAGAAGATCAAACCAGTCCATACTCCAGGAAATAAAGCCTGACTGCTCATTGGAGGGAAAGATATTAGATGCAAAGATGAAGTACTTTGGCTACTTCATGAGAAGACAGGAAAGCTTGGAGAAGACAATTATGCTGAGGAAAATGGAAGGAAAAAGGAAGAGGGGCCAACCAAGGGCAAGATGGATGGATGGTATCCTTGAAGTGACTAGCTTGACTCTGAAGGAGCTGGGGAGGTGACGGCCGACAGGGAGCTCTGGTGTGGGCTGGTCCATGAAGTCGGAAGTGACTGAACAAATAAACATCATCAACAACGATGTTTTAAAAAGTTACTTTCCTCATTTCACGTAACTATTTCCTTTATGCACTTAAGAATGTTACATTGTTCTTCCCCTTTTTAGCAGTTTTGTTAAACCTTCCACTTTCAATCTTCAATCATAAAGCTTTTTTAAGAGTAATTCTTAACATCTCAAATGTCTGTATGAAAGACAGGAAACTCACCAAAGTACCAATGTCACCACTGGGTTGAGAATTTCTTTCAATCCCTTAAATCCAGATGTTAATGTAGTTTCAAAATGAGGGAGTAGTTACTGGCTTTGGTTCCATTAAGGCTTGCATGCAATGGGATAAGTTTGGTGGATTCATTCCATGGTCTCTCTCACTTTGCTCCTAATTGGTTGAAACAAGCCCAGAGAGCTAGGTGAAGTTTTCAGACTCTTGTGGATGGTCTCCTCACTTCCCCTTGTAAGATTATAATATTTTCTCTTTAAATCACAACATGGATGGAGATGCATCTAACACAATCTTGAAAAAGTTACTCTCTGGAATAAAATTCCCCAAATTTCCTCAGCCAGATGGTTTCAGATCCAGACATCGAATGACCTGATTGTCAACCTATGACAACCCACATCCAGCGTGCTTGCTGAGTTCAACTTGGATAGCAGAAATGGGAAGCCACGTGGGTGGATGCCCTTGTATGATTGCCCTGCCACCTAGGGAGTGGTGTGAAGCCCTCCACCCCCAAAACTGAGTAAAGCTTCATTTCTCATACTCGAGGGACCCTTATGTCCCGTCCCCCCCCCCCCCCCCCGCCACAACTGCCTGAGAGGCTGCTCATTTTTCCCTAATTGAATCTGAATCACATTTTAAAACTGTTCACAAACATTGGGACATCATGTTTAGCAAATCTATTACCTTGTAATGCAATAACCAAGGATGTCCAAAGAACTTCTAACTGGCTAAGACTCAAAAGAGACATACACAAAAAGTGTAAAAAGAGAGAAATCACCAAAGAAGAATTCAAACAAATAACCAACTCCTGTAGAGAAAAGTTTAACAAGTCAAAGCACAAAACAAACTCATTAAAAACAATTAAGTTCTTATTTGCTTATGTCAGTAGAAAAGGGAAAAAACAAGGCAGCAATAGGGCCTCTGCAAGGAGAAGATGGGGTAATGCTGACAGAGGATAGAGAAATGTCAGAGTGACTTAATGCTTTCTTTGCCTCAAACAAAAAGAAAGTCATCCTCAACTTCAGTAAGATGGAGTGCATGAAGGATTGGGGGAAATCCAACCCCAAATAGGGAAGTAACTCATCCAGGAATACCTGGCTGCTTTAAACAAATTCAAGTCCCCAGGGACAGATCAACTACATTCAAGAGTATTGAGGGAACAAGTGGAAGTCATTTTGGAACCACTGGCAATCATCTTTGAGAGTGCTTGGTGAATGGGAGAGGTCTCGACACATTGGAGGAGGGCAAATGTGGTCCCTATCTTCAAGAAGGGAGAAAAGGATGACCCAAACAATTACCATCCAGTCAGCCTCACATCAATACTGGGCAAGATTCTGGAAAAGATCATTAAGGAAGTGGTCTGCAAACATTTAGAAATGAATGTGGTCATTCCTAACAGTCAACATGGATATATCAAAAACAAGTCATGCCAGACTAATCTGATTTCTTTTTTCGATAGGGTTACAAGCTGGGTAGATCCAGGGAATGCCTGTGGATGTAGCGTATCTGAATTTCAGTAAGGACTCCAACAAAGTCCCCATGACCTTCTGTCAAACAAAATGTGGGCTTGGCAAAACTACGGTTAGGTGGATCTGTAATTGTTTAAGTGAATAATCCCAGAGGGTACTCACCAATGCTTCCTCTTCATACTGGAAAGAAGTGACAAGTAGTGCCGCAGGGTTCTGTCCTGGGCCCGGTCCTGTTCAACATTGTTATTAATGACTTAGATGAAGGGTTAGAAGACATGATCATCAAGTTTGCAGATGACATGAAATGTGATTTTGGCCTGCATAAATACAGAGAAGTCATGCTACCCCTCTATTATGCCTTAGTCAGACAATGCCTGGAATACTGTGTCCAATTCTGGGCACTGCAACTGAAAGGAGACAAGCTGGAATGTGTCCAGAGGAGGGTGACTAAAATGATGAAGAGTCTGGAGAACAAGTCCTATGAGGAGTGGTTTAAAGAGCTGGGCATGTTTAGCCTGCAGAAAAGAAGGCTGAGAGGAGACATAATGGCCATGTATAAATATGTGAGAGGAAGTCATAGGGAGGAGGGAGCAAGCTTGTTTTCTGCTGCCCTGGAGACTAGGACATGGAACAATGGCTTCAAACTACAGAAAAGGAGATTCCATCTGAATATTAGGAAGAACTGTGAGAGCTGTTTAGCAGTGGAACTCTCTGCCCCAGAGTGTGGTGGAGGCTCCTTCTTTGAAGGCTTTTAAGCAGAAACTGGATTGCTATCTATCAGGGTGCTTTGAATGCAATTTTCCTGCTTCTTGGCAGGGGGTTGGATGGCCCACGAGGTATCTTCCAACTCTAGGATCATATGATTCTATGATCTTCAGGCATAGGGAGCGGTTTAGTAAATGCCCAGAGAATAAGTCTGAGTGAAGCTTTCTGCCAGAATATTCAAGTTCCTCTTTCTAGCTGCCCTTTCCTGGGTGTTCTCCCTAATATATAATCTTTGCATGACCTCTTTTGAAGAAGACAGTCATTTATACTAAATTGCACCATCCAGGGATGCTCTCTTTGCCACAACTTGCAAAGCTTTCTCCGTGGTAATCTGAGAACATACCAACGCATCATTCCTGAAAATCTCATCTTCTTTAAAAAGCAATTTTCTAATCCTTGTGATTGAGGCCAGAAGTCACAAGAGATCTGAAACCTAATCTTAAAAGATTGAAGTATGACTGGAAAAGATTTATAGTGGTCAGGCTGTGAGAGAAAAGTGCCCTATGGGAAGCTTCACTCCACCCCATGATTTGCAGAAGAATAAATGATTAAAGATTAAATTATTAAAGAAAAATATGGAGTTGCATATTTTCCATGATGAATGCTTGCCTTAGAATCCTACTTTTGTTCCTACAGATATCCTGGGTTAGTCAGCCAGATAATTTTGACATGTGTGTATAGAGTCCAGCATGGACATATTTTACAAAGCAGAGCCAAACAGCTCTATACTGGGCAGCCAGAGATCTGTTTCACCACATTGAAAAGCTGTAAATAATTACTGGGTGGAATTTCAACTAAATAGTACATCTGAGAAGAACTCAGTGAGCCATACTTGCAAACAGCTTAATGCAATACTGATGGTGAACTGTGTTGGATCCAAAACAGAGATGACAAGACACACATTGTCTGATGTCCTAAATTTGCAGATACAGTTATAATGACCCTACAGGGAACAAGATGTGCAGAGAGACAATAAAATTGAAGGGAGAAGAATGAGTTGAATTTAGGTGAATTTGGGTGCAAGCAATGAACAGCAACAGAACAGTTCTATTTCTATAACTTAAGAAAGCAGATGTGTGATCTTGGATATTTTCCACATGCGCTTAAAAGAAGAGATGGCTTGAAATGTCTAGCCTGGCTGAAATATTTCAATGTGTTTTTCAGTACATACTTTACAGAAGGCAGATGAGGCTAAAAATAAGTTTCTGATGCCAGGCGGAGATGTTTCTAATGTTCTGCAGAAATTATGAGACTGACCAATTTGTCTTTCATATGATCCTACTTTCATTATGTGTCTGAATACAAGTTGCCGAGGGTCACAAGGCTGAGATCATAGCATCAAAGAGTTGGAAGAGACCTGATGGGCCATCCAGTCCAACCCCCTGCCAAGAAGCAGGAATATTGCATTCAAATCACCCCTGACAGATGGCCATCCAGCCTCTGTTTAAAAGCTTCCAAAGAAGGAGCCTCCACCACACTCTGGGGCAGAGAGTTCCACTGCTGAACGGCTCTCACAGTCAGGAAGTTCTTCCTCATGTTCAGATGGAATCTCCTTTCTTGTAGTTTGAGGCCATTGTTCCACGTCCTAGTCTCCAGGGAAGCAGAAAACAAGCTTGCTCCCTCCTCCCTGTGACTTCCTTTCACATATTTATACATGGCTATTATATCTCCTCTCAGCCTTCTCTTCTGCAGGCTTGTCAATATCTCTCTTGAATTGTGGTGCCCAGAATTGGACGCAATATTCCAGGTGCGGTCTGACCAAAGTGGAATATAAGGGTAGCATTACTTCCCTAGATCTAGACACTATGCTTCTATTGATGCGGGCCAAAATCCCATTGGCTTTTTTTTTTGCCATCACATAACATTGTTGGCTCATTTTTAGACAACCCATAGACACAGAGGGAAAAACAGCACCCTTATAGATGACAACATTAAGGCCAATTGCTTCTGCCCGGCTTTTATTGGTAGTCATTCATAATATTAAATTCCCGAGTTTCCTGCTGCAGCTTAATAGTCATCATCATCGTTTATTTTAAAATATAACAAAATCCAAAATTGTGAAAATCTTGTTAAGCCAGCTATAAATCATAAAACACATCATGGAAGCTTTTGAAGCTTCACTGGCTTCTTTATCTGACAGTAATGTCAAAAATCACAGACTGGAAGAAGAGTGATGAATCTAGAGACATAAGTTTATATATTTTGGTTTTTGGTCTATGTATGGTTGTGAAAACTGCACTATGAAGCTGGAGAGGAGTTCTATGTATACTGTAGACCAGGGGTCCACAAACTTTTTAAACAGAGGGCCAGGTCACAATCCCTCAAACTGTTGGAGGGCCAGATTATAATTTAGAAAAAAAATGAATTAATTCCTATGCATGCTGCACATATCTTATTTGTAGTGTAAAAACTCTTAAAACAATACAATAATTACAATGAGGAACCATGTTAACAAATATAAACTTATTAGTATTTCAATGGGAAATGTGGGCCTGCTTTTGGCTGATGTTATGTGCTTTCAAGTCATTTCAGACTTAGGTTGACCCTGAGCGAGGGCCAGGTAAATGACTTTGGAGGGCCGCATCTGGCCCCCGGGCCTTAGTTTGAAGACCCCTGCTGTAGACTGTTAAAAAGTCCTTAGAAGCCAAGATGACTAAAATGGTCATATCAACAGTAGACATGATTCACTAGAAAAGACAATCATGCTTGGTATGGTAGAAAACAGTAGGAAAATAGGAGACTATGTTTCAGATGGATAGACTGAATCAAGTAAGCTGTGGGCTTGAAGGAGCCTCTGGTGGCGCAGTGGGTTAAAATGCTGAGCTGCTGAACTTGCTGACCAAAAGGTCACAGGTTTGAATCTGGGGAGTGGGGTGAGCTCCCACTGTTAGCCCAACTTCTGCCAACTTAGCAGTTTGAAAACATGCAAATGTGAGTAGATTAATAAGTACCGCTCCAGCACGAAGGTAACAGCGCTCCATGAAGTCATGCTGGCCACATGACCTTGGAGGTGTCTACGGACAATGCTGGCTCTTCGACTTAGAAATGGAGATGAGCAACAACCCCCAGAGTTGGACACGACTGGACTTAATGTCAGGGAAAAACCTTTACCTTTACTATGGGCTCCAATCTGCAAGATGTGAACAGAACTGTTGAGGATACACTAACTTGGAGGTCTCTGATTCATAAGATCACCAAAAGTCAGAGTGAACTTAATGGCAGTTAACAGTAAGGTTTTTTGGGTTTTTTTAGGATTAAAATACAATTAAATAAGATACCATTAATTGTACCATCAATACTTTAAATATATATCAAATCATTTAAAACTGTGTGACACAAAGCTGGGAACTGATCACATAACGATTTAGTCACCAAGTGCTTCAAATTTAAAAATCTTCACTATTGAATAATTACAGTTTTATTTATGATAATGCGCTGGCATACTATTGGATCTGGGAGCTAAGAATGATGAGGGGCTTAAAGACACCTGGGATCTGAGAGGAGAAGCCAAGTTCAGAGATTGGTTTTAAAGATACTTTATATGACTTTCCTAAACATAACTCAACAGCTTTTGACCAAAAACAGTTTAAAATAGCTGTTTCTTAAGCGTCCACTGCTCTGCTAAGCACACATAGGCCTTGGATAGTGGAAGAGAGGCGGGGTTGATACAAATAAATGATTTTAAATGAAATTGTGTTCCTAATTTCTAAGCCAAGTTATTAAGCTGTCCATATTCCCACCCATATCGGTAATAGTTTTTCCATCTGGAAATAGGGGAAAGGGAATTAGAGCTTTCATATGTTCAAAAGGTCTGATACCCTTCTGAAGTGAGCATCATGCTGTTCACCAGTCACTACATATAAGCATCAAGTAAGATGTTCAATACCACAAAGATTCATATTCTTTTTCTTAGTAAGTCTGTGGGTTCTGCATGCAGACTTCTTGATTCTTGGTGATGGAAGCCTAACCTGGAGACATCACTGCTGGTTTCTTTTTAACATGAACATTGTGGGTGAGAAAGATATGCCTCAGGTCACACAATGCCACCTCAGTCCTCATGCTTTTAATTGGCACTTTCTAAATATGACGAAAGCAAGTGTTGCCTGTGACATCATGACTAGTAGGTTGCAGTGTAATCATATGAGACAGGCTTGCAAGTGCTGTGATTTTATTTTTCAGGAACAAAAGATGGTATATATTTTTATCAATTTAGATCTATGTACAATAGTTAAGCAAAACAGATCATAATACAATACAAACACACATCCTATCTATGCTACTATACTACAAACTAGTAAAAGTACTACCAAAAAGTACACACGTAACATGAAAGGAAAAAAGAAATTTTAAAAAGAAAGTTAAAATTACTTTCAATTTTGCTTCCAGTTGTATAACAATATAACAATACATTAATATATAATACATCTATATAAATAAAAATCTAATGTACATAACTCAAAAACCGCTGGACAAATTGACACCAAATTTGGACACTTGTTGGCCTATCAGGCCAACAAGTGACCATCACTCATAAAAACAGCAAAAACACAGCAGAAGAGGCTTAAAAAGCCAAAAAAACAAAAATACATTATAACGCATGCGCAAAACCACACATATGTATGCAAACACATATATACACAGACTTGGCCACAGCAACGTGTGGCAGGGGATGGCTAGTTAATTATATAATAATACATTAAAATATAATACATTAATTATATAATTATATAATAATACATTAATTATAAAGATATAATACATTAACATATAATACATTTTTATAATTATATAATATGATTATTATAATCATATAATACATAATATAATAATACATTAAGAGTACATTAAATTAATAATAATATAATAATACATTCAACTCCCCCTATATTCATATTAGATTTCATCTAATATAATCAGTCCTCTACATTTGTTGTGGTTAGGGACTCAGGGCCCCCCTGAAAGTGGGGAAATGTGATTTGAAAAATGAATATCTTTTACACTTCTCTAGGAATCTCTAGATCCTTCAGTGCACCTCTATGGTCAACTTCTGCCAAACCATGGAATCACCCTGGAGGACCTATAAATGCCTAGGTCCTTCAGCACAACTCTGTGATATAGGTTGACTAGAGATTTACAAATTCCTCGGGAGAGATATTAATCAAATCTGTGAGTAATCAAATCTGCAAATGTGAAACTCACAAATGTGGTGAGCCAACTATATGTATTAATTTGAGTTCTTTGATCTAATTCTTAATATTTGTGATATTGATGCTAGAATACATAGGTATCCCATCATTTTATAGGGCTACATGACCCATAGCAGCTGTGTTTGCTGAATTATCAGTTTCCAGTACAAGCAAGTCCCGATATCAAATCTCTCCTTTGTCACAGCCTCAGTAGATAACTTTGGAGAAACTGCAATCTCTCAGCCTTAAACCAAATTGGGGGGGGGGGGGGGGTGCGTGGGAAGATAAACTTAATCTTGAGATAATGCTGACCTTGTTGTTGCTGCTGTGTGCCTTCAAGTTGCTTCTGATCTATGGCAATATTAGGATTTTCTTAATAAAATACATTTAGAGTGGGTTTACCATTGTTTTCCTCTGAGGATGAGAGACTGTGACTTACTAAGGTCACCAGTGGGTTCCCATGGCTAAGCAGGGAATTAAAACCTGTTCTTCTCAAGTCCTAGGATGCATCTATACTATATAATTAATTCAGTTTGATACCACTTTAACTGCCATGACTCAATGCTATGGAATTATGAGAGATCTAGTTTTATAGAGTCCTTAGCTTTCTTTGCTTTATCAAACTAAAACTCTCAGGACTCCATAACATTAGGCATGGCAATTTAAGTGGTGTCAATTTGCATTTATTTGACAGTGTAGATGCACCCCTAATCCAACTCTTAAACCACCACACTTTATTGGCTCTCAGTGATGGCTTATTTTATAGTATTTTTGTAAAGATTAATTTATGTCACACGCAACAAGTCATATTGAAACCCCCATAATTCCTATGTATTCTTTTAAAACAGTTGGTGTGTGGGAAGAGAGGAGGAACAGGATGAATTTCAAGCATTGATTCAAAATGACCAGACAAATCTTTGGCTTCAGGTCTCTTGTCATCACTATATTTGTCCTGCAAACTTCAGCAACCTTTATATATAGATAGAACAGCATTTCCCTAAGGGCAGGAAAACAGCAGCCAGCTTGTCCCTTTGTAGAGGGCAGCGTGACCAGCACACATGTTAACCTATAATGGTACATTCCTTCTAAAAGCATCATCGTCCACATAAATAGACTGCAGAACAAAGAGAAGCACTGATGAGAATGACTCTTCCCAGTTGAAAACCAAAATCAGATTTTTCATTCCCTTTCATGATCCAGCTATTACAGCTTGCACTTTATGAAGTCTTCAGTCTGCAATCCTGTCAGCAATCATAGTGATAATAAAGTAAAAGGGTACAACAATAGATTATGTGGATGCTGGATTGAGTACATGGGGCAGAGGAGATGTCTTCTTCTGTTGGAATAAGGTGTGGTCCTCTGCAAATTTTGATCGTTACAACAATCCATCTTCCTTGTTAGAATTTCTTGTTAGAATATATAGCCACTAGGCAAAACAGTTTATTACATGGCTCTTCAAATAATAACACTTAGAGGGTATGCATGCATGTGTGGGAGCATGGGAGTAGTACTAATTGGTCATGTCTGAGAGTGTCAAGTGAATATCTGTCTACCAAACCAGCTTTTTTTGTTGTGTCAGATGCGAATGCAAGTTGTTTCTGGTGTGAAAGAATTGGCCATCTGTAAGGATGTTGTCCAGGGGATACCCAGATGTTTTGATGTTTTACCACCCTTGTAGGAGGCTTCCCTCATGTCCCCGCATGGAGAGCTGGAGCTGATAGAGGGAGCTCATCCGCACTCTTCCCGGATTTGAACCTCCGACCTGTCGGTCTTCAGCCCTGCTGGCACAGGGGTTTAACCCACTGTGCTACCGGGGGCTTCTGAAAGCCAGCTGACCTTGCAGTTTAGTATAACAGTTGTCACACTGTGGTGAAGATGGCTGTGAAACTCATAAATTCCACTAAAGAGGTACAGCTTTTTGTGGGCAAAAGATGTGATGAGAGCACAAATTCATCTCCACATGTGCGCTCAGTATGGGGATAAAGTTATCGCTCGTATAATATATAATCTGGATTTAGCACCATCTGATTTTCACCTTTGTGGACTACTCAAAGAAGCTTTAAGGTGAAGAAGATTTTCATGTGATGATGTTTTGAATGCAGCAGTGCATCAGTGGCTATACACTCAACCAATAAACATTTTTTTTCTGATGGCATTAAAAAGTTGGTATGAAAAAGTTGGTATGAAAGTTGGAAAAATACATCACAAAGGAGAGGGACTATGTAGAAAAGTGATGTACTTAGTTTTTGAAATTCTTAATAAATAGAGTTTTTGAAAGTGCAGAAACATTTTGGAGAACTCTTGTGCAATATTCTCTTTCTCTAGGACTCATTGAATATCTATATATTGATATAGATATAAACACACAGTCATCTCTTCACATCTGCAGTTTTGACTTTGTGAATTGTGTATTCACAATTGTTTTTATTAAAATGTTATCTCTATAAATCTCTAGATCCTCTAATGTGCCTGTGTGCTCAAAGTTTTCTGGTCATGCCGGAAGATGTAGACCCCATATACACTGCCGTGTAATTTCATTTGAAACAGCATTATATGGTTATTGTAGACTCATATAATGCAATTCAGTGTGGTGTATGTAAATTCAGCTCTTGCAAAATCAAGTCGAAAGAAAAGAAAAAGAATAACTTTTACTCTTCATGTACAAATGGAAATCACAGGTCAGAGACTTTATACAATATGACATCTCTTTCTTTTGACATGAAATATTTTCTTTGAAAATGACCTTTTTCCCTGTGAATCACAGGGAAGTCTTATCATAACATAACTTGCGGTTTCCTTTGCATTTTGGCCCATGATTCATAAAGTCACTTGGAGTTTTACACTGAAACTAATTTAAAGAGTGTGACTGAACTGTGCTAGTAATCCAACACGTTACCCAAAAAGAATTCTGCAAATGAAATTTGCACTTCTAACTTTGTTTTTACTAGTGAATTTTGCTTGCATAATTTTTGAGGAAAAGTCAATGCAGATGTTACTTTTTATTGGCAGAGCCACAAGAAAAAACGAATCACTGTCCAAATATTTCTGTGGCTAAGTGGTGGTTTTCAAACTTCTTAGATATTGACTGGTCTTCTGAAGAAACCCTGAACATATGCTATAGAAACCTAGAACGTGTTTTGGTATTTGTCACAACTGCTAATTGCTTCAATTGGGGAAACATTTTTGAACATAACCAGTGCTTACAAACATGGATCAGGTTGGGGAAAAAAATCTCTCACCGATTTGCTCATATTCCAACTAACTGTTAGAACTACAACTCAATTTTAGGAGGAAATGCAAGGATGTGAGCTTAGGTCGATGCATGTTAGACCTAACAACTCCCTTGGCAGTCTGTAAAATGAGATTCATGTATGTCCATCAATCCAGCATACCCCTCTAAAGCATGAATTTTGTCTGATAAATATTTTAGCAGTTTATTTTACTTCAGATCTTGAGTCCTGTCAGGTTTTGACGTTTCCTCTGTAGGCTCCTCCCTTCCTTTTGCCACTTCATTATTGCTCCCATTAAAAAAAAATAGCATTGGCTGTTAACCGAGGTTTCTCTTATATCCGGTAACTCTGGGAATGTATCCCCAGTAGATATAGGGGGTCTTGCACTAGAACAGTAATGTTGGTGTACAACTCTTCACTAAGTTGTTTCAGCAAGCCTAATAAACTCCATTTTGACAATAGCTGACATCTCCTCATGGCCTGTATTGTTTGCTGACTGTTGTCATTTGTGCTATGTTTGAAATGCTGTAACTACAATATTTTGTGCTCAGTGCCAACAAGTGGATGCTATGGTTACATATAGTACCAGACCTGAGAAATATCTTTCAAAAACCAGTTTTGACTACTTTCTGTGCTCGTCACATAGACCTCAGATAAAGAATCATGGCATATGTATTAGAGATTGCTCATGCACATTTTGGACTTAATTCCATGCAGTCTTTTCCATGTTTTCTCTCTATTTCTCTATGCTGCTGAAATAGAGTCCTATGGAGTCCATCATATGATGCAAGGCTGATTCCAGTGGTTGCTTGTGGAAGTCCATTACAGCAGCACAGAGAAACGGAGAGAACACTGTGTTTTCAGGAGCTGGGCCCCAACAACAGAAGATGGAGAGAAGCTGGAGAGAAGCAGGGAAAGGTGGGAAAAGGGATGTCTGCCATCCCTGAAGACAGAAAGGCATGGGACATTGACAGCAGGGAACAAAAGAAGACAGTTCTCTCCGCTTTTGCCTGCTTTCATGTGATGAGGTCCTTAAGTCTTTGTCTGTATAGCTGCTTTGAGTCTCCTTGTGGAGAGAAAAAGCAGGGTATAAATCCACATAATAATAATAATAATAATAATAATAATAATACTCTGAAGTTCTATAAAATACTGGTAATTGAAATAAACCTTATCTATCTCAGCCAGTTGTATTTCAGGTTGGACTGAAAGCAATACTAGGGCTTGGTATTGCTTGTTTTCTATTTCCTTTCTGCTCAGTTTTAGGGCTCATCCTGGGTTTTTGTCCCATCAGGGAGGACACAGTATGGCTGATACCACAGTCCTATTTGAGAGTGATAGCAACAATAATAATAACAACAAAACAACCACAACAATAATAATAGCAAGTGATTCTCACACTCATTTTGAATGGAAAGGATCTGGAGTTTTAGATATTTCATAACCACACACCATCAAATATATCATGTGCATGGAGTGAGATGCACATAAAATTCCTCTATTTCACTCAGAGAGAATTGGTGACAAGAGTGTCTGTGCAATTATTGTTAGAATCTATCTGTCTTTCTCTTATGCAAAAGTGTGGATATTCATGTTCGAAAGCCTTTGAAATTTTGCCAGTATATAATCTGCAGTGAAATAAAAGAGAAAAGGAATGCAGCACAAAAGACCATCAAGTTTTCAAAATGCAATCTTCCTTTGAAAAGAGCAGAGAGAAATAACCACATTCAGCACTTCTTGCAATTGTTTCCCCACCCATTACACACCCCATTTTTATTCTCTCAATCTGGCCTTTTTCTTGATTTGTCTCCCCACCCCCTTTTCCCCCTTTTCTTTTTAAAAGATTTGTGTCTTCTTATTTTTAAATAAGATTGCAATTTAGGGATGGTTTTAGATTGTTGTGGTGATCAGAATGAAAGCAGCTCCCATGGAATTTATTTTTATAAACCTGGTTAAGATCAAGCATGATGGTCCAATTTTAGTTTATTAAAACTAAATCAGAAGATGTGTTTCCTTAGGTCTCTGGGGATGAGAAAATCCAGAAGTCTGTCTACTCAGTGCTGGGAAAATGCCATATCAATAAAAGGGGATTAAGTTAGGATTTGCCTTTTAAAAGGTTTCAGAGAAGATGAGGCAAATCATATTCAGCTCTATTCCAAAATCCAGGAAAATAACTCATTGTACATAATGTCACCATCCGTATAGAATTTAATGAAAAATGATGTAAGATTACTCCAGGTTATCTTGAAATCACCATATGATATTAAGTAGAAAGCAATACCTTTTCTTCAATAACCTCCATCAACCATTTTCCAAAATACATAGAAAAGAGCTGACTGTTGCATTTTTATGCTAAGGGGGGAGGAAAGATGGCCTGCAATCTGCATGCAGTCATATAACAGTCCCTTTAAAATGTGAGCACCTCAATGATGTCATGAGCGAAACCGTGAAGGGTCACCCAAGACGGGACGGTTGTGGCAGAGAGGTCAGATCAAGCGTGATCCCTGGGGAAGGCAATGGCAAACCACTCCAGTATCCTTGCCAAGAAAACTAAATGGACCAGTACAACCAGAGATATGTCGGTATGCCATTGGAAGATGGGACTCCCAGGTCGGAAGATGGCCAAAATGCTACTGGGGAGGAGCAGAGGATAAGTTCAACTAGCTCCAGATGTGATGACGCAGCTAGCTCAAAGCCGAAAGGAAGGCTAGCGGCCGGCGGTACTGGAGGTGAACGACGAATCCGATGCTCTAAAGATCAACACACCATAGGAACCTGGAATGTAAGATCTATGAGCCAGGGCAAATTGGATGTTGTTATTGGTGAGATGTCAAGACTAAGATAGACATTCTGGGGGTCAGCGAACTGAAATGGACTGGAATGGGCCACTTCACATCAGATGACCACCAGATCTACTACTGCGGACAAGAGGAACATCGAAGAAATGGAGTAGCCTTCATAATTAATAAGAAATTCGCTAAAGCGGTGCTTGGATACAACCTAAAAAATGACAGAATGATCTCAATTCGAGTGCAAGGAAAGCCTTTCAACATTACAGTGACCCAAATATACGCCCCAACCACAGCTGCTGAAGAAGCAGAAGTAGATCAGTTCTATGAGGATCTGCAGGACCTACTGGATAATACACCAAAAAGAGACATTATTTTCATTACAGGAGACTGGAATGCCAAGGTGGGAAGTCAAATGACAACTGGGATCACATGCAAGCATGGTCTGGGAGAACAAAATGAAGCGGGACGCAGGCTGATAGAATTTTGCCAGGAAAACTCGCTGTGTATAACGAATACTCTCTTCCAACAACCTAAAAGACGGCTTTACACATGGACCTCACCAAACGGTCAACACCGAAATCAGATTGACTACATCCTTTGCAGCCAAAGGTGGCGGACATCCATCCAGTCGGTGAAAACAAGACCTGGGGCTGACTGTAGCTCAGATCACGAACTTCTTATTGCCCAATTTAGAATAAAACTAAAGAGATCAGGGAAAATACACAGACCAGTTAGATATGATCTCACTAACATTCCTAGCGAATATACAGTGGAAGTGAAGAACAGATTTGAAGGACTAGATTTAGTAAACAGAGTCCCAGAAGAACTATGGACAAAAGTCCGCGACATTGTTCAGGAGGCGGCAACAAAGTACGTTCCAAAGAAAAAGAAAACCAAGAAGGCAAAATGGTTGTCTGCTGAGACCCTGGAAGTAGCCCAAGAAAGGAGGAAAGCAAAAGGAAACAGGGATAAGGGGAGATATGCCCAGTTAAATGCGCAATTCCAGAGGTTAGCCAGAAGAGATAAGGAACTATTTTTAAATAAGCAATGCATGGAAGTGGAAGAAGACAACAGAATAGGAAGGACAAGAGACCTCTTCCAGAAAATTAGAAACATTGGAGGTAAATTTCAGGCAAAAATGGGTATGATAAGAAACAAAGATGGCAGGGACCTAACAGAAGCTGAAGAGATCAAGAGAAGGTGGCGAGACTATACAGAAGATCTGTATAGGAAGGATAATAATATTGAGGATAGTTTTGATGGTGTGGTGAATGAATTAGAACCAGACATCCTGAGGAGTGAGGTTGAATGGGCCTTAAGAAGCATTGCTAACAACAAGGCAGCAGGAGACGACGGGATCCCAGCTGAACTGTTTAAAATCTTAAAAGATGATGCTGTCAAGGTGATGCATGCCATTTGCCAGCAAATATGGAAAACACAAGAATGGCCATCAGACTGGAAAAAATCAACTTATATCCCCATACCAAAAAAGGGAAATGCGAAAGACTGCTCAAACTTCCGTACAGTGGCCCTTATTTCTCATGCCAGTAAGGTAATGCTCAAGATCCTGCAAGGAAGACTCCACAATACATGGAGCGAGAGTTGCCAGATGTTCAAGCTGGGTTTAGAAAAGGCAGAGGAACGAGAGACCAGATTGCCAATATCCGCTGGATAATGGAGAAAGGCAGGGAGTTTCAGAAAAACATCTCCTTCTGCTTCATTGACTATTCTAAAGCCTTTGACTGTGTGGATCATAATAAATTGTGGCAAGTTCTTGGTGGGATGGGCATCCCAAGCCACCTTGTCTCTCTCCTGAGGAATCTGTACAAGGACCAAGTAGCAACAGTCAGAACTGACCACGGAACAACAGACTGGTTCAAGATTGGGAAAGGCGTACGGCAAGGCTGCATCCTCTCACCCAACCTTTGTAACTTGTATGCAGAACACATCATGCGATGTGCGGGGCTGGATGAATGCAAAGCTGGGGTGAAAATTGCTGGAAGAAACATTAACAACCTCAGATATGCAGATGACACCACTCTGATGGCCGAAAGCGAGGAGGAGCTGAGGAGCCTTCTAATCAAGGTGAAAGAAGAAAGCGCAAAAGCCGGGTTGCAGCTAAACGTCAAAAAAACCAAGATTATGGCAACAAGAATGATTGACAACTGGAAAATAGAGGGAGAAACCGTGGAAGCCGTGACAGACTTTGTATTTCTAGGTGCAAAGATTACTGCAGATGCAGACTGTAGCCAGGAAATCAGAAGACGCTTACTTCTTGGGAGGAGAGCAATGTCCAGTCTCGATAAAATAGTGAAGAGTAGAGACATCAGACTGGACAAAGAGCCGCCTAGTCAAAGCCATGGTATTCCCTGTAGTCACCTACGGATGTGAGAGCTGGACCTTAGGGAAGGCTGAGCGAAGGATAGATGCTTTTGAACTGTGGTGTTGGAGGAAAGTTCTGAGAGTGCCTTGGACTGCGAGAAGATCCAACCAGTCCACCTTCCAGGAAATAAAGCCCGACTGCTCAATGGAGGGAAAGATACTAGAGACAAAGTTGAAGTACTTTGGCCACATCATGAGGAGACAGGAAAGCCTAGAGAAGACAATTATGCTGGGGAAAGTGGAAGGCAAAAGGAAGAGGGGCCGACCAAGGGCAAGATGGATGGATGGCATCCTTGAAGTGACTGGACTGACCTTGAGGGAGCTGGGGGTGGTAACGGCTGACAGGGAGCTCTGGCGTAGGCTGGTCCATGAGGTCACGAAGAGTCGGAGACGACTGAACGAATGAACAACAACAATTCTTCTTTCGATCTATATCCCATTCTTCTCCAAAACTGGGACTTAAGGTGGTTTAAAATCACAGATAGCGTAAAACATACAAGAAGCTATGAGTAAAATAATATTAGTTTGATTAAAATAGTATTAAACCAAGTCATGGCACTTCTAATTTGTCTGAGGCACATCTATAATTGCTGGTGAAGGACTATCCTAAGATGTCAATGCTAACACATGATAATGAAGGAACTTGTGTTATCACAAGCAATAGCCCTTAAGGTCTTAAAATAGTAAGGTGACAAAAAGCAGCCTATATCATAAAGCAAGACATATATATATATCACATATGCTTTGGGTCCAGGTTAGCTACAGGATCATCTTCTCCTGTATAATCCACTTTGATCCACTAGGGAGCATCAACTCTAGCCAGCGAGAACCCAACTGATAACCATCACCCAGAAGACCTTTTCATGGGCTGCTTCAAGAATGCGGAATGACCTATCAGAAGAGATCCAATTTTGAACCATGGTTTTTGGATTTACATTCTATTGCTGCTGGGTTTTTTTTTTTTTTGGTGTACCATGTGTTTTGGTGTATGTAATTTAGGGTTCAATTCTGTCCTCCATGCTGTTTAACATTTACATGAAACCACTGGAAGAGATTTGGGGTTTTGGAGCTCAGTGTCAAATCTATGCGAATAACACCCAACTCTATTACTCCTTTCCACCTAATGCCAAGAATGCTGTCCTATGTCTGAACCAGTATTTGTCATCAGTGATGGACTGGATAAGTTGAAATTAAATACAGACAAGACATAGGTACTCCTGGTCAGTTGGAAGGCAGATCAGGCTGTGAGATTACAGCCTGTGTTGGAAGGGGTCGCACTCCCCCTCAAAACACAGGTCTGCAATCTGGGTGTGATCCTGGATCCTGAACCCCAGGTGTTGGCAGTGGCCAGGAGTGTATTCACACAACTAAAACTTCTGCACCAGCTGTGCCCATATCTTGAGATGCCACTCCTGGTCATGGTTGTCCATGCCTTAGTCACATCCTGTTTGGACTACTGCAACGGTCTCTATATGGGGCTGCCTTTGAAGATAGTTCAACCGGATGCTTCAACTGGTCCAGAAATCGGCAGCCAGATTACTAACTGAAACCCATATAGGGAAAGATCAACTCCCTTGTTGTGTCAGCTCCACTGACTGATAGTCTGCTTCCAGGCTAAATACAAAGTGCTGGTCATTACCTTTAAAACCCTAAATGGCTCGGGTCCAGGCTATTTGACAGATCACATCTCCTTGTACAAACCAGCTTGGGCACTGCGGTCAGCAGAGGAGGCCCTACTCTTGGTCCCACCCTCATCTCAAATGAGGCTGGTGGGAATGGCACCCTCTCTCCTCTCCTTCAAAAAACAACTGAAGACTCGCCTTTACTCATTAGCATATGGAAAGGAGGAGGATTAGACAATGAGAGATCACGTCTGGACCTTTGGTTGAGAACAATTGTATTTGGGCTCTGATAGCTCATGTTGGTCCAATAGTCATCACTGGACTCATAATCAACCTACACACCTTTGCGAACTTTAGTTGGTCTTCTGTAAATCAATGCAGATGCTTTATTGTTTAGGTGTTATGTCATTATATAAATTGTCACTCTCATAGAACTCTAGACTGTTTGTCTATCTAAAAATGCAGTAGGCATGTACATGTATAACTCTAGTAAGATCGTTATAACAGATACTACTTCAGACAATTTTCTAAGACCTTAAAGTCTAGCTAATAGCATTAGCTCCAGGATGATGATACTTGTCCTTAGTTTCCATAATCATGTTGATTTCAGCCTATTGCAGAATTCCATTTGTCCGTGATATTTTGTATGATTTGTTGATCTTTAAAAACATCCTCCTTCACATTCTTTAAGTGAAACTACAGCTGAAATGTAAACAATTTTTACAATAGTCTCATGAACTGGATAGGCTCAGTACCACATTTTCTCATTTAAAGTAGAAATAGCTGGCAATGCCTCTCTCAATTATGTTACAATTACATTTACCTGCAGATTGTTAACTGATCATAACTTCACCTTACCTAACTTTCATATGTCCCACTGTGGCTCTGGCTTCCCATCCAGGGACATGAGAGAAGCCTCCCACAAGGATGGTAAAACATCAAAACATCTGGGCGTCCCCTGGGCAAGGTCCTTGCAGAAGTGACTTACAGTTTCCAAGTCACTCCTACCATGGAAAAAACCTGTGTTGTTAGATGTATGTCAAAGAAACTATTCTTGTAATGTGCAGTGCAAATGTTGAATGGCATTTGGCAGAGTCCTTTGTGGCACCGGAGAAAAGTGCATAAAGTTTCAGGGTTTGTCTCTTTCATCCCCAGGAAGATCTAAGAAAGTTGTGTACATGTTGTGTACAGTTATGTTGAGCAACCCTTATATAGAATTCTAAAATTCAAAATACTCCAAAAATACTGCAGAATACAAATTTGTCCGCACGGGACACATTTGCTTTTTGAGGGTTCAGTGTACACAGACTTTGTTTCATGTCCAGAATGATTTAGATTTGGGTCCCATCTCCAAAATATCTCATTATGTACATGCAAGTATTTCAAATTCTAGTCTCTAGCATTACAAATAGGGGATCTTCAGGCTGTATTTTTAAAAATATGCTTTTCACTTATTTTGGAAAGATTTTTGAACTGAAAACAACCCACACACACTGTATTCATTTACCTAGACTGCTTCATTCTCCTCACCAAACACCTAATTGGTGGTTGGACAAACCAATATTTAAAATAATTGAGAGAGAAAACTGCCCCTCACCAAAAATGCCCACTTAGCAAACTAACATAACTAAATGAGTTGGGTTTTAGGGATCCTAGAGGGTGAAGGCCAAAGTGAAATAATCAATCCAATATGAGAAATCCAATTCTGCAGCAGTATTCCAGTAACAACATCCCTGAAATATAAATGCTTATGCTATTAGCCTAACCACAAATATCTCTCCAGCTTAAACATTCAAAGAAGCCGATTACAGTCTCCATCTCGGAAATGCTTTGTCCAGTAGTAGTGGCAGATTTGCAGTAGCAGCCATGAGTCAACTGCAATTAGACATTCTTGCTCTGTAAAGAGAAAATGATTTCACTGCTTTCTGTCTGCTGGAAGCCTTTATGAAACATAATCTTTTGGCAACATTTACTCTCCACACTCCTTCTCCCTTATCTTTTCTCATCACTAGAATCAGCAGGACCTCAACTGAAAGGTTGGATATTCAACAGTTGCTGCTGCTGTTGTTGCTGCTGTGTGTCTTTAAGTCATTTCTAAACTATGGTGACCTTAAGATGGGGATTTGTTTAAAGGATTTTGTCTTTGTCTTCCCCTGTGGCTTGGAAAATGAGACTTGCCCAAGATCACCCAGTGCATTTTAAAGATGATCAGGAATTTGAACCCTGGTAACGATGGTCTAGTTCAACTTCCAAACCATTACATCACACTGGCTTATATATTCATCAGCATTCCATACAAGTGAATTTTATTTTCCCAATTTTTTTGTGAGGAAAGGCCAGAGCTTTGAAGTAACTTTTTGGTCCTACCATTCCTAGAAACATGGTCATTGTCTGAACAATTCCAGGAGTCATGATCCAAAGGGAAACTTTGCAAATAGATACAAGACAAGTTTCAGCCTGAATCTAATACAAGAAATTTTTCAGAGAGAAACTTGGCAACAACCAAGTTGGGGGAAATTGTAACCTAGTAAAAAAATTACATGGAATTGGGCACATCTCCAAACTTGAAGGAAGTGACTGCATGGAGTTGGAAGTTTTTGAGAAATATAGGCAAAAGCAGCTTTTCATGCTTAGTTAGAGTAAAGGCATGGAGTGGGAGGTGGAATTATTCTTCTTGGTCCTGTTTATATTCACCCTGCTTGCCCGAGTCATACCTCTCACCTTCTGCATATTCATAGAAAGGTGAGAATGTCATATGTACAGAGTAAATGAATAGACTTGTATAGTATATTGTGTGGACTATGACCCACAAAATTCCTGATTATTGTCATTGTTGGCTGGTGCTGGTGGAAGCCGGAATCTAACAACAGCTGGGAACGTGGTTCCTTGTTTCATGCATGAGTTCTTCCACTGGAATGGGGAGATTATCGCACATGGCTGTTAACACAGGTTTGAAGCTCCCCAGACACAGCTGGAATTGCTTACCATCACATGATATTGTTCTAAGCCAGTGTTTCTCAACCTGTGGGTCCCCATGTGTTTTGGCCTACAACTCCCAGAAATCCCATCCAGTTTACGAGCTGTTGGGATTTCTGGGAGTTGAAGGCCAAAACATCTGGGGACCCATAGGTTGAGAACCACTGTTCTTATCCCACCTCTGCAACTCATATTTATTTCGTATATTTCTATCCTGCCCTTCTCCACACAAAGAGCATTTTCAAAAACAGTGAATTTCTGTTTTGAGGTAGCTATAAACACTTTGAATCTGTGTACTAAGTGTTTTTGGGTGTGTGGTAATCCAAAAGTGCTTCAGCAGTGAATTTGAGAACTGTGATGGGTCATTGTGGGCATGTTGGGAGCTTCACTGAACTGCTTCATTTCTCTGTCTCCATAGTGGTAGCCATTTTACTTCTAGTGAGCAGATAGAGAGGAGTTTTGACTGCAAAGCTATAAGTGGCTTCTTTTACCCAATTCACTTCCTTTTTAAAAATGTTGAATTCACAAAACTTTGAAATTTTGCTGCTAATTACAGGCATTTTAAGAGATTTCCCCTCTTGATTAGGCACCTCCATACCTTTTCTATATATTTTTTGGTTCTTTTGCAGCATTGTGTTAGAACTGAGCTTCTGCAAATTGCAGCTTGTGTAGGCTTGGCAGAATGCACAAATCAGGGAAAGGCTAGTCATTGCAAAATACATATTTCCTTTTTATTAATATTTAAAATGTATAAAGAGATAGTTCTTGTGAAAGTTTTTAATTTCAAAACCCCAGCCTCATGAATTTATGGGCTTGCACAATTCTTCCAGGAAAAAAATGGGTGGGGGTGGGTGGATGAATCGGAAATTCACAGTTTGGGGAAAGACATGACCCAGCAGTTGCAGTAACTTTTTATAGAAGCACCTGAAAGTTTCTTCAAGCACTTGGGGGAATGGATTGATGTGACAGAAATAGTGACTATCCTGGCATGATTCAGCTCAAATTTGAGATGGGTTTGCAATGACAGACCTTGTGTGCTAATGTCCTGGGTTCCTCAGTTGCACACATGGAACCAGGTCCTCTTGGATCACATGCCTGTGTCTTTTAGGGATGTAACTGAACACTGTCATAGCAGCTACAGTGCCACTGCCTATTAACTTTGTCTCTAACCATCACTATTAATTTCATCACACAGTGAAATGGAAAAAGAGTATTCTAAATGTTGATCTATTAAGTCCTCTGTGACTTGGACTATATGAAGTATTGTATCACCCTATATGAACTTCTTTGAGATTCACATTCTTCTCAGGACACAGGAGAGGGATTTCTCAGTGACAGCTCCACATCTCTGGAGCTTCCTTCCCAGAGAGGTTAGATTGGCTCCCTTCCTACTCTCATGCCTTCCTATTTTGTCAAGTCTTTGAGGACTTGGCCCATTCCACTTAACCAGTAGATTTCTATCTGCTATTTTTATTGTTTATTTAAATAGTTTATATTTTTGTTGTTTGTTAATGTATGCCTTCTATCAGTTATGACCTATAGTCATCCTAATGTGAACCTATCACAGGGTTTGCCTTTGGCTTCAAGTCTGAGAGAGTGTATGGCTTGGCTCAATGGTTTCATGGCCAAGTGGAGATTCAGCCCTGGTCTCCAGAGTCATACAACTTCATCAGATGAGCCAAATTTGGTGGCGTATGCCGGTTCCTCTTTGGTTTTGCCACTGAGCCCGCCAGCTTCCATCCTATGATGTACATCTACTTCTGGCAGGGCTCCAGGACAAAACTGAAGAGGAACTGGCATACACCACCACCACGGTAATACGCCACCGGCCAGGCACTGCTTGATTCACCACAATCCATAGCTGTTCCAGTGGCAAATGTGATGAGGTCCATTGTCCAATGCTTCAATTACTATACCATCACACTGGATACTAGTTTTAATTTTTAGGTGCTAATTTTGATTTTGTGAATTTTGATTATGCATTTCAATGTCTTTTGCAAGTTGCCTTGAATCCCAAATTGGGGAAAAATTGGATATAATTACATAAATATAACAACAATAACAACAACAACAATAACAACAACAGCTATTATTATTTTTAAGCTGTATTTTGATTTAGCCTATGCTTTAGGCTGTCTTTGGGAGAAAAAAAACATGTTTTAAATTAAATAGTTAAATAAGCCAAGCTCATCACCAGCCTAAAGTTTAGGTTGAGAGAGGAGACCATCTCAGAGGGAAGAATAAGGCAGAGACAGTTGAATCCTTGTGGGTGTTTCTCCTGATGCCGCGGGCCATTCCTCTCCATTGGAAGGTAAAGCTTTATATGCTGTACACAGCCATCTCCGTGCCCTAAATTATCTTGCTGTTTTTGGGTGCAGTGGAGGGCATTGTTCCAGTGTTGGAGACACATTCAAATGCCAATGTTTCTATTAATCAAATAGGTTGGGTGCGGTGAGAGTATAGACTAGAGACACATTTTTTTTCATTTAAAGTAATCACTAACTTGTCTAGTCTATCCTGGTTAGCAGTGGATCTCCAAGGGTTCACCCAAGGGTCTTTCCCAGCCTTGCCTGTAACTGTCAAGTATTCAACCTAGAACTTCTCACATACAAAGCTCATGATCTGCTATTGGACATATTATCAGAGCTGAACCATCCTGGGAAAGTCTTGTTTATGGCAAAAGGATGCTATGTGACTTCTAGATCCAGAATCAGTTTTGAGTGCCTGTCCCATAGAAGAGCCATTTCAATTACTGCATAAAACATTTTGGTAATATAGGATGTGCTCAACTTTAGTAGCAGATGGAATTTCTTCTCTACCACTGTGATTATATAGTAAGCATTCCTAGTCTGCAACGCATAGCATGCTCCATCCCAGGAAGCCAACGGTCCCATGTCTGAGTCACTAAAAATGAAAATAAAGTAACAGATTCAGCTGGCTAAGAGCTGCGTGTTTGGAAAGTAGTAAAACCTACACATCAACACACTATTTCAGTACTTGCCAATGCAAAGATTTGAGGTTAGAAGTGACTCGTAAAGCTTGGTTGAATTCCATGAAAGCTTGGTATGGTTTAGCTTCTGTGCTCAAGAAGAATTTCTCAAAAGCTTAAACAGTTCAAACTGAAATATATATATATCTGGCAAAGACAAATGCCTTGCATGTTAGAATCATTACCATTTTATTTTCTTTATTTTCAGGTAGCATGGCAGAAATGGAGAATGGCCGTGAAGATAACTCAGCTGTGAAAATAAATGGATGTTCTGAAGCAACACCCATAACATTAACCATTATGGTGTAGCAGTTTGAGTGTTGGATTGTGGGTGAAAAAGCTAGTTTCAAGTAGCCACTGAGCCATTGGGATCACTGGTTGACTTTTCACATATCACTCTCTGTTGGCTCATTCTACCCCACGTGCAGTTACTTTACCATTGTGAGGATAAGGTGTGGAGGAGGAATGCCACATATACCAACTTGAATTCCTACAGGAGAGATATATAAATACAATGAACAAATCTACCTGTGTTTTCTCCTTTTCCTGGTTTTCCTGGGACTCAAGGAAGTTTACAAAATGACAATAAAAACATAAAGCGAGCATGGTATAGTGATTTGAGAATTGGACTATGACTCTGGAGATCAGAGTTCCATTCCCATCTCAGCCATGAAAACTCACTGAAGGGATCACACACTTGTTGCATGATAAGGTTCTCCTTAAGGTCAGAAACTACTTGAAGGCACACAGAACCAAGTTAAAAGCATACAAAAGTGAGAGTAAAATAGTATTAACATCAGGATTGTAGGCATTTAAGATCCTACTTTAAAATGAATATTTAAAAAAACAGAACTTCACCATGAAAATTCCCAAAGGTCTTAACTTGCCACCAAATAACTGTGGGAGCAACCACAGCGAAGGCTTTCTCCTATGGTTCCACCAACTGTATCTGTGAAGATGGTGGGAAGGGGAGAAAAGTCTCCTCTGAAAATCTCAGTTCTTAGGCAGGACCCCCTATAGATACCAAAATCGATGGAGGCACAAGTCCCATTATATACAAAGACCTAGTATAATATATACAATGGCAAAAATCAAGATTTGTATTTTGGATTTGTGGGTATGTGTGTGTGTGGAGGAGGGTGTTTTCAAGCTGTGGATAGTGGAATCCATGGATGCAGTGTGCCAACTGTATAAGCCTAAAAGTAAGGGCTGTCTTAATATTGATCTCTTGCACTGATCTACAAGCCCTTTTCAGCTGAAAAGCAAAGCAAAGCAACACTTCAAATGAACAAGTTATCTTTCTGAACATTTCTAATGGGGGTTGTTGTTACTATAAAATGGGTTTTGGGGAGACCCTGCCTGATCTGCCCATAGGAAGAACTGATTTTTTAATTTTAAAAAATTAATAATGGTCTGCTGTTTGAGCTTCAGCAGAAATAATTCCGAACCCATGAGGTTTTGGTTTGAATAAATGTACTATAAGGAGATAGAGCTTGTCCAACAGGTTATTCTATCCAAACTAACATCTGGATTCCATTGTATATTGACCCATAAACATTTTAAAAATAAATACAATTGTTACCACATTTCCTTTATGATAATGAAAAAGCTTCAAGGACAAAGTGAGGGGAGATTTTAGACCACAAATTGCTCTATAGCAATATCACTGACAGGAAAAATGCTGGTTTCTTGCCATCCCCTTGCCTGCAGAATCAACCTTAATTTATTTGGAAGGCCATCCATTAAGGAAATGTGTGTGTAAGCATAAACATTAATGGGTTATTGGGTTGATGATTTATATTTGAGCTTTTACTGTGCAATATTTAGATCAAAAGAAATTTTATCGTACTGAGTAAAACACTACTAAAAGCATCTCTAGGCTGTTGGTGGTTACTTTGGCTCAATTTATACTGTATTGCAATTACTGTTTGTCTGGACTAATTTTAATTTGTATTTTTCCAACTTCCTCAAAGAAGGAAAGGAGAAAGGAAAGGATGTGGTTTTGCTAAGCTTGCAGCATTTTGTTAAACCTGAATATACATTTAAAATGTTGGTGAAGCAAAATCCATTTATATATTGCTGAAGGCTTTCACAGCCGGAATCACTGGAGTGATGTGTAGTTCCCAAGCTGTATGGCCATGTTCTAGCAGCATTTTTTTTTTAGGTTTCACCTACATCTGTCGCTGGCAGGTCTGTTTTCTAAGGTGATGGTTCCTAACGCACAAAGCTGTGCATAATCTGATGCCAGTCTGCTACCTCCCTAAACTCATCCCCTGTAATTGATGAACAGACCCCCAACAATAGCCCCTGGTCATGTCGTGGTGTAGAAAAGTATTCTGGAATTTGAAATCTGATGAGGTTCTGGAAGTTTCTGAACAAGAATAGTAAATGCCTCTCCCTAAACTACAAATCCAGGATACCATAGGAAGTTACCAGGGCAGTTAAAGTGGAATCATACTGTTTATAAACATGGAATGTCAAAATGTCCTTGAAGAATAGGAAAACACAATTTCCTCAAATGGATTTTTCCTTTGTAAATAATCCCCCTAAAAAAAAAGATTATTCACCACCATTTTACAAAAAAACCCCAAAAAACAAAAAAACCCCAAAACCTGTGTGACTATTTTTAAGGAGTTGATCTATTCCGTGTTGTAGTTGCACGACTGAAAATGAGCTCTTAAATGTCATCTATGCCAACCCCACATTTCATTACAACTATTTAGTCATGGTTTTATGTTGTTGTCATTGTGTTCCTTCAAATAATTTCTGACGTATGGGGACCATAAGGGAAATCTATCATGGGGGTTTCTGGGACTGGGGATGTATGACTCATCCAAGATTACCTAATGGATTTCCAAGGCCAAGCAGAGATTCAAAACTTCATCTTCAGAGTTGCAATCCATTACACCATGCTGCCTCTCAATGATGTTGTGTTAGAGAAGGTAAATTCCCCAATCAATCATGCATGTCAAAGTCGTCAATTTTTTAACTGAAATTAAACACAGTGTCGAAAGAATCGACCTGTAATACCTTCCTAGCCTATGGGAACAAAAACAAGATAATGACCTGTTTCAGAAACATGCCATGACTTTCAGGGCAGAAAAAGGTCAGAAATTTCAGAAGGTACCTGTCATTGATTTGCTGCAGAGATGTCCCTTGATGCATGGAAATATGCCTTAGGTAACTGTGAGGGAAACTGGGAAATTATTAAGTAAGAAGATTTTTTGTAAAATGACATGGATTGGCAATGCCTCTGCAAAGGTTACAAGTGCCTTCCAGGAGAAGCAGTCAGAATTGTACAGCAAGGGCAGGATGATTAGGTTCATCTATCTACTATATTCATGTATAAGTCAAGAAAATTTTAGTTAAAATGATCCCAAAAGTCAATAATAATAATAATAATAATAATAATAATAATAATAATAATAAATCTGGGCATTCTACAGCTGGACAACATCAAACATGAACATGTGAAAACTGTGGTCAGCAAAGAATACATTCAAAGGGTCAGAAAAATTCTCAAAAGCAAGTTCAATGGAGGCAACACCGTCATGGCCATAAACACCTAGGTCATATCTGCCATAAGATATACCGCTGGCATCATAAACTAGACACAGGCAGAACTGGACAATTTGGACAGAAAAACAAGAAAACTCATGCCATTCATAATTCACTACATCCTCACAGTGATGTTGACTGGCTCTATCTGCCCAGAAAGTCTGGTGGCAGAGGACTTTTGCAAGTAAAGCAAGTAGTCAAAGAAGAAAAACATGCCCTGGGAGAATATGTAAAGGAAAGCCAAGAACCTGCTTTAATTGAAGTTAATAATCAGAAGCTTTTCAAAGCACAGCAGACAAAGAATCCGTACAAGAAAACTGCACTACAAACCAGAGCTGACAGCTGGCACAACAAAGCACTGCATGGGCAGCTCCTTGACAGAATTGAAGAAAAAGCTGATAAGGAGAAGACTTGGTTATGGTACATGAATGGAGCACTGAAGATGGAGACAGAAGGCCTGATTCTTGCAGCCCAGGAGGTAGCCATCAGAACAAATGCAATTAAGGCCAGAATTGAAAAATCAGCACATGACCCAAAATGCAGACTGTGCAAGGAAGCTGATGAAACCATTGATCACATCCTCAGCTGCTGCAAGAAAACTGCACAAAAGGACTACAAACAGAGGCACAACTCTGTGACCCAAATGATTCATTGGAACTTATGTCACAAGTACCACCTGCCAGTAGTAAAGAACTGGTGGGATCATAAATCTGCAAAGGTAGTAGAAAATGAACAAACAAAAATACTGTGGAACTTTCAAATCCAAACTGACAAAGTTTTGGAACACAATATGCCAGACATCACGATTGTGGAAAAGAATTTTTTTTGGATTATACCGGGTGACAGTCGCATTGAGGAAAAACTACAGGAAAAGTTCAGCCATTATCAGGACCTCAAAATCAAACTGCAAAGGCTCTGGCGTAAACCACTACAGGTGGTCCCAGCGGTCATCAGCACACTGGGTGCCGAACCAAAAGATCTCAGTCTGCATTTGGAAACAATAAACATTGACAAAACCATGATCTGTCAACTGCAAAAGGTCACCTTACTTGGATCTGCACACATTAGAAAATACATCACACAATCCTACACGCTTAGGAAGTGCCGACTTGTGATTTTGTGATACGAAGTCCAGCATATAAATCTAATTTGCTGTGACGTACTAAGTTTTTGTGTCAGTAAAACAACAACAACAACAACATCAACAATAATAAAACTTTATTTATGTACTGCTTTATCTACCCTAAGGGAATCAGGGCGGTTTCCATGTAACGAAACACCAAAACATATGGAGTAAGCAAAACATAAGCATAAAATTATCAAAACAACACATATACATTAAAAACCAATCTTACCCTATTCTTTCATGAAAAGTTACTGTTCTGGCCAAGATTTCAGAATGGGCCTAGGCAAATTAAGAGGGCCGGACCGAGGCTAGTGCAGGCAAGTCATGCTGGGGGGGGGGGGCAGGGGAATGGGTAAAGTGCAATAACTGGTCCCAACAATAGTAATAGTGGGGCCTGTGGCTGCTCAATTCCAGGGCCTATTGGGGAACTGTTCAGGGTCTAGGACCTCAAAGTGATGAGGTCCTTACAGGAGTTAATTTAGACTTAACTATCTATCTCAGTGATTATTATAATCTAATATGCATTGTTGGAGCTTCTGTTTTGAATGACTGCACATGGCTAATTCTTGGTTAGCTTAGGTTCTGGAACAATTTGTGGAACATACTCAACCACCTTGGACTGGATATAAGACTCCTTTCCTTGTGATCTAAAGACACTTGAAAGCCTTTACTGCTTTCTCCAGAAATAAGGGGAGCTACTTCTCCAAGTGTTCAGTAGATGATCTTTCTTTTCTTTACTTTTTAAAACTTTTTCCTATTTTTATGTTAAATAAACTTTATTTTATAATAAAAACAATTAACATGATACAATTGCATTAATTATTCCCAGCTTTATGCTCCCGCACCCAACCCCCATCATACACATAACTTTGTACAAATCCAGCTTTGTCAATTCTCTTGCTTTTAGTTATTCTAATTTTAAACATTAAATATAATATAGTTATCGTGTAAGTTTTTTTTAAATAATTGTTCATTCATAATTTTCCTTGTTTGTTTGTTAGTTTAAATTTGCCATTACTTTTGCACGTGTATCTATTTATTTATGTATCTATATATTTATATTTATCTTTTTATTTATAGGTCGAGTCTCCAGAGAACTATAACAATCAAATGAGACTTGAAATGTCAAAGTTGTATAGTGCCTGAAATATATGTGTACATTGTGCATGCAGAACTTCACAGAAATGTACAATTGGAAAACAAATCATTTGGATAAAATTCCCAAAAATCCACCACCATATAATACAAAGCAAAGTGACCAATAAATGCAATAAAAAATATATAAGATTACAAAACGATGCCAAATGAAAATTCCAAAAGTTTTGGAAAACAAAACTTTTCACTTGGGATTTAAACTATTTATTTGAGTGAGACTTCATGTCTCAGCGTTTTCATATAGTATATTTTTATAGATTAGAATAAAAATGAGTTCAGCATGTGCAAAATAAACTGATGTTCTTGGAATCAGGGGCAATTAAAATATACTGGGTGGTTTCCCCTCTGTCAAGAAACATAAGATTCTGTTGCATTGACAGGGTGTTGTATGCCTCAAGGAGAGTGATAGATACTGTATATATCTGCATCCTCCTCAAAATCATAAGATTTCACAGTGGTGATGTACAATTAAAATAACTTTTTAAAATAAAAAGCAAAACATTGGGTTGCTGTAAGTTTTTCAGACTGTATGGCCATGTTCCAGAAGCATTCTCTCCTGACGTTTCACCTGCATCTATGGCAGGCATCCTCAGAGGCTGTGAGGTCTGTTGGAAACTAGGAAAATGGGGTTTATATATCTGTGGAATATCCAGGGTGGGAGAAAGAACTCTTGTCTGTTGGAGGTAAGGTGTGAATGTTTCAATTGGCCACCTTGATTAGCATTTAATGGCCTAGCAGTTTTCAAGATGTGGCTTCTTACTGCCTGGGGAAATCCTTTGTTGAGAGGGAAACAAAACAGTTTTAAACAGTAAAAACTGTCCAAAACATACTAAATAATTTTAAACAAATTAAAAATAATACTTTATTGTTCTTATTATGTGCCTCCAAGTAATGTCTGACTTACGGGAACTCTAAAGGGAATGTATCATGGGTTTTTAATGGCAAGATTTGTTCATAAAGGGGATTTGCCATTGCCCTCTTCTGAAGCTCAGTAAGTGTGACTTCCTCAAGATCATCCACGAGGTTTCCATGGCCAAGTAGAGATTTCAACTTGTTCTCCCTGATGCTAGTCCAATACTCAGAAGCAGATGCACGTAGCAACAAGGTACTGGAAATTGTATGGCTATGGTACAGCCTTTCCTACTTGCCTACTTGGGTGCTTTGTATTGTAAATGGTCAGTCCAGTCAACTTTTGCACATTCACCTCAGGCAGCAAAATATTTCGAATGGTCAGACTGATAGACAAACTGCCCAAAAGAAAGCATGTCCACTGTTTCAGTTTACCCTATGCAAGAAATGTTGGGTTTGTTAGCATAATATTAGTGATTGGCAAGAAGGGAGATTATAGGTACTTGCTATATAGGTACTTGGACATAAGACATCTTCTCATGTTCTGAAATATGTCTCTGTATGCTTAAAATTAATAAAGTGCTCCTGGGAACATGTGTATCATCTGAATTTGTTTTCACTACTGAAATAAGGACCACATTTATCTAACATGCAAATTTTTAAATACTTACAGAGATATATACAAGTGTGGCTGGTGGGGACAAGGGAGAGGGCCTTCTCAGGGGTGGCCCCTGCCCCTGGAACACCCTCCCCAGAGAGATAAGACAAGCACTGCGACTTGCCTCTTTCTGCAAGGACCTGAAAACCTGGTGGTTCCAGTAGGCTTTTGGAAATGATTAACCCTAGTCCCTACCCTGGCTATTAGTTAGGTCCCCACTCTGTACTTTACACACTTCCCTGGCCCTTTGCTACTAGCTGTAGTCTAGAGCTATTATAGGTATTCAGCAGGCCCTGGAAATGAAGAGCACCAGGCACTACCCTGGCCATTAGTTAGGGTCTTGTCATGCACTTTACTCACTTTCCTGGGTCTATGCTTTCCCCGTTGGTCCCTCTTGTGACTTTGCAGCAGACCTTGAAAACAGATAGCTCCAGGTCCCACCCTGACCATTAGGTAGGCCATGTTTGCACTTTACCCACTCCCCGGGCCCTAGTCTAGTTCTCTGTACTAGCTCAGCCCTCTCATAGTTTTCAAGGGTCACTTTGGAATCTTGGCCATTGGAAACCGAGCTGCCTATTGTAATTAGTACTGAACTGGCTTTTTCATTTGAAATATGTACGATTGTTATATAGTACTATGATTATACTTTTTATAATGACATTTGGATGTTTTTATGTTGGTAATTGCAGTGTTTTACCATGTTGGAAACCACCCTGAGTCCCCTCAGGGTGATAGAGCAGTATACAAAAAAAGGATTATTATTATTATTATTATTGTTATTATAATTATTATAATTATTATTATGCAAATTGATTTTCTTATTTCTTTTAGGAATACTTCATTTCAGTAGCCTAATTCAGAGTGAAAATGCTTGTTTCCATGGCATCTTTTGTTCACAACTAGGAGTCAGAAACTCTTTCTATTTCTCTTCTTCCTTGTCTTTATGCATTGCCGGTTCTCCAAAGCTGGGACTCAAAATAAAACTCTTACTGATGACTGTAAATTACACAAAATTTTGTGTAATTCACCATTGCTCTTTGGAAAACTCATTGAAAAACTTCAAGGTAATGTAGTGTCTCTTGCCTATGAACATACTGACAATAAAAGGTGAAGGTTTCCCTTTCATAGAATCATAGAGTTGGAGAAGAGACCTCATGGACCATCTAGTCCAACCTCTATACACTGTCCCAGAATACTTGAAGGATGTCAAAATATACAGAAATAGTCGATGTAAGGAAAAATAATACTGTATTTATCAAGAAGGGGATTCTGACCCGGGCACCCTGTAGGATTTTTCCCTACGAAGATTTCTTTTGAGATCTGGGCTCCATAGTCATTTGGATATTACTGCTATTTGAACCCTCTTCTGGATGCATTGTCTTCTTACCTTGTTTGAAAAAAGTCTTTATTTTACATGCTTACCTGAAACCTGTATACATTGGGATCTTACAACTGTAATGTTTGAGAGCAGTTGCTCCAGATTTGAACCGCTGACCTTTTGATCTTACTGACAATACTGCTCTTCATTTCAAAGCTGGCCATCATTTGATGCATGAACAATTCAAGAATTTGAAAAATCTTGGGGAGTAAAATATATTTCACAGATTTGGAGAAATAATTTCATTCTCTATATTGGCGAGAAAGCTGCACAAATCCAAATGCTGGATTTTTCTTCAGCCTATCAAAAACCTCATTTTTAATTAATCAGGAGAAGCCATGTTTCTCTACAAATTAACAGTTAGCAATGGACATAACAATTATCTATATACAAAGAATAAATAAGCAAACCGTGCATAAGTAGAACTGTGCATACCAGTTCTAAAAAAGGAGAAAGTCACTCTCCAATTCCTTGAATTCATTCTCTGTCATGCATAACATTTTTAGATACAGCATCTCCCACATGGGTGTATTTTCATGACAGTTCAAGCTCTTCTTCAACAGAGAGTGCAAGCATCGGAGTCTTTAGTTCTTTGAATAACAGGCATTGCCAAGATGTCTATGATGCCTCGTTATTCCATAATGCACAGGCTCTGCATACTTCAGATGTTTTGAACATCATAAGTACAAAGCATTTTATTATAACCCTGATCTTATGTAGAATTAGGCATGTGGAACATTGGTTTCTGTGTATTTAGCCATGCCAATGTCAGCATGGGATCAGGCTGTTAGATACTTCCTTTCTTTCATACTCACCGTAATATACTACTCGTTTGCTATTATTCCCACTTTTGTGGGGTTCAGTCATTCCACTTACCATGAAAGTAGAGTTTAGGTTATGTTACGCTGAGACTTTCCTGATGCAAAATTCATTCCCGGTCATTTGATCATATATGAATTTAAATGTTGTTGGTCTACATGGGTCTTTCTTAGGCCTTGTGGAGTAAAAATTCTGTTGTGTGTTTCCCTAGAGACTCAGATTAAGTGAAAATTTTGAGTAACCGAATTTTCACCTTTTGACCTCGATTTAGATCCTGAAATCCACATTCTACATTTGCTTAAGATAGTTTAGATGCTAACATCATTCCATTTATGTTTTCAAATTTCAGAAAGTTCTTTTTTTAAAAAATCAGCACAATCACCCTCCTGCACACCAGTTCTAACTTTCAGCATCCCAGACCTCTGTCATTCAAGAACCTATTGCCTTGTAACATCTTTGTCCTGCTCCTACATTCCTGATAAGTTCTTTAAAAAGAAGGTATTCAAAGAAAGGGAGGGGAGGAAGGTCAGGAGCAGGGCAATAAAATACTTTGGCCCAAGGGCCTGCCTTATAAAGAGTACCTAAAAGGCCTTTAAATATGATGAGTCAAGGGAAATAAACATATTTGGAAATAGCTTGTGCTATTCTGAAAAACCAGCATTGTGGGAAGTGTGGATAATGGATATAACTAGTTATAAATAAGTCATTTGTTGAAGTTTGTTCCTTTTTATAAGACACAAGCAAAGATACATTATAAGATACAGTCCTACTGTGACTTAGGGCACTATACTGACCACTTAGATTAGTATGAAACCAGCAAAATAGAAAGCAAGTTCACTGTGCAGCTGATTATACTGTATGTAAAGTCCTAGAACACCTGAATGGTGTTTTTTATACACACCACAGAGGCTGGCCTCAAACCAGTTCCAAGATCAGCAATATAGCCATGAAGGAATGGGGGGGGGGGGGGGGGGTTGCCAATCCCTTAATCTGTTTCATCATATGATTTGTTTTACACTTTGGCACATTATGGGCTCTATTTTGGGGTATCCATTGATTTTGCTTAGCCTGGTTTAAAGCCCTTAAAGTGCATTATCGCATGTGTTCATGGTATACATAATCTAAACATGGCATTATTAAGATGTCTTCAAACTGCATTAAGTGGTCAGTGTAGATGTGCCCTTAGTGAAGGATAACCCACTCCTTCAGCAATGTAACTTTAGCTGTCAGTTACATTTGCGGTTTCCAGAAATTTGGCTCATGAAATGGTGGAGCAAGAGTTCACTTGCTGGTTTGTCATATGCTTGCTGCTTTGTTGTGGGTGTTGTGGTGACACAAAGGTAGATAGTAAGAGATGTGTTATTATTTATTTATTTATTTATTTATTTATTTATTTAAAACATTTATGTTCCGCCCTTCTCACCCCGAAGGGGACTCAGGGCGGAGCACAGCATATACACGGCAAACATTAAATGCCGGGACACAGATTCACATACAATACATAAACATTAAAAAACATTTATCAAAATATTAAACTACACCATTTAAAACCATCCTGGCCATCCGTATCAAATAGCTCATGGGGTGTATCATTCAGTGTATTAAAAATTAAGTATTCTAGTTACCGTTAAGAAACAACTTTACTATAAAAACTGCAACTGTAATTGCAGATAATGATTGAGGGCAGTTGAAATAACAATAGTAAATAATGACCTTTAAAGCAAACTTTTGAAGCCCTCCTAAATAGTTAATCTTAAATGTCCCACAGTTCTTGAACATGGAGGAAATATCAGTATGCTCCTTCTTCCTTCCTTCCTTCCTTCCTTCCTTCCTTCCTTCTAACCTATTATCAGAGTTGTCATTCCTAATTTTCTAACTTGTGTCCAATTTTACATGACAGACATTTTCAAGCAAAGGCCTGCCTTTCCAGATGAAGAGAAATTTTCAACAAATACTATTGTGTTGTCTTTTCAATGAAATAGCTAAAAGGATTACAGTGGGGGGGGGGGGGGGATAACTGAACAAAGTAAAATAGTAACATAAACACATAGGATGGAAAATCCTGGGAACCAACTATGCTCCCCACCCCAAAATATTTAGGGAACTCAAGTGACTCATTGAATGTAACAAGAACAATTATATTGTCATCATAATCCTTATTTGCTGGATTACAGCCTAAGGGCATGGAATTATTCTGGGCTACACTTGGAATGTTGCCTTTTCAAAATATTCCATTTACTGCATTTCAGGGACATTTCAAGCATTACAGTGCAGTTGTGTTCAGAAAATAAGTCTTAGAATCATAGATCCATAGAAACACAGATGGAAAAGACCCCAGTGACAGTCCAGTCCAATATCCTATCCTGCAGGAATACACAATCAAAGCATTCCTGCCAGGCTGAGAGTGTCAAATTCTCAATCAGCCCCAGGATAGTGTTGACGAACAACCTAAGGCCACTCTGGAGGCCAGAAGGAGTCCTGACCTTTCAGTTCACCAAGCCTGGTTCAGTGCCACAGGATGATATGGAAGAGTGGAAGGAGAGAAGAAGAATCATTCTTCTATTCTCCTTCTCTGATCACCTTTGCCCTGGTCAATATCTCTCCATACAATAAGCATGGCCATGTCATGATTAATGGTCACTGGTATGATGAAAACAGAAAAGGGAACAGGATTGGAGAATATAGGATGGCCATGTAAACAGTTTCAGCTGGTTTTGTCTTAGAACTGCTTACATGAACCCAACTGCTTACATGAGCCCAAAGTTATGATTTGCTTTGGATTCTCAGAGAAAATTCAGAAGAACTCATGACTTCAAAAAAAATCCAATGGCACATTAATTGACTCCATGCATCATTCAGCTACCATGGAGTTGAATGCCTCCCATTTTTAAGATAAAGCATCAGTGTAGATGTGCCTTGAGATTACATATGCCAGTTTTTTTTAACACCCGTGAATGTAATTTATATGGCCTTAGAGACCAATTAATTTAGAGTACCAGATATTTCTGTACTACCTTTTTACCTATTCTATTCTGTATAACGGAATTCTGTATACATCACCTGCTCTATTTTCCCTAGACTGAGCACTGCTGTTTTTTTCAGGGGGTGGAGAAGACCAATACAAAGAAGATATTACATATTTCTGCCTACTCCACTGCTACTTTCAACTTCCATCTCCAACCCCAGTTTCGCCATTTATTCTCCTCTGATTTCAGGGTCTAGTGGTTTGAGTGGTGGACAATGACACTGGAAAATGAGGTTTAAGTTCTGTCCATCTAGCCACTGAGTGACCTCTCAGCCTCAGAGGAAGACAAAAGCAATCCCTTCTTAGGAAATCTTGCCAAGAAAACCCTGCGACAGGTTCATGTTAGGGCCTTGAAGGCACACAACAAACATATAGTGAAAAGAATAATTGAACATTATTAAAAAAGAGTTGAACATGTTTTGGAAAATGGTTTTCAAGTTTTGGAAAATCATAAAGAGGAGAATCGAAGGTGGGTAATAATCTTTAGAGTTCAGGACTTATTCTGTAAAAAAATTCATTTTCTGTACAGAAAACATTTATTGTTTACTGTACATTTCATGCACAGTAAACAATAGTTTATAGGTCCCAAGTTTATGTGGGCTAAACAGGTTTAAAAGCAAATTAAATGTGGAATGCTGGTGTGTCTTTTCAAAACAGGCCTTTTTATGTCATTCTGTTTTTAAGACAAAAATACTAAAAATATGTTTTTTCTTTGAGGGACAGCACAACTAAAAAGAATATTATATTTTCTTTGAGAGAGAGAACTCCTTGTCATCTTGACATTTGGGCCACCAAACTCTAACTTCAAGTTGATAATATCAATTTACATTCAATTCTGTCTTGTATGGTTTGACAATCATGGGCACAAATGATGAATAACAGCTGTCTATTGGAAAGGAATGCAATCACATAACAAAAGCTATATGGCACTGGATCACTGAAATTCTTCCTGCAGCTGTCTACAATAACTATGTATAAGTTCATTTTTTCCAAGTTATGGATCCATCCACCTGTTTTTCTAATGACTTCTAGATGTGTGCACCACCCACATAATATTGCAGGCCCAAATTTTAAAAATCCCAGTGATTATTCCATATATTTACAGTATACTGCATTTGAGTGAAATGTCAATGACTATCTAAATTGTTAACTTTTGTTATTTTAAGAGTGGGAGTGTCTACTGAGAGTATAAAATCTCAGAAATAATATAAAGATTCAGAATGGTATAAGAAGTAACACCTATTTCTTCTTAAAGTCACATTTTAGGATTTTTAGAGGCATTAGGAGCAAAATTTCCACTTGTGTCATCTTTTATCAGCCTTTTGTCGTTCTTAGGTGCAAAAGAGCACCTAAGTCATGAATAATATCATAAGTAATAAGAAAGAGGAAGTGTGTATGGGGAGGGGGGATAAATGAATGCAGCAGCACCTTTAGGATTTATGAGTTTTTATTTTAGCATGTGCTTTCTTGGATATCAGTCCACTTCATAACTGTACATGCTAAAACAAAACTATTAAAGGTGCTGCTAGATTCCCTTTTTCTCTTCTCCTGCCTTTCTTCTTTCAATTCTTCAAGAGACTACACACAACTAGTTCCCTGAAAACTTATGAGTTATAAGTCAATATTTCTGAGTTATTCCTGATGACAAATTATTTGGGAGTGCTTTTGTAGCAAGATACTTAGTGACTCTTCTTATAACTTCCCCAAGCTCTAGTAGTTAATGTAAATGACTTGTTATATCAGTGCTACAGTAGAACCTTCATTTTTATGGCTTATGATATGCTTCTTTTTTTTTGCAAGATATAGATTAAAGGGGAAAAAATGAACCTTATTGCATTTAGGTAAAATTAATTTTTGGACTACAGCTTGGTCCAAAATTCCCAAGCTCATTATATGATTCTGGTAGTGGTTCAAAAGTACTGCAGTTCTTAAAATGTTTGTGCCAACATAGCTGGAAAACCTCTGCTAGAAATTTGAGATCTTCATAGGAGGCCCTGTTATGAGTCCCAACATCTCATGATGTTCAGTTAGTGGATACACATAATAGGGCTTTCTCTATAGCAGCTCCTAGACATTGTAAATCCCTGTCCAAGAAAGTTAGGCTGGCACCATGGTTTTTAAGCTTCCAGCAGGCAGCAAAACAATACTGTTCCCTATGACATTCAATGCTTGAAATTGCTGTTTTGACTGTCTAGGATGGTTTTAAGACCACTTTTAATGTGTTTGAAGAATGATGTAATGTATTTTTATTTGTTTATTGCCTTGAGAGACATAGCAGACTAGTGAGACAGAAATACAGTTAACCCTCTGTATCCATGATTTCTTCATGCACAGATTCAACCAGCCATGACTCAAAAATATTTAGAAAAGAACCTTAAAAAGCAAAAGTTGATTTTTCCACATGATGGGCTCTGCACTGATGTATAGGCATACTCTGCTGTGGTCTCTCAGTAGTTCACAGATTCTCATGCTCTCTTTTACACTTGTTCACCATTTTTATAAGGAACTCAATTTTACTATCTCTTTATATATAATGGAGCATCCATAGATACATGTAGATAAAGTACAGATAAAGTACAGATCCACTGTACTTTAAACAAATAAACAAATAATATGTGTTGTTGAGGCTTTCATGGCTGGAATCACTGAGTTTTCCAGGCTGTATGGCCATGTTCCAGAAGCATTCTCTCCTGATGTTTTGCCCACATCTATGGCAGGTATTCTCAGAGGTTGAGGGGTCTGTTGGAAATTAGGTAAGTGAGGTTTATATATTTGTGGAATGTCCAAGGTGAGAGAAAGAACTCTTCTCTGCTTGAAGCAAGTGTGAATGTTGCAATTGGCTACCTTGACAAGCATTTATCAAGGTGGCCAAATGCTAATCAAGGTGGCCAACTGCAACATTCACACTTGCCTCAAACAGATAAGAGTTATTTCTCTCACCCTGGACCCACAAATATATAAACCCCATATGCCTAGTTTCCAACACGTCCCTCAACCTCTGAGGATGCCTGCCATAGATGTGGGAAAACCATCAGGAGAGAATGCTTCTGGAACATGGCCATATAGCCTAGAAAACTCACAGCAACCCAAACAAGTAATAGATTTGTAACTTGC
>NW_026844366.1:323569163-323720641 GCF_025583915.1 Anolis sagrei ordinatus
AATTTGGCAGGAAATGCATGGCTGTTGCTTCTACCAAGGCACATACTAATGAAGAATAGGTAAATAATTCCCATGGAAATCTATTATTATGTGCATTGCACACATTGGAAGGGAAAAATCCATCCAGCCTTTAAGTTTCATGCAATTTTTATGTGCAGTATGTCAAATCCAGGGTCACTCTTCCAGAAATAGACTAACTACTTTGTGACAGGGTACAAGTTGAGTATCCCTTATCTGAAAATGCTTTGGATTCTGAAATACCTGTATTTGCATATGCAATGAAATATCTTTGAAATGGAATCCAAGTCTAAATATAAAATTCATTTATGCTTCATATGTACCTTATACACATAACCTGAAGGTAATTTTGTATAATATTTTTCATAATTTGGCGAATGAAAAAAAATCTGTGTACATAGAATCAGAAAGCACTGATATCATGGTATCATGTGGACAATTTTAGATTCTGGGGCATTTGGGGTTTTGGAATTCCAGATAAGGAGTACTCAATCTAAATGCCTGGGAGTAGGAAGGGATTTTCACTAATCTTCTTTTACCTCTCTAGCCTCCCATGCCGTTCCTATGTTGCTCCCAGCATTCCTTACTATAAGCCATTTTGTTTAAGAATAAAATTGCAGTCCAACAACATCTGGAAGGTGGGATGATTTCCATCTATGCACCGTAGGATTCTGGCCATGGAGATTTTATTAGCTCTGCTGAAGTGTATTTATTTTTTGTATTTCCCTATGAACATTATGGGAACTGTTTGGCTTGAAGTTATTGTGTATACACTAAATAAATAAAGTTCCTTATCTTTTGGTGGGATGGAAGATGATACATAAATAATGTAAATAATGCAAAAAGCATAAATAAGTCAAGAGATTCAGTATCACTCCCATATCGGGGGGGGGGGGGGGGAGATATATATTGTAAGAACCCCATGGATATTTGAAAGTGAAGTATAGCAAATACTATATTTTGACTATATTTGGGTTGGAAGCATGTCATAAAATCACACTGAAGAGGTCCACAAACACTTTGGAAGAGGTTACATATTGATGCATGGGTAAATGAAACCATTGATATCAAATCCCTAGATAAAAAGGGTTGTGCTGTATTTTTAAATATGTCACAAAACACAACTTAGAATTGTGTTCATGTAGAAAATAAAGAAATTTAATCAATTGAGGCATAGCCAACCGTTGCTGCTTGAATGTTGATACCATGTATTTTAGATATGTAGCTTAATGGGCAAAGAGATGGATTCTCATCTGCCAAAAGCATTTTCCTTGAACTGAAAAACCTGGATTTTTTCCCACTCAAACAAACTCAGCTAGTCTGATTTTTCATGAACATAATTATAGATTATATTCTTCTCATTTTCATAACACTCATTGGGTTTGACTCATATGTGCAACACAATATCTGCAGAATTTGCTACAAAAGCATTTTGATTGTTTAAAATGTACTCCAAACAAAGCTACATGTATATCTAGATACTAGAGAGGAAGAAACATTGAGAAACAAACATTTTTGGAATGTACCTTTCTGTTTGGGACCATATGGTTGGAATGTATGTGATAGAAATAAGAGTTCATTTGATATGGAGGAAATGCATTGTCTGAATCAGTATTAATAAAAGTCCAGCAGAGGCTCACAGATCTAACACCTTCTACCTGGAGAGGAAGGCTATTGATTCAACATCTTCCACAAGAAATCAAAAGCTACTGCTGCTGTCTGCTTTGCCTAGCTGGGCTCTACCTGTTGATTTGTGGAGAGTAGATCCACCATTTCTACGTCCTCACAAATCCAGATCCACAGGCCTGTAGCGAGGGGGGGGGGGGTTAGGGGTTCAACCCCCCCCCCCTGAAATGTTTCAGATTTTTTTAAAAACCTGGTTTACTCATGAATTTTAACTGGTTACCCAAATCCCCATGCTAAGTCTATAAGATGCAAAAAGTTAAGAGTCCCTCCAGAACTGCAAGCATTATCTCAAGAAAATATTGACAATTTATTCACACTGTCATTACTTGCAGCAATAGCTGATGTAGCAAAGCAACCAAGTTGGGGTGTGTGTGTTGAATTCTCTCATTTAGGAGGCCAGACTCGATGGAGGTGGTTGACAGGGGCGGAGCTGCAGGCTATTGAAGGCTGTGCTCTTTGCTTCTGCGTGAGCTAGGAGGCAGGTTTCACCCCCCCCCCCCCCCGGTGAAATTTTCAACCCCTCCCGAAAATTTTTTCTGGCTACGGCCCTGCAGATCTACCACAAGTTTGACTCAACAGACTCTGCCAGAACCTCCCATCTTTCCCAGCTTGGAGTGAGGTAGCTGGCTGATAGGCCTGTCGCTGGTAGGGATTGTTCCTTCAAGGGAGCCACTCTGGTGGTGCCATGAGGTTGAGGGCTTGTCTCCATACTGCTTTGCAGACATAATGCCCACATGCTAACACACACTTTGCTACTGTCTGTAGTTGCAATACTAGTAATAGACTACTTGTGTGGCAGGAAGATGTCATTCCAACAAACGAAGGGAAGCCAGGGAGGATCCATTTCAGTTATACAGGATAGAGGGAGGTACAGAAGTGGAAGACGGTCGGATTATCCTGTGGGCAGTGTTCACAACAAGGTGCTGGTCACCCCAAAACTGACTCCCATCACAAATAATCTGGATAGCTATGGTTGCAATCTCCCTAGACTGAAAATGCTGCTGCTCAATGCCAGGTCAGTAAATGGTTAAAAAGCTGCCCTTCAGACCTTGATCCTAGAAGAACATGCCAACCTGGCACATATTACAGAGACCTGGCTGGGTGTGGGAAGATGGCGTTAACAGCTTTGCATACTAAAATTCCCTGTGCAGCCGTGGGTGAGACATTAGGGGGAGAAGGGGAAATTGTAGTGGTCTATCAGGATTATATATTCCTGTGTAAGTACCTGATCCTTCAGACTATGAGAATTACATAAAAATGGGTACCTGGCATAGTCTAGGGATTCTGTTGGTGAACAGTTCCCCTTTCTGATCTAGCCAGTGTTCTCTGGGAGGGTAGTATTAGAATCTCCACAGTTTATGATACTGTAGGGACATCAACATCCAAGATAAGACCACCCTGTCAGGAATGGCTCAAGATTTTATGTCTGCCATGACAACAATGGGTTTGTTCCAAATGGTATCTGGCCATCCTGAGGTGTATTCATGCTGCTGAATACACCTCGGGATTCAGCAGTGACCAAGTATGTTTTTGCACAGTTAAAGTTATTGTGCAAACCATTTACCAGCTTTGGCTGTTTCACAAAGACGGTAGAAATATTAAACTCTTCAATGTAAAAAACAATCATTAAAAGGGTTGTTGTAGGTTTTTTCAGGCTATATGGCCATGTTCTAGAGGCATTTCTCCTGACGTTTTGCCTGCATCTATGGCAAGCTTCCTTAGAGGTAGTGAGGTCTGTTGGAACTAGGAAAAATGGTTTACATATCTGTGGAATGACCAGGGTGGGACAAAGGACATTAAAAGGCAAAAGGCAACCTTGCATTGTTATTCCAGACATAGGAAACCAATAGGTTTCTGCTGCCTCCCATCAAGCAGCTACTTGTTTTTCCTTGATTATGTACCTACTGCCTGTCTAGCTCACTAGTCCCGATGTATACACAAAATGTAGTACTAGACATTAAGGACTTTACTAAATTAAGCTGCTATTCCATGGCAGTTGCATGATAACCAATAGAGGTAGCATACTGACATGACCACCTTTATTATCACACATCTTTCCATTTGTGCAACTGCACTGTTTCACAGATCACTGGTCCCATACTTGTACTTCAACATATCCTTGTAATCCCACTCTTATTTTTAAAAATAATTTTAAAGATATTCCACATGACTTTCAAAAAGCCAAAACTACTGGAAATTTAAAAACAATCAGCTCCAAGGGAAGAATCTTGCTTTCTAACTTCACTTGAATGCCGACATTCCAGGGCCAGGCATGTAGCCGGGGGGGGGGGGCTTGAGGGGCTTCAGCCCCCCCCCCCGAAATTCTCATGGTGGTTCGCGAAAAGGCCTTACTGGTGCATTATTTAAACTGTTATGTTTATTCATATTATGATCTGATCACCATACTCAATATATCCCATATGCATGGGGGTATTGGGGTAATGATACAAAAGGTTTGCTAGGGTAGACCCTCTTTCACTCAGACTCACCCCCCCCCAAAAAAACTCAGCCCCCCCGAACCCCCTGAAAAAAACTCAGCCCCCCCCCCCCCGAAATGAAATCCTGGCTACGGGCCTGTCCAGGGCAGAAGTGGAACAACCCCATCACACCAGGAAGGTGAAGGGAGCATTGCAGGATTGGCAGCTATTCATGGTTTTGCCTATTGATCATGTGAGATCAGTTAATCACAAGGAGATGACAGTGGGATGAACATGGCATTGTGATAGGATTTGCTTCCCTTATGTCATAAAGTCCTAAAAGGCGTTATAAAGGATTTTTCCCACTACTTACAAATACCTTGATCCTCAGGTTTGGTGCATTATATCATCTTGCTGTAGGCACATGCACCCTGAGCAAGCATTTTCATTTGTCCTTATATTCATTCAAGAACTCTATTGGGATATTATTGTTAACAAAGCAACCATCAGATTGTTTTGAAACTATCTGCAGCTGCTTCTAATCCTTGGACAGGCTTATGTGTATCTCTAATTTTAACATGAAACAAGTCATCTGCAAAAAGTTAGCTGGAGTGGAAGATACAGATCTCCTTTTTGATCAGACCTCAACCAATCTGTGTAACTCCTTCTCTCCCCTTTTGGATCTCTGCATGATCTGGAAGCAATGTAAGGAAACAAGCAAGGATCACCACAGAAAATCAAACTCAAGCCAATAACCAGACATGAAACCCTTTATTTCTCTTTTTGATTAGGCACTTGAATGTGGTAGAATTTCCCTTCTTACCACAGGCATCCCAGTGGCAATTCAAATTCTTCAGCAGAAATGAGCTTGAAAGAGGATAAACTGTCCCTATAATCATTTAATGAGCAATAAGACTGCTAAATAAAAGAATGTGATTTTCCCCCTTCCTGACTCATATGAATACATATTCTTCCTCATTTTGTTTCAGCCAAAAAACCCACGCTGAATTCATTTAAATAACTAGGTAAGTTGATATGGAAAATTGCAGGCAATATGATTTTGTATGGAAAAAAATGTGGCGCAGGCCATTTGAAAAAACACCAGAGGCATTTTAGTCACATTCCTTGTTCCCAGTACTTTCAAAATATACTTATTTTTCTGCCTCAGATCAGTTTCATATGATCAATCATCCCTTGCATAGTCCTTGAATGAAAATTTTACATTCAGAGAGGAAAGTGTGACATTTAAGCCTAAAGAAAGAATTGTAATGTCTTTAATATAGTACTTATTAGAGACTATTGAATTACGTGGCACTTTTTGCACAACTTCTGGCTCACAATATATATCACAACCTGCTAGACAACATATACCCTGGCAGCTAAAAAGTAAGTTTCTTGTCCTCTCAAAGGATCATCACACCTGAGCACGGTTTGGTTTGGACGCTATATTTCAGACTAAATTCATCAAAATAATGGTTGGCATTCTGTTTCTTATTGTAAACTGGACTTCTGACCTCATAGCTGCTGGAGATTCCCATTTCTGGTCATTACATTTGACTTCAAAGTCTCACTTTTTCAGTCTGGTAGTATTCCAACTAAAGAGTTTCTGAAGTGCTGCAAATTTGTGCATGGTTATTTATGTATTATATCAGAAGCCAACCAAGGGTACAGTTGTAATGTATTAAAAAAAACACAAAGTTTTAAAAACTTGGCATTATACTAAATGTCCTTTGACCCGTAGCTGGCCACTTGGAGTGCCTCTGGTGTTGCTATAAGAAGGTTTTCCATTGTGCATGTGGCAGGGCTCAGGCTTTATTGTAATGGATAGTCTGTGATTTGCTTTTCTCCACACTCGCATGTTGTGGAATCCATTTTGTGGCTCCATTTCTTAAGGTTGACTCTGCATCTCGTGGTGCCAGGGTTCAGTCTTTTTAGTGCCTTCCAAGTTGCCCAGTCTTCTGTGTGCCCAGAAGGGACTTTCTCATTTGGTATCAGCCATAGGAGGCCCCAGTAGTGCAGTGGGTTAAATCCTTGTGCTGGCAGGACTGAAGACCGATAGGTCACAGGTTTGAATCCGGGGAGAGCGCGGATGAGCTCCCTCTGTCAGCTCTGGCTCCCCATGTGGGGACATGAGAGAAGCCTCCCACAAGGATGGTAAAACATCAAAACATTCTGGCATCCCTCTCCTTGCAGATGGCCAATTCTCTCACACTAGAAGCAACTTGCAGTTTCTTAACTTGCTCCTGACACAACAAAAAAAAATCCATGGGTTGAGGTTCCGGGCTTAACCTGCCACTTTTGGACTCTAGCTTGCTGAGGTATTTCTGTGAGTATCTCTGTAGATCTTTGAAAACTATTTCTTGGTTTAAAGTGTTGGTGTGCTGGTTGATATCCAAACAGGGGATGGGCTGGTGATGTCACAGCCTTGATCCTTTCATTATTGGCTGCTACTTCCCAGCAGATGTCAGGTGGTGCAATACCGGCTAAACAGTATAATTTCTTCAGTGATGTGGGCGTAGACATCCTGTCATAATGCAGCATGTCTCATCAAGAGTCACATCCGCTGTTTTAGCATGGTGAGATGTGTTCCACACTGGGCATGCATACTCAGCAGCAGAGTAGCAAAGCACAAGGGAAGATGGCTTCACTGTATCTGGTGGTGATCTCCAGGTTGAGCCAGTCACCTTTCGTATCATATTGTTTCTAGCCCCCACTTTTTGCTTGATATCCTTATAGGTCAGAGCACAGTCCAGGGTAACTCCCAGGTATTTGGGTGTGCTTCAATGCTCCAGTGGGATTTCTTCCCAGTTGGTAATCCTCAGAGCTTGAGATGCTTGTTTATTCCTAAGATGAACAGGTTTTCCCTATAATAAACAGTAATTGTGCATGGAGTAGCGATCTGAATGGGCTATAACTCTAGAGATAAGAGTCTGAATCCCCACTCAGTCATGGAAATCCACCAGAGAACTTTGGGTGAGCAAGTCACACTTCTCAACCTCAGATTCAAGGCTAAGACAAAGCCCTGTGAACAAATGTTGCCAAGAAAACCACATAATAGGGTCACATTAGAGACACCATAAGTCAGAAAGGACTTGAAGATAGACATAGCAACAATAACAATAAAAGTAACAACAACAGCAGATGTGTGCAGTACTCACCTGGTTGGGGTACACAATTTCAACTCCTACATTAGAGAAATAATTTTCACAACTCTTCGCTCATGTGAAGTGAATCCAGTGTGAGCTTCAGACAATTTGAGGCTGACAGTTTCAAAAACCATCACAACTGCAAAAAAAGATTAATTAGCTAGGGGCAACCACTCTTAACAAAAAAAATGTTTTCCCATTATTGCTCATCAAACAGTCTGGTCAGCAGACTTTTGTGTAACTCCTAATTTTATCCAAACAGAGTGGGAATGCAGGGCAGTAGATGATGAATCAGTCAAAGAAAGCACTTTGTTGAAATCATTCAGTGTTTAGAAATATACATTCTTCTTTTGGAAAGTTTGGCAGTCATATAGCAAAATGGACATGTGGGTGCTGGATTTCATTTTAGCGTATTTTCTTTTATTATGAAAATCTGTCCTCTTGGCTTAGTTTGATCTGTATTGACCCACTGTAGCCAGAAACAAGAATCTATGAAGCAAATCTCTTAAAGCTAAGTCCATAGATTCTTAGTGCACCTTAAAGACCAACACGTTATTGCAACATATGCATTTTTTGTGGATGAGAGTTGAGTTCATAAGGTGAAGAAAACAGTTTTTTTCACCAAGCATATTCACATGATACTGCAGAGAAAAATAAAAATAATAAGGGGGAAATTATCATAAAATGCAGAAAGCAATATTCAAGCGAAATATATGAATATAATGTGCAATAATATAATATGTCATGGACTGTTAAAAAGATAAATAAATGGGTCCTATAGAAAACCCATCCTGAACTAGAAGTCAAGATAGCTAAACTAAGGCTGTTGTACATTGGCTAAAATAATGCTTGGTAAGTTGGAGAGCAGTAGGAAAAAAGAAAGACCACATCCCAGATTCAATCAAAGAAGCCACAGCCCTGAATCTGGAAAATCTGAGCAGGACTGTAGACAAAAATGTGACTTGGAAGTTTCATTCTTAGGGTCACTATATATATCAAAGTTGATTTCACAGGAGTTAACTACACTATGCGAAATAATCACAGCAGCCACTCAAGAATAGCAGTCATTGGCGATAATTTCACTGCCACATTCAGTTATTTATTTATTTATTTATTTATTTATTTATTTATTGTGTCAGAAGCAAATTGAGAATACAGTTAAAATGTATAAAAATCACAAACAAAGTTAAAAACTTGGCATTGTACTAAATGTCCTTTGATCAGAAGCTGGCCACTTGGAGTGCCTCTGGTGTCGCTGTAAGAAGATCCTCCATCGTGCATGTGGAGGACATGAGAAAAACTTCCCCGCAGGATGGTAACACATCTGGGCATCCCCTGGGCAGCATTTTTGTAGATGGCCGATTCTCTCACACCAAAAGCAACTTGCAGTAGGCACATTTGGTGAGATCTTATTACTGAATTTCTGCTGTGGAACTTTATACTACTGAGGACTCCTTTCTCTACATCTCTTTTTACAGGCAGACAAAGGCCTTATTATTTAGACAAGTTTTGGGGTATTACGTTATTGTTGATGAAAGGTCTTTCTTTTAATGGGTTGGATTATTGTATTTTATTTCATGTTGTTATATACCTATATTGATCACTTTGATTTCAACCTGGCCCTTTTTTGCTATCATAATTGGGTCTTTTTAGCATTTTCTTTTTTAACATTTTAATTTTATTATTATATAAAATGAGCTAGTACAAGTGTGGTACATGTATTATACAATAGGGATATTGTTCCCTGTACTATACATTCCACTCTTGTCTATGATTGGTTTTAGCTATATCTTAACTTATGCTGTAGCTATATTTTAATCTATATAATTTGTAGCAAGGTGGCCTAGAAATATGGAAAGTGATCAACAAAAGTTAGGATATGAAAGTAAATATGAATTTATGAATTTCTAAGATTAATATGCCAATTTTAAAATTAAAAGATGCAAAAATAGTCTACATACAAAAATATAAATATACTGAAAATAGAAATCCCATTCTTCAACAGAATCAGACTGAAGAGCTTGAGAGGAAAAAAAATGAAGGCTTCAGTTATACTTCAATTCATCTGTTGTAAAATAGACATGTTTTGACAGGTAGTCCTGGTCAGTGGCAGATACATAACATCAAGTTATCCAGTGTTGCTTTCATCCAGGTTGTGACAGGCTCTGGAGTGTGAAGGAAATTGGTTGCTGTTGATTTAATGAGCAGAGGTTTATACTTTAAAGCCCCCCCCCCTCTCTCTCTCACACACACACACATTCACACAGAGAGAGTAGACTCTTGGGACTTCATCACACTAAATCACCTATCCACTTTAAATCTGGTTGCTGCCTCCTGCAGAATTCTGGAGTTTGTAGTTTAGTGAGACCCAGGATCTCTCTGGCTGAGCAGGTTAAAGCCCCCGCCATAAACTACAAACCACAGAATTCTGCAGGAGGCAGAAACTAGATTTAAACTGGACAGATGCTTTAATGAGATAAAGTCCTCAGTTAATCTGCACCCATGGAGCTTTGTAGATGCTGGAAAAATGTAGTTTCTTGTTACTTGAGAGTTACTATTTAAAATAGGCCTAACTAATACTATGCCATACCATTAATTTTGTATTGACTTCATATTAATATTGAAATGCAGCAATCAAAAGCAAATAAAGACAAATAAAGACAAACTGAACTTAATGTAACATTTCTGCTGGAATGATTTTATTTTAATGTTTATTTAAAGTATTATTTACTATTTAAATAATGATAAATTAATAATATACTGTCAAAGACTTTCATGGACGGAATCTCTGGGTTACTGTAAGTTTTTAGGGCTGTGTGGCCATGTTCCATGTGCCAGAAACATTATCTGAGGATGCCTGCCATAGATGCAGGTGAAACGTCAGGAGAGAATGCTTCTGGAACATGGCCATACAGCCTGAAAAACTTACAGCAACCCACTAATAATATACTTTTTGTTATTATTATTTTACTGACACAAACACAGTATTTCACAGCAAATGAGATCTATATGCTGGATTTCGTATAGATTATTATTATTATTATTATTATTATTATTATTATTATTAAAGGTAACATTTTGTCTATGTGCTGAATATTTTATTTAAAAACAACCCAATGTACAATTGCATATATAAGGGAAATTATCTGTATATGATACCGATAGAATTTTATCCATTTTTTTCCACTTAATCATTGCATGTGAGTAAGGGGGGGGGGGGGACGGGACCAAATACAGTAAGCCCACAACTAATTTTTTCTAGTTAACTAAAGTCAGAGTGAAAAAGGTATCTGTCCTTCACCATGACTAGTTCCATATTTTAGTTGTATGTATTCAACTAGAAAATGGGACGTTACTCTGGAGGTGTCCAATTCATCACTCATGCAATTCATGGGGTCATGCATTCTTCATACATTAACCCATGACATTTAACAACAATGAAAACACAGATTTTTCTATTAAAGGCAAACTGTTTTAAGGGTCCAATATGATCTGAAGCTGAGTTAACCGAGAATAAAGAATTAGCTACTGTTGGAGATATGTTTTTATTTCCATTACATATGCACAAATTAGACCTTCTGATTAATGGCGTCAACATCTGAGCCACAGCTTTTAAACCACCAGTCACAAGCTCAGCTCAGTGACATTTACATTTCATTTATGCAAAGGTGCACTTTATTGTGTGCATGTTTGGAATGAATACATCATTTCCTTCTTTATATAAATCAATGGTCTATTTGTGTTTCTCTTTCTCTGCAACCCCAATAACTGACATTTCATTTTATCCTTTCAAGGGAGCATATGTTAACACCTAATAGGAGCCTGCCTACCAATATATTTTAAAGAAATCTCACGTATATGTCTTAACATTATGTTTTTTCTTAGTGATTGTAGCTCTAATGAAATATAGTTGATTTATTGCTAACTTAAATATAAATATTGCACCATCTCAATGTTCCAAACACTTCAAGTATAAAAGGAATACTGGATCACAAACATCTTAATGGGTTTATGTGGGACCTTAAAGTATAGTCTAATGTTTGTGAGAGAACATTTTAGCCCAATATGATACTGTGTTGCAGTCTGAAAGTGGCCAGTTTTAACAAAGTAATTTTTGAAGGGCTAAATTCAGCATCTAGTTAAGAATTTTGTGTTCCTTGCTTTCACCACAAATCAAAATGGAGATTGTAGTAAAATTAGAAGACTAAGAATGCATCTACTCCGTAAATTTAATGTAGGCACTGTTGTTTGGTGAGGCACCAGAACTCTTTGACAAATTACTCTTTGGAAAATTACAATCCTCATGAGTCCATAGATTGAAACCATGGCAGTTAAAAAGGTGCAAACTGCATTAATTCAACAATGTAGATGCACTCCTAGTCTTGTAAGGGTAGCTAGTTATGAATGAAATATATAAGCTCCAAACATAAAAATGTATGGGTTGTTGTAAGTTTTTTGAGCTGTCTGGACATGTTCCTGAAGCATTCTCTCCTGACATTTCACCTGCATCTATGGCAGGCATCCTCAGAGGTTGTGAGGTCTGTTGGAAACTAGAAAAATGGGATTTATATAACAGTGGTGTGGTGAAATGTAAATTTTAACCTGCAGTTAAAATTAAAAATTTAACCTGTAAATTTTAACCTGCAGTTGGGAGCCCCTGGTGGCGCAGTGGGTTAAACCCCTGTGCCGGCAGGACTGAAGACCGACAGGTCGCAGGTTCAAATCCGGGGAGAGGCGGATAAGCTCCCTCTATCAGCTCCAGCTCCTCATGCGGGGACATGAGAGAAGCCTCCCACAAGGATGATAAAAACATCAAATCATCCAGGCGTCCCCTGGGCAACCTCCTTGCAGACGGCCAATTCTCTCACACCAGGAGTCACTCCTGACACGACAAAAAAACACAAAAATCTGCAGTTATGTATAGTTACAGATAGGTGTTTAGAGAGGTAAGTATTTAGAGTAGTATAAATGGGGGGATGGTAGCCAGCTCAGTTCACTTTGAGCGGGGTTGCCCAAAGGTGCAGGAGAGCACCCACCACCTCCTCCCAGCCCCTAATTTCCCCCTAAACCTTACTTTAAAAGGTCCTTGGCCACCATGAACCTTCTCCTCGTGTCCTCCTGGGGTAAGAAAATGACCTCTGATGAGATTGGGGAAGGGGGGGGGAGGAAATTTTCCTCCTCACCCCTCCCATCTCCTCAGGTGTAATTTTCTCATGCCAAAAGGATGCGAGAAGTTTCAGGGAGACCAGGAACTTTAAAAGAGCGTTTTAGGAGGAAATGGGGTGGGGTGGGGTGGGGGGAGACACATCAGGTTGGCTTAATGCATGGAAAGCCCAGAGTTGACGGGTGTAGATTTGACTAGAACCTGTGTTGAAAGTGGGTTGTTTTAAGCCATTTCAGTGCAGGTTTCAGGGCTGTGTGGAAGCCCCTTTCTTTGCTATTTCAAAGATTTCTTAGCAACATTTATTTAAAGGAGATTTCCCATTGCCCTTCACTTAGGCTGAGGCTGGATCTATCTACCCTATGTCCCAGGATCTGATCCCAGATTATCTCATTTGAATTGGATTATCTGGCAGTGTAGATTCAGATAGCAGATAATGTGGATTGTCTGTCTTGATATTCTGGATTATATGGCAGTGTAGAAGGGCCCCTAGGCCAGTTTCAGGCAGGCCTTTAGGTGATCCTTCAGGTAACCTAGTCCTAAACCATGTAGGGCCTTAAAGGTAATAACCAACACTTTGTACTTTGCCTAGAAATCACAACTATCTGATAAGTTTGGAGCTAGGTGGGATCCGATCTACAGGTCTTCAGACGTTAAAAAAGCACTCAAGAACCATAACTTTGGGTAACTCTTTGACAGTTCAGAACAAACTCCAGAGTGGATTTATCACCCCACTAACATGGAAGCCATCATCTGCCATAGAATATCAGTTTTGAATCAATAATAGGAAGCAGAAAGATCTATTTTATTTCCATTAACAAGCTTCATGACAATTGTAATTAATGCTAGTGCTCTTATATTTATGTACACATATTTCCAGCAGAGGGAAAATTTTCATGGACCTTAAAAGCTTTGCATCTGACATATTTTAGATATAATTCCATTAAAGAAGTCATCCAAATATTTAAATGCAGCATGTTAATTATGAAAATAACTTGACTGTAAAATCTGCCTATTTTGAATTTGCTTTTCATAATGAGATGCCACCTGCAATATATTTGCATTAATTGCAGACAGCATTGAATAAATTATATATCTGGTTTGCAGAAACATGTCTACATATTTGGATTGACCCATGTATACTCATGTGCCACTTTTGCTTATTCCCAGAATGTGTCTTGGGAAGGAAACCCAATGAACAAAGGTCTGGAAGCCAAGCCCTATGAGGACCAGCCTAGGGAGATAGGTAACGGAATAGTGAAGGGAATGTGATAATGGCAGAGGAAGAGAATCACACACCTGACATCACTTTACTGCCAGCATGTCAGCACAGGAGTGGAAGGGACCCATCACACAAGGTTGGTGATGGGAACGTAGTGGAATTGTGAACTATTAGCTGGTTTTGCCCATCTATAGCAAGAGATGGCTTAACTGTGGGGAGGAAACAGACTGGCAGCAGGATGCACACAGCATTAGGTGATAGGAACTGTCACGAAAGCTAACAGTCCAGCTTCAGTCCCTAAAGTCTAAAGTTTAGGGCTGAAGATGTAAGATCAAACATCAAATTCAATCTAGTACAAGCATACACACAGTAGGAGTTGAGATCAGAGAGTAAGCACTGAATCAGCTTCTTCATACAATACGAAACAACAGAAAAGAACAGCTCTTGATCCAACCTGACAAAAATCTCATATATCTTTCTAACTTCTCTATAATTTCTTGCAAGTGCAGGCCAATGGAATCAATAAAAGGATTTCTTTGGGAAACAGAAAGACCCCACATTTATCTGCAATGTGCTGTATCTGGAGCCTTTCCTATGAATTTCCACAAGAAGGTCCAAAATGGCAAAATTTAGAGGCTAGTGACTCAGAACTCTCATTGGCAGGCAACCTGCTTGGCTTTCTCTATATTGCCTGGTATAGCTTGCCAGCATGACATTTTATTTTTTGTACTGGCTCATGTTGAATTCTATACCACCAAACCCTTAGAAACACAGCAATATTTGTCTACTCTGTTATCCAAATATAAATATATGGAGGTATTGCGGCAAGTGAATTATTAAATTCAGTGTAGATTTTTTCTTTACATTATGATAAAGGTAAAGGTTTTCCCCTGACATTAAGTTCAGTCGTGTCTGACTCTGGGGGTTGGTGCTTATCTCCATTTCTAAGCTGAAGAGCCGGTGTTGTCCAACACTTCCAAGGTCATGTGGCCAGCATGAGTGCATAGAGTGTCATTACTTTCCCGCTGGAGCGGGACCTATTGATCTATTCACATTTGCATGTTTTCGAACTGCTAGGTTGGCAGAAACTGGAGCTAACAGCGGGAGCTCGTGCTGCTCCCAAGATTCGAACCTGTGACCTTTCAGTCAACAAGTTCAGCAGCTCAGCACTTTAACCCACTGCACCACTGGGGCCTCTTTATATTATTATTATTTTTAAAATAACAGAATATTTAAAGAGCAAGAAACTACACTAAATCTCTTGGGGAGGGGCATGGGAATATTTCAAATGAATAATATATCTAAGTCTTCATTACATTTGTCTAGTATGGTAATTTGTTTTTATTCCGAGGAACTCTCCATTCTCCCAAAGTAAGGTTTATCAATAACAATAAGACTGTTTTTCTGAAAATGACCCTTTCATTCAAGCAGTATGACAACTGAAGGTAAGAAAACTGAGCTCTGAAGGAAATATAACCTATAGTCAAGCATTCTGGAATTTGTTATACATCTGTGGTTTTTATAGCTATAGTGCACAAAAACTCTTTGATTGGTGACAATTTAACACATTGGTCACCTTGCCAAGATGTTCTTCTTGGGAGGTAAGAGAGTATCTCAGGGTTGGGCAGCAAGTTACGAGTGTCATGGATATCTGTAACTATAGGAGGTACTTTTTGCCACAATGGGCATTTAATGGGATTACATTTTCAAAAACAACATATAAAGAGAAATGTTACCTTACAAGGATAATCAGAAATGCTTTCTAGTTACTTTTCAGAAGGGGATTTTGGTGGAGCTTTGAATGAAATTCTCCAAGTTTTATTCCATTCTTGTATTAATCTTAAAGTTCATTCTCTAAAAAATAATAATTGAAAACACTAACCAAACAGGACCAGAGCTCAAAACATTACTTGATAGGACTACAACTCTAAGACTCTACCTGGTTAAGAAAGTAACTTTTCCAAATGCGGATTTCTTGGCTATGGTCACCATTCTAAAAAAAGGCTTTCTTGAAATATATCTATTCATTATGGGACACAAGATTTGAGAACTGTTTGCATTTCTTTAAATGTATAATTTGGAAACCTTTAGCTTGGGAACCATATATGAACTCCTTTAGGGATTATGATTATAAATTATACTTCAGTGCCTGTTTCACCCTAAGAAAACATGGGAAGTTGTTGAAGAATTGACATGGCATAGCCATAGCCTTCAGATGTGATGTTGAAGTCATGATAAATAGGAATGAAAAATGGCTTTGCTTCCCATGGGTTTCTAATGGCATTTGAAGCCATTTGTTAAAACCTGGGTGGGAAGTTTAAGATTGAGAGTCTATTAAAAGCTGTCTCCAGTATGATGGTGGCCAAATATTTTCCCCAGTTTCCAAAGACAGCCTCTTTGGCACAGAGAAATTGTTGCTTCGGAAGAAATGTCAAAGACAATCTTCATTTACCCTTTGTATTGGCAAGATCTCAGATTCCAACATTATCATGTATAGTGTGTGTGTGTGTATATTATCTGATGTATTACTACTTCTATTATATACTATTATGTATACACAATATTCTGACCCGCCAGTAACTGATATGATAGTTGGCTGATTAGATTCTTTTGGATATACTCATGGATTGATAGAGTCATGGCTGCTCCATAATCATCTGACGCTATAACTCCCACACCCACGAGTCTTATATCTGTGATTTCATTTATCTGCGTCTGACAACATATATCCTCTCCAAGCATTTTCTAGGTCCATTAGTGCAACTGTACAGTATTCTTAGGCTGAGAGTTTCGATTTAGTTTTGTGGATATGAGAGTTGATTTGAATATGAATTCTGATTCAGTTTTCAAAAGTGTCTTCACTTATGAGGCCAAAAATGACAACAGCCACACAGATGGGGGTTGTGTTGCCAGGGTACCTCTGCAATTTGCAGAAGTGCAAATTTCCAGAAGGGGACAAAATTCTGAGTATGTGAGAGAAAACTGAACTAAAACAAAAACAAAAAGTCATTAAAATACGAGGGTTATCCGGAAAGTAAAGTTACAAGGCATATAGCTCTTGTGGGAAATTTTTGTGAGGGAATTTGGTATCACTGCTGTGTAGCCGGAACCCTGCAGAAGTGAATGAGCAGTGACAGTCGTCAGTAGCTCATCGACTGGCATTGTGGTGAAGGTTCAAGATGAGCATCCTCATTCCATTTTCCTCCAAGTGCAAAGTTCACACTGTAATATGCTACCTAAATGCTAAGGGCATGAACACCACTGCGATTCATCGCAAAATCATTTCAGAGAGGACATAATGTCAAGACAGCATGTGACAAAATGGGTACGGAATATATTGTGAGTCCATGAAGAAACTTTACAGATCCATCCAAAACAAACGTTGTGGGTTGCTGACGGCAGGAGTCTGTCTCCTTCATGACAACACACGTCCACACACCACTCATGCAAGACAAAAGTTGTTGACTTCACTTGGCTGCGATGTTTTAAACCACCCTTCTCACAACCCCGATCTTGCACTCAGTGACTACCACCTGTTTAAATTGAAGGAACACCTTGGTGGAAAACACTTTTCTGACGAGGAGGAGGTGAAAACTGAAGTGATGAACTGACTGAAAAAGGTGGAGGGAAACTTCTATGACACAGGCATCAAAAACTCATCCCACGAATGACAAAATGTAGTGAACTGAATTGTGATTACGTGGAAAAATAATGCAATAACTATGTTACAATCCGTGTAAGTGTTATTAAAATATATTAATTCTTTGTATTTTTAAAAAATCTTGTAACCTAAATTTCTGGATAGCCCTTGTATATATCTTTTTTGAGTTTTGATGTTGGCTCAAAACAGAAAATGATGGGAGAAGGGAAGTTATTAAAATGTGCTGAGGATATGCATTCATTCATGTGCTATAAATGTCATGGATTTGTCTGATGTTTCTAAAGCACCAGAACACCTCCATGCCATGAGTACACCCCAGGTTGAAGAATGTAAAACATCTGGAAGCCCAGCATGGGAAAGAGATTGATAATTGGGGCCTAGCCTGGGAAGAAACTGATAACAAGAATCAGCTCAGACTAGACCTGGAGGCTGTCTGAAAAAAATGAACTGAGAGGGTGGGATTTCGAGGGTGTGTGTGTGTATTGAACTGGAACCTTGCTCCTCTATTTGTAACTTTGCTGTAGAGTAGTAACCTGGCATTAAAGATATTTCTAAGATTCTCTTGTGAGTTACTTGGATTGCTACCAATGATAATAAATAATAAAACTTTATTTATACCCCACCACCATCTCCCCAAAGGGACTTGGGGCGGCTAACATGATGCCAAGCTCAGGCAATTACAATAAGATGATAACATCAAATAAAAATACTTAACAATAACATAATAATACAATAAAATACTGACAATAACATAATAAAACAAAGTATGAATTGATAGAAGAATTAAATAAGGATGAGCTAGGTTCCAAGGTTCTGCCATCATCACAATAAAACACAATTTTCCATCTCCTGTAATGAAATTTGGATAGTTTTGATTCGTACATAATATTCTACTCCCAGCCAACAATATGCTGCCACTTATAACAATTTTTCATTTTTGAATTTGATACCTTTTGGAAACAAACCCCACAATTATTGCACTATGATTCATATGCAATAGATCCTGTGGCTCATAGAGCTTGGAACTAGCTTAGGCTACTCCACCAGTTATGACCTTTCTTAAACAGGCATAATCTAGTCACAGTAGTGAATGCACTGGTAACTTGCTGGTTAGATTGCAGCAATGCACTCTGTGTGGGGCTACTCTTGAAGATAACCCGGAACCTACAGCTAGTAAAAATACGTAACACCTGGGCAGCTCTGGGATTTCATCCATATACCATATAACACTAATACTGAAGGACTAGTTCTGGCTACCAAAATGCTTCCGATCTAAATTCATGGGGCTAGTGATAACATTTACAGCCCTAGTCACATCCCGTATAGACTACTGCAACGCTCTCTACATGGGGTTGCCTCTGAAGACTGCTCGGAAGCTTCAAATGGTCCAACGATTGGCAGCCAGGATGCTAACAGGAGCGGCACTTGGGGAGCATACAACTCCTCTGTTGCGCCAGCTCCACTGGCTGCCAATTTGCTACCGGGCACAATTCAAAGTGCTGGCTTTAGCCTTTAAAGCCCTAAACCGTTCTGGCCCGATCTACCTGTCCGAACGCATCTCCTCCTATGAACAAGTTAGGACATTAAGATCATCTGGGGAGGCCCTGCTCTTGGTCCCGCCAGCTTCACAAGAGACAGGGCCTTCTCAGTGGTGGCCCCTCGGTTGTGGAACGCCTCTCCTGCAGATATCAGATTGGCCCCCTCCTTACTGGCATTCCAGAGAAAAGTGAAGACCTGGCTGTTTGAACAGGCATTTGACTAAGCAGTGTAATGGACTGATTAGCGGAACATGGAATAATGGATAACGAGACTGGATTCTGATTCTATTGATGAGATCTGACGGATTTTGTTACATTGATGTATTGTTGTATTGATGTTTACTGTTTAATTAATTTGTTATGTTATTGCTTTGAAATGCCCAATAATTTTGTACTGTGTATACCAAACTGTTGCTGTTAACCGCTCTGAGTCGCCTAAGGGCTGAGAAGAGAGGTATACAAATGAAGTAAGTAAATAAATAAATAAATAAATAAATAAATGACTTAGACCTTGATACTTGATGGAATACCTCTTTCTATATCTTCCTGACCAAGAATCAGGCATGTAGCCGGGGGGGGGGGGGGCTGGGGGGGCTTGAGGGGCTTCAGCCCCCCCCCAAATTCTCATGGTGGTTCGCGAAAAGGCCTTACTGGTACATTATTTCAACTGTTATGTTTATTCATATCATGATCTGATCACCATACTCAATATATCCCATATGCATGGGGGTATTGGGGTAATGATACAAAAGGTTTGCTAGGCTAGACCCTCTTTCACTCAGATTCAGCCCCCCCCCGAAACCCCCCCTGAAAAAAATTCAGCCCCCCCCCCCAAACGAAATCCTGGCTACTGGCCTGCCAAGAATTGATGTCTATCAGAGGGAGCATCTTGTTGTGGGAGGTCTATCGAGGGGAGCATCTTATTGATCCTCAATAAGATGCTCCCCTCGATAGACCTCCCACAACAAGATGCTCCCTCTGATAGACATCAATTCTTGGCAGGCCCGTAGCCAGGATTTCGTTTCGGGGGGGGGGGGGGCTTACCCTCCAACATTTCACAAGTAAAAACCGGAATGTGTGTAACCAAGCAACATTTGAGCATGGTGAAGATGGCATAAGTTATTAATAAGAGAAAACTTACAAGCTAAAGAAACCATAGAAGTTTGCTTTTGCCTGAGCTTACTGGAAAGTGCGAGATTCAATCCCACTTCTTTCCTTCCTGCTGATGTAAATAAATGCAAATTACTTCTGCATTTTCACTCAGTTTGCAGCAATTCAAGTAAACTGAAGACGAAGGGGGAAATGGAGGAGGAAAAAGAAACTGAGATACTTTAAAAGCCGCTGAAAAAATGGTACCATGGAGATTTAATTGGGACTATTCCTGCTAAATCTTAACTGTTGGACTCCAGAAATGAAGCAGGGCGTATTAAAGAAGGAAGGTACCTGCTCCCCAGCACAAAAAACAACTTAGTGAAAAAAGATTGACAGACCAACAGGAAACCAAGGGAACATCCCTTCTCATGTGCTAAGGTTCCCAGTGCTTAGCATTAGAGAACAACCTATTGTTTATCTTTATTCCTGCCTTCTCACTTGCTCCATATTTTCAAGTGAGAATGATGGGCTGTTCTTTGCAGAAGCTAGGCAGCCATCTGTTGATGATGCATTCGTTCTGAATTTCATGTATTTACCAGGTAAAGAAGAAGACCTATACTTTTATGATTATCTTTAGGTTGCATTTTATCTGAAATCAATGCATGTGATAGTAGAGGCAGATTTTTTTTTTGTTTTCTGATCTTATCTTGTCACAGAGGACCTGTATGCAAACTTCAGGAAGAAAGAGTCCAAAGCCAGCTTCTGTCTGAAGTGTCAATACAGCACCCAAGTCAAGAGACATATTATCTCAAACTAACAAAATTATTTTCACAAGAGATAGATATCTTTTAGTAGACCTGACAATGAAAAACTCAGTAACTAATTTATATATCAATAACAATTTGGTGCTTTTTCATGACATTGTATATCTGCTGCCTGAGATGGTGCCTTCACTTTGATTAATGGTAGGGTTGGCCCTAAAATTGTAGCTTTCAACTGCTGCTACAGCCACATTCTCCTGCTGCCATTGATATTGGTCCATAATTATTCATCTAATCTCAGTAGGAATTTTACTGCTTGTATCACCTTGACATTTTTACAGGATTTGCTACTTGAAGGCATGCTAGTAGCAATGATGTCAGATTCTGCAAATGCCTGTTTATACAACACATGTACCAGTCTGTGGGGAATTGAGTGAATGTCTTGTGTTTCTTTCCTGTCATTTTTACTGGTAGCGAATGTGTGACTTCTTTAATAGAAGTAATGTCATGGAAACAGACTTGACCCAACTTTAAGGAAGTGCAAGACAGCTATGCATTATTCATATCCCAAGAAGAATATAATTTAATTCCCCATAGAAATGTGTAGATAGTTACTGTTCTCTGTTACAAGCAGATTTGGTGCTCTTCTCCTGATGTGTCAGTTAAATATTATTATTTATTATTATTTCATATACTTGTACCCTTCTTCTCACCCCCGAGGGGGGACTCAGAGCGGCCTCACAGCAAACACCATTCAGTGCCATCATAAGAACAATCAACAAATTCATTAAAACAAAACATTAAATAAACAGTTGTTAAAACATGCTAATTAAAATCCGGGTCTGGGTCAATTCATTGTCACTTCAAAATTGCTTATGTCTTCTTCATACAAACCGCTGATCAGTGGTCAAATGTAAGATCCCACAGCCAAGTCTTGAGTTTCCTTCTAAAGGACAGGAGGGAGGTGGCCAGTCTGATGTCTTTGGGGAGGGAATTCCACAGATGAGGAGCCACTGTTGAGAAGGCCTTGTCTCTCATCTCCACCAATCGCATTTGCGACGGCGGTGGGATTGAGAGTAAGGCCTCTCCAGATGATCTTAAACTTCATGATGATTCATAGTAGGAGATACGTTTGGACATGTAGTCTGGGCCAGAACCATTTAGAGCTTTAAAGGTTAAAACCAGCACTTTGAATTGTGCTTGGAAGCAGATCGACAACCAGTGGAGCAGGTGTAACAGAGGAGTTGTATGCTCCTTGTACGCCACTCCGGTGAGCAACCTGGCTGCTGACCGTTGGGCTCATTGAAACTTCTGGGAAGTTTTCAAAGGCAGCTTCATGTAGAGCACATTGCAGTAGTCTAATTGGGATGAAACAGATGGTAGTATCTTGATGACTAGCAGAAAATAGGAAAGATTTGGGACTGAAGGAAATCAAGGAAGAAAATGCAAATGTAAGTTTATGGAACATTAAGAAAAAACAAAAATAATGACCATAGATAAGTTTACATAACTTTAAAGTAGACAGTGATGACATTGAGATAGTTTAAGACTTCCCATCCCTTGATTCAGGGTGCATCTACAGTGCAAGTGGGCTAAATTGAGAACTGTCATACTTTGGAGATATCAGGAGGATATCCCTAGAAAAAACAACAATGCTTGGTAAGGTAGAAGGTCGTAGTATGGTTAGACTCAATCAAGGAAGTCATGTTCCTGAGTCTGTAGGACCTGAGCAGGGCTGTTGAAGAGAGGGTGATCTGGAGATCTCTCATTCATTGTGTTGCCAAAGATTGAAGTCAACTTGATGGCACTTAATAACAGAAGCAGCATCACTGCTTCTATCTTTTTGTTTTTGCAAGAATGAGATGTGGGCCAAACATTACACATTATTGTAGAGAAGTAATGCTGCACACAAAGGCTTACAAAAATGGAAATTCATGTTTATAAGGGTTTAAAATTTGTTTAAATAGTATAGTGGATTTGGGTGGGGTTAGGAATACCCTAGGGCTGCAAAACAAACAAAAATCCTGGGCGAGATCCGTTATTCTCATCCCTAATTAATTGAGTAAAGAAAGCAAGATATGGTCTGATAAGCTTATAACATAAAATTTGATATAGTTTCCAATTGGCAAGAGTGTCCAAAAAAGGGTACATTTTATCTTCCATCTGCCTAATTTAAATACAGAATATATTATAAGAACACAAAAAACACAATTAGACTCAGATGAAGATGGAATGAAAACTGGAAGAAGAAGTTGTAATAATATAAGATATGAAGATGATACTACATTATAAGTGGATAATAGCAAAGACTTGGAACAACTACTGATGAAGTACATACAAACACAAGGTTACAGCTGATAATTAAGAAGACAAAAATAGTGATGTCAGAAGATATGCTTATGATGAAGACATCAGGCTTGTTAAAGATTTTCCATACTTTGGTTCAATCATCAGCTAAAATGGAGATTTTAGCGTTGGAATAAAAAGACAGACTTGGAAGAAAAGCTGTGCAGGAACTAGATAAGGTTCTCAAGTATAAACATATATCACTGAGCATTTCATAGTCATTATTCATACTGTTGTATATACAGTTTCTATGTATGGATAAAAAAGCTGGACAGTGAAGAAAGGTGACTGGAAAATCAGTTAATTTAAAATGAGATGCTGAAGAAAACTTCTTAAGATTTCATGAATTGCCAGAAAGAAAAGTAAATGGATCCTAGAGCAAATCAAGCCTTAACCCTCACAAGATGTCAAAATTGTTAAATTGAGGATATTGCATTTGGGCATGTTATGAAAAAAATGAGTCACTGGAAAAGAAAATAATGCTGGGGAAAGCTGAAAATCATAGGAAAAGAGGAAGACAGCATTTTAGATGCATTAACACAATAATGGAAAAGATAATCCTGAATTTTGGAGACCAGTGCAGATTTGTTAATAATAGGATATTTTAGAGGTTTCATTCACATGATTTTACAAATCAAAATTGATCTGACAGTAACAATAACTAGGGAAAACAACAATGATGTGGCAGATAAACATAGTGACTGGGATAAAAATTGAAATAATAATAATTGATTCAGTGCATGTGCTAAGATACAAGTTCACTAAAGAGCACTGCATGGGAATCAGAGGGCTAATCCAAAGCTTCATGGAAACTATCTATGGAGGGGGGAAACAAGAAGTCAGTTCCTGCTTATGTGGGAGTTAGTGTCATGCTTGTGCTGATTCACAAGTATTCAGATACATGGCCAAGTTAGCCTGCTTCAAATAAAAAGATTTTGCTGTATCTCTTTTAACTTTTGTAAGCTGCTATCAGTTGTAGCCCAAGGCAAAGAGTGATATATATAAATAAATGCAACAATCCCTCCACCTTCCTGGCAGTGGAAGTGGGAACAAATACAGGCAGTTCCCGAGTTACAAATATCCGACTTACAAAATACTCACAGTTAAGATCAGGAGTGAGACAACAGGAAGTGAGATAGATCTATCCCCAAGAAAGGGAAATTCACATCTTATTTTCAGTGAGGTCCATTCATGGAGTAAGCAGATTAAGTAAAGTAGTCATCGGTCGTTTGAAGAGGTCTCTTGTTTTTTCCATAGTTTAACTCGGGAGATGGAATTGAAAGCTGTTTTAAAGTCTATGAAGGTGACATAGAGCAAAGGTGTGTTATGGGAGTATTTTTCAGTAAGATGTTGTAATACTAGACATTGGTCTATGGATAATCGACCTTCCCTGAATTCAGCTTGCTCCTCGGCCAGTATGTTTTCCTGTTCCAGCCAGTTCTGAAGTTTCAATTTGATATACATTTTGCTATAATATTTCAATGAGTATCTCATTGAGTCTCAACTAATTCAACACGGTTTGTGGCAGCCACAAAACCGAAGTTTCTGGAGTCTAACAACTACTTTCAAATTACGTTCTGCACAATTAAACATTTTCTTTTCATCATCCTGCATTCATCACCAGGGGAAAATGATTAAATTAAAAATTTAAAAAAAATAAAAAATTACATAGTGTAATCAAATATACTGAACTTGCAAATGTGGAAGGACAATAGCCCCATAAGCAAGGACCATCATGGCTATTTCTTCATAGCAAAGCAAGTGCTACAAAGTTACCTGCCAATTCATTGCATGCACATGACAGATCTCATTTTTGTCATCGCAAGGAAACTTTGAGGGGTAACATCCAAAAGCCCTCAGTATAGGTTTTGACTGATTGTGCAGAAAACTCTTTGGTTGATAGTTATTAACATTCCTGTCATCCATAAATGTGTCTGCTTCTTGGAACATAGTTAAATCGCTGGCCATAACCAAATCCCAGCTGTATAATTATAATACATTACAAATTCTGGAAACCATTTTCAAGAAACCATTTTCAGAAATCCATGAAATGTCATGGAATATTTCCTAGAAAACACTGACATGCAGGCAATTTGTGGACTACTGTGGTTGCAAAGACAAAACTGGATTTCTAATAACTGAGATAAAGCAAAGTTCGAAATACGTCCTTTTCCTTTTCTTTTACTGAACCCCTAGAATCCTCAGGGCAGATGAGAAATATTTGGAATTGGAATGAAAGACAGTTTTTCCTGAGCTTTGACACAGATGTAATTAGAAAAAATAGAGTGTTCAGCAGAAAAAATAATTTATTTTATTCACATGCAGATAAAGTATATTATTCTGCTGGACAGATACCTGTATAGGAGTTGCTACCTGTGACTGGCACCCCATTTTAGCATTGAGGGCAACATTTAGACTGTGGAATGTGCATGTAGTGCAACTTGGTTCCATCAGCCTCTACTTTACAAATAATAACTGTCTTGAGGCAGTTGATGAAAAGGTTTTCTGAATGATGCTTGCCAGTCAGGTTCAGTCTGGCAGTGCTAATAAGGAGATCAGCCTCTAAGCTCTGTGGCACAACTAGCTGACAGCTAGCTGCATTAAATCACTACTGACCAAGAGGTCATGAGTTCAGAGCCAGCCCGGGTCAGAGTGAGCTTCCGGCCATTAGTCTAGCTTGCTGTCGACCTTTGCAGTCCAAAAGACAGTTGCTTCTGTCAAGTAGGAAATTTAGGTATGCGGGGAGGCTAATTTAACTAATTTATGATGCCATAAAATCTTCCAGCAGCGTGCAGAAGAATGAGGAAGTACTCCATCAATGGACTTGGTGTCACAAATGGCTCTCCATGGCTCGAGGCGGGGTACAACATGATAAAATAGAACACTATTAATATATATGTGTGTGTGTGTGTGTGTGTGTGTGTGTGTGTGTGTGTGTGACAAGTTGGAGCTATTGGTTACCTCCACACACAGATCCTTGTGTTCCAAGCTGAAAACTGCATCAAAGGTATGACCTACAGAGTATGTAGATCCAGAAACCAGTTGGGATAGGCCCATTTTTGTCACTGATGTCATGAGTTTCTGAGCTGCACCTGTCACTGGCCACCAGTGGTATTTTGAAGACTTTTACTTCTGGGATACTACAACACCTCTAAGTCCACTTCTGTAAGCTCTGTTAGGGAGTGAGGTGTACAGTACACTAACAGAAAACCATCTATCCCTAGTTTCAGACTCAGGAACACACACTCAACGTGATTCAGCTCCCTAATAGGTAGTATGCACGGTCAGCCCCCTCATCTTTGAGATCATAGATGATATGTAGACAGCAGCTAAAAAAGCCAATGGGATTTTGGCCTGTATAAATGAGAGTCTAGTATCTAGATCCAGGTAAGTCATGCTACCACTCTATTCTGCCTTGGTCAGATCATGCCTAGAATACTGTGTTGAATTCTGGGCACTGCGGTTGAAGGGAGATATTGACAAGCTGAAACGTGTCTACTGGGGAGCACAACTAAAATGGTCAAGGGTCTGGAGAACAAGCCCTATGAGGAATGGCTTAAAAAGCTGGGCATGTTTAGCCTACAGAAGAGAAGGTTGAGAGGACACATGATGACTATGTATAAATATGTGAAGGGAAGTAATAGAGAACAAGCTTGTTTTCTGCTGCCCAGGAGATTAGGACGTGGAACAATGGCTTCACATTACAAGAATGGAGATTCTACCTGAACATTAGGAAGAACTTCCTAAGTGTGAGAGCTGTTTAGCAGTGGAACTCTCTGCCCCAGAGTGTGGTGGAGGCTCATTCGTTGGCGGCTTTTAAACAGAGGCTGGATGGCCATCTGTCAGGGGTGCTTTGAATACAATTTTCCTGCTTCATGGCAGCCAGTTGGACTGGATGGCCCACGAGGTCTCTTCCAACTCTATGATTCTATGTGTCTTTTTAATTCTTAAATGACCTAGCATTATTTAAAAGCAAGGTGAGGTTTTGTGTGTGGCCTGGCTCACACTCCAAGTTCCCCAGGCTGGCAGTGTGACTGGTATTAAACACCATTCTCTCCTAAGGACACGTGACCCTGTCAACAACATATCTCCCTCTATCCTGCACAACTTGTATTGCTGCTCCAGTTTAATTACAGATTTTATTAAAACAGTAAACAACTAAGACAAAAAAGGAAGAAAGACAAGCAAGAAGATGATACTAACAAGAATTAATGCACCCTGCCAGTCAATGGGTATGTTTCCAGATGATTGGACTGATTAGTTGACTATTTTGGCAAAACCCTACTCCCACCAAGATTCTGCGCTATAGCCAACTAAATGGTCCCGGGTAGCCCTCTCACACTACCCAGTCCTTCAGTTGGCACTTGCACTACCAGCTGTTGTTGCAGTTCCAGAACAGCCAGCATCCACCTCAGTGAGCAGGTCAGGGTTTTGTCTACATGAAAATACGGGACATACAGAATAACTAAAATAGAGTAAGAGTAAACCTGCATTTCTGCTGATAAGGTCCAAACGTAGGCAGCAACAGCAAGTGTGGGTGGAAAGTGCTCCAACCTCTGGGTTTCTCATCTGGCAGCACACACAAACTCTCACAGTAAGCCCTCTCTTTAGAGAGGGCTGAGTCACAACCAGTTGAAATGGGCCTGAGGATGCAGACCTATTTGTAAATAAGTTCAGAGCCAAACAATGCAGCAGAACTGGGTGGAAAATGCTCTAGCTGCCGGGCCTCTCTTTATTATTCCCAAGTATGGCTACTATCTTGTGTCACAGTTGGGCACATTTGGAGAACGGTGAAGAAGAGCTGAAGAAACAGACTTTCAGCACTTGGTTTCAGCACAGTTCAATAAACAAAAGAATAACAACACTTAAACTAGGTAAGGGCAGGATTTTACTTCAACTGACAGGCCTTAAGTATGCTTTACCACCAGCATCCTCCCCACATACATACATAATAATAATCATATATTTCAAAATCACAGGTCTGTAAGTTTTGCCATTAAAATAGAAATCACAAGAAAAGGAGGGACGGGTGAAAGATATAGATCACATGTCAAACTGGAGGCCAGCGGGCCAAATCTGGATCCCTGCCTCATTTTATGTGTCCCACAAGTCATAGACACATTGTCCGTGAGAAAATGGTAAGAATTTTTGAAAAACCCAAATGTGAAAGCATTTGAATAGCTGTGCTTGCATGTTGTTTTGTGTTTGTGTTATTTTTTAGAACATTATCAATGGATGAGGGTGGTGTGTGATATAGATTCTCAGGTTATTTAACAATATATATCAAAATCCAGCACCAAAAAAAGAACAAACATCAAAATAGGAACATGGCATGCATGTAGGTTTTAGGAAACATTGCCACTTTTTGACAATATGTTAAGGAGTAGTTAAGTTTATAGTCTTACGATTACAAATGGGGTTTGAAGGCTGATGTGGCAGACCCCAGTAAGGTGGCCTTCTGCAGCTGGCAGATGGTAATTTTGTAAGCACTGATTGTGTTTAAGTGCAGGCCAAAGTCTTTAGGCACTGCACCCAGTGTGCCGATCACCACTGGGACCACCTTGACTGGCTTGTGCCAGAGTCTTTGCTGATCAATCTTTAAATCCTCATATTGTGTCAGCAGTTGTTTCTCTTCAATCCTGCTGTCACCTAGGATTGCAACATCGACGACCCATACTTTGTTTTTTTAACATGATTGTGAGGTCAGGAGTATTGTGTTCTAAAACTCTGTCAGTCTGAATTCGGAAGTCCCAGAGTAATTTGAAGTGTTCATTTTCTGTAACTTTTTCCGGCTTGTGATCCAACCAGTTCTTTGTCGCAGGCAGATGGTATTTGTGGCACAAGTTTCAATGGACCATCCGAGCAATGGTGTTATGCCTCTGCTTGTAGTCTGGCTGTGTGATCTTCTTGCAGCAGCTGAGGATGTGATCGATCATTTACTCCGATTCCTTGGCATGTCTACACTTGGGATCTGTCCTGGACTTTTCCTTCCCTCCTTCCCTCCCTCCCTCCCTCCCTCCTTCCTTCCTTCCTTCCTTCCTTCCTTTCTCCTCCTCCGTCTCCTCCTGAGAGACTGAGAGGAGATATGATAGCCATGTATAAATATGTGAGAGGAAGCCACAGGGAGGAGGGAGCAAGCTTATTTTCTGTTTCCCTGGAGACTAGGACGCGAAACAATGGCTTCAAATTACAAGAAAGGAGATTCCATCTGAACATGAGAAAGAACTCATGTGAGAGCCATTCAGCAGTGGAACTCTCTGCCCCGGAAGTGTGGTGGAGGCTCCTTCTTTGGAAGCTTTTAAACAGAGGCTGGATGGCCATCTGTTAGGGGTGATTTGAATGCAATATTCCTGCTAGGTTCTTGTGGGTTTTTTCGGGCTATAGGGCCATGTTCTAAAGGCATTTCTCCTGACGTTTCGCCTGCATCTATGGCAAGCATCCTCAGAGGTAGTGAGGTCTGTTGGAATTAGGACAATGGGTTTATATATCTGTGGAATGGCTGGGGTGAGGCAAAGAGCTCTCCTCTGCTGGAGCTAGGTGTGAATGTTTCAACTGACCACATTAGCATTTGAAGGCCTGGCTGAGCCTGCGAAAATCTTTTGTTGAGAAGTGTTAAGATGTGTCTGGTTGTTTCCTCTCTGCTGTTTTGCTGTTGTAATTTTTGAGTTTTTTAATACTGTTAGCCAGATTTTGTTCATTTTCAAGGTTTCTTCCTTTCTGTTGAAATTGTCCACATGCTTGTGGATTTCAATGGCTTCTCTGTGTAGTCTGACATGGTAGATGTGAGAGTGGTCCAGCATTTCTGTGTTCTCAAATAATATGCTGGGTCTAGGTTGGTTCATCAGGAGCTCTTCTATGGCTGACTTCTCTGGTTGAAGTAGTCTGCAGTGCCTTTTGTGTTCCTTGATTCGTGTCTGGGTGCTGTGTTTGGTGGTCCCTATGTAGACTTGTCCACTGTTGCATGGAATATGGTAGACTCCTGCAGTTGTTTTTCTTCAATCCTGCTGTCACCTAGGATTGCAACATCGACGATCCATACTTTGTTTTTTTTTTAAACATGATTGTGAGGTCAGGAGTATTGTGTTCTAAAACTCTGAATTTGGAAGTCCCAGAGTAATTTGAAGTGTTCATTGTTGCAGGCAGATGGTATTTGTGGCACAAGTTCCAATGGATCATCTGAGCAATGGTGTTGTGCCTCTGCTTGTAGTCTGGCTGTGTGATCTTCTTGCAGCAGCTGAGGATGTGATCTATTGTTTCCTCTGCTTCCTTGGGATATCTACACTTGGGATGTGTCCTGGACTTTTCAATTCTTCCTCCCTCCCTCCCTCCTCCCTTTCTTTCTTTCTTCTTTTCTTCCTTCCCTTCTCCTTCTCCTCCATATTAGAGGAAAGCAATACCCCCTCCAAAAGAAAGAAAGAAAGAAAGTATTGTCTAAGGCTTTCATGGCCGGAATCCATGGGTTGTTGTAGGTTTTTCCGGGCTATATGGCCATGTTCTAGAGGCATTTTCTCCTGACGTTTCGCCTGCATCTATGGCAAGCATCCTCAGAGGTAGTGAGGTCTGTTGGAATTAGGAATATGGGTTTATATATCTGTGGAATGGCTGGGGTGGGGCAAAGAGCTCTTCTCTGCTGGAGCTAGGTGTGAATGTTTCAACTGACCACCTTCATTAGCATTTGAAGGCCTGGCTGAGCCTGGGAAAATCTTTTGTTGAGAGGTGTTAAGATGTGCCTGGTTGTTTCCTCTCTGCTGTTTTGCTGTTGTAATTTTTGAGTTTTTTAATACTGTTAGCCAGATTTTGTTCATTTTCAAGGTTTCTTCCTTTCTGTTGAAATTGTCCACATGCCATTTTCTCCTGACGTTTCGCCTGCATCTATGGCAAGCATCCTCAGAGGTAGTGAGGTCTGTTGGAAGTAGGAAAAATGGGTTTATATATCTGTGGGATGACCAGGGTGGGACAAAGGACTTTTGTCTGTTGGAGCTAGGTGTGAATGTTTCAGCTGATCACCTTGATTACCATTCAATGGCTTGGAAGTGCCTGGGGGGAATCTTTTGTCCTTTGTCTCACCCTGGTCATTCCACAGATATATAAACCCATTTTTCCTACTTCCAACAGACCTCACTACCTCTGAGGATGCTTGCCATAGATGCAGGCGAAACGTCAGGAGAAAAATTGCCTCCAGAACATGGCCATATAGCCCGGAAAAACCTACAACAACCCAAGGAAAGAAAGACCCTCTCCCTTTGGATTGCAGTTTCTCTCCCGTCCTTGGGGCGCGCTCCCGCGGGCAAAGCAGACTTGCGTGGCCACCGTGGGAAGGCAAGGCAAGGCGCTGGGGGCCAGCTGGGTATCTCTCTTTTTTGAAAGAGCCAGGCCTTCCTTCCCTCCCTGCCTCCCTGCCTCCCTCTTCCCTGCTCCTCCTCCTCCGTCTCTTTCCCAGCCTTAGCTGGAGGGGAAGCCCCGGCTGCCAAGTGGGGCGGAGTCGGAAACGCGAAAGCAAAGCGGGCGCTGCTGCTGGTGCTGGTGCTGCGGGGCGGGACGGAGGAGGAGGAGGAGGAGGAGGCAGAGAGAGAGAGAGAGAGAGAGAGGGAGAGAGGAGCTGGTGGCGGAGGAAGGAGGCGGGTGGCAGCGTCGGGAGGAGGACTGAGCCAGCAGGAGGACGCGGGTGCCCACCAAGCAGGCAGGCAGGCGACACAAAGCCGTTCCCGGGCAGCAACCGGTGCGCAAGCGACCTCTGAAGCAGGAGGTGGGGGAGGAAGAGGAGGAGGCGGAGGCAGGACCCGTTGCCCCATGCCCCAGGCACGGAAGGGGCATCCGCAGCCGCTCTCCCAGCCCTCGCCCAGAAGCAGCAGCACCACCACCACCAGATCCCAAGATGGACGGGTTCGCCGGCAGTTTGGGTGAGTGTTTTGGTTCATGCCCAGGTTGAGGGCGCAGAGGTCCATCCGATGGGTGGGTGGGTGTCCACCCGTGGGGCCAAGGAGGCACTCTTAGGTCCCTCTACCATCCCTTGAGGTCCTGGCACCAGACCTTTCTTGGGGAATGTTGTTGGAAGTGTTGCCTTGTGGAAGGAAGATGGGTCTTAGGAGCCTTCTTGGGCTCCTTCTCCACCTTTTCCCTAGATCCTTCGTGGTTGGGATGGGGGTGAACCTGATTCCTCCTGGCTTCAGAGCCTTCCTGGGACACCAGTGTTGAAAGTGTTGGTTTGTCCAGATGTAGCTGGTCAGTCCTCTCAAAGTGACAGTCCCAACCTCCCATCCTCTTTGGTGCATAGGATTGTGTCTGCTTTTGTACTTGGGCAACCTGATCAGTCATCTTGATTCATCACCATGGGTACCTCCATCATCTTCTGTCCTCAGATTCCCCTTCCCCTCCTAGAGCAGTGGTTCTCAACCTTCCTCATGCTGTCACCCTTTAATACAGTTCCTCCTGAAGGTGTAGCCAATGTGAAATTTCCTTTTTGTTATGTATAGTGTATTTTATACTGTCATGTGATATATGCCAATAAAGGCCTATTGGATTTGATTGGAATAGAGTTCCTCATGTTGTGGTGGCCTCCAACCATAAAACTGTTTTTGTTGCTACTTCATAACTGTAGTTTTGCTACTTTTATGAATTGTAATGTGAATATCTGATAGGTAGGATGTAATTTCAACCAAACTTGGCACACAAAACTCCATGACCAACAGAAAATACTGAAAGAGTTTGGTGGGCATTGACCTTGTGTTTTGGAGTTGTAATTCACCTACATCCAGAGAGCACTGTGGACTCAAACAGTAATGGATATGGACCAAACGTGGCATAAATACCCAATACGCCCAAATGTGAACACTGGTAGAGTTGGGGAAAAATAGACCTTGACATTTGGGAGTTGTAGTTGCTGGGATTGATAGTTCACTTACAATCAAAGAGCATTCTGAACCCCATCAGTGATAGAATTGGGCTAAGCTTCCCACAAGAAGCCGCATGACCAACAGAAAATACTGTGTTTCCTGATGGTCTTTGGTAACCGCTCTGATACCCCCATGCGACCCCCCCCCCCCCAGTTGAGAAACACTGTCCTCGAGGAAAGGGGAGAATTGGTTCTGGGATTATCCATGGACAACCTGATCAGACATCAGCCACCTGATCATCATAATTGTGGGTCAGTTCATAACCATATGGGGTAACGTAATTTCAGCACCAATATGGTTGAAATCCCATGCTGCAAATTCCCAACACCTATTTATTTACTGTATTTGTATACCACCTTTCTCAGCCCGCAGACTCAAGGCAGTTTACAGGACAAAATTCAATACCTAGGACCTTTCTGGACAGGCCATATAGCTCAGGATCTGATCCCAGGTTTTCTGTGTTTCCCAGATTATCTGACAGTGCGGACTCATATAATCCAGTTTAATGCACAAAACCTGGGATGAGATCCTGGGATATAGGGCCTGTCTGGAAGGGCCCCTATAGAACCAAACGCAGACTCTCAGGACCAAATAGAACCAAACGCAGACTCTCAGGAGCAATCGAAGGTTTCTTTCTGGAGGGATAAATCAAGCTTGTTCCGAGATTCTCTTCTCCCAAACCCCAGAAAATCTAGGAGGTAAAGCAAAACGTTTTTTAAAAAATCCGCTTAGTTCCAAATCTACATTTTTCCGAGTCAAGTAGATTTTAGGCCTCTCTCTCAGATCTCCCCTGGCATCTTTCCGCATGCCTCTTGTTTACCCAAATCACAGGATGGATTAAATTTCTGTAGTGGGGAGGGGGGAGCTGACGCTGGATCAAAGGAGTAGGATTTTTGTTGTTGTTTTTGTCATCTTGGTAAGACTGACACATATCTTTCTGCCTTTTTTCTCAGAGATATAATAATCAGTTGCAACACCTGCTTTTTATTTTGCAGTTTCTGCAAGGTTTGGTGTGTGTGCAGCTAGAGCTGTTTGCTTGGGAGTTACTGTGGGTGAACCTGTTATTTGCCCCGAGGCAATGAAGCTAGCGAACATTAGCATTCGCTTCTTTGGCTTCTGCACTTTCTTGTTTTTCTTTCTCTCCACTTGCTACTGGCATCTTGAACTTGAACCTTAGTATGAGTAGTTAGGGTACACATACATATAGATGTCAGGTTCTCATGGACCAGCATAGGCTGTGTCAGTTTCTTATTTTCTATGTGTGTATAGATGGGTAGGAAATCTGAAGTCCTTTCATATCCCCCTTTCATTCCATTCCCAAATTTATTATTTATTTATTTAACATTTACATCCCGTATTTCGCACTCTGGAGGGGACTCAAGGTGGCCTTATAACAGGCAGCAATTTGATGCCATACACATATATATCAAATAAACAATTACAATTAAAACCAGAATTATTAAAATCAACAGTTAAAATCATGTCAACCAAAACATAATCCAGGCTGTTCCATTTTTCAATCTCATTGTTTTATAGTCACTTATTGCACTGCTCCAGTTACTTGTCAAAAGCTTGGTCCCAAAGCCATGTCTTAAGTTTTCCCCCCTTGAAGATAAGGAGAGAAGGGGCTGATCTGATCTCACTGGGGATGGACTTCCATAGTCAAGGGGCCACCACTGCAAAGGCCCTGTCTCTTGTCGCCATCAATCGCACCTGTGAAGGAGGTGGGACCGAGAGCAGGGCCTCCCCTGTTGATCTTAACCTCCAAGATGGTTCATATAGGGAGATACATTTGGACAGGTAAGCTGGGCTGTAACCATTAGAGCTTTATAGGCTAAAGCCAGCATTTTGAATTATGCTTGGTAGCAGACAGGCAGCCAGTAGAGCTTGCGTAACAGGGGAGTTGTGTGATCCCTGTTTCCTGCTCCAGTGAGAAATCTGGCTGCGGCCTGTTGGACCATTTGGAGCTTCCAAACAATCTTCAAAGGCAACCCCACGTAGAGTGCGCCACAGTAGTCTATTTGGGATATTTCTCCCTCTTTATTGGCTTGTTCATTTGAAATATCCCACCTTTCTTGGCAGTTGTAACAATATCAGATCTCACAAAAGGGTAAAGTTATAATGTTGACACACAATAGAAAAATTAGAGTATCAAAACATTAATCCGTGTTTATAAACAAGGCAGTTGAAAATGTACAACATCAAGCCATTAAAAGCTCCTCCCTACCTTCTGAATTAAGCAGTTTTTGGACTATGACTCCCATAATCTCCAATCAGCATGTTCACTAGGATTGATGAATATTACAATCCACTCTGAATGTATCTGATTTCAGATGCCAAGTAAGGATTGGCCTTCTTAGTTCTTTGATGGGAGACCTCCTAGAAATAACAGCAGGGATATCTAGATAGGGCTAGGAAAGAATCCTGCCTGAAATTATGGATATAATTGTGTTGTTGAAGGCTTTCATGATGGGAATCACTGGATTTTTCTGTGAGTTTTCCAGGCTGTATGGCCATGTTCTAGAAGCATTCTCTCATGACGCTTCACCCATATCTCTGGCAGGCATCCTCAGAGGCTGTGAGATTTGTTGGAAACAAGGCAAGTGGGGTTTATATATCTGTGGAATGTCCAAGGTGGGAGTAAGAACTCTTGTCTGTTTGAGGCAAATGTGAATGTTGCAATTGATCACCTTGATTAGCATTGAATAGACTTGCAGCTTCAAGGCTTGGCTGCTTCCTGCCTGGGGGAATCCTTGAATAGAATTGCTACTAGTCAGGGTTGACAAAGTTGGACTAGTAAAGTAGAAGATAGTAGGACAAGAAGAGTAACAATGCCATCAGGCTGCAGCTTTTCTGTCATTTTTCCCATTGGGACTCTGATGGGGGAAAATGGTTGGAGAGACATTATTTGGGCTGGAAAAGTTGAGGTTAGGTGAAGAAAGCACCCACCCTTTTCTACCTGCAATTTGCTGTGCTTTAAATCTTCCCTGTATTACAGGTATTGTAAGAAACTTGGTTATGCAAGCTGTTTCAGTAGGCCCAGGTGACCCGAGAAGGAACTTTGATAAGGCTGCAGTTGCATGTTAACAATTTAATTATACACTGTTCAGCTGTTGTTGTCCAGGTCAGTAGTTTCTGTCCTGCTCACATGTATTTTTTAAGTTTCTGTTTTGCTTCTGCTCTCATGAAAAGGTGAAAAAGGGGGTCCCAAGCAACAGTACATGAGTTGCACCTCTTGATGTGACTGGTGCTAAAGTTTTCAAAGGGAGATATGATTGCACATCAAGATATTTCTGCATGTAATCCTGTGAGAGCAAGGAAATCTGCATCTTAGTAGGAAACCTTGCAGTTAAGCATAGTACTTCATTTCTTTTCAGAATGAAATTAAATCAGTTGTTTGGTGAATTTTATCATTCTGATGACTTAGAGTATGGTTTGAGTATGGTTAGGATTTTATACAGGTGTGTGGAAGGGGCCTCAGATAACCCAGTTCAAAGCAGATATTGTGGGTTATTTGCTTTGATATTCTGGGTTATATGGCTGTGTGGAAAGGCATTTAGACAGGATCTGAAACTGGAGGCAGATGATTAACACCCCTCCTTGCATTTTGTGGTTTGTGTACTCATCTTGCTTTACTTTCTGATGAAGTGGGCATGCAAATTTTGTACTTAGGGGAGCGAATGAGTCATTTCCAGCTCTGAAACTATCATCTGCCTACAGACCAACATAATTCCCTCCCTGTCCCCCAACTTTATAAATATTAACTTCCAGCCCATCTCTTTGTATAGTTACCAAGTTACTAACAATCAGGGCCAATACCACAGTGGAATTAAGGGAGAGTTTGTTCTCTCTTGGGAAATTCAACTATCCATACAGCCTTGAAAAGCGCACTCTTCTGTTTCTTTCTTGCCTCATTCCATTTCCATTCATGTGATCAATTTTAATCTTTATGGAGCTGTAGTTCATAAATCAGCTTATCTTTTTATGTAAGAATTGGTTGCCGAAATACTTGGTACTAGGTCATTTGGAGAGGACTCAGGAATAGAAAAGCATCTTTTGCCCCTGGAAATATGGGAATAGCATTGACCATCTATTGAATTTAGTGACCAGGCCTTCCTTTGTTCTATAACATGTAGATATTCTAGTTCTGTTGAAATCAGAGGCCCTTCCACACAACCATATAACCCAGAATATCAAGACAGAAAATCCCACATTATCTGAGTGTGGACTCAGGGCCCTTCCACACAGCCAGATAACCCAGAATACCAAGGCAGAAAACCTCACAATATCTGTTTTGAGCTGGGTTATTTGAGTCCACTCTGTCATATATTCCAGTTCAAAGCAGAAAATGTGGGCTTTTATTTAGATGTGTGTAAGGGGCCTTTGATAACCCAGTTCAAAGCAGATAATGTGGGATTTTCTGCCTTAATATTCTGGGATATATTCTCTTACCTGATTTAAAAAATCCTGCTTTTTTGCTGTTGCCATAGAGCAATGGTTCTCAACCTTCCCAATGCTGCAACCCCTTCATACAGTTCCTCATGTTGTGGTGACCCCCAACCATAAAATTGTTTTTATTGCTACTTCATAACTGTAGATTTGCTACTGTCGTGAATCGAAATGTAATAGCTGATATGCAGGATGTATTTCATTCACTGGACCAAATTTGGCACAAATACCCGATATGCCCACATTTGAATACTGGTGGGGTTGGGGTGGGGTGGGGGGTGGGGTGATTTTGTCTTTTGGGAGTTGCAGTTGCTGAGATGTATAATTCACCTACAATCAAAGAGCATTCTGAACTCCAGAAATGAACCAAACTTGTCACACAGAACTCCCATGACCAACAGAAAATACTGGAAGGGTTTGGTGGGCATTGACCTTGAGTTTTGGAGTTGTAGTTCACCTACATCCAGAGAGCACTATGGATTCAAACAATGATAGATCTGGACCAAACTTGGCACAAATGTGAACACTGGTGGAGTTTGGGGGCAACAGACTGACATTTGGGATTTATAGTTCACCTATAACCAAAGCACATTTTGAACCCCACCAACAATAGAATTGGACCAATCTTTCCCCACAGAACCCCCATGACCAATACAAAGTACTGTATTTTCTGATGTTCTTTGGCGGCCCCTCTGACACCTCGTCACGATCCCCCTCCAAGGGTCCCAACCGCCAGGTTGAGAAACACTGCAATAGAGAAAAATGGAGATATGAATTAAATTACAGGTAATAGATTTGAAGCGAATACTATGAAAAAGAAAATGAATGTGTGTACTGAATCATAATTCCAAGTTTCAATCCAGGAAGAGAGCAATAGAAACAATAGTCAAACTACCTGTGTTACAGCTTCACATGTTAGAATCTCTGATTTTCTCTTCATATATCAAACTTTTTGGTTTGGCTTATCTGCAGGTTTGCTGTCTCCTGCATGAGTGTGTCCATATTTAACCGTAGTTGTATAGCCAGCCAACAGCTCCTGAATATATAGCCAATAGCTCCTGAAATATATTTGCTGGAAAACACATTGCTATGGGCTTCAGGATTCCTTCCACAGGGAAGCTTTCTTGGCCAGGTCTTTCTATGGGTCTTTGACTAAGTTGTTCCAAACAATAAAGGAAAATTCTGGATAATCTTTGCCGATCCTGCATGACAAATAGGCTGGCATATACTTTTTTTGTGTCCAGGTTACGAGACTGGAACTTGAGAAACTGCAAATCACTTCTGGTCATCTGCAAGGACAAGGGAACTCCCAGATGTTTTGCCATCCTCTGGAAGGCTTCTCTCATGTCTCTGCATGAGATGATGGAGCTGACAGATGGGAGCTCACCCCACTCCCTGGATTCAAACCACTGACCTTTCTGTCAGGAGTCCTGCTGACACAAGGGTTTAACCCACTGCACCACCTTGCAGTCCTGAATGGCACATACTTATTGCTCCTGTTTGGTTGCTTTTGGCAGCATAAACAGCTATGATAGTGGTGAAAATGGTGACGCTCCTATGCTGTTTTTGGCCTACAAAGCTACCTGTGAGGTCTATGTAAGCTTCCAAGCCTTCTTGTCCTCTTTTTTTTGGTCCAAGTGAGAAACTGTGCCTCCAAGTAACATGAATGTTTGTTTTTACGATCCTTTCCCTCCCATTTTTACAGTAAACCAAGTAACTTTGAAGAATAGAATCACCATTCTGATCAGTTTAAGTTCAAGAAAAACCGGTGTGTGCAGTTCAAGGGTTGTGAGCAGAAGAGCCAGGAAATAGGGCATATGTAGCCCTTAGATCTTTCTTATTTGCCCACCCCAAGCTACAGTAACAAGGAAGCCACCATCGACATAAAGCTTAGAATTATTGAGATCCTAAACACAATGGGACTCATAAGCCAACTTCAGACCTTGAGCTGCCTTTTTATCAGAGCAGCAAATCAGAAGTCTTGGCTTGGATGCCACACTAAGGTTTTTAAATTGTATGTTCTTTTTAAGTATAGGTGATCCTGCAGATTGTGAAGTGATATACTTTGCTCAGTGAACACCAAAAAATATAATATCGATGACATTGTTGAAAGAGGAATATTGAACTACTTTTTTTCCATGTGAGGAGAGTCTTCACAATCTTTGTGAAGGATATGTGTGCATATGTGCTACTCTAAAACCTCCCAAGAAAGGAAGATTAAAAAAACCTTTTCCTGGCTAAGCAATATATCTATCATCGTAGAAATCCAGTTCTATAGCCCTACACTAAAACCCATAACAATTTCATGTGGGGTTTTCTGGAAAATGTTACTTACAGAAATTATCTTGAGTGTGAGCCTAAACCTTTAGGTTTTAAAATGTTTATGCTGGCATTTGGTTCATTTGCCTGAACCAAATTGGTGAACCATAATTAACAGTATGCTTTTTAAATCTGGCCCTCTGCCTGTTATTCTATCCCCTCTCAAATAATTTTCCCAGGCATTTAGAGCCTTGTGATCAGAAAAGGTGCATAGAATAAAATTATAATGACTTTATTCCTTATTCTTAACAAGATATTCTGCCTATGGCTTGCTAATGCAAAGAGGTTAGTTAATATTTATGAGCATTTTCCTTCCAGCATTGACGTTGATCAGCATATCAAAGAGCATTCGTATTCAGTTAACCCCTTGAATATCCCCATCTACCCACCCCGTGTGCCGAAAGACAATGTGCTGTAGGTTTTTAAAGTGCTTTTTTAAAAACACTAGGAGAATATAATGTATTTGTTCAGTGCTATAAATTACATCTGTTGAGATACTTGCATCTCATAATGGCTCAATTTTCTAATATGTTTTTGTAATCGATTCTGCTGCTTGTGTGAGAGGTACTTTCACTGTTAATATACATTGAGTATCCCATATCCAACAAGCTCGGGATCAGATGTGTTTTGGATCTTGTAATACCTGTATTTGCATGTAAGTACATTTTTTTTTGTCGTGTCAGGAGCAACTGCTCCTGTTGTGAGAGAATTGGCCGTCTGCAAGGACGTTGCCCAGGCGACGCCTGGATGATTTTTGATGTTTTATCATCCTTGTGGGAGGCTTCTCTCATGTCCCCGCATGAGGAGCTGGAGCTAATAGAGGGAGCTCATCCGCCTCTCCCCGGATTCAAACCTGTGACCTGTCGGTCTTCAGTCCTGCCGGCACAGTGCTTTAACCCACTGCGCCACCGGGGGCTCCATGTAAGTACATAGATATGGGTTCCAATTCAAATGTATTATGCAAGTACATAATGAGATATCTTTGAATTGGAATCCATATCTAAACATGAAATTCATCTATGCTTCATATACAAATAGACAGAGGATCATTTTAGATAATATGCAAACTTGAGAACCTGGCATTGCCTGGGTTATTTGAAAAAGTCAATTTTTAATTGTACAGTACAAAATGCATAAGGTTGTGGGTGAACTACAACTCACATCAGGCCAGGTTAATCCCGAAAAACTCCCATTAGTACCTAAAGCCTGTTATGTTGGGCAAGTTTTCTCTAGATGTATCATTGGTGGCACTGTGTGCCAAGTTAGTTCCAGGTCCATTGTCGGTGTTCAGAGTGCTCTTAGATTGCAGGTGAACTATACATTCCAGTACCTACCACTCCTATAAATCATGGTGAATTCTCCCCAAAGCTCTCTAGTATGTTAAGTTGCTGATCAATTCCTCTGCTGTTTGACATAGAAAAGAATAGGGAAGGATTAAGGGAGACGCAGTGGTTGGGGTCAGGCAAATTCCACACCAGTGGAGAGAGTAAGAAACACTGGGATGTCTGTGGTGGAGGAAACACATGAAATCTAGGATGAAATTGTCCCCATATGAAAGCCTTCACATGGGAGGTGGGCAGTATGTTGTTTGTGGAGGACATTGGCAGGGCTTTTGTACATGATTGTGGTGTTCATTCTAACCTGCAATGTCATTGAAGGAAGGGGCTTTGGTGTCTCCTGAGCAGTGGGTTGTTGTTGTTCATTCGTTCAGTCGTCTCCGACTCTTCGTGACCTCATGGACCAGCCCACGCCAGAGCTCCCTGTCGGCCATTACCACCCCCAGCTCCCTCAAGGTCAGTCCAGTCACTTCAAGGATGCCATCCATCCATCTTGCCCTTGGTCGGCCCCTCTTCCTTTTGCCTTCCACTTTCCCCAGCATAATTGTCTTCTCCAGGCTTTGCTGTCTTCTCATGATGTGGCCAAAGTACTTCAACTTTGTCTCTAGTATCCTTCCCTCCAATGAGCAATTGGGCTTTATTTCCTGGAGGATGGACTGGTTGAATTTTCTCGCAGTCCAAGGCACTCTCAGAACTTTCCTCCAACACCACAGTTCAAAAGCATCTATCTTCCTTCGCTCAGCCTTCCCTAAGGTCCAGCTCTCACATCCGTAGGTTACTACAGGGAATACCATGCTTTGACTAGGCGGATCTTTGTTGCCAGTGTGATGTCTCTACTCTTCACTATTTTATCGAGATTGGACATTGCTCTCCTCCCAAGAAAGCGTCTTCTGATTTCCTGGCCACAGTCTGCATCTGCAGTAATCTTTGCACCTAGAAATACAAAGTCTGTCACGGCCTCCACATTTTCCCTCTATTTTCCAGTTGTCAATCATTCTTGTTGCCATAATCTTGGTTTTTTGATGTTTAGCTGCAACCCAGGCTTTTGCGCTTTCTTCTTTCACCTTGATTAGAAGGCTCCTCAGCTCCTCCTCACTTTTCGGCCATCAGAGTGGTGTCATCTGCATATCTGAGGTTGTTAATGTTTCTTCCAGCAATTTTCACCCCAGCTTTGCATTCATCCAGCCCCGCACATCGCATGATGTGTTCTGCATACAAGTTAAAAAGGTTGGGTGAGAGGATGCAGCCTTGCCGTACGCCTTTCCCAATCTTGAACCAGTCTGTTGTTCCGTGGTCAGTTCTGACTGTTGCTACTTGGTCCTTGTACAGATTCCTCAGGAGAGAGACGAGGTGGCTTGGGATGCCCATCCCACCAAGAACTTGCCACAATTTATTATGATCCACACAGTCAAAGGCTTTAGAATAGTCAATGAAGCAGAAGTAGATGTTTTTCTGAAACTCCCTGCCTTTTTCCACCAAGGAGTTCAGGATGTTCTGACAGCAGTCCTAAGAGATAGGTGGGGGTGAGGGATGAGAAGCACTATATAGAGGCAGCCCTAAGCAAAAGTTTCCAAGTTGTGGTTAGGTGTTTTTCTTGCTCCATCTGAAGATGCTGGAGATTTATCTTGGGAACTTCGACAAGAACACGCGCTGACCTGGTCTAATGTCTGCTATGTGCCCTCCCATCCCCATAAGGACAAGGGTTCATATTAGTATCATTGTGTACCCTGTCTTTGAAGGTCATATAAAGTGCCATTGCTTCATCTAGTTCAATGTTGTTCTAAGTGGTCAATTCAACATCTGTTAAAATGGTTTCAAGGACTTGTTAATGGCAGCTGTGTCAAGATATTTCCAAGACGAATGATTACTTCAGCCACTCTTACCTTCAGGCAAAGCTGTTGCGATAGATGATTATAAGAACTGCAATGCTACATGTTTCCTAGGCTTTCATTAAAGAGAAAAAGTATGTAATTCCTTCAAATGTTTAATTTAGTTTGCAGGGTATGCATTTATACTCTCCCTGTTGCTCTTTCAAATTGTTATTTCCCCATGGCTGATACACAGTCTTGCGCGTCTTCTGATCGCAAGTAAGTTATTGTTATATTTTTATGCAATGATGTGGCAAAATGGCTTTCCTTGACCTCAGAAGGGTCCTGCTAAAAATCCAAATTCAGAGGGCAGCTGTGTCAAATATGTCAAGCTGCAAGAGACATGTAAGGAAGGTATTTCTTCCTGCTGTGGGAGCACCATCTGCAGTAAGGTTTTTGACATTCAGATAACAATGACAGGAGGAATGGAAGGATTATTAATGAGTCAACTGGCTCTTCAGAAAGCTGGCTTTACTGGCAAAACACATGGACACAGTATCTGTCTTAGCTAATTCTCAGATAGCTAATTAACATATAGAATTTGGAATTTGCCAGGAAAGAGTGTCTAGAAAATTTGTGATTGCAAGACAAAGACATAGACTTTTAAAAACTCTAGGCACACAAGTGATCTTGGCAAGTACAAGTGAAAATTTATACAACAAAAAAGCATGGAGGGTACATATATTCATTATTGAAGTTTCAGTAAAATGTCACAAACCAGAATCCCAAGCTCTCAATGAAAGACCCAGAAGAGAGAAGGGGTGAAGGAGAGAAAAAATGCTCATAAAATTCCATGTGCAAACAAGAGCATACCTAGCTGCAAAAATTAGATATCCAGTTAACTGAGAACGGTGTTTCCATAAGCAGGAACGATTTTCTGGAAGTGATCCAGTTTTCTTCGTGCAAGATTCTTGCACATGCAGCTTTTGGCACTTGGAAGACAGCCATTCTTCTAGAGAAGAGATCCCAGCCATAACTTTTTTTTTAAGTCATATGTAAAAGGAAAGCACACAGCCATCTGGTCATCAGCAAGTGACAACAGTGGAGAAAAGCAACAGCGCATACTCCAGTGCTCAAAGTGCCTGAAGCCAACTATATCTTGCAAGGAAAGAAAAGGTTCTTGATGGTGTGATAGTATACATAGGTGTTGATTTACGATTCAGTTTTTTCACAAGGTTTACTCCAGTTGGGACTAGCAATTGGATTTAATCCAAGGATTCATTCACTTGTGGTGGTAGTTTCTGGAAGATGTTGGAAGTCTAAAGCTGGAAGTATAGTATGACTCCTGTATCTACAGAATAGAATTAGATGGAATAACGTTATTGTATTTGTACAACGAAATTAAATACTTTCCCCACATATCACAAAAACAGGACCAGTACCTGTTGTTTCATTAGACATATATAACAACATATGACATATCTAGGCATTTCCTATGTCCTCCAGGAATTCTATGATTTTCTTCCACTAGATGTTGATCATAGAGTTATGCTGGAGGACCTAGCAATGCCTAAAGAAGTGTCATCTCTAGGCATTTGCAATGTCTTCTGGCCTGACTCTATGAAATCTTTCCACTGGAAGTTGTTTGTTCAGTAGATTTCACGATTAGTTGCAGTTTCACATATGCAAGCAAAATCCTGGAACATATGCCCTGTGGATATAGAAATTTTTCTGTATATGAACAGTTAGATCCAGTGTCATGTAGAACTTTGAGTGTTTGAATAAAACTCAGGGAGATTAGGTTTTGAATTTTGCTCAGCTGTGGAAACCTGCTGGGTCACTTTGAGCAAGTTACACTCTTATATTCAGAGGAAAACAACGGTAACTCCTCTGAACAAATCCTACAAGAAAACCCTGATTCTTCTCTCCCATCTTATTCTAATATTAGATACTATTCATTATGGCTACATGCACTTGGTGAACTCTATTATGTTCTCCCTCCACTGAAATCGCTTTTGCGTAGCTGGATTCAATAGCTCTTGCTGTTAGCAAAATGTATTGTTCTATCTTTTCAGCTTTGGCCGATGTTGCTTTACTTTGGGATAGCTTTCATGCAATCCTTTTGTGTTAGGTTATGAATGCTCAAATGCAAGATAACATGTATGGAATTTCAACTATGAGGCACGCGTGGTATATTTTTAGCCCTGGTGCTCCTTAAAATGTATGGATCAGGCCCTATCACTTGTTTTTATTTGAATCAGGATCAGAGCTAAAAATAGATATATGTATGCTTCATATTTGACATACCATAGGAATATTTTAGTATACATACCTAACTATGAAATACTTGCAAGCCTTAGTACTAAGTTTCCTTTGCTTATCTGGACCATTAAAAAAGGATCTTTGGTTTAATTTTTTAAAAAATTAAATGGTAATAATGAAGGTTTATAGATGAATCTGTATGCATCTGTTTGTACTTGCTGATATTTCAGATCACAGAAGGGCTTTCACAGGAAGCATCTTTCATCATGTGAAATTCTTTCTTAACTTACATTTGGAAATGGACGGCTACCCTGGTCAGACCCCGAGATAGGAGCAAGATTGGCACAGTGTGTGGGAATAAATACTTCTCCAGTTCCTTCCGAGGAAATGTCTGCTTGCCTGGCATTCAGATTAACTGGCAGATGGAAACGTGGGGTACAGGTATAATGCCATCAGGCAGCACTGTCAACTTTTTATCATAACAGAGTGAAAAGACTCCTGAGAGTCTTTCTGGGAGTTTCTGGGAGTTCTAGGCCAAAACACCTGGGGATCCACAGGTTGGGAACCACTGTCTTAGATCAAGAGAGGTTCTGTATCTGAAAGGGGATTTGAATCCTGGTCACCTGCAGCTCCTATCCAGTACTCAAACCACTGCACTATGTAGCTTTAGTAGTCTACACAATGTTGAGTTCCTTATTTATTCTCCAGTTTCTATTTCATACCTGAATGGAAACAGAGCCAAATAAAATCAGCACTAACTATATCGCCTGCAAATCCATGCCTATGCTGCACATTGTGTCTTTTCAAAACTATTTAAAAGGCCAGGATATTACATTTCCACGCTTGCTGCACACAATTCCTTGGAAGTACTCAGAAGTAAACTGTCTTCAGTTCAGTATGACGTATTCCCTGAAACGTATATATAGAACTGTGGCATCAATATGATTAATGTCACACAAATGCAAAGCTTTTCTATTATCCTATATACTCATATATAAGTCTAGAAACATTAGTCACAAAATCAACCCAAAACAGCTTGGTTGACTTATCCATGGGTGAATGTGAGTGGAAAGGTGATTTACATGAGGATACGATTCTATTTGGTAACAAATGTTTTTTATATTGTTTAATTAATGACTTTTGTATTTATGTATTTTAATGTTTTAATGGTTTGTTATAATGGTTGTTTGTATGAATTGTAACGGCATCAAATGGCTGCCATTGTAAGCCTTCCTGAGCCCCCCTTTGGGGGTAGAGAAGAGATGGGATATAAATACCAGAAATGAAATAAAATGAAATGTTCTTTAACTCTTATCAAAAAAGAAAAATGTCTCTGAGTAAAGTAATGAAAGGAAAACATAGAAGAAGCACCAGTCCTCAATTATCTCTGCTATGGATCACTTCTGGTCTTTTGAATGTCTGAAAAAATAGCAGTCCCCATGATGCTTTCCCCTTTCTAGGGAATGACCCTCAACTTATCCACAGGCCATATCAAAATCCATAATTTTTCCTTTAACTTATACATGAGGTCGACTTCTACATGAGTATATACAGTACATTAGAAATTAATTCTGTAAAATACTCTGAAGCCACAAAATAGGTTTAAGCTAGATAATCTTATTACTTAATTTACTATTTATATCTGTCAAATATACAGTAATCCTGATAAAGTTTGAACAACAATCCAGAATTTATTCCTAGTCAGTGATCATACTGATGATGTCCCCCTTTTGTTCCCCTTACTTTTTTTCTGATTATATATATTTATCCTTATTGTGGCTTATTATCCTTATTTTTATATGAGTTTGAATGTGATTATTGAAGTTCTGTTCATGTGCATGGTTATTATGGAGATGGAACCTAGCATTTCCTAGCCAATAATAATAGTAATAAACTTTATTTATAACCCGCCACCATCTCCCCAGAGAGGACTCGGGGCGGCTAACATGAGGCCAGGCCCAAAATAATACAACATAATTAAACACACAATAACAAAAATACATCATAACAAAATATGAAATGAAAAATAAAATCAACAATATAAAATAGCATGATGAAATCAGACACAGAGGGCGGGCCAAATGTTAAAAAGTTAAAACCCTGGGCGAGATAGGGATAAAAGTCCATTTGTAAGAGACGAGCCCAACTAGGGAGGAGCAGTGGGATTTAGCCATTATAGGGGGCAGGGGAAAGTGCTTTATTCTGAAGGCAGCTATAGGTTAAAACAACGAGATGGGTTGAGTGGTCACTCTCTGAAGGCACATCAGGATAGCCAGGTCTTTAGATCTTTCTTAAAAGCAGCTAGCCAACCTAGCATTTCAAAAACATGCAAATGTGACTAGATCAGTAGGTACCACTTCTGCGGGAAGGTAACGGTGCTCCATACAGTCATGCTGGCCACATGATCTTGGAGGTGTCTATGGACAATGCCGGCTCTTTGGCTTAGCAATGCAGTTGAGCACCACCCCCTCAGAGCCAGACATGACTTAACTTAATGTCAGGGGTAACCTTTACATTTACTAATGTGATGTAGCAGTTTGAGTGTTGGACTACAACTTTGGAGACCAGAACTTGAATCCCTGCTTTGCCATGGAAACCCAGTGGGTGACCTTAAAAAAGTCACACTCTCTCAGCCCCAGAAAAAGGCAAAGGCAAACTAAATAAATTTTATCACGGAAATCCTGTGATAGGTTTCCTTAGGGGCACCATGAGTCAGCAACTATTTGAAGGCACATGACAAGATGTAAAAATGGCAAAACCCTAGAAGAAAATTCAAAATCTCAGCAACCCGAGTTAAGACACACATTATAATGTTGATGTATAGCATCATGCATATATAACACCAGTATGGCATTAAGAAGATGAAGAAAAATCTTTCTTTACACCACCAATGCTGGATGTAAACAACTGCTTGCATGCAACGTAATTTGTCAGAACTAGGATTTAACTTTTGTCCACATCTCCYCCCCCCCCCCCCCAATTAAATTGCAGGGACAATAAAACCATTTAGTTCTCTTGTTTAGACTTGAGGATATATCTTGTGAAAACAGAATCTTCTTAGTTTCCCCACATAATGCATCAGCAGTTCTGCTTCAGGCTGTGCAGACACACCTTGTTATAAAAGGTCTCCCCCCCCCCCCTTCCTTAGTGTTAACACTTCAGCTGATTTAGARAATAGATGTTTAAACTGGTTGTAATTATAAGACTTTTTTGGGTTATCAAATCTGCAGTATATTGTTTGAGAAATATAATTAACTTGGTCAAGATAAGAACAATGAGCTACTTCCAGTAAATATTATGATCAGGTATTAGGGAGTGGGAAACAACTTGAGATCTGGAACCTGTTCCATTTTCTTCTGTCTTGAGTGAATATAAGATATTTACAAACGAGTTCAGTAGTTTAATGTGACATACTTCATAGGATTGTTGCCTCCATATGATTAAATTCAAACGAATACAAAGCTTTGCTATTACCCTATATATTCATCCATAAGTTTAAAGATTTTGCTCATGGACTCAATATTCATGTTTCCATTTACCCATGCTCCAAAAAAATATTTCCTCCTGGAAGTGTTTGTGGATCTCTTTATGTGATGCGGCCTGTGGGCCGAATCCAGCCCACCATGTCATTTTACGTAGCCCACAAGGCTTTCAATTTCAGGGCAATATAGTTACATTTATACAGTTTTGCAACTCCAAACCACCCTTTGAAGAAAACCATATGGCTCTCAGTGAAAATTAAGTTGACACCCCTGCTCTAGATCCCCCAGTGCTATTCTGTGGTGTGCTTCTCGCCCACGTATAGGGTTTGTTATTATCTTTGATTTCAGATACTCACAGAGGAATATTGGAACATAGCTCCAGTGGATACGGGTCACAGTGTATGACATGACTTTGGATAGAGACATTTTGATTTTTTTAAATGCCATTTCAGAGAGTTCAACTTTGCAGTTGGTATGAGGAAGCCATTTGCAAGAAAAACCATGCCGTCTCGCAAATCTAATTATATTTTATTGCAAAGTATAAACGTTTCAAAATAATGTTTTCTATAAAATGCCTCAAACATTCAAAGATTCCTCTACTCTCTGTAAGAGAGTTCACCATTATTATGAATTGTGTGTGGCCTTGCATTTGGAGATGTTCAGTTAATTTGCTTTGCACAAGAATGCCAGTGACAGTCAGTTTTTAATGAAGTTGTCAGCAATAGAATATCTTTGACATATACTTGTAGCAAGGAAGAAAATGAAATGGAATTTGGTTTTCCCTTCCCTTTCCAAAGATGTATTGGAAATATTTTATCTTAGTTTCGTGAGCGCTGTCATTGAACCAGTAAGAAGATTCTATTGAAGTAGACACATACACCTTAACCTGAACTGAAAAATGGAAGCTGATACAGTTTTTCTGCTGAGAAATGAGCACTACCTTCCTATTAGTTTCTCTTTTCATAAGGACATGAGATTAGATTCCAAACTGAATATTATCTGTCAGTTCTTTACGGACTGTTATTAATTTTATTTTTCAGACAGGATTTTTGTACATAGTGCATAGTTACTAATCTGTATTCGTTTATATAGTTGCATTATTATCTCTCTCTCTCTCTTTGATAATGGAAAAGCGGCTTCTAAAGGAAGAAACTGCTTTGCTATTGGCATACTGCATTGTTGCAAACTGGAAAAACAGACTTCCTTTTTATTTAAGAAACATATGAATTACTAAAATGCCAGGATCAGCTTTTACCAGTGGGTTCACCCAAGCTTGGAGAAATTACTTTTTGGACTAGAGGTATTCTTAAATTAATGAAGTAGAAGTCTTCCAGGGCATTACAACTTTAGCAGAAACAACATAGAAAGAATAAGAATAGGTTCCTACACTACAAACAAGGATTAGTTCAACATTTTTCATTAGACCTTTTTATTCATAACTAACAATATGCAGAAGTGAACCAAAACAACAAGGTCAAGTAAGCCTTACATAAGTAAACAAAAACATTTTGAACTGCTAGAGACTATTTTGATGCTTCTTCCAAAATCCATCTAGAAATAATAACTTCATTCACCATTCTCCATTTTTGTTACAATTTACATTTTGGTGGCCAAGTGTATAGATATATTCTCCTTTAACATCCTGTGGTTGCTAGTAAGGCAAACCTTCCCATTTTCTTTCTGTTTTGCTGTTCATGAATTCTCAATAAGGTATTTTGGAGGCAGCTGTTGTTTATCTTGTCTATTGTAGGCGGGACACACAGCAATACTCTGTTGCAAGCTGAAAGGTTTTTGTTTCTCCATTCTCCACTATCTTCCCATGAAGATACAGTTTTAAAAGCCTTTCAGCTAAAGGGAAAGCTAAGAGGGCATAAAAATACTTTATCAGAGATAAATAAGATGCAGCTTCCACATAGTGCCTCTTTCTACCAACACTGAGCATGGTATGGACTTTGTAAGAGTTGTAGTTCAAAATATTCTAGGGATTGTTTTAGTCTCATGAATACAGGCAATCCCCAAGTGACAAACATCTGACTTACAAATGACTCATAGTTAAGAACGGGGATGAGACTATGGGAAGTGAGATAAAACTACTCCTAGGAAGGGAAATTTACTCCTGAAAGAGTTATCATGAAGGATAGTGTCTCAACTGAACCTTTCTCACCAATCCTTGTTTCCACAACAAGGATTTTTTTCAAAATCAATTTATCACAGCGATAGAGAGTGAGGTGAAATCTTCTGAATAAGAGCAGGACAAACACCACAGGAGGAGGAAACTGTGGAGCCCCTCACAATGCTTTGCGGAGCCCCAAGTGCTTCATAGACCACGCTTTGAGGACCGCTGAATTAAAGTAACATATTGTAAAGTCAGAATTTGAGGAGAAAATCACAAATAAGACAGGATTCTGATAGTAAAAGAAGACAAAATGTACAGAATAGATGCATCTAGATAGAGAAAAATCCTTTTATATCCAAAGATTGAAGGAGAACAAGAAATTAGAATACACATAAGAAAATAAAAAACAATATGCACAAGATCTTAAGGAACTGAGAACATCTAATCGAAGAAATGAGGATAATTCTTATGAATAAATGGAAGTTTTAAATGGAAAAAATATGCACAGATGTTGAGAAAATAACGTGGAAAAGTTTTGGATGAAATCAAAACAAATAGAAAAAGTAGGCATACAGAAAGCATATGGCAAAAAATAAGGCCTTTTTTTGTTTATAAGTGGGTTTAAAGGCTGAAGTGCTAGAATTAGACCAGGCATCAGAAAGCAATTTTGATGTGAGGTCAGGAAGGGATAATACTTTGCAGAAAAACAAATCATTCTGAAAGGGATTTCTGAATTAGAAACTACTGTTTGTTTCTACTTGTTTCAATCTGTTGTGGGAGGACAATGAACATAAATTATTTTGTTGGGTGGCACATGGAAAATTTATATGGACTGCACAAAGATGACCAAGAGACATAATGCTTGGAAAATAAGTAGAGTTAAAAATTAACAAATTTTGATTTAAATCAAAGATAGATCCAAAAAAGAAAAAGTGGGAATAATTGAACTGTTAGGTACTATTAAATCAAATATTTCTGAAGCTTTGCCTTCCAAGTTATTAGTATTCCATAGAGGCAAGAAAATTGTGATTCCTATCAAGCTGCAATGAAATGAAATTTTGAAAGAAAAAAAAACCTTGTAGATATAGGAGAGGACCAAAGGGAAACATACACAAATGTTAATCTAGTCAAGAAAATTTAATAGAAATAGAATCCAACATGGAAAAAACAGAAGTGGACCATGAACTCTAACAATGCCAAATAAATTAGAAGCATAATTAGATCATATGGGGAAAGGGATTCAGTGATTCATTAAAAAGAACTGCTGCGAGATAATACTAGAGTAGAAATATTGCATATCTTAATATTAAGCAAATTAAGAGAAAATGTGTTTGAAAATTGAATAATGGAAATTTTCATTTTTTTGTGACACTCTACTCTTTTTTTTGGGGGGGGGGTTATTTTTATTTTACCTTTTGTATTCTCAAGTTGTGTAATTTTATCAATTTAAAGCTCCACAACTCAACTCAGTATGTATGAGGAAATCAGGCCGCAGCTTTTGCTTTTGCCCTAGTAGAATGAAGCTTCAGGCTACAATAAACATATATAGGATTTCACCTCAAATTATGTAGTCAATACAAACTGCCACCTAGTTTTGTTTTTCTCTCACATGCTCTTTGCCTTTGTAATATTAAAAATTCCTTTTACTTCTGTCAACCAACAATTCAATTTTGTATGAAGCTTTAGGAAGAAATTATCTGATGTTTGACATGATTGTTTGGGAGTGGTTTTGGTTTGGAAAGCTGAGAGACACTCATTGGGGAGGCATGGAAATATCACCAGGGCTTCAAGAAGGGTCAGAGCGGCAGCTTTCCTTTTCATTACATTAGCAAAGAATGAAGAGGATTGTGACGGCTTTTGGCATTGTGTTCTGTGAATGGCATACAGTGGCTTTTTTTACCCAGCTCCTGACTGCAAATTCAGCTCTTGTTTTGTGAGCTTGACAGTTCAGTCTCCAAACCCTGGAGTGCTGACAGGACAAAGCCAGGATTTCACACCCTCTGGCTGTCCATTTACAACAGGCAGTACAGTTTTAATTTGAGAAAAAAATGTCACTTTTCTTAATTCTGCATGTGCCAGATAGGCTTTCCTTGATTCTTTGTTTGTACTCTAGAAGCTGTCATGTGTTCTTTCATTTTATGACACATAATTTTTTATTGTGGCTCTACACTAGTGTTTCCCAATTTTCTGATATATTAGCTATTCTGTCTCACCCATATTAAAATGGGAATCCACTTCATGCTTGTACCCTCTTTGGTTTCCTTGGAGAAGAAAATGTACCCAGCCTCAAATGAAATCAACCCGCTCTTCAAAACTTGGGGAATCATGAAATACAGGAGGTTTTTTTTTGTATGGGATTCAGGACAGAAAAAGGGAGTTACTTCTTCCCCTAGCATGCACTTAATTTATGTCAAGCTTGCACCATGCAACTCAATCTACACCACATAATGAATTTATGGAATTCCCTGCTTCAAGATGGGGTGATGGCCAGACCACAAGTGAAGTGGTTTCCTTGAGTGCGGGAAGGCAGCAGAAAGATGTTTCAGGTGCTAATCTATGTGGAGCTGGGGATGGAGGCATTGTCTTCATCTTAGATAGGACAGTGTCTTAGACCAGCCTTGCTAATGGCCACCACCTTTGGATGAATGCTTGAAACTTGTGCATTTAGTGCTGCTTTAGTGCTGCTTTGCTTTTTTTTTGTCTTTATGTTGATTTTAACCCGTGGCAACCCAATCCAATGTGAAGTTATCTGTTCTTGATTCAACATGTAATGTAACATGAGTTGTGTCTTCTGGAATCTAGAATTAATGCACTTTGACCCCACTTTAACTGCCATAGTTCAATGCTGCAAAATCTTGAGAGTTGTAGTTTTGCAGAGAAGGCTAAAGACCTTGTAAAACAATACAACCCCCACGATTCCAGAGCATTGGTCCATGGTGTCAAGCTGTATTAATTGCGAAGTGTAGATGCAGCCTAGGTCCTCCAGTGTAGCACACTGGTCAGTTTCCATTGGAAGTTAACCATAGAGTTATACTGGAGAACCTAGCAATTCCTTGAGAGGTGTTCTGGGGTAAAAACAAAACCTAATTTTTAGTTGTGATTTTTCATTTTCATATGGGTCATGTGCTCATAACCTTAGAGAAAATGGAGAGCTGACTATAGTCTTGTCCAAATGTGGATTTTGTATTTTTTCCAAGGTAACTTTCTTTTTTCTCTTGTGATGGTAATTATGTTCATAAGTGTTTATTCTTTTACACATTACTGTAGATCTTTGTAAGGATATGAAGAAAATTTGTATATTCTCTTGACCATTGCAGGAAGAGTGGATAAGACATCCCATTAAAACATTAGTGATTAATGTGGTATTTTTTCCTCATGTGCCAGATATTTTTCCAAGTCAAACTATCCATGCTCAAGATCTGGAGAAAAGTAGTTTCGGTATTGTTCCATTATCCGGGTGGAGGCCATTAGAGGGCACTAGAGAGAGTGTGATACTTCATTTTATGGGGGTGGACAGTAGGTTGAAGGAGTAAAACGATGTTCCCCAATTTCCTGTTATTTTCCCCCACCTATGTCCCCATCGTGGAAACAACCCTCCTTTATGATATGGGAAGAGGGAAAGGGAATAACCAGTGAAAATAGGGAGAATGGTTTCCTCCTTCAACCCACCATCCACCCTCATAAAATGAAGTATCCTTCTCTCTGGTGACCTCTAGTGGCATCCGCCCAGATAATGAAAGAGCACCATATTTTCTTTTAAAAGCAAACTACACATGGGCACAAAGCAAAAAATAGCAATGTTTATCAGAAGGATGTGAACTGTCCATTCAATGATTCTGTCTTTAACAAGAACATGCTGTAAGGCTATACTGGTGGTTCTGCAAAAACCATTTGAGCAATTTATGTTTTAAAAGGCAAGAACCTTCAAAAATATGCCCAAATCTCCTATGATCTCTTTCAAGGGTAGAACATTTTTGCAAGTAAGATTAACATAAGCAAAAGGTTTACACCCCTAGTCTTTGTTAGCATTTCCCAAATTAAAGTCTAAACCTTTATGGGTAGCATTGTAGCTTTGACTATTAAGCAACACAGCAGTTGTAACCTTTGACAGTAACTACAGCAGATCACCTGCTTTCTTGTATAAGCTGAGATTGGACACAATGTACTGTGCTAAAATAAAACAACAATGGTACGAGCTTGTCTCTGTCTACATAATCATTCCCATCATTATGTTTAATGAAGGGATGGCTGTCATCTTGTTGGCGCTTTCTTTTTCTCCATCCATGTGTTAATGATATTAGAAGCAATTTCCAGATTAGTTTTAATTAGGTTTAACAAATATGCTTCATTTTCAGTGATGAGATAAGAAGGAAATTATTCCGATGGGTAGCTAATGTTGAACAACTGTTTGGGTTTTTTTCCCTAGCAGGGGGCCGTATGGCAGCAAGCACTGCACAGCTAATGAGACGCGTGGCCTTGGCCCTGGCACCATTGAAAAAGCTGGCCAAAGCCAAGCATAAATAGCAGCTCACTGAAGTTCTGGAAACATGAGATAATTGATTATTGCCTTTGTGAACATGAATGTGCTGCTTACTGTCTCTTCTCCAAAATGCACCCATGTGCACATTTAATTTTTTTTTATTAAAACAATGCCAGCACACCTTTAGTCCTTAGGGAGGTATATCGCTATAATGAAAGTGGTAGTACCAAATATATCATTAAAGTTTTCAAGGGCGTAAAATACACATACATAATGATATATGTTGGAATAACATTTCCATAGTACAAGTGGAGTATCCAAAATAGTAGGGACCAGAAGTGTTTTGTATTTCAGATTCCTTGTGATTTTTGAATTCTTGTATTTGTATAGACAAACATAATATTTTGGATAGTCATGGCTCCAGCCATTTCAAAGAACCCTGTATCTCTCTCCAAACTCTCATCTCTCTCTAGCCTCATGTCTCGCTCACTCTCCACTTGTATTGTGTATGAGACGTGAAGCTGGAAAGAAACGACAGATGGCTTACTGCTATTTGCCTGCTTCTGTTTCACAAAGAAACACCATAATTTCAAAGGTAGAAGTGGGTAGCTGGTGTGCTTCCTGATGTAAATTGAAATGCATCTTATGTTGTATTTTTGACTCCCAATGTGGATTGAATTTTCAGATCACAAGCACAAATATATGGCAGGCCTACTGTACTAACCATTGGATGAAAAGCTCTGCGTGTGTGGAGGGGGGATCTGTGTGAGAGTAGATTGTATATTATATTATGACTAGTTGGTTTGCAGTTATTGTAACAGAAGTACTGGCAGCTAAAAGTATTTGAGGTCTGCAGGATAAAAAATTGAACTGTACTGTATCATTATATTGTATTTAGATTTTTGTCTGTTTTAACTTACAGACTGGTCACTATATCAAGTTATACTAATATTTGACCCATTGGTATAAAACAACTGCAAACTACTGCAAACTACTGCAAATTTAGAGATGTTGGATCTAGTGGAGAAACTGGTAGCAGTATACTCTGAGGAAGAATATGGGAATTTGTGATGGGAAACGATGGACTAAATATCCTGGATTTGGCATGTAATTGCTGAATTCGAGACTGCTCCATGTGCAGTTTTACATTGGTCTAATCTGTCGTTAGCACAGTGAAATTATTACAAGCTGACACTACGCTGTCTCAGGTATTTAGGACTGTGTTTACTCAATATATACGGAGGAACAGTGTATTAGCCCTACCTCCTCTTCTGTCATTTTCATTCCTCTTTTTCAGTAGTCTCAATTAAATTGCCACTACTCTCTGTGCAGTTTCTTTGCATAATTTGGATACCTGGAAAAAATGATTTGAATTTGAGAAATGAAGGGTTCAGACTCCCCCCTGTACATGTTGAAAGGCAGTGGAAAGGATATTGGAGCTGGCAAGCTCCTTTTTTCATGATTTGAGTAAACATACTTAAATCCCAGTGTAGATCATGCGTTTCTGAACCAAACCGTCCAAAGTTGAGCACTTAATAAGCAGTGTCAAGGGAAGCTGCCAAAGTCTATTGGCGATAGCAGACGACAAGGAGTGCCTGGAAAATGAGATTTTATTGTACTGTACATGCTGTGTATTTCAGTATGTATATATGAGCAAGCAAGTGTTAACTTAGCTGCATAACTCTTTGTTTGTGTAGCTTTTTCAAAGTGGGAGTGAAAATTCTAAGTCACAGGCTAGTGAATCCAGTTCTTGTCCTGCGGTCTAACAAAGGAGCCGAAAAGATGTCTTTTGCCCTGCAGTGTCGTTTTAGTGAAGGTATTTCTGCAGACTTCAAAAGCATAGTTACAAAGAAAAGATATTGTGCATTCATTCACATGTGGCTGGGCTTGAACAGAAAAGTGTTTTGTTTGTACAGCATTGACAAATTTTCCTTTTGACAGTCATTTTGCTGCACACAGGCAATAGAATCATAGAATCATAGAATCAAAGAGTTGGAAGAGACCTCATGGGCCATCCAGTCCAACCCCATTCTGCCAAGAAGCAGGAATATTGCATTCAAAGCACCCCCAACAGATGGCCATCCAACCTCTGTTTAAAAGCTTCCAAAGAAGGAGCCTCCACCACACTCCTGGGGCAGAGAGTTCCACTGCTGAACGGCTCTCACAGTCAGGAAGTTCTTCCTAATGTTCAGATGGAATCTCCTTTCTTGTAGTTTGAAGCCATTGTTCCGCGTCCTAGTCTCCAGGGAAGCAGAAAACAAGCTTGCTCCCTCCTCCCTGTGGCTTCCTCTCACATATTAATACATGGCTATCATATCTCCTCTCAGCCTTCTCTTCTTCAGGCTAAACATGCCCAGCTCCTTAAGCCGCTCCTCATAGGGCTTGTTCTCCAGACCCTTGATCATTTTAGTCGCCCTCCTCTGGACACATTCCAGCTTGTCCATATCTCTCTTGAATTGTGGTGCCCAGAATTGGACACAATATTCCAGGTGTGGTCTAACCAAAGCAGAATAGAGCATGGGGAACATGACTTCCCTAGATCTACAATCTCTTGTTGTTGTTGTTCATTCGTTCAGTCGTCTCCGACTCTTTGTGACCTCATGGACCAGCCCACGCCAGAGCTCCCTGTCGGCCGTTACCACCCCCAGCTCCCTCAAGGTCAGTCCAGTCACTTCAAGGATGCCATCCATCCATCTTGCCCTTGGTCGGCCCCTCTTCCTTTTGCCTTCCACTTTCCCCAGCATAATTGTCTTCTCTAGGCTTTCCTGTCTCCTCATGCAGGTGGTCCTGGAATGTAACACCCGCAATAAGTGAGGCAACACTGTATAGTAGTATTGATTTTATCACAATTTTATATTTTCTTAATTGTTTTTATTGTATTTTGATGGTTGATGTAATTGTAAACCACCCTGAGTCGCCTGAGGGCTGAGAGGGGCGGTATACAAATATAGGAAATAAATAAATAAATAAATAAATGGGGGGAAATGGTATGGGATAGTCCTTCAAATTTCCAAGGGATCTTGATCAAAGGAGGATGGGATAAATATGTAATTAACTGGAGAAAGGATGATAAAAATTGTTCTGGAACACTTTTTTGTTGAATTAGATTTGATTTCTAGCAACTAGCTTTGGCTATAGGCCCATTCCAGCACCACATGTGTATATTCCATAAAATACCTTTTATGCCCTTTGAGTAAGGCTTGCCAACCAGGTGCTTGCCATAGCTCTGAGTTTCCAACCATTGACTATCCATGAATGGGGCTAATGAGAGCTGTAATCCAAAATCATTGGCTATGCTGGCTAGGTTTATGAAACATGTTGTTTATAACAACGAGGTGGTACATGTTTGCCTACTCCTCCTTTAATGTGTAGCTTGTAATACAAATGGACACAATTTGAATATGGAAGAGTCACAAAGCTTGGATTGCATTACTTTGCTTAATAAGAAAGGAGAAACACAACATTATTGCACAATGAGAATAAACCTCTGTTCAATCACTCATGAAGGTGACTATTTATATTTGAATTTGTGTTTCTGGCAATGTATCTGTGCTTGTTCTAGATTATCTGGATAATGTATACAATGTAAGAAGAAATAATCACTTTTAATAATACCGTAGTAATTACGATAGTCTTAAGGACATATATATCTTTTTGCTGCAATAGCAAAAAGAATCTGCCAGCAATACTAGCATTTCTTTTCTCATGATTTCCTTACTAAAAATGTGTAATAGTGCTTCCAAAACTAGAAATGTGAAAATATACAGTATTCACCATTTCCTTGTTTCCTTTGGTGATAATAATTTTGGAGCAAATACAGCTGAAAAATTATTTCAGAAAGGCGTAATTCACACTGCCTTGTCTTATTAAAGTATTTTCTTTTGAAAAAGCTGTTAATACAAGGAAAACATTAACTTCTGGATAAAAAGCAGGTGTGTGTGTGTATTTTTCACTACATTTTCTTTTTCTTTTGAGGAGTGAACACATGGCCTAATTGTATTCCAGTGTCGGATTTATGCCAATTCTTCGTTAATGATTATCTAGTTGATTAGGTTTTGTTTGCGATGACTCATTTTTCAAGGACTTCCATTACTTCAGTTTACAACAGGAAATCTGCAAGGAAGTAGAACATTTGAGTGCTGAAGATTGTGAACTTTTTAAAATACCCACCTTAGTGGATTGATTATAATCAACTACTGACATTAAAGTTAATCATTTCTTAACTGATTGTATGTGAAAGGCTCTTCTGTTTGCATATGTTGTTCAATGGAAATGAATTTCAAAAACTCTCAGATGGAAAATTAAAGACTGGAGGGGTCTTTAGAGATCTTTGGACTCAGAAAGAAATGGGAATAAATGGTGCTTTGTTCCTATGGTTTTATAGCAGCATTATGTGTTCTGCCAACACAGGGTGTAAGGTCTCCCTTGAACGTTAACACAAGGGTGGGCAACCTCTGAGACTTGGACTATAGCTTTCACAATCCTTCATCATTAGCTACATTGGGGTACAGTCCAGTTACATTTAGAGGCCCATATTGCATCATTTTCCCCTAACATAAACCAGTGCATCTGAATATATTTTAACATCAAGACCACAAATAATCTGCCATTATTGAAATGAATGACTTCCACTGGAAGTTACCATAGAGTTGTGCTGGGGTACCTAGAAAATTCCTAAAATGTATCCTCTCTCGGAATTTGCCAGTGGAATTTCAGGTGGAAGCATACCATGGAATTGTCTGAAGGACCTACAACATTCTTAAGAGATGACATGTTTTGTCAGACGTGGGAAGGTGAAACTGTGGGTACAGATGCTGTCCTGTATTTCAAAGGTAACTGTGCAGCGCAATCTTACATTGGTGGTCTATGAATGCATGCTCATAGACCACCAATGTATGCCATTTGAATTCCATCATGAGAAAAAAGTGGGACAAAAATAAATAATATTAAGTAAGCTTTATTACAGTCGATGATCAGATCATAAAAATAATAGTAATAATGCTGATCCTATGCATGCATTCATCAACATGTATGTGCGTATGCATCAATGACTAATCTCAATAAAATAGTGAAGAGTAGAGATATCACACTGGCAATGAAGATCCGCACAGTTAAAGCAATGGTATTCCCGTAGTCACCTACGGATGTGAGAGCTGGACCATAGGGAAGGCTGAGTGAAGGAAGATAGATGCTTTGAACTGTGGTGTTGGAGGAAAGTTCTGAGAGTGCCTTGGACCGCCAGAAGATCCAACCAGTCCATACTTCAGGAAATAAAGCACAACTGCTCATTGGAGGGAAGGATATTAGAGGCGAAGATGAAGTATTTTGGCCACCTAATGAGAAGACAGGAAAGCTTAGAGAAGACAATTATGCTGGGGAAAATGGAAGGAAAAAGGAAGAGGGGCTGACCAAGGGCAAGATGGATGGATGGTATCCTGAAGTGACTGGCTTGACCTTGAAGGAGCTGGGAGTGGTGATGGCCGACAGGGAGCTCTGGCGTGGGCTGGTCCATGAGGTCATGAAGAGTCAGAAGCGACTGAATGAATGAACAACAAATGCATCTTATTCAACTGAGAAACACATTGATTTTCAGATACCTGCACCTGATTAGCATTCTGTTTGTTTTAATGTTATGAGCCACCTTGAGTTTCATGTTGGAAGAAAGACAGCAAACAAACATGTTGCAAGTTTACTGTGTTGCAAGTTTACTGTGGCTGTTTTCCTCAGAGCTATGTAGTCAGGTGGGGGACAGCCACGGTGTGGTGATTTGAGATCAGGGTTTGGATCCCTGCTTGGCCATGAAGCCCACTGAGAGATCTTTGGCAGAGATTCAAACTCTGTTCTCAAGAGCCATAGTTCAAATCATGCAAATCACTATACCATGCTGGCTCCCACATGACTACATTGCTCTGAGGAAAACAACCACTCCAAAATAAGTTCGTTTCCTGTTTTTCTTCCAATATGAAACTCAAGGTGGCTCAACTTCTTATGAACAAATATTTCCAAGAAAACCCTGTGGTAGGTCACTTTACGGTGCCTATAAGTTGGAAACAACTTGAAGGCACACAAAAACAACAAAAGAGGATCAGTCTGGGTGGTGCTTGAGGGGAAAAAGAGCATCTTGGATACTCAACAGCAATAGAGGTTGCCTTGTGTCCTGCATCTTATGACATGAGTTGTATTCTGCTGACAACATGTGCTTGGTAATCTATTTTAATGCGCCAGCTAAGCTGTAACATGTTTTTGAATTTGCCTAGTGAAAGAAGTTGGAAGGTTGTTAGTTATGGAGTTGTGAACTTTATCAATCAACCTTCCTGTGCATAGTGCTGCATGAATATATAGGAAAGTCTTCTTTGGATTTTAGATTAGACAATTACTTTCCTTCCCATCCATTTTCTGAGCCAACTTCCCTCCTCCCTTGCAAGCAAACTTGCTCTCATCTATCACAAATTAGGAAACAATTTTAGATGTACTGTAGATTCTTCTGTAGATACAATCTAGGGGTTATTCCATGTTCTATCACTTCAACCAGACTTGAAAGCAAACCTATAATGCACTTCTAGGCAAGCAATCTGTTTTAGACCGAGTGCTCTTGTTAGAATTGAATTCTCATTTGTGTGTGCTTCTAATTTTGTTGGAAAGTTTTCAATATTTTTCTATGACTTCAAAGTAATTGAAGATTATGTTCTGCAAACCTAGGACAAATTATTATGGAGGATGATTACCTTTGTAAAGACTGTATACCTACTAGTCTTAATTATAACTGAAGTATCTTAAGAGAAACATTCAGTCCTTTGAGCAATAGCCATAATTGTGTTTCTTTCTTTGTTGGCATCTGTCGAAATAATCCCAGTGCTACATTACTGCCAGTTTGGAGGATTCTCTTCTCCTTTTCTTTGCCCATTTTGCCCGTCTGTTTGATAATAGTAGAATACTGAAATTCTTTTGAAGTGAAGTGATTTGTATAATCGTCTTTTGGGGAAAATTAAACACATGCATGCACTTTATCTCTCTTTTCTTTCCTCTTTGCCTCCCCCTTTCTCCCTCTACTTCTGGACAGTCTGTTTTACTTTAGAACACAAGACTACATTCTAAATTTCTACTTCCAGATGATCTTTCCAGGTGAAAGGTTCTTTTTCCCACAACTAAAATAACTTATGCAAATTTATTAGATTTCAAGAGTTGACACATCTGATTAATTTATAAAAATCACATGAAATCACAAACATAATCCTATTTGGATAAGAACATGGGACTTGTAAATCATGTCTGCATGAAACAAATTTTACCAGGCACACATAAACATGTGCACATTCAAGTTCAAAGAGTATATTCTGAGTGATTCTCTAGGAAGGGGTAAGGAACATGTAGCTTTACAGATTTTTTTGGTGGTAACTCCCATCAACTCTAGCACTGCCCAAGGTGAGGGAGCATGGGAGTTGCATTCTACTGGAACCTGGAGGACCACACATTTTTCATCCCTACTATTATTTATTTATTTATTTAAAACATTTATATTCCACCTTTCTCACCCTGAAGGGGACTCAGGGCGGAGCACAGCATATACAAGGCAAACATTCAATGCCGGGACACAAATTCACATACAATACATAAACATTAAAAAACATTTATCAAAATATTAAAATACAAAATATTAGCATTTCCTTGCCTCATTTTACAAATGAAGTGAAAGTGACCATATCAGGCTTCTGTAAGAAATTGCTGGTATTCCTCAGGACCTTACCAGATAGGGATGAAGAATGGAGAAAAAATGGGGCCATATAGAAGTGGTTCTGCTCATGTATATGTAAACTTGTCTCCCTATTGCTTGCAAGAGTCATTCCCATGATGGACTATCCTTAATGGTTTGAGCATTAGACTATTGCTCTGGGGACCATGGTGCCCTTGGAGAAGTCACTCACACATTTAGTCTCAGAAAACCCTGTGATCTCTTCACCTTAGCTTTCAGACAGAGCTTAAGAAACCCTATTTGGCATAGGCTTTCAGACAGGGCTTAAGAAATCCTATTTCGCCCTTCCCAAAAACCTGGACTTTCCTGGAGGGAGAGGTCCCAATGCCATCCTGGTATCTACTGAGATAGCATGGGGCCACCCCAACTCCCCCCCCCCCCCCATTAGTCTTTAAAAGTTGTAAAAACTTTCTGGGCTATCATTATGCTGCTGGGGAAATCTACTAGTTCATAAAAATGATGCACCAGGAGATGGGAGGGAGGAGCGATTTTCCTCCTTGCCCCCCTCCTCCCGGCATGTCATTTCTACATGCCAAGAGGGCTGCCAGAGCAGCATAAAATGCAGCTTGGCAAGTTTTCTTTAATTTTAAAGCTGGTTTGAGGGGCATTTTGGGTGAGGGGAGTGGGTGTCCTCCCACTTCTCCAGGCTCATGGAGCCCGAAAAATTGAGAGGGCTGTGGGGACTGACCCAGTCCCAAGATTATCCGATAGTCAGTCCCCACAGGTCCAATACCCCATTAGACCCGAGCCCGGTTTTAATGGGCTATCAAATTAATTTGGAGAAAGCAAGGTTTACCTGCTTTCTCCCGAATTAATTCCTTTTAACCAGAGGTGTCGTTTGTATGTCTCCGGTAAAAGCCTGACAGGTCCCACATTTTGAGGCCTGCCTGTATAGGCCCTTCATAGATTGGAAATGAATCGAAGGAATGCAACAAGAGGAAGCTTCAAATCCGAATAAAACAGGTTGTTCAAGTAGAACCAGATAATGGGTCATCTGGAAGTCTTTGAGTGGTATTTGTGATGTAGAGAAATGGCTTCTAACCTGTTTATTTTGCAAGCCTAGTTCACAAAAGGTACCAACCCATGGAAATACTTTTCTGCCTGCCTGACTGATACATTAATGAATTTAAAAATTGACTGCTGTTATTATCCATTTAAGACTTTGATATCATTAAACAAAACTTTTCAAACACAGCTGTTCCAGGATTATAATCTTAAAATGGAATGGCACGGAACATAGTTTCACAGGAAACTTTCCTTCCTCGTTCAAGTTCAGTGATAAAACAGACATTATTTTGGCTCAAAGCTTTGTCAGTTTACAACAAAATTTCACAAGGTATTTCTATTGTGTATCTAGAGATGCTCTTCTCTCTTTCCTCACCTATAACCTGAACCACAAAGTTTTACTTAAAACTTCCTGAATAGTATTACATTCTTTTCAATAATAATAATAATAATAATAATAATAATAATAATACAACAACAACAACAACAATAATAATAATTTTGATGCCACTTTTTCTGTCTTAAAAGAAAATAATGCAGGCCCATATCTAGTTAGTGTCCTTTGCCTCTCCCATACCAAACAATGTTTGCTTTCACTCTTTTCCACAAAGAAACAGAATAACTGAATACAGGAAATGGATTTTGATATCATAGTCTTGCACAGACTTGATTATAATTCCATCTGCTAATTTTAGAGGAGTGAATGACTTGGCTTAGTGTATTTTTATCATTTTTATTTGAATAGAGAAAGGGCTCTTCCCTACATAATATTTGAATATTTTTGCTGTTTCAGTCAGCTTCTATTCCATTTGTTAACTGCAGACATCAGCAGTCAGAGCAACTAACCTTTCTTTAATCTCTGCAAACCATAAAAATAAGTACAATTCCTGGAGAGGTAGCCTCTCTAGGAATTGCTAGGTCTCCTGGAGGGACATTATGATAACTTTTGGTAGAATAATAACATGTAATTGCATGGAGGACCTACAAAATTGATAGGGAGGACGTATTTTGTGAGATACATGTAGGTGAAACCACAAATCCCTGTCCTGCTCTTAAGTATTCCAGGAGAACTTGGTGTGAGTAATTGTGCTCTGGTATATTTGTAATTTAATGTTTGCATATTTGTATTATATGAACATACTTGCCATTAAGAAACCTTCTTAGTTAGGAGGACTTGGTGTGAGTAATTGTGTTCTGGTATATTTGTAACTTAGTATTTGAAATTTTCATTATATGAACATACTTGCCATTAAAAATCCTTCTTATCCACTCTTTTCATTCCCTTTAGATCCACTTTAGTTTGTAAAACCATATTTCTTCACCTGAAGAAGACTGTATAAGTCGAAACCGGTCGTGAAGAATATCTGTGCTCAAGAACTTGTCTTTCAAAATTCTCTCTTTTAAGAGAGTAAATGAAACTATTACCTTGAAGGAGGAATCTGTTTCAAAGAACCTATGATTGCAAACTCTCTCCTACAAGGAAGATTTACCATCTGGTACTGTGAATCTAAGGAACCTATGTCTCATTATTGGTTGTATCCTGTAGACAATCTCAATAAGAAAATAGAAGCTCCTTATAATTGATACAATTACTTCTTCAAAAGACTATAATCAGTATTGTGAAGACAACATACCTGTGTTTATTGTAGATTTTTTGCTTATTGTATCTTATACAAGCTGTGAAATATATGTTTGGCATTGTTCTACCTTGGTAATAGTGGACCTGTTTGTCTTGCTGTACTTATGCATGCCGTGCTGTTTATCAGTAGGGACTAACAATAGGATACAGGTTGCTGTGTATCTATGACCTTCACACAAGGATTGAATATGGCTTTACTACCTTTTAAAAGCAAATTGCTGAAAGTATTTTAGGTGTTTTTCAAGCTGAAAATATATATCCAATGACTAAACTCTAACATATTTACTTTTGAGTAGACATATAGGAGTGCCGCGTCTGAAGAAAGTTGTTATGGTATCACCATGAGCTAATTTGGAGAAAATATACTTAAATTGAAACTTTGTATTCAGTACACTTGCTTAGATGTAAGATTCCATGGGAAGCCAGTCCGAATTCATTCAGAATGAATGTCTTTTAGTACTGGGATTGAACGATGTCAACATCTAAATTAAATGTCTGTTTTTTTTTTTAAAAGTGAATTTATAATTTTGTGTAGAAGTTGAGTTGGCTCACTTTTTGGCTTGAAAACAACAAAAAGGGGGAAACTTCTGTTTAATACTACCATTTCATAAGTGTAACTTTTAGAGTTTGCCTACCTTAAACTGACTGATCTTCACTTGTGACAGATTAAAGACAATTGACATGCATATTTTGGAACACACTTTTCTGACACACAAAGATCTCAGACATAGGAATAACTGCAGGGCTAATTCACAAAAGTATCATTTTTTTCCAGGAATCAGTTAATTGATTCCTGACAAAGAAAAATGGTTGTAGAGGTTTCCAAAGTCAATAATGACTTTTGTAATGCTGTGGCTATTAACAGTGCTTTTGCTGAAGTCCTTGATAATTATAAGCAGTCAGTTGTTCCTTGCTCTTACATTTAATTACGCTGTGTTCCCTAGTGCATTTGTTTGTAGCTACTATAGCTCTTTTCCTAGAGTTCTGGCACCGTATTTGTCTTCTGTTTGATTTCTTATCGAATGACCCCAACCAGTAGGGAATTGCATGTTGGATGTAATGTCACAATCTATTATGGAAGCTGGATTTGGCTATTCATGGTGTTGCTAATGACAAATGAAGCCCATTTAATTCAAGATAGTAGGGTCCCTTCAGCAGACAATGGCTTCTGCTGTGTTCATTCAACAAGGTTGTCTGTTTATTTATTATTATTTACTCTATTTATTTATTTATTTATTTAGAACATTTGAATCCTGTCCTTCTCAACCCCCAAGGGGGAACTCAGGACAGCTTACAAGGAGCCACACATCCCCCATTCTGTATCTTTGCATTTCATTTTTTTTTTTTTGCCTAAATGGAGTATCTTGCATTTGTCACCATTAAACTTCATTTTGTTAGTTCTGGCCCATCTCTCTAATCTGCCAAGATCATTTTGAATTCTGCTCCTGTCTTCTGGAGTATTGGCTATTTCTTCCAATTTCCTCATTTGCTTTGATAGTTTTGGGTTTATTTTAGAGTGTATTTAGAAACTAAAAAATAATAATAGCAAAATAGTTTAAGTTCAAAGCTTTAAAGTTGCCTTCAGGAAGAAAAATCAGATACAGTAACTTTTTTTAGGTCATATGGATGCAATTTGTCAAAGTTATGAGTAAGTGAAAAAATGACATGTTGTTACTGGCTCTTTAGCTATGGCATATACCTCTATATGTGCTGTGATAAATGCTATATATTCCACGAGATGAAAATGAAGTGGATCTTACTATGTAAAAATGACAGCATAGCTGTTTTGTGTGATGTAATACTATTAAAATGTAGAATTGATCTTATGCATTTAAAGTAGCATAAGAATATTAGAAATTACCTCGTGCTTTGTATATTGCATGGAAACTTGTGTGGCATAGTAGCTGAGAGACTAAGGATCCATCTGAACTAATCTGGTTTTGATACTACATTAACTGCTATGACTCAGTGCTAAGGAATCCTGACATTTATATCTTGGTGAGATACCAGTGAGTTAAACCTTTGTGTCAGCAGGACTGAAGACCAACAGGTCGTTGGTTCAAATCTGGGGACAACGTGGATGAGCTCCCTCTGTCAGCTCCAGCTCCCCATGCGGGGACATGAGAGAAGCCTCCCACAAGGATGGTAAAACATCAAAACATCCAGGATCCGCTAGGCAACGTCCTTGCAGATGGCCAATTCGCTCACACCAGAAGGGACTTGCAGTTTCTCAAGACTCTTCTGACATGAAAAAAAGCACTCTTTGGCACGGAAAGTTAAATACTTTATAAAACATTTACAGGTTAGAAAGTATCTAGTCCAAATCTAATCTCAATCATGAACTCAGTAGATATTCTTAGTTATAATCATTTGGTTTAGTTTCCATGTTAACATAACCATTTAACCATTATTTCTGGAACAATCCACAGGTCTGGCTCATATACATTCAAACATAACATAGTTTATTTGAACTCGTATCAGTCTGGTGCCTGAAAAAAAAGTGTGAATACCTTGCTGTCAGCTTGATGGCATTCACAGATCTGATTATTTTCAGATCTCTCTGTTTTCCAGCTCCCCTCTTACTGCCTTATATGCGACTGAAATACAAAGTATTCTCTCTAGGCATTTTCTTAAACCTCTAGTGTGATCCTGTAGTCAACCTGTAGTGACTTCAGAATCATGCTGGAGAGCCTAACATGTCTTATGGGCATATATCTCTATTCTTTCCATTTTTGTGGGAATTCTTTGCCCATAAACCCATAAAAATGATGGCAAACAATATATACATATTTTTTAAAGTAAACTATTTTTGTTTACCTGTTTAGGTTTTTCTAAGGAAGAAAAAGTTTGTTTTCTGGCATAAATGTGGCTTGAGTCAACTGTTTCTGTTAAACGATTGCTTTCCTGCGTCCTTATTGCTCTTAAGCTGGAGAAACTGTGATCAGAGTGTTGAAAGTGGAGATGAACTACATGGGTTCAGGGCAAGATCAGTGGGATCCCTTTATCTTTCAATCAGTTGTATGCTGTTTACCTTATATGTACTGGATCTATGGAACAAACTGGAAAACAAAATAGAGCTTCTGTGTGGAGACTGTGAAGTTGCTAACTATTTCTCCTTAGGTGCTAAATATCCAAGCCCCACATTGGAATTTAACACTGTTCCATTTGCACTTAACTGTAAGGAGTGAATTGAGTGAGCCAAATATGGGAGCTGAGCCTGCTTTCTCTAAATTAGGGACTTAACTGTTGCAGGTGAACATAGCAAATTCTGGGTTTTCCCTATATGGATTAAAAGTTTTATGCAAATTTTATGCATATTATGCAGTTCTTTCTGTCTTCTGAGGAGCCTAAGATGAATGTATCACAGGATTTTTTTTGGTAAGCATTATTCAGCAGGATTTCTTTAGGAACTTGAAAAAAAGTTTCCCAAGTTTTACTATCCTGATAAGAAGAAATCAATGTATCTTTCCATAATGTTGCATATGTTCCAAACCTTTTGGAAGGGGGAATGTTACAGGGGTCATCTGTATCTTCAGGCTCAGGGTCTACAAATGCTGTGTCCCGTACATAAAATAGTAGCAGCAATGTGCATTCAGATGCAATGAAGTGTCCATTGCATCACCATCATTTAATAAAATGGTACATGAATGTCCACATTTTTTTCCTGTCCACATAGGATCCTGGGCCCAATTCCACGTGGATTTTTTCATCTGTTTACAAGCTACTTAAGAGACTCATAGCCTCCCATTCTATATTCTCTTATTTTCTGGTTGTTTCTTAATGTTTCTGCTGAAATGATGTAAAGAAGGATAGTGTATACCCATACTTACTACTGCAAGATAGTGTAAAGGCTGGAGAATCTCAGTTATTGCGTCTCACAATAACAGATAAAAAATCATGTTACTTTTGTAAGTTCATACTCATGTAGCTGATAAGTGTTATTTTTAAGTTGCTTGTTATATTTAACCTGTGTGTAAATTGTTAGCGTTACTGATCTATTTCTTTGTAACTGTTTTTTAAAACACTCAGATTTAATATAAAATGTCCCAAATAGTCCAAAACCTTCTAAGATAACCCTTCCACTATTTGTTACTGTTGAAGTAACAAATACGTGCAGTCCCTGAGTTACAAACATCCAACTTACAAACAACTCATAGTTAAGAACAGGGGTAAGACAACAGGAAGTGAGAGAAATCTATCCCTAGGAAGGGAAATGCGCTCCTGTGGAGTTATCAAGAGAAAAGGTGTCTCCACTGAAACTTTATCACTAATCCTTGTTTCCACAACAAGCCAAATTTTTCAAAATCCAATTATCACAGGGTCAAGAAGTGAGGTGAAATCTTCTGAACAGGGGCACAGACAGCAAAACAACCACACAGAGGTGTTAAGACCCTTCCTTCCCTGTGCTATCCAGAGCTTATCTATCTATCGCTGGAGTTACACCTGTTTTAACTTATATATAATTTCATCTTAAGAAGAAACCTATAGAACCTATCTTGGGGACTCCTTGTAAACAAGTATAACACCAATAATAATTTTATTATCATTTTTTTACCCTTTCATTATCTTCTCACTAATATATCACATTGTTACTTGTACACAGAGCTTACTTATTTTGCAGAGTATAGTTTTCTGTATCTAGTGTAGCCAGTGATCCCAAAAAGTACCATTTCCTTTTAACATGGTATGTCAAGTTCTTTTGTGCAAGATGACCTTTTGGTCTGATTGATAGAACTCTCCTATGTCCTGCTTTACCCAGTGAATTTGTGCACTCATAGTTGAGTGGCAAAACACATGCTTTGAATGGAGAGGATCTCAAGTTCGATCCCTGGCACCACCTGTTAACAGGATCAGGTGACAGGTGATAGGAAAGATCTGTGTTTGAGACCTTGCAGAGCCAGTGCCAGACACGAGTCGACTAGGATGGCTTGACAAGTCGTCTGATTTGGCAGCTTCCTGCATTCCTAAATGTGAAGGCTCATAGTTCAGTGGCATAGCACATGCTTTGCATGCAGAAGGTCCCACAATTAATCCCCAGCATCTCCATTTGAAATGTTTCTAAATACCAGAGCTGGAAATTACCTCTTTGTCTGGTACCTTGAACTACTGTTACCAGTCTGTGGTGGCTCTAGGAACTGATGGAATTAGAAAACGTTATAAATTAATACTTTGTGGGGTATTTTAAATGTTTAATTTTAATTGGTCATAGAGTCATGTGTGCTAAGTGTTCTACATACCAAGAAAATCTTTTGATTTCAATCTGTCTAAAGCAGAACTCCTGAAAATTTGAGTCGGGACCCCAAATGGGGTAGCTATAACTGTATGTTGGGGTCGGCTCCTTTAATAATAATATAATAACTTTATTCTTGTATCCCACCACCATTTCCCTGAAGGGACTCAGCTTACCTCAGGACTGAACCCAGTCACACAGAATTAAAATATAGCACAATAAAATACATAAAAAACAACATAAAACATAAACCATCAACAATCAACAACCAATAGCTGAGCACAGTGGATATGTTTAGAACTAAAAGGGTGAGGCTAGGGCTTGTGAAATACAATTGCAAGGATGGGACTAATAGAAAAGTGCAAAAGTCAGAAGCTAAGTTTGGGCTAGAAGGGCCAAGTCAATTTGTGCAATACAACTGCAAGGGCATGGCCAACGGTAAAGTGCAATAGCCAGAAATTCAATTATGGCTGCTATTGTTTATTCATTTAGTTACTTCCGACTCTTCGTGACCTCATGAACCAGCCCACACCAGAGCTCCTTGTCAGCCGTCACAGCCTCCAGCTCCTTAAGAGTCAAGTCAGTCACTTCAAGGATGTCATCCATCCATCTTGCCCTTGGTCAGCCCCTCTTCCTTCTTCTTTCCATTTTCCCCAGCATCGTCGTCTTCTCTAAGCTTTCCTGTCTTCTCATGTGTGGCCAAAGTACTTCTTTTTTGCCTCTAATATCCTTCCCTCTAATGAGCAGTCGGGCTTGATTTCCTGAAGTATGGATTGGTTGGATCTTCTCATAGTCCAAGGCACTCTCAGAATTTTCCTCCAACACCACAGTTCAAAAGCATCTATCTTCCCTCGCTCAGCCTTCCCTATGGTCCAGCTCTAACATCCATAGGTTACTACAGGGAATACTATTGTTTTCACTATGTGGTTCTTCATTGCCAGAGTGATGTCTCTATTCTCCACTGTTTCATCAAGATTGGTCATGGCTAGGAGGGTGAAATCAACTAGTGAACTGATTAATCAAAGGCACATTGGAACATCCAAGTTTTTAGATCTTTATGGAAAGCGGACAGGGTGGGCGCTAATCTAATCTCCCTAGGGAGAGAGTTCTAGAGCCAGGGGGCCACCACAGAGAAGGCTTTTTCCCTCGTCCTCACCAACTGTGCTTGTGACGGAGGTAGGAGCAAGAGAAGGGAATTGCCAGCAGATCTTAAAGCTTCTGCAGGTTCATAGGGAAAGATGTGATCACAAAGATAGGCTGGACACAAACCATTTAGGTTTTGTAGGGGATAACCTGCACCTTGAATTGTCACTGGAAACTTATCGGCAGCCAGTGGAGCTGTTTTAACTGGGGGATTCTCAGCTCCCTATAATTCTCTCCAGTTAGCAACCTGGCCACCAATCTTTGTGCCAATTGCAATTTCTGGGCTATTTCAAAGGCAGCTCAATATAGAGCGCATTGCAGTAAGTCAATTTGGAGGTAACGAAGGCATGGACCACTGTGGACAAGTCAAACTTTTCAAGGTACGGTCGCTACTGGCACACAAGTTTTCACTGTGCAAAGGCCCTCTTGGCCACCACTGACATCTGAGCCTCAAGCATCAGCGCTGAATCCAAGAGCACCCCCAGACTGCGGACCTGTGTCCTCGGGGGGAGTGTAACCCCATCGAGCACATGTTGCCACACAATACCCTTTCTCTCCCGTGTGCATGCATCTCTTTTCTCCCCCCCCCCCTTCTTGCACATCTCTCTGTGCTTTCCCTTCTATCTTTTTTCTGCTCCCCCTCTTTCATGTCTCTCTTCCTTTTGTATAAACATTACATTAAGAATATGCTACTTCTATTGACCAGCCACTACAGGGAGTACTTTTTAGAATCCGTCTTCTCTGTGTAGAGAGCCAGTGTGGTGTATTTTGTTTGAATATTTAACTATGACTGTGGGGAATAAGCTCTGAATCCCTGCCATGGAAACTCATTGGGTAACATTAAGAAATTCACACACTCTGAGGCTCCTTTCACACAGCTGAATAAAATCCCAATTTTCTGCTTTGAATGGGGATCTATGGCAGTGTGGCCTAAACAACCAGTTCAAAGCAGATATTGTGGGTTATACATGAAGACCCTCTCTTTCCTAGCAAATCTTGCAAAAAAAAAAACCCTCACAACATGTTCACCTTATGTTCACTTTAAGTCTGAAATGTCTTGGAGGCACACAACAACAGAAGCAACAAGAAATTATGTGTCTTCTAAATTCTGTGATCCCTTATATTGGTGTTTTTAAAAAGGGGAATCCAATGGAGAGTCAGCCTGTATGTTTTGCAACTCTTGAGTCTGCCAAGTTGTTTGTGTGGTTTATTCTAGAATCCTCTTTCCTGCAACTGTTATCTTTGAAAATATACTGATATGAATCAACAAGTTTACCCATTTTTTCATCTGGATATTATTGCTTCTAAAATGAATCATTACTGCTAGAAGTACTTTAGCTGCAGGCCAATCTTAGTTACTGTACATTACTCAATTTGAATAGCTTGCTAACATCCCTAGATCAATTATTTCTCCTTTTGATTAGTTTGCTTTAGACTTGGAAAGGCTAACATGAAGTAGAAAATGTATTTCCATTCTGCTCAGATGTGCCAGTCTGCTTACAGGAAACAAGAAATGATAAATAAAAGTGTTGACATTCTGAACAATTAAGGATTTAGGCTATGAGGTAAAAATAGATTTGTGGAAAGCTAGTTAGAGCTCTGTGAATGGATACTGATGTTTACCATGCGTTCCAAGCTGATAATGTCAGAAGACTAATTTACAGCGTCAGTGTTGACAGCCAAAGCAACACCTGAAAATGACATTTGGAGAGTAATTCTATAATCTTTACATGCATTTTGACAAGCTATTCAAAACTATACAATGAAGCCAAAAGCATTAAGCCCAAATCTATTCTTCTTGATACCTGATACTCAGAATTTGGGAAAGGTAAGTTACTGTATGTACTTGTGAATAAGTCTAGAAAATTTAGTTAAAAATGTGATCCCCAAAACCTGGGTCAGTATAAGTACGATACCCTTATTTTGAAAAGAAGTCAATCACTTCTCTGAGTAGAGTGTCTAAAGTGTCTAAAGAGTGTCTTTGATAGGGGTCCTGTGCTCCTAACCCCGGTGAATATGAAGAGTTGACTGTACAGTCAATGCATTACTTATTTTATCTTTATAGTAAATCCTACACTTGACAAATTCAGGGCCACTTACAATAGAATCAAACAATAATAACAATAAGACTAAAATATGTGCATCTATGTATTAATTAAATTTAGAATATTAATTTTTTTACATATATGTGAGGCATTGAATTTTGCCATTTATTATGTTGTAAACTGCTTTGAGTCCTCCCAGGAGTGAGAAAAGTGGTATAGATATAAATAAATAAAGATGAAATCCTCTTTCCCAGGAGAACCTAAAAGGAAAATTGACCCTCTGCTTCTGGCCTTCTTGAATGTTTGGCTGGGAAAGTGGTGGCAGCGTTGGCAAGGGGCAGCTCGCCCACCAAGGTACCATTGGTATTTTCCCTTCTCTGTGGAGCCATAATTTTGGCTCTCAAAGCTGCTCTTATTCATGTGTGTATATTGTAATTTCCCAAACACTATGCTCAAACACCATCCAAACAGATGTAAAGTGTACTTTTTAAAAACAACAGCACACTGTGTTTGAAGCATTCATTGATTTGCATATAATGATAAGTATTTTAAAAGGTGTTTCTGTGTGATATGGCAAAATTATTACCAGTGATTTCATGTTTCCTAATCATTCAGAAACAAGAAATACCCTACATAGCTTCTGGCCTGGTTTGCACAGGTTTCCTCATTACTGGGAACTCTCTCCCTTTTAGTATCATGTGGATTTGGAGTTTAATATGCCCAGAGACATCGTTTTGAAATGCCGTCGCTAGACTGCTGAGGCATCACTGCATTTTTGAATAAATCAGAACAGATGGTTGTTCAATTTAATCATTCATCATCCAGCTGCAAAAGTAAGTGGAACAGTGTAAAGCACAATTTTATTTAGGAGGCAGGTGCGAGTGCCATCTTCCATGGGTGCTGGGATGGTGTGTGTGATACTCAAAATACAGTATTTGTAGATCTGTGGTGATATGTTTGTGAAATAATGTAGAGGCAGTCCCTATGTTACAAACATATGACTTACAGTTAAGAAGGGGTAAAACAACAGGAAGTGAGAGAAATCTTATACCCCTAGCAAGAGAAATGCACTCCCTTGGAATTACCATGGGGAAAAGGTGTCTCCACTGAAGCTTTACCATCAATCTTTGTTTCCATTACAAGCCATTTTTTTCAAATTCCAATTCTCACAGGGACAGAAAGTGAGGTAAAATCTTCTGAAAAGAAGCAAAGACAGCAAAGCAAACAAAACTCCAAACTATCTGGAGTTATACATACTCCTTCGCCACACTAGAGTATCAATACCAGCATTTCTTAACCTGGGGGTCAGAACCCCTGGGGGGGGGGGTCATGATGGTCTTATGAACCCCTTTGGCAGAGAAGGCTGAAAATCTCTCCGCTTGTTCTTCTCTTCCTTTTTTGAAACAGACAGTGAATCCTCTCACCAAAAGTTCTCTTCCGCAGTAATTGGCCAGCCAGGGGAGGGATGTTTGTGAGTCTCCAAGCAGAGAGGGGAGAGCAGGCATGCTTGGCGCATGGCCTCGTGGTACATATGTGTGGATGAGGGAGAGCATACGAGGGTGGAGGGAGGCTCACACCAGCGAGTCCCTTCAAGGCATTGGTGTTTTGTGTGGGAAATTTGGCTCAATTCTATCATTGGTGGGGTTCAGAATGCTCTTTGATTGTAGATGAACTATAAGTCCCAGCAGCTACAACTCCCAAATGTCAAGGTCTATTTCCCTCAAACTCCACCAGTGTTCACATTTGGGCATATTGAGTATTTGTGCCAAATTTGGTCTAGGTAATGAAAATACATTCTGCATATCAGATATTTAGATTACAATTCTTAACAGTAGCAAAATTACAGTAATGAAGTAGCAACAAAAATAATGTTTTGGTTGGGGGTCACCAAAACATGGGGAACTGTATTAAAGGGGTTGTGGCATTAGGAAGGTTGAGAGTCACTTATCGATACACTTTAAATCTGGTTGCTGCCTTCTGCAGAATTCTGGGATTTGTAGTTTAATAAAGCCTAGGAACACTTTGGCTGAGTGGTTTAAAGCCGCATCCCTAAACTGCAAACTCCAGAATTCTGCAAGACGCGCAACTGGATTTAAAGTGGATAGATGTTCTAGTGCAGGGGTCCACAAACTTTTTAAACAGAGGGCCAGGTCACAGTCCCTCAAACTGTTGGAGGGCCGGATTATAATTTGGAAAAAAAAACATGAATGAATTTCTACGCACACTGCACATATCTTATATGTAGTACGAAAAACACTTTAAAAATACAATAATTAAAATGAAAAACAAATTTAACAAATACAAAGGTATTAGTATTTCTATGGGAAGTGTGGGCCTGCTTTTGGCTGATGAGATAGGATTGTTGTTGCTGTCGTTGTGTGCTTTCAAGTCGTTTCAGACTTAGGTTGACCCTGAGCGAGGGTCGAGTAAATGACCTTGGAGGGACGTATCCGGCCCCTGGCCTTAGTTTGAGGACCCCTGCTCTAGTGTGATGAAGTTTTTAGAAAAAGTTCCTGTTTTGATTTACATATAAATTCAACTTAAAAACAAACCTATAGAACCTATATTGTTTGTAACTTGGGAACTGCCTGTACTTGTACATTGCTCTAATTTGACATAGGTCTTAGATATTTTGAGGGGTACTTGGTCTGTGAAATATGATCTAACATCAGCTGTCTCAAACAAACATTAAAACTAAAGAAAAGGGATGTACTTTGCGTTATGACTGAAACATCCTCATTCCTTCTGGTTGCAGGTTAACAAAAATTGACTCCATATATAAACTGAGGACAGGGTTTGGGGCTAAAATTACGGATTTTGATATGAACAATTGATAAGTTGAGGGTCATTCCGCAGAAAGTGAAAAATTTCACCTCACCCGGCAGTCATCACTTGTTGTCTCACCATTTTCCATTCCATGCTTTAAAAAGGCCAGAAGTGGCATTATGGCAGAGAGAATAGAGGGGATTGGTCCTTCTTTTGAATTCTCTTGGGATAAAATGAGCTTTTGCATATCCCTTCTCTACTTAGAGAAGGCGACGGTTTCTTATTTAATAAGAGGTGCAGTACTTATGGACCCATGGATAGGTTGAAAGCCATACCCTTCATCCACTTGCCTGTCCACCTGGCCAGGCTACACTTGGCTGCCAAGGGGGAAGGCATGCGAGTGAGTGATGCTGGCTGCCAAGTGAAGTCCTGTAGCTGCAAAGGAGGCAGGCGCACAGGCATAATAGTTGCCACTGCGTAATGGTCACCTCCTCTTTTCGACCAAAAAAAGCGGGGCAAAAGTGTGACTATTACGTGTTGAAATGCAGTATCAAACATGATGATTCCGTGGTAGACAACATTGCAGGTTGGTTGTGCCTTATCCAAAATGCTTGAGACCAGAAGTGTTTTGGAGTATTATTAATTTTTTTTTTGGATTTTGGGTTGCATGCATTTTCCTGTGTTGTATATCTTGGAGAAGACAATTATGTTGGGGAAGGTGGAAGGCAAAAGGAAGAGGGGCCGACCAAGGGCAAGATGGATGGATGGCATCCTTGAAGTGACTGGACTGACCTTGAAGGAGCTGGGGGTGGTGACGGCCGACAGGGAGCTCTGGCGTGGGCTGGTCCATGAGGTCAGGAAGAGCCGGAGACAACTGAACGAATGAACAACAACAACAACATATCTTGGAGACAAGTCTCAAGTCCAAACATGAAATTAATTTATGTTTCCTATGTAACTGGAAGACATAGCTTGAATATAATTTTCTACAATCTTTTCAAATAATTGTGTACATGTAACTAAGTTTGTGTATACTGAACCATCAGAAAGCAGAGCCATTTGTAGAGAAAGGCAGGGTATAAATAAGGTAAATAATTAAAAAAGCAAAAGTGTCCCTATTTCAGCCACCTGTGTGGACAAGTTTGGATTTTGAAGTATTTTGGATTTTGGAATTCTGGATAGAGGATGCTCACCTTGTGTATAATGCAGTTTAGGCTCCTAAAGATGCATAGTGATTTTAAATCCATAATAGCTACTAATACTGCATTTTTCTCCTTTTCCCAAATTTTGTTATTGTATTTAAAAATAACCCAGAAAAATTGGGTTTGCCCTCCCTTATGGCTTCAGAATAACTAAAATAATTATTTAAACAATTAGAAGTTTTTAAACTGTATTTCCATAAGTTATCTTCTAATATTTTAAACTGTTTAATGTTTCTCCTTGTTTCTTGATTTTGTCTTTCGGTAGTTGTAGTTGCTGGGATTTATAGTTCACCTACAATCAAAGAGCATTGTAAACTACAATGATGGAACTGAATCAAACTTGGCATACAGATCTCCCATGACCAATAGAAAATACTGGAAGGGTTTGGTGGGCAATGACCTTGAGTTTTAGAGTTGTAGTTCATCTATATCCATAGAGCATTGTGGACTTAAACAATAATGGATCTGGACCAAACTTGGCACAGATACTCAATATGCCCAAATTGCTGGAGTTTGGGGAAGAACACTGGTGGAGTTTGGGGGAAATAGACCTGACATTTGGGAGTTGTAGTTGCTGGGATTTATAGTTCACCTATAGTCGAAGAGCCCCTTGAACCCCACCAATGATAGAATTGGGCCAAACATTCCACACAGAATTCCCATGATCTATAGAAAATACTGTACTTTCTGGTGGTTTTTAGTGACCCCTTTGACACCCCCTAATTGGTCCTGACCCCCAGGTTGAGAAACGCTGGCTTAGAGTTTTGAGTTAATCTGGAAGTTCAGTTCAGAATTGCACTACAAAGGCTGCTTCTGTTTTTTTCTGCTCCTCATTGGCTTCAAATATTAGTTTTTGGACTGCTATTTTTTCCTACTTCATGCACATTTGCCAATAGATCAGTCGATGCCAAAGTCAATTAACTTTTTGTTCCAGTGGGCTAATCCTTGCTAACAGTTTACTGTTCTACTATCTTCACCATCAATATCCTGTTACAGTAAAAAAAAAAAACGTTTTACTGTCTCTCACTGCAAATACTGCCCTGCCCTTTAAACTTATAAAAAGTTTTTCCCCTGCCCTGTTTAATGTTGCAGCTCTCTTCAACCAAATTGATATGATTTTTGTGGCTCAAAAAGTTGTGGGGGAGAGTTCTCAAAAACTGAAAAGTAAAAACAACTTGGTGTGATTTTATAAAGCATTTCATAACAGTGAAACTGTGACCTGAATCTAGCTGATGATCCCAAGTAGGCTAGACCGTGGAATCAATGGAACTCACACAAATGATGATTTCTACAGTTTTGATTCAACAGGTCTAATCTAGTTAGCACAGACAACTGAATTTAGTACTGTGTTCTCATCACTCACTGCTCTACTCATAAGTCCCATCCGGAACAATGATTCATATATACAGTACTTTATTGTTGCCTCAATAGCAGACCTTGCAAATAGGAATGATTAGATAAAGTACAAGAGATGGAAATTTCCACATTGATATACCTTAGGTATAGCACTTTTCAAGGAAATCTTCTTACATTAGTTCAAAATGCATATGCAATCCAAACCTTTTCTGGCCAGTCATTCCTGCTCAATGAGAAAATGATTATACTACAGACTCTTATAACAAAAAGTAAATTACATTTGCTTAATACTTCTGAAAGATATTCTTGGTAATGTTCTTCTCCACAGGATTATCCAGCAAATCAAACTCTACAGTGAAGGTTCCGCTATAAAGGCCATGTTATTATGCTCTCAGAAAAGAGTTGCACACCATTCAAGTCTTTGCAATTGTATCCTGACTCAGAGGCTATAGCTGTAGTTGGTTCAGATTAAGTACCAGGCTCTTCTGCCAGCAGAGATACTCTTTGTCTTTAGATTCCAAAGATCGGCCAAGAGAGCAATTTGTCAGCAGAACTGCTCTGCTGGTGAAGACTTGCCAGCAAAGAGCCAAACAATGATTGGGAAAAAGTGTACTGAAAGAGGCCCAGAGTTACATAAGATTAAAACCTTTTTCAGACTGGGAAATGCAACCTCAATCCTGGAAGTAAGATAGGAGTACTTCTAACAATTCCTGTGAACATCCTGATTGCATCTCATTTGGGAATCTAAGTCAAGTCCGGTCTGGAGAGTGTTTGGATTTGTTGTTGTTGTTGTTCATTTGTTCAGTCATTTCCAAATCTTCTTGACCTCATACACCAGCCCATGCCAGAGCTCCCTGTCGGCCGTCACCTCCCCCAGCTCCTTCAGAGTGTTTGGATAGGAAACCACTAAAGAATACCAGATATCTCTAGGCAGTAAGAGCAGCTGTCAGTCACTGGACCACTGGACCTGACTTGGTTTGAGGCAGCTTCCTATATTCCTACGAAAGTACTTTTAAGAAGTTTGCCTAGGTTGAGAGAGAGTTGAATTCAGGGCAACGTCACCTGGTCTAGGGTATAGATCATCCAGTTCTTGGTTGTCTTTGCCCATTAAGTTTGCATTCTTAAAGACTAATTCTATCATTTTTACATTGAGTCAAGAAATGAAAAGGTAACCAGTACACCTGATGTAAAATTGATGTAATGTTGATAATAGTTCTCACAGACATTCTGATGGTTGTTTTTTGGCTTCATGGAGGACTGCAATTGTCTCCCCAGACTGCAGATTTGGATAACAGGTTCCACCTGGTTTTCCCAGGCAACATACACACTAACAATACTTTGATCTTGTCTGGATTAAGCTTCACTAAACAGCAACACTTATATTAGATAAGATGGTGAAAATTTCTTTGTGATCAAATGATCACCTTTGGCAGATTTTCTTTCATGTTACAATTACAACTGTATATATGTGTTTGCAGACAACATAAGCCTTTCCTATGAATAATATAAAAATGGATGGGTGAAACAAATATCATAAGAAGGTGAAGTGCATTGTGTAACTGCAGTTGTAATTATCCTCTCTGACATGCATAATGGAGTTCCACTTCAGTTAATTGTAAGAACATTTGACTATTATCCTTGTGGCTTTGCTTTAGGGAAGACTGTGAGGAGAAGTATGTGATTGTGTGTATTAGCAGACACATTCAGCATATTAGCATACCTATCTGTAGTGGCATGCCTCCTTCTCAGCTCCTTAATTGTTTTCACAACTGTAGGTGGTGGTGTGGAGGAGATGTGATGCATTTTGCAGGTGGGTTGGAAATTTGCTAAGTTTAGCAAAGATTGGGGTTTGGGTTCTAACTTGTGGTAAAATCCCATTTCTTGTAAAGTGCATAGAAGACTTTAAATTCTAAAACAACAACATTCCTTGAATGCAAAGTTGTTGCATACCTTGGCCATTTGCAGAAGTAAGTTTCATGTGCTCCCAGGATTCAGAAAAGCTCTCTCATAACTTAATCCAGCCCACCCAAGATGCTGCTTGGCCTTCTGGGTGCTAGCTTCAAGCCAGCAAAATTAGTGTTGAAAGAAGCGTCCACGGCAATAAAACATGACAGAAAACTCCTTCGAGGGATGTTATTTCATTAAATTTGTTCTGTGAGAACTTGGTTGCAAAATCCACAGCTGCTTAAAATGAAAACCACACCTGTGTGATGTGATTACCCATGAAAACAACACCCAAATATGGGTCTAATTGTCCAAAGCAAGCTTGGAATCTTCTCATTTCAGGTAAGTTCTTTTAGTCGCATGCCACTTAAGCAGAAAGCTGTGTTCTGAAAATATTCGTAATTTTTAGACCAAAGATTTCTCACAAGGAACCTTTCCTTCCCTATTTTCAGTGTATTCTGCATCTAAACTAGTTTTTCCTAAACTGGTCTTCAAAGTGTTTTGAATTTCAGCTGCCAGAAACCCTGATCAATGGCCAAAGTACCCGGAACTTTTTGGAGTTGAAGTCCAAAACATCTGAAGACCTAGAGTTTGGAAATCACTGATCTAGGCTACTGCTTCTTAAATTGTGGGTCCCGACCCCAATAGGGTCTTAGCTCAATGTCAATGTTAGGGTCCCAAAAAGTTTAGCATCAGTCAAAAATTTTCTGAACATCAACTAGTGGCTATTTAGACCTTTACACGCATACGTTGTGCTGTGTTTACATTGGACTATTGAAAATTCTTCATCTGTACTTCATAAAAAGAGCAATCACCCTGTTTAGCAAGCCTTACAAAAACTGATTTGTTCTCAGTAAATGTTTGATTTTATACTTATTTTATATAGCTATATACCTCGGGTTGTGTGAAAAATTCTCAGGCAGAAAGGGGTCGCAAATGGAATAGGTTTAAGACGCTGTAATCTAGACTATGCTCTGACTTTCTTAGACTGTCTAACTGAAAATTTAGATGATTGTTTGGGATTGACTGTGGCATAAAATATGATTCCTAGTTTTACGAGGACAACTTCAATTTTTCCATCTATGACAGGATTTATGCATTCTTGGGTGCAAAGCAAATACAGCTTTTACACAATCTAAAAACAACAGAAATACAGTCTTTAGTTTGCTATTTTCTTAATGTCTTCTGCAGCAGTGAGTCAGAAAACATCTGGCAACTACTTTTTTAAAAAAAGGGATATTACTTACACATTTTCAAACTTGTGCATTTTTATAATTATTTGTGCACAGCAAAATGCACAATGTAAAACAGTAAATGTAAAGTTAATCTTGAGATAATATTCCGAGAGTCTATTGGTGTCCAATAGTTTCTTTTGACAGCTCAAGAAGGTAGTTAAGTAATTCAAAGGTGAACTGTTGCTCTTGAACATACACAATTTTGAATATCATGGGGCACTTGATACAGTTCTCCAGTTACTGTACATTTTCCTTTTGTTTGTGTGGCATGGGTGAATAATAGAATAAATGTGACATTTCCAGGTTCCTAAAGAAAGAATACACTTCTTTCTTAATCATCATAAACAGACGTACTTAATATAAGGTAGAGCTAGTATCTGCTTAAGCATAGCATTTGATAACTGGCTTCAACATCATCTTCTGCATGCAATCAGCAGATAAGTAGGCCTCACTTTGCTTTCAATGATATGACGTGATAAAAACCCTTAAGCTTTTGAATTGTGCAATGAATGGTATCCGGTATATCTTTATGATTTATATATAAAGAAGACGGAAAAAACTTCCTTCCTTCTATCCACTACAAAAAATGTCCAAAAGGCAGTGTCAAAACTAAAACTCTCTGTTCTACTTTTGTGATATTCTGTAGTCATTGCATTTCATTTGTTTATCTCTTGGAGGATCTGTATTGCCACATGCTTTAACAAGGTCTTCTCTTTGATTACTTGTCCTGTTCATACATTAATCTTGTCTACTTGTCAGCTGTTTTTCCTGATTGTGTAATTATTCTTGGTGCTTTGATAAATGTCAGGCAATGGCTTTGACTTGAAAATATAAATGTGTGTGTCTGTCTGTGTGTGTAGAGAGGGTTATATGTGCATGTTTTCCATTCATGTAGAATTCAGATAGTCTTGTCTAAGCATACAATGTAAGAATGTTGCATTTAGTTGAAATAAATGCAACATTCTTGTGTACTTGTCCGAACGGATCTCCCTCTACGTCCCACCTCGAAGTTTAAGATCTTCTGGGGAGGCCCTGCTCTCGACCCCGCCAGTGTCACAAGTGAGGCTGGCGGGGACGAGGAGCAGGGCCTTCTCAGTGGCGGCCCCCCGCCTGTGGAACGCCCTCCCCGGGGAGATTAGATCGGCGACCTCCCTCCTAGCATTTAGGAAAAAACTAAAGACCTGGATGTGGGACCAAGCCTTTGGTCACTCTGATAATTAAATCAAGGACCGGTGACAGACAAGGACAAATGGAATAGAACGGATGTATGGACTCTGACATATGGACTCTGACATGAGATTGTTTTTAGGATTATGTTTTATTATGTATTGTTGTTTTTAACTTAACTGCTGAATTTTATATTTTTTGGATTACTTGTTGTGTGATTTGGGCATCTAATTGTGCCCTTTATGTAAGCCGCCCTGAGTCCCCCTAGGGGTGAGAAGGGCGGGGTATAAGTGAATGAAATAAATAAATAAATAAATAAATAAACTTAGCTATGGACATTTCTTGGCTGTGCAGTGAATTAATGTGTTTGAATGTTCACTAGTTAATTCTACAGTAGTAGAAGGAAGACTAGTAAAATAAAAGTGTAACGAAATGATCAAATACAACTTGGATTCATGCAGTGTGTAGTCCGAGGACTTCTGAAAACAATTTGACATTGTCATATAATAACAAACAGGCATCTGATGGGACACAGGAATCCATGAAAACGTCACAAAGACAACTTGTTCTACTTGCATTTCCCTTTTGGTAGTTTTTGTTCTTTTAAGTTCACCACAGTTAGACCAGCTTTCCGGGTTCTGAAGGATGTCTATCTATAGCATCTTTCAAACTGGTAGTGATTTTGGTTACCTCTTGGAGCTTGTTGTTCTGACGTAGTGAATGCATTCTGCTGAGCCTCTGTTAATGTGACCAAAGCCTCCAGGATATATTTGATTGTTCTGACATTTTCTTTATACTTTATTTTCATTAGTTCACTCATTTTAGAGGCATTTTCTGAAGAAAATAGTTTGTGTTGTAGTCCAGAAAAAGTAATCTTACTAAGCTCTTAGCCAATGTACAATATGTTATTCTTTGGGTGAAATATTAGTGAATGGGACTAGGAAAGGCTTGACATTATATTCTTGAAATCTACATACACAGTAGCAAAACTAGGCATGTGCCATATAAGGGTTTCTCTCTTTGTCTCTCTCTCTGTATTAATGTTCCTACCTTTTGGATTATGCATCGTAATTGCAAACATTTTTTAGGAAAGAGCATGGTTGGATATCACACTTTTCCACACCTAGGACCTCATCACATTGTTTTCTGGCTCCATCCTAGGATGCTTCCAGAACAGAGACCACCAGAGCCTTTCACAGGATGCAGGGCAACTTCTGGCGGGGCCCTGTCCTGGCAGCATCCTATAATGGAGCCCAGAGAATGGGGCTAGCATAGAGGAAAGCTGGTGATGTGTGATGGCAAAAGTGGTGATGCGTGGAATGGGGTGCTGGTTTTTCCCACTGCCCCACAAATTTGCCACACTGCACAGCGAATCTCCCTGCTGCCACTCACGTTTGGGACTTCCATGTGATGAGGTCCTTAACTTGCATGCTTAAAGCAGACTACTGCAGAATAAAAAACAACACATTTGATTTGTCATAAATGGAATAGATGCCAGTGCTTTGTGTGTGAGTAATTGGCTGGCTTATGTTTAGCTTGAAAGAGTCCTTGCATTTCACAACTTCCTCATCGCTTCTTTTCTGGTGTTAATGAACATCCCTGAGGAGTTACATACCACTTTGAACTTGATATAGCACTTGGGGAAATTTAGAAAACAAATGTCTTAGTTTTGAGATACAACTTGTGAGAACAAGAATGCTACTGTCCTTCTCTTGGCAGTATCCTGCTTATTGTGTCATATTTCTTTGTGACCTTTAATACAAAATTAATTTAATTGGTATATATTAAACCTTTAACAGGAACAAAGGGTAGCATCATTGGGTTTACTTTGAATAAAGGAAGCTGTGTTTGCCAAAGTTCATTTAATTCCCTTGATTTGTCAATACTGAATTGGAACAGGCATACCTCTAGGAAGCTGTTCGAAGTCCGACTTGTATTCTTTATTACTTTCCTTGTAGTAATAATAAGCACACTTTATTTTCCCAGAGTAACTTAAGACTTTATCGCACAATAGAAGCAAACCGCCAGTCTTCCTCCTCCCTGCAATTAATTATGGGAAAAATCCATCGATAGCTGCCAATCTCTCAATTTTCCCAGTCTTGTACAACAAATTCTTCTCCTGTACCGGCATCGGGTTCTGAAATGACATCAGGAGGTGGGATTCTCCTCCTCTATTCTCCTTCACTTCACTATTCCTGAGACAGTGACTTTTTTTAAAAAAAAATCAGCTTTATTTGGCTTCTTAAAAATTAGCTACAGCTGGAATTGCAGAATAGTTTTAAAAATAATTAAAAGCAGGACAGCTGTATGTACAGGAAGGTAGCATTACAAGAGTATGCAAAAATACAAATGTGGAAGCCATTTTGTGAATAGAGAGACATAAGATTACAAGGGTATTCATGTTGGTATTTATCTTGTTCTGGTGACCATGTGACTGCTGTGGAATTGCAGCTTTGTGCAGTAAAGTCCTTAAGCAATAGCTGAAACGAGTTAATACACTTTCTTTGAATTTGTACTGAAAATTATAAATCTCCTTAAAGTGGACATGCATGTATTTCCTTTATTAATTGTAATCAGTCATACCTGAGAAGCAGAAGGTTCGATAGATTCTTGCCTAAATAACTATTCTTATTAAACAACATAGAACAATTTTCTTAATCTGTCAGAGTGAGTTGATCCTTCAGTACAAGGTTTATAATGTGCAAAATTAGCATCAATTAATACGATATTAAATAATACATTGCCCCTAATCTTCCACCTGCCTTCTATTTATATTGTAGACATTCTCAGCTGTATAATGGTTTGTTTGTTACCAGGAGGTTTGTGTTAATTGTCTATGACCAATGTTCATAATATAATTTTCTGCATCCAATTTCAATCTGTTCCCATCCACAAATATGTATGCTGCATGTATAGCTGACACTCACATATGATCGTTCAGGCCTCTAAGGAAGTAAATTATAACTCTCAAAGGCTCATGCTAAAATAATCTGGTAATCTTAGATGACACAAGAGTTTTTAATGTGTTGTTGAAACAAATTAACACAGTTATCCTTTTGGAAATGGTCTAAAGAATGAAGACAAAAGACTTACTAATAATTGTTTCAGACTGCAGTTTCCTGAAGACTGAAGCAAGGTTTGAGTAACAAAGATGGTTGCTTAAGTGTTTTTTATGGTATATATTTTAATTAGGATCTAGAGAAATTCAAAGAGAAAAAATAGTTAAAGGAGAAAAAGACAAAAAATATAAATTAAATACTGAAGTCTGTAAAGCCAGAGCCATGCAAACAATTAGCAGTGAAAAATCTAGCCCCTTTAGAAGCAAAAATAAACCCCCAAAGTCCCTTCTCCCTAGGTTCCAAGAAAAAGATATACATTTCTATACAAGCGAAGTAAATTAAGAAGACTTTTTGTTTGTGAAAAGCAGAGGTGATAAAAACCAGTGAGGAGGTGAATGGCATTTCTTTTCTTCAACTCTGCATAGCTTCTTTGATTCTGTATTTTTATATGATGAGTCATGAGGAAGAGTTAACTGCAAAACCTTTTTGTTACTAGTTCTGGAGTAATTTCTGGGATCCTGTGGACATAGATGTATCAAGGTATACGGTGGATGCATCCTGCTTTGTAATATCTTCATACGAATCTCCATGTTTCCCCTGCCAGCAGATGCGTTTATTTTTAAAAAATAACAGGGTGTTGGTGGTGGTAAACCAATTGGTTCTATTCAAACATTATTATTTTTTCTGGTGCAATTGGGAAATTGTGGGGGCAGGGGTCAATGTATGACTAATTGTGACAGCTCAAAAGTCTTCTTTAATGTAATGGAGGATGTATGGTCTGCTGTTTATGATTAATAAACTGTGAAACTACCAGTATTTCTTATTGTACAGAATTATATTTTTATTGTAATTTATTGTATCTATTATAATATATAATAAAACATTTGTCTTATATATTTTTATAAATATATATTAATGTAATATAATGATATATTTGTTATTATAAGAAGAAGCAATACATATTTAAAATGCACTTTTTCTACTCTCCCTGATTTCCTCCTGAAAGAAGGGAAATAATGGCTTATGCTGGAATTTTAAAATACAGATTTATTTCCCCTTCTGCAAACTTCTCCATATGGGTCTGTATAAAACTAAGCACCATTTAATTTTCAATAAAATGCTGCAGGTATTAATATATGCAAATTAAAGAAGCCATACTATCATATAATTTTAGGTCAGTGAAGGAGAAATAAGCTGGGTTTGTGGGACTTTAAATAGTAATATCAAAAGAACATGTACCCTTTTATGCCTGAAGCAATCCACATGTATGTAGGCAAATGCTTGCTTTGCATATAAAAACAGCTAGTGTTTCCTGTTCAAACACTTTGAAAATGTGGTCCCCAGAGGCACATAATTCTTTGCCAAATCCATGATTAATACTTTCCTCCAAACATGTCTAAACAATAACATTTACTTCAGTTGGTGATGGGATATCTTTATAGGTGCTGTAAAAATTGTAAATAACATCTCATTTTTGAATATTTTGCTATGTTCATGCTGTTATGGAAAACCCTTTTATTATAAACCTTCTGTTACACTGTTAAGTCTCTGGGTCAACAGAAGGATTTCTAGATGACTATTCAGTGTGCTTTTCAATGAATAACAGAGGGATAATGGGGGATAACAGAAAGAATATTTGCTAATCTCCCATTCAGTTGATTTTAAGTGTGCCTCAGAGAATGACAAAGGAATGTATGTATGTCATCGGTATCCACTGGGGTTTGGTTCCATGACTTCCAATGGATAACAAAATCTACAGGGGCTCATGTGCAGTGATATACAATGAGATAGAAAAATGGCATTCTTTGTGTAAAATGGCAAACAACTCAAAACGAGTGCTGGAGAGAATCTGAGGATTTATGAAACGGTGGGAGGCTACAGCATGTTATGCATAGATATCATCATAGCCCTCAATGCATAGCAAAATCAATGCTTTTAGGAATGTATTTATTTGAATATCTTCAAACTGTTTCAAAAGAAATCTTTATTTGCATGCATAGAGCGGAAGGGAAATAATGGAAAGGCTTCAAACTACAAGAAAGGAGATTCCATCTGAATATTAGGAAGAACTTCCTGACTGTGAGAACTGTTCAGCAGTAGAACTCTCTGTCCCGGAGTGTGGTGGAGGCTCCATCTTTGGAGGCTTTTAAACAGAGGCTGGGTGGCCATCTGTCGGGGGTGCTTTGAATGCGATTTTCCTGCTTCTTGGCAGGGGGTTGGACTGGATGGCCCGCAAGATCTCTTCCAACTCTATAATTCTCTCTAATAGGAAAATGAGTTTCACAGAGATAAATATGTGGCCTGTGATGGTGATCTTCCCATGGTGAATGTATTATGTGTGTGATATTAATGGTGTCTCTGCAGGGTCAGTGCAGACTGGCACAATGTGATACCAAATAGATTTCTTTCCCCATCAGTTTAGACAATCCCCAGTTTTTAGGGATTTATCTTTTTAAAATAACAATTTCAAAATGGTACCTTCTTATGTACTGAGACAGCAGTCTTCCATTATCTGGGCAGAGACCACCAGGAGGCACTAGAGAGAGAAGGATAGTCCATTATATGGCAGGGGGGAGTTGAAAGAGAAAAACCATGTCCCCATTTTCACTGGTTATTCCCCTTCTTCCCTTCCTATATCATAAACGAGGGTTATTTCCACAATGGGGACATGGGTGAGGGGAATAACAGGAAAAGGGGAAAATGGTTTTCCTTCTTCAACCCACCCTCTCCCCCATAAAATGGACTCTCCTTCTCCCTCTAGTGCACCCTGGTGGCCTCTGCCCAGATAATGAAACAGTACAGCTGAGACAAATTGTTGGAACAATGGTAACAAAATGAACACAATTTTAACATAGAGAGTAAGATCAAAGACTTCATTTGGTATGAAAGCTCCATCCAGTAGCATCCTTTCTTGAACAATTTTCATCATTGTAGGCAAAATTGCATTTTTCTGATGCTTCAGCCAGATATCCTGACGTACACAGGAGTATGTAACAATGATTAAGGGGAATTGTGGTTTTCTCAGCTAAGTTAGATCCATGTAAACGTAAATGTGTTGATAATGACTTGCTTAAATTTTCTCTGTATATGAAAGATAAACCTGTCTTCAAGTCAGGATTGTGGGATATTTACAGTTCATGACTCATTCTTGTGATGCCTTCTGTCCAGAGCATTGGAAGTCTCCAACATGTACTCGTTTGTTCTCAGTTAGCCAAAAAGCATAACAGAATCAGTTCCATTAGCTACCCTACATATTAATAAATACCAGTAATTTATTTATTTACTTTATTTCTAACAGTCTCTAGCTCACCCCGAGGGAGACCAAGAGTAGATTCCAATTTCAAATAAAACATACACAATTAGCCGTTAAAAACAAAGTAATTAGTGATTTGGGGGTTAGAAAATAGTTTAAAAGGACTACCTTGCTTCTTCAGTTTCTAGAATTGAATTTCTTTGTTGTTGCTGTCATTATTGGTATTAGAGTAATAATAAAATATCATAATGGTCTGAAATTCTCTATGGTTAATAAAACTTATATCTGCTGACTTCTTGCTCCAGTTCAGCTTACTTCTAAAATAATATACATGAGAGAGCAGTCACTACATCTTTATTATGTTATACGTCTTTGTTGACTTAAGAAATACCTTACATAATTTTGATAATAAAAAACCCATGTGAAAGCCAGCACCGTATTTTGGTAGATCTTTGTGTACTCTGAGGTCCCAGTTAGTGTTCTGGACTTGAAACTTGAAAACCCAAAGGCTGTTTTTTTGGAAGAGTCTTTTTGTAGAGATTATCATTACATACATGCAAAGTTGTTTTTTTCTATTGGAAATTAATGAGGAAAACTGTCTATATGAGAATTCCAATGGAAAGAGAGGTCTTTGGAAATTAAGGATACCAGATTTTTCATGCATTTATTAATATGAAGTCTTTCATTGCCTCTTTTTTTTTTTGTCAGTAAACCCAATTGAAAGATTATCTTGCTTTTGTTTCCCCATATTTTAAAGAATGCTCTTGGTTCCAGAATAACATTAGTAAAACACAAAATATTTATGTGCCCACTAATTTTCCATAGTTTCAATCAGATGTAATTTTTTTAAAAACTAGGGAAATGACAAGAAAACCAGGATGTTCAATAGCCATAAACTCGTAGCTTCTATTTGTGTTGGATTACAACTCAAAGAAACCTGCAAGGAGACTCAAGGTGTTAAAATCTTATGCATATTTAGAGCACCAGGACGGGAAAAAGTTGTGTTGATAGCACTTTCTGTCATGAATATTAATTATGCCAACACTTTCGGGTCTAGACAAGCCATAAGATTACAGCTTTTTTACAATCCTACACAACATAATATTGCAACAAATAGTTGATATAATCAAGGAAACACAACTTAATATTGTGAAATTACTTTTAGGATTTGCTCTTGTGTCTCTGCAACGGGTTATGTTTCGTGATATGTCTGGACATGGTTGCATCTTTTATATTTTTTGGTTTTGGAGGTCAAATATTCATTACTTCCAAATGCAGCATTTCCTCCATTTAAATAAAATATTTTGAGTCTATACTTTAAAAACAGAGCTTCTTAAACTTGTCCACATGAGACACCTTTTGGCCTGAGAATTACATGACCCTGGGTATATTAAATAGGTATATAGGTCAAACATTGACTGATACCAAATCAGTATTTGCAAGGCTTGCTAAATAGGCTTCTTTACCTTTTTATGAAGTACAACTGAAGCATCTTCTGCAGAGTCCATTGTAAATGCTGCAGAACAGATTTATGTAAATGTCTGAAATAGCACTAGATGATGTTTAGAAAACTTTTACTGTTGCCAATTTTTTCAGAACCCCAACATTGATCTAAGGAGACTCTGTTTGAGGTTGGGACCCACAGTTTAAGAAGCAGTGTTCAAAAGACCGGAAAGACTTTTCTCTTCTTCACCTATGGGATGAAACACTTTGGGATGGTTGTAGAAGATATGGTAGTGGTGGACAGTTGGCTTCAACTCTTCTTCATTGTTCTCTGTGAATTTAATTGCCTCCAACTTGTCTTGTTAACCCCACTGTTATGACTCCTTGTTGTTATGCTTCCTGAGTGTAAGATTATTAATTGGTGACAACAATTCTGAAATCATTATGTAGCATCTCCAATAATGTCTAACTATAATGTCATTCTTTTGAGGTCAAAGTAAACCTTATATTGTTTCCGTTTACATTGGTTTGTGAAATACAAGCTATGCTGATGTCAGAAGGGAAAATACATGTACAGAAAAAATAAATCTTTGAAAACTATAAGAGTTTTCAAGATCTTATACTAATTAGACTTTTAAAGAAATATGTCTTAAGTACCTGTACTTCTTGGTGTCATGTAAATATGTTAAGGCAAATCCAATTTTCACCTAAGAATAAAAAATGAATTTTAATAGATCCCAAGTTAATTATTATCAAACACTATGTATGTTGTCTTATTTTATTAGTTGCTAGATTGAAATCTACCTGCTAATGGAGAAAACTATTAATATTTTTGCTGTTATAATTCTGGGTCCACCTGTTACAAAACATCGTGTGTTTAGCATGCAGATAACATTTGATGTGTATGTTTTTAGTACAAGACTAAAAGCAGGGAGTACAATATAGATATGAGAAAATGTCAATGGAAGAGCTAAATTTATTCTTGGAGATTGTTTTTCTTTTAAAGAACGGTATATTTATTACTTCTCAGAAAAGTCACGGTCAGAACCATCCAGGGAACTATATGATTTCCACTAGGAAACAACTATGGAAATATGCCTTATCAAAGATGACACCACAGAGATGTCGCATCTGTTCTTTAAAAATCAAAGTTGTGGTTTTCTAAAATAAGCACCATCCACAGTTTTTTATGACACCCTGGTATGCTGGGATAAAGAGATTGCCTTTAAAACCAATTAACATTCCTTTGAAAACTGTGACAAAATCCTTACATATAAAAATGCTATTTTAGGAAAGTGTAGAATTTATTTTTTTATAAGGGGCTTTGGATTTATGAGAGACTAGTAGTTTTTATACATATGCATATGCAATTTGACGCATGCTAGATGGAGTCCCTGTTGGCGCATGGATTAAACCGCTGAGCTACTGAACTTGCTGATTGAAAGGTCGCAGGTTTGAATCCGGGGAGCAGTGTGAGCTCCCGCTGTTAGCCCCAGCTTCTGCCAATTTAGCAGTACAAAAACATGCAAATGTGAGTAGATCAATAGGTACCGCTCCAGCAGGAAGGTAACGGTGCTCCATGCAGTCATGTCAGCCACATGACCTTGGAGGTGTCTACAGACAACACCGGCTCTTCAGCTTAGAAATGCAAATGTGCACCAACCCCCAGAGTCAGACACATCTGGACTTAATGTCAGAGGAAAACTTTTACTTAGATGTAGCATGGTTCTGCATGCAAAACTACTGCACTATGCTGATCATACAAGATTGTAGTCATTGATTGCTTTTTTTTTAAAATCATCTTTTCTGGAGTTTTATGTTTTAAAGGTTTTGTGTTATATTTACTGAATGCATAAAGAGATTTTCACTGTCTCCATAGTTGTTTCCTTTCTGTTTCTATGATCCTTGTTGTCATTTTCAAAAGGTGGCTTGTTTCTCTTTCAGCGATCATCATTGAACTTGGTTGTTGTTGTGTACCTTCAGTATTATTTTCTGTTCTCTTCCAACACATAGGTTGGCCTTTTTATAACCTACCCACATATATGCTTACTGTTAGTTTCTCTTCCTCATTTGTGCTAATATTTTGTCTTCCTTCCTATATTAACATCCTGCTTAGTTAGACCAAAGAGGATGAGGGTCAGCATGTTTTATGTTCATTCAAACTCAGTTATCAATGATTGAAATGAACATATGCTCTGTCTATGTATTCAATTGTGTTTTGGTAAGAATTGTAGGAAGACACAATGGATAATAATCATTTTTGACCATATTCTGAACCATCCTGGCCTGCTTTTTGGCAGGGGGTTAGACTGGATGGCCCACTAGGTCTCTTCCAACTCATTGATTCTATGATTCTAGGGCAGGGGTCCACAAACGTTTTTAACAGAGGGCCAGGTCACAGTCCCTCAAACTGTTGGAGGGCCGGATTATAATTTGAAAAAAAATGAATGAACTCCTATACACACTGCACATATCTTATTTGTAGTGCAAAAATACTTAAAATACAATAATTAAAATGAAGAACAATTTTAACCAATATAAACTTATTAGTATTTCAGTGGGAAGTGTGGGTCTGCTTTTGGCTGATGAGATAGGATTGTTGTTGTTGTTGTTGTTGTGTGCTTTCAAGTCATTTCAGACTTAGGTTGACCCTGAAGGAGGGCCAGGTAAATGACCTTGGAGGGCCGTATCCGGCCCCCGGGCCTTAGTTTGAGGACCCCTGTTCTAGGGTATTCATAGCTTGGAAAAAAAGATTTTTGTTCTGGAAACATTGAGCCAGTATAACTGCTGGACAGTTCTGGAAATTGTCATACAAATTTATTTTCCAAGCTTAAGAGTATACTAAATGAAAATATTTGATTCAGACCTGAAGTAATAATATATTAGAGTGTTAACTCTGCTAGAAAAGGTGACTTGGTTCAATCGACTTTACCACAAGATGCAAATAGAACATATCACTGGGACTGGTATATAATGCTGATTTATTTCACTTGTATTTTGTAAATATATATAATGACCCTGTTTTTCCAACAGCTTTGCCCAGACTCCATGTTGTTTGAGTATGAAGGGACTTATCATCAAGCACATCTAAAGGGCCCCAGGTTGTGGAAAACAGGTTTAGTCATAAAAAGTGTTTCAGCTAAGAAGCTCTTTTTGTCCCTAATGACATTTGTCAAGTTAATTTAATATAATGGTGTGAATGCTTGCAGTGAACAATAGCTGCATTCTTTTCAACTTGGCAAAGCATAAAATTCTGTCAGTGTACTTGGTTCAGGAGAGTAAACACATCAGGTGGTAGCACAAAAACTCTCATGGCACAACCCTATGACAAATTAATGGTTGTTTTAGTCATCAGCCTGGCAGAAGTGTGGCCTGGCAGCTACTGAGCAGTCCAGGAAAGTTGTTGCACAAAAAGTTAATAGAAAGTTCCTTAGGAGATGTCAGAAATGATTATTTTAATGTAACCCCTGAAACACTGGTGTAAAACAAGTAGAAGCTTTTGGCTAAAGGTCTTCTCCTCTTAATAGTCAGCCACATTCTTATAGTTATTTTGATCTTTTTAGGGTACATTCCCTGACATGCATTATTTTGAGATGTCCCAGTCCAGTTTTCTGTGAGATAAGTGGGTTGTCTTTCAATAAAGATTAGAGATTCCTTAGATACATAATGCTGTGTTTTCTGACAGCAATATGTCTCTTTCTTTAAATGTCCTTTGTAAGAGATTGAATCTGGGCACCTCGGATACCCTTGTTGAGTATTTTCAACTATAACATTTCTTGTTTATTCCTCCTTTGGTGAAGCTCTGAGCTCATTTCAGTAGAGTGGACTGGCTTTCCTGTGCTGAGAGATGAGAAGTATCAGCAAAGGAGCTTACAGCAATGGCTCTTGACATTCTGTCTGCACATTTTCTTGACATGACCCCCTTGGCTCTTTCCTCATCAGCAAATGTGGTGTTGAAAGAGCCCTTCCTTTCCAGTGTTAAAGGTCTGTCTGCCACATCCTAGTGATGGGTTCAGCAATGCCTGCATTTGCCTTATGAGTGTACTTCTAGCACCCTCTCCAGTGTATTTGTAGTAAATGTTACAGATAAGTAGATGACACTTAAGTGTGTTCATGTATGTGCAAGGAGACATGTTGTGTAGAGCAGTGTTTCACAAATTTTGGTTTTCCAGGTTTTTGGGACTAATTCCCAGAATCGCTGATCAGTCATTGGCCAAGGCAACTGAAGCTTCTGGAAGTTGAAATCCAAAACACCCAGACTAGAATTTGGGAATTACTACTTTAAAGCAATGGTTCTCATCTTTTAGTCCTCTGACTCCTTTGGAAACAGTAGTCAGTCTAGTCTATTGTGAGGTATTTTGGGATCCGGAGTCCAAAACACCTGGAGAACTTAAGGATGAGAACTTTTTGTAGTGTTAATATTTTATTTTATGGAGAGAAAACTGGGAATTGAGGTTCTCCCACATCTGAAGAACTACATGATTTTTATATTGTGTATGATTTGTTTTAGATATTAAAAATATTTATTAAGCTGTCAGTTCAATTTTACTTGTTGTTTTATGGTTTTTATAAGCTGCTTTAGAAGGACTCTTATATCCTGTAAATAGCTTATGAGTGCTTTTAAATAAATAATATCTGTTGATTTACGGAAGGATAAATAAAACTAATTGACTTGCATGATGCCTCCTAAATATGTTAGGAGGTTGTAGTATTGGTTGCTATAGTTATTGACTATTTTTTAAACAAAATCTAAACTACAAATTTGTTGTCCTATATATTTTTCTGATAGTTCCCAACACTAGCTGTAACATCTTATTCTCACTATGAAATATATCTTTTCAAATTCTGAGAAGTACTGGGCAAAATGCTCTTCTCTTCCACCCACCTTCCCAGTAATTACAATTATAATGCTATAGTGTATAAGCAAAACTGCACTGTAACTTAATCAAATTGTTTAAAATGCAGAGGACCAAAGTTACTCAGCAATTCATGCTCTGGCTTTGATTTTCTAGGGGGAAAACACTTTGGATGAATCTTGGTGCAAATACTGGAAATCACTATGAATATCTCACCTAAAAGAATAGAATCATCAAATCATACAGTTGGAAGAGAACTCGTGGGCCATCCAGTACAACCCCCTGCCAAGAAGCAGGAAAATTGCATTCAAAGCACCCCTGACAAATGGCAATCCAACCTCTGTTTAAAAGCCTCCAAAGAAAGAGCCTCCACCACACTCTGGGGCAGAGAGTTCCACTGCTAAACAGCTCTCACAGTTAAGAAATTCTTCCTAATATTCAGGTGGAATATATGGCCATGTTCTAGAGGCATTCTCCCCTGACGTTTCACCTGCATCTATGGCAAGTAATAGATGCAGGCGAAATGTCAGGAGAGAATGCCTCTAGAACATGGCCATATAGCCTGAAAAAACCTACAACAACCCAGTCATTCCGGCCATGAAAGCCTTTGACAATACATTCAGGTGGAATCTCCTTTCCTGTAGTTTGAAGCCATTGTTCTGCGTCCTAGTCTCCAGGGCAGCAGAAAACAAGCTTTCTCCCTCCTCCCTATGACTTCCCCTCACATTCATGGCTAACATGTCTCCTCTCAGGCTTCTCTTCTGAGAATGGAATGGATTCAGAGTTAACAACCAGCAGAATCCAAGGATCTCTATTGTGATAACTTGTGCTTCTTTAGACCAGTCTGAAAGAGCCCCATAGTAAAGTATTAAGAGAAACTTCTTGACAGTAAGTCCAGTTTAGCAGTTCAACCTGGGAAAATGCTGGCCGGTCCATGTCTGTAGGTTTCCAGTTAGAGGCTGACTAAATTTCCAACTGTTCCGAATACTATAACTCTGTTTTTCTATTTCCTTCCATGGGTAGGTTGGACTGGATGTTTTACATGCCCTCTTCAGTTCTATAACTGTGTTAATGATAATATTAAAAACTTATTAATAGCATTTAGGGAACTAGTGTAATGTAGTGGTTTGAGTTTTGGCCGAGGTTCGGGAGACCAAGGCTCAAATTTCTGCAAAGTTATAGAAATGCAGTGGGTGAACTTTGGCAAGTCATGTTTTCTCAGTCTCAAAGAAAAGCAATAACAAGGCTAAATAAAAATCAATGATAGGTTTGCTTTAGGTTTGCAACATTTAATTTTGCTGTGCAATAGTACAATGACAATAAAGCTATTCTATTCTGTTCTGTTCTGTTCTTTAGGGTAATCAGAAATCAGAAATGAATTAAAGGCAGCAACAGTAACATCATAATCTACAAAAGTGCATTTAGCTTTAAGACTGCCCTGTCTTACACAAAACCATATAGATGCAAACCTTTAATGAGTGAATAGCAAGGTATACTGAGCCATTGGGAGACACAACTTTGTCTTAACAAGTCCATCATACAACTATTGGCAGTGTTCCGAAACACTATATTTTGATGTCTCTGAAGCAAGTGATTTGCTATGCAGAAATAATAATCATCTTCCGCAAAACAGTAGGGTGACACAGAGGGTAGGCATCAAAAATGACAGCTGTAGGTCTGGGGACCCAGCAGGATTCAGTTGGATTTGTACCAGGCCGATTTTGATTTATAGCGTTTAACTTTTTGATTTGGGAGGAAAGGGAAGTGGGTCACACTGGGAGGCAAGTGCTACATCCTGCATAACAACTTCTTGCAGTGCATGTTAGACTTATCCTTTCTCTGAGTCATCACTGCAGAAAAAAAAAACCCTGAAATAATGTTCACTGGGTCAAGGAGATTTAAATTCTGTCACTGGTATTCTGGCAGTGTTACACAAAAACAAAAATGGAACCAGATGGTTTGTAAGTACAGACTGAATACTGAATACTTTAGATATTTCTGGTATACTTCCCATTTTTCTAAAGAAGAAAAAGACCAACACAAAAATACTTTTAATTATTTATAGAAAAAAATAGAAAAGTCCCTGGTCTTCAATTTTTTGGGGAAAATGTTTCAGACCATTAGTTTCTTACACTTGATTTTTATATTAGGTTCTTGTGGGTTTTTTCAGGCTATAGGGCCATGTTCTAGAGGCATTTCTCCTGATGTTTCGCCTGCATCTATGGCAAGCATCCTCAGAGGTAGTGATTTTTATATTGTTCTGGATGCCTATAGATCCAAATAACCTTTGGTGACAAGCCATCTTCAATATTACTCTGGTAAAATGTAATAATTCCTGCTTTGATTGTTGTACACTCTAAGTAGTGGTTTGTTGTTATTGTCATAATCATCATGTGCCTCCTAGTTGTTTTTGAACTATATAACCTTTAAGGAGACCCCCATCTAAGCATTTTCTTTTCAAGATTTGTCCAGAAGAGGTTTTCCATTGCCTTCCTCTGAGGCTGAGGAAGTGTGACTTCCAGAAAGTCACCCAGTGGTTTTCATGGTTGAGCAGGGATTCAAATCCTAGTCTCCAGAGTCACCATCCAATGCTCAAGCCAATATACTACACTGGTGCTTCAGAAGTATATTCAACCATCTACATTTACTGGGATTAGGCCAGAGGATCCCCACAATTTTTTATTGTGCTTCCTTTCTGTTGGTATTTTATATATCTCAAAAATAGAGTAATTGGGTTGTTGTAGGTTTTTCAGGATATATGGCCATGTTCTAGAAGTATTCTCTCTTGACGTTTCACCTGCATCTATGGCAGGCATCCTCAGAGGTGGTGAGACCTCACAACCTCTGAGGATGCGTGCTATAGATGCAGGCAAAATGTCAAGAGAGAATACTTCTAAAACATGGCCATACTGTCTGAAAAACCTACAACAAACCAGGGATTCCGGCCATGAAAGCCTCCAACAACACATTGAACATCTCTACACTAATTGCTCTTTTCCCCCTGAGAGAACACCTCTCTCAGAATTTCTAGGTCTTGCAACATGACTTTTTGGTTAATTTCTGGTTGAAGGTGAATATAGAATTGCGCAGGAGGATCTAGTTATTTTTAGAGAGAACATTTCATTCAAATATGTGAATAATCAAATCCACAAAACTAAAAAACACAAATGTAGCTGTAGTGGTGGGAGCAGAAAAATTAAAGGACAATGCTCCCTCTTCTCCATCATGTTTCACGCAAAATTTTACTGCAGAATTTTTGACAAAAGTTCTGTTCATTCTGGTGCTGTTGTAACTTCAGCTCTTGGACTCAAAGCTGACTGTAGACACATAAGAAGCAGGAAGAAAAGGACCTGGTGGTGATGAAAGTGAGATTAAGCTGTGGTAGCAGCAAATAAAGCTGTGGCATCTGTGCCACCTATTTTTGAAATGCCTTGCTTAAGTTCTGAGGAGTTGTTAGAGTCAAAACCTTCTGAAATAGATGGACAGTTGCCTTTAGACATGTGATATACTAAGCCAGCCTTTAGTCATGATTTTCTGCAGAACCCTGATTGAGAACTCCTGAGCTAAGCCATCCTTCCTAGGGTGCCTTGGTCTTCAGCACACTCAACCCCCTGTCCCCTATTCCTAAGGCATTTGGATAATGGGCATTTATCATGCTACTACCACATCTCTGGTTTCCTTTCAGGAGCGCTGAGAAAGTGCCTCACATCTTGCTACTATTGTGTCTGAGGTCACCTTTCCTTTGGCAGCCTGTGTTTTCTTCTCTTGCATTCTTTGTGATGTTGTACTCTGCAAATCCTTGAGCTTGTGAGTTAAATTCATAGTACAATACTAATGCCATTTCTTCTTCCACTCAAGAGTTTTTTCATCTAAATTGCTGTGAAAATCTTTGCACAATTGTTACACAGGCTGAGCTTCCAAAATTTTCCACATAGGTGGTTATCATACTGCCAACTTTGTTTCGTGTTGATTCAGGGCACAAAAATTTGTTTCATGCACACAATTATTTAAAATGTTGTGTATAAAAATACTTTCAAATTATGTGGATAAAGTATATATGAAACATGATGCTTAGGCTTGGATCCCATCTCGAAGATACCACATTATGCATTCACATGCAAGTGCACGTATTAAAAACAAATAAACATAAAATTCATAATCCCAAACTCTTCTGATCCCTAGCATGTTGGATAATGGATACTGTAATAGCCATCTTTTAACAGATTTATGGTATCTATAAATTTACTGTATTTATAATACCTTCTTTCTAAGGGATATTCAACCTGTAGAACAAATCTGAAAAAAGAAAGGGTCTTGCATGTTTCTCCTGGTTCAGTTGTTCTAATAAAGGTATTAATTTAGCATGAATTTAAAAATTAAAACAAAATTACGGTGGAATTAAATTTTGCAAACTTGGAGAGTCCTTAAGAAACACTGCTGGCTCCTTTCACTGTGGATTAGACAGTAATTGAATTGCTTAGCAGTAATTGATTCAATCAGTGTTACCAGGAATTGAATCTATAACAACATACAGCTCAATTCATCTAAAAGTTCAGGATGCATAGCTTTACATTATAACTTCTCAATTTATAACAATTAGATTCTCTACCTTGCTGTATTTTTCCAGAGCAGACTGTCAAAAAGCACCATGAATAGGTAACAAGAACTGTTGCATTTAGTAGTGGAAATATTAGGTAGGTAAAATGAGAATTTGAGGAGTAAACTAAACAATATGTTAAATGTGTAGTGTTAAGTTTTTGATTGTTTAATAGAGGGCTGAATTGAATTAGGACCACAGCATATGGGTAGTGTTTAGATGTGTTTCATGAAACTAAAACACAACTCATTGCATTAAAATGTCTTCTAAGTTATTCTCCCTTTAATTCATCCTATGCCTGTGGAAGACTAGAAACCTTAATAGGTAATGGTAGATCCCCCTATCTTTTTATATTCCCCACATGGGTAGCTTTAACAGAAAAAGGTTTTTGTTAAGTTGCTTCTATCCAATTGTTTTTTTAAGTTTGTGTTATCCCTTGCCCAACTCTTTTATAGTTGGCCACGTTCATTTTGTAATCCTGGCCATTGGTTTCTTGAACCTCTACTGATGGAGCTACAATGAAATGGGTTTCTGATCATTTTTTTGTATGTGTTTAACAGGATTTTGGTATTTTATAATGTTTTTAGTTGTTGTTATTTTGTTGATTAAGTTAAATTAGGTTGTGTTATACTGTCAAATGTGTTCATTTTGATGTAATTGTCAGCATGGTTTCCTTTCCGGCAATTTAATGTTTGCCTTGTATTTTGGAAACAGCGCTGAGTCCCTTTGTGGAGATTAGGCGGTATAAAAATAAAGATGATTATGATGATGATGATTACTATTATTGTGTTTCTCCTATGCCATTTTAGGGGCTTCTGATCACTTACTTGGAAGACAAGTAAGTGAACAGGGTACATTATACAGTGGGCTGTTGGTATGATTGGGCCATAGTTCCAGGACCCTCCATGGATGTCAAAATCCATAGATGCCCATCCCATTATATATGTCATTACTATTATTGTGTTGCTCCTATGCCATTTTGGGGGCTCCTGATCACTTACTTGGAAGACAAGTAAGTGAACAGGGTACATTATACAGTGGGCTGTTGGTATCCATTGGGCCATAGTTCCAGGACCCTTAATGGATGTCAAAATCCATGGATGCCCATCCCATTATATATAATGGCATAGAAGACTTATGTCCTTTGTATAGAATGAGAAAATCAAGGTTTTTTTTTAAAAAAAAATGTTTTCAAGTCATAAATCCATGAATGCAGAGCCCATGGATACAAAGGGCTTGTTGTATACAACACATTGTAGTGTTTGTTTGGCTACAAAATTATCTTTAGATTTTGTTGTCTTCTTTTCTTTTTGGTACTAGTATTTATTGGTTATATGTATTAGTTTTTTACCTTTTAAAATGTGTTTTGTAATCAGAACTACTTCTTATCTTGCCAGGTAGACGTTTTTAAATTGCTTACGGCATGTATTCTGACTTGGTTGTTTTATGACACAGTAAACACACAATATCCCTATAGATCTAGTTAATTGCAGTTCTGCATCACCTGATCCACTGTTTGCAAAGAATTTCAAAGCACTCTGTTTTAGTGCTTTGTTGAAGAATATCCAAATGTTGTTGACAAATGGCAAGTACAGCAAACTTGCAGATTGCTAGCTATGCATTATGAAATATTATCTTATGTGGTTGTCAGCTATTGAAGTTTTATTACAGTCATATAGTAAGATGACTGACCTAGTATTGATGCCCTCCTTCTTAAGTGTCAGGCTGTGTAAATGTTTAAAATTTTCTAACAAAAATATGTTTAAGAACCCTAGTTAAATTATTGTATTTGTTATTTCCAATTTGTTTTGATACATAATTTTTTGAATATCACATATTTTCATCAGGGATGGACATTTTTGAAAAGCACATTCCAGTGCTTTAACACTACAATTCTTTTGTGAAAAATAGACTTAGCATTCATAGCAGAACATATTCCAATAAAACCAAACTTGGCATTAGGATTTTCACACTTCAATACTGTTTTAAATCTTCAGTTTCTTTGTAAGGCTGTCTCGTTTTGATGTCTGAGATCTTCCTTGTTCAGAGTGTTTAGGACAGGAATCAAACACAGTCACCAATTGTTGATGGGATCCAAATATTCTTGATTGGGAATATGCTGGGTAAAGCCGTGCTAGAATTTTTATTATGTACCGCTAAGTAGATCTGACTTACTAAAAACACTGCCAAATTTCTTGGCAAAATTAAAATTAGAAGAGATTTGCCATTGTCTTCTTCTAAGACAGTATGTGATTGCCCCAAGGTTACCCCAAGTTGAGATTTAAACCTTGACATTCTAGTTCAGTGATTAAACTATTGTATGATGCTATCTTTTACTTTGGACTTAAAAATGTTTAGATAAGAGTTTGATAAAGCCAATTTTCATGGATGGTTTGCAGTAGCTGCCTCAGTGGTGCAGCAGATTAAACTGCTGAGCTGCTGAACTTGCTGACCGAAAGATCAGCATTTCAAATCCAGGGAGCGGGGTGGGCTCCTGCTGTTAGCCCCAGCTTCTGCCAACCTAGCAGTTCGAAAACATGCAAATGCAAGTAGATCAATAGGTACCTGTCTAGCGGGAAGCTAATGGTGCTCCATGCAATCATGCCGGCCAGGTGACCTTGGAGGCGTCTACAGAAAATGCTGGCTCTTCAGCTTAGAAACAGAGATGAGCACCAGTCCCCAGAGTCAGACACGACTAGACTAATGTCCAGGGGAAACCTTTACCTTTTTGCAGTAGGACCGGAGTGACATCTGGTGTTTTCTCTCCAAAGAAAGATGAAGATGTGTGACAGTACATGTGAAAGTGATCTAGGAGTTTTTGTACACCACATTACTCAATAATGTGATGCAGTAGCTAAAAAGTCAATGCAATTCTAGGCTGCATCAATAGTATAGTCTCTGTATTTTGGGATGTAATAGCAGCACTCTATTCAGCTTTGGTCATTCAACACTTCAATTCATTTTCTGAATTCCTGATTTGTGGAGAAATGGCTTTATTCTAGGCACAGACCAGTGAGAAACTTGGGGTCTTTGATAGATCTTTAATGCTGCAGAAGGAAAAGTCTATGGTAGAATCTAGCTTATCCAACATAAACAGGCTGGCAGAACGTTGGATAAGCGAAAATTTTGGATAATAAGAAGGGATTTGCCTATTAAACATCAAATTACATAATGATTTTGCAAATTAAGCATCAAAACATCATGTTTTACAACAAATTGACAGAAAAAGCAGTTCAATACACAGTGATGTTATGTAGTAATTCCTGTATTTATGAATTTAGCACCAAAACATTACTATGTATTGAAACAGCCGTGGATCCGGGCGGGAAGCAGGCTGCATTGGATAATACAGAACGTTGGATGAGTGAAGGTTGGATAAGCGAGACCTTACTGTAATGGGAAACATCGATTGGCCCACAGTCTTCATCCAAACTGGTTTCCTGGAATTGTGATAGTGCTTTTCTTCCAGCATACATTATGAAATTGATGTTTTTATTTCTTTTATTCAGAGAGAATGCATTTCTCACAAACTAGATGTGCTTTGTATCTGTCAAGCTTGTTTTCTGTGTGTGTAAGAAAATATGTAAATCTTTTTTAAAAAGAGTTTTAGAAAGCCTTGAAAAAAGAAAAGCAATCTTTAGAGTAGCAGAATCCTTATTCATCTTTCTTCTTTCCCTTCTAATCCATGTGCATATCAGTTTGTGTATATACATGCTTCAACAGGAAGGTTTATTGCAGGATATTAAAACAATATAGCTTGGTTAGCTATTTCCTTTAGATAAACCTGATTCATCCTGTTTATAGAGCTATGGGATATTGCAACACCTATTGCTTGACATTCAGGATAAATGTCTGTATTTGTTCTGCCCAAAGAGCTACTACCAAATGAAGTAATAATAATATGATTAACATCTTCATCTATGTTTTCAAAAGTCACCATCTTTTCTTATCTGCCATTTTATGGCAAGGAATTGTGTAGATGGTTTTATCATTTAAACGTTTTCCCTTAATACTTCAGTGCACTGATTCAAATGCTTCTTTACTTTGCCACATTTTTGCAGGTTAAGAGATTTAAGGACTCGGCTATCAAACTGCCACTAACTGACTACCTGCTAAACATATGAAAAGTGCACCTGCATTGCGACACCTATTTAGAGGGATAGTGTCAGTAATCTTGAAGTTTTAGAAATGTTTAAGATTGCTCCTGAAAACTCAATATGAATTGTTGTAGGATTTCTATGAATACTTTTTCATATGGCTTCGACTTGATCAAATCAAGAGCTCTTCTGGGAAATTTATGTCTTTGCTTTTTGGGGAATGTGGAAAAGTTTTATCCTGGCAAGAAATACAAGGCAGTTCTTGACATTAGAATAGAGAGAAAGGCAGGAAGTTCAGCGTATTAGTGGAATATTATACAGTGTGGATTTCATTATTTAATAACTCCATCATTTTTTAAATTTACAAGATATCTCTCTCTCTCTCTCTCTCTCTCACACACACACACACACACACACACACACACACACATATATGAAATTACATATGTTATCAAATCCTTTGCGATTATTGACCCACCCTGTATAAGGGAATTAAACATTTATTAAACAGCTCCAAAGTTTATTGCAGATGATTTGTTTATTTATTTGTTTTATTTACTGTATTTCTATCCCACCTTTCTCAGCCCAAAGGCGACTCAAGACAGCTTATAATCTGGCAGCAATTTGATGCCACAACAGTCATAAATACCATTAAAACGTTTAACTTGACATTAAAAAATCCATATAAAAACCATATAAGGTAAAGTAAAGGTTGTCCCCTGACATTAAGTCCAATCATGTCTGACTCTGGGGTGTGGTGCTCATCTCCATTTCCAAGCCGAAGAGCCAGCGTTGTCCTTAGACACCTCCAAGGTCATGTGGCCGGCATGACCGCATGGAGTGCCGTTACCTTCCCGCCGGAGTGGTACCTATTGATCTACTCACATTTGCATGTTTTCGAACTGCTAGGTTGGCAGAAGCTGGGGCTGACAGCGGAAGCTCACGCCGCTCCCTGGAATTGAACCTGCGACCTTTTGGTCAACAAGCTCAGCAGCTCAGTGCTTTAACCCACTGCGCCACCGGGGGCCCCCATTAAAAACAAATAAACACCAATGTCTTCTAGTTAAACTCATTTTCCATTAGCATCGTCTAAGCCGTTTCATGTTCATTCTTTCACAGTGCCATATTTATCTATTACTCTGCATTTCCAAAAGCTTGTTCAAAGAGCCAGGTCTTTACTTTTTTCTGGAAGTATCTCTTATCTGAAATGCTTGTGGCCAGAAGTAGATTACAGCTTTTGCTTGTTGTTTTTTTAATACCTATATTTGCATATAAGCACATAATGAGATATCTTGGAGATGGGACCAGGTCTAAACACAAACTTTATGTTTCATATATACCTTATATACATAGTTTAAAGGTAATTCTGTATACATTTTGTTCATGAAACAAAGTTTGTATAAATCAAACCATCGGAAAGCAAAGAAATCATTATCTCTGCCATCTATGTGCACAATATCATCATGATGATAATGCTGTTGGTTTAAACTGTTTTTATTGCTTCTATTGTGGTTTTATACTGTTTTAATGTTTAATTTGTATTTTGTTGTTATGTGTACTGACTTGTAGTAAACCGCTTTGAGTCGCCGATAAGGCTGAGAAAGGCGGTATACAAGTATAGTAAATAAATAGTAAATAAATAAATTTCAGATTATGAAACATTTTGGATTTCAGATTCCCGAATAAGGGATGTGATTCCATGTTTCCTAAAGGTTACATGTGTTTAGTCCATCACTTTAAGTGATGTATAGTAGTGGTAGGGAAAGAACAGTGATCTGGTCCTTCACTCAGAGCATGCCATCATCATATGTCATGATAAATTTAACATCTTAAAGTTGTCACAGGATTTACTACAAGGGATTGGCACAGTTACTCTGAAATTTACTCACAGTGGTTCTCTTGAACCAAGATTTCAATGCAAGATTTGATGACAGCCCCTCCTTCTTATTGCAAAAGGGTATGGAAAAAGAAAGTTAGTTATCAAGATTTACTCCCCCACAGGCAGGGCATCCATATTCAGATGAATGTTTTAGTAACTTATTAGGTTTGGTTTTTCTTTTTTGAAAAAAAAAAGTTGAGCTCAACAGATTTAGCAAGGACTGCTTCTATTTGTCTTGGAATTCCATTGCCAATGTACATCCTGTAGTATACAGCATGGGAAACAGGGACAGGGGTAAAACTGTTGACATTTGTCAAAAGCTGGTTTCACTACGTTTTCTGGGGTGTTCTGTACTATTTTGATATTGCTTCCCTACAGGAATAGGTACTATATACAGATTTTTCTCACAAACTACTTCATCATCCTCTCTGACACAAAGAAGTTATTTGATTTATGAGCAACCACAAATGTTACATATGAATATTTATAATACTGTGACTGCTTCTGATAGTTCAGCGAACTTAGTGTTCTGAAAGGTTGTAATGGAAAGCTGAAGACAACAAAGCAATGTTTCTTTGGAGCTGAAGATGAAGGAGACATTGCTTCCCAAGTTTTGGATACATCTCCTTCATTATATCATGCGTAGCAGAAGATGAAAAGTTTTTGACAAGCCTCCATTGGTGTATCAGAGATCAGTGTGGAATGGCAATACTGTGAGCATTCAGCTCTTATAAGACATATTTTGTTTGTCTTCAGTTTAAATTGGATCAGAACAGAATGATGTGACAAAGCTTTAGGCCAAGATAGATATTTTGCAAGCCTTGTACAAGACTTTCATGAAGAGAACATGTGAGTGAGTAAAAATTTCTCTGTGGTGTATAAGTTCTGGAAACACTATATTCTACTTTGAAGTCCTTTTCTCACAGAGGTCAAATGTGTATTGAACAGGCCTGTAGTGAGGGGGTGCTTTTAAGGGTTCAACCCCCCCCCCGAAATATTTCAGATTTTTTTAAAAAACCTGGTTTACTCATGAATTTTAACTGGTTAACCAAATCCCCATGCTAAGTCTATGAGATGCAAAAAATTAAGAGTCCCTCCAGAACTGCAAGCATGATCTCAGGCAAATACTGACAATTTATTCACACTGTCATTACTTGCAGCAATAGCCGATGTAGCGAAGCAACCAAGTTGGGGGTGGGGGGTGTTGAATTCTCTCATTAAGGAGGCCAGACTTGGTGGAGGTGGTTGACAGGGGCGGAGCTGCAGGCTATTGAAGGCTGCTCTGCCCCCTGCTGTGCTCTTTGCTTCAGCGTGAGCTAGGAGGCAGGTTTCAACCCCCCCCTGAAATTTTCAACCCCCCCCCCCGAAAATTTCAACCCCTCCCGAATTTTTTTTCTGGCTACGGCCCTGGTATTGAACATCAAATAACTGTTATGTCAGGAGCTGTAGGCTCTATATGTAACTCTTCTGTAGTACGTCATTCAATGGCTGTCAGTAGCATGCTTTTGACCAGTTCCTTCCACCAAGCCTTTCTGTTCACCTCCCCTGGATGGAAAGGAGTGTAAGAGAATTCCTTGTTGTACTTGGGTCTTGCTGATGCAACACTGTTTCTACACACTAACTGTATTAATTGTCACAACACTTTCTTCTGGAATCTTAGGATTTGGACAGGCCGAGCACTCGTTACCTCGAATCTAAAACCCCAAACCTCAAAACTGTCCATAGGTTGATTGACACTTTTACTTTCTGATGGTTCAGTGTACACAAGCTTAGTTTCATGCTCAAATTTGTTAGAAATATTGTATAAAGTTACCTTCAGGCTATGTGTAAAAGGGGTATATGAAACATAAATTAATTGTGTGTCTGGACTTGGGCCCCATCTCCTAGATATCTCATTATGGACATATGTGAAAATATAGATATTCTAAAATACACACACACACACACTGTATATAGCTCTGAAATCCAGAACACTTCTGGTCTCACATTTTTTGGATTAGGGATACTCAACCTGTACTTCAATAAGGTACCTTATCTTCTGAAGAGCGCTAGTCTATTCCCCTGAACAAAATGCTCAGTACCTCATACAAAGGTTGAACATACAACTGTTTAAATGGCACCATATTGCTATACCTGTGTGCAGTCAGCACTCTGACATTTGTAGTTTTAATTATTCATGGGTTGATAAAAGTGTGCTGTTCAGGAACCTCTAGTTCTTCCAGAGCAACTCTATGGCCAGTTTCCATGCGATGTTGATCATAGACCCATGTTAGAAGACTAATTGAATTCTAGAGAGAACATTTATCTAGAACAGTTGTTCTCAACCTGGGGGTTGCAACCCCCAGGGGGATCGTTGGGCCATTTTGGAGGGGTTGTGAGGCTGCCTCCTTAGGCCCTGCCCCCAATGCCACAACCCAGCCAAGGGCCTCATGCGAAGCCTCCCAGCCGAGGGCTTGCCTCGCACAAAGCCTCCCTCGGCTGGGCCGCGGTCTCACTTTCCGGCAAGGCTGCGACCCATCCAAGGGCTCCTTAGTGCGAGGCCTGGCCTCACACAAAGCCTCCCTTGGTTGCCTTTGGGTTTTGCCAGCCGGCAAGGCCGCGAGCCAACTGAGGGCTCCAAAGTGCGAGGCCTGGCCCTCGCCTTGCTCTCCCCACTTGCCAGCCAGCAGGGATGTTAGCCAGGCAAGAGGCTCCATGTAAGGCCAGGTGGCATGGTGGATCCTGCAGTATGATTTTTGATTAGCTTCTGGTAAACGATGGCCACAGAGTGATTTGAGGTCCTCTAGAACCTAGAGGTTCTAGAGGACCTCGAGCTTCTAAGAGCGGTGTTTTCTCTGGAAAAACATATATAGTGGTTTGTTTATTTGCAGTTTTTCACTTTTGTGGGGGTCCTGTGCACCTAAATCCCAGCAAATGTGGACATCCGACTGTAGTATACTTAAATTCACTGTATTTCTGAACTATTCTGTGTTCCTGTACTCTTGAATGTTTTTGATACTGATTTCTGGCTAACTGCCTTCTGGTTTATCCTGGCTGTTTCCCTTTCCCCACAGGAACTACTTGCTGGCTCAGATCAGATAAACTATAATGCAGTCCTGGAAAAAAGCCCATAATTTTCAACCAGAAATTAGTCTACTATTAGACTCTAATCATACACTTATTAAATTTATTTTATCTTAGTGTGCTTATATATTATCATTAAAAATATTAACCCAAGGCAGTCTTCAGTAGTTTCATTTAAATGCAGCACCATCACCAGCAGCTACAATAATAGGCAGTGTCAGTCGAAATGTGCAATAAAAGTCAAACGAAATAAAGCAGCAAAGTCATCATTTTCTTTCAATTCAACGAGTGCTTAATGTAAGGAGTCTTAAAATGCCTGAGAGAGTAAGTTTGTTTTAACTTGGTACTTAAAAGATAGTAAAGTGACTGCCAAACAATTGTGATGCTCTGAATGTTTTTTCAGTCTCTCTCTTGCCCTGGTTTCTTTGTGAACTTGTGCCAGAAGTAGATCTTATACTTAACTCTCAGAAATCCTAAGGTGCACACTAAGGGGCATTAAGATGGTCAGTAATGCCACTGAATTGCAGTTTCTGGGTTGTACTGTATTTGGGAGAGATTTCCTTAATGTTGAGCAACTTCTATTTTGTAGCTTGGAGTTTTAAAATAGACCTTTTTGAAAAAGTACCTAATATTGCTTTGCACCTTGCCCCGACATGCAGTTGATTCTTTTTTCTTGCAAAGTATTTCCTTCATTTCCTGTTAGTCAGATGCATAGCCCAAAGTTATAGTTAATAAGGAGCTAGCACCGCTATGTGTGGTAAAACCTTCCTGGTGCTGTTCAACACACTCTGTAAAAAACAATATTCTACCTCCATAGGTGACCGGGTTAATTACTGTGGAATATGACCAGTAAACGTCTCTTGCTGTGCAGGTTATAAAGCATTTCTTGCAGCTTCTAATAGAGGGCAGGTGAAGCATCTGACAACACATGATTTTCTGTGCAAAAGAGAGTTGCTGCTTGTGCATTGTAAAATGCAGTATATTCTGTTCCTTGCCTATGGTGATACTGGGACAGCACTGTTAACATGACAAAGAATGGAGTAGTGATTGAGCATTGTGCTTTGACTCTGGAGACTAGGGTTTGAATCCCTGCTTTGCCATGAAACCGATTGGATTACATTCTTTCAGCCCCCCCTCCACCCCCACCCCCCTTGAACAAATCTTGCCAAGAAAAATCTATAAATCAGAAATGACGTGAAGGAACATAAATGCAAAGGGGAACAATGTGCTTTACAAGAAAAAGGGTTTTGGATCTAGCCATTGACATTGCGTTATATCTACAAACCTAAGTTGGCAAAACCATATCTATCTCTTGCCTAAGAAAATCATATGACATTAAGAGAGGCACCATAAGTCAACAGGAGATTGGCTTATAGTGGCACACATACTCACCAGTTGCAACTAGCAGTTGGATTTGGGTTTTATTGTCTGCTAGACTGAATTTACTTAGCAATGATTCAGTAGGATCCTACTGTGAAATAAAGAAAAGTTAAACAGATATCCACATTGGGCTCCACAGCCATCACATGAATTTAGTTAAATCCTATTAATTTCTTGCAAATAAGTCACACTATTTTTTTAAAAAATTTTTTGCATTGACAATTTGTTGTTGCTTATTTGTTCTATCACTTCCGACTCTTTGTGACCTCATGAACTAGCCCACGCCAGAGTTATGACAATAATAAAATAACAGTTACATTGACGAAATGTCTAGAAAATAAATATTTGAAACGGAAATTGAACTACTTAGTTTTGCAGCCCTCATGGTTAAAAGAAATTTACATTATGATTGTAATTTTTTATTGTGCCCTTTCCTATTTAGATTTTATTCCTCCCTCAAACAAAAGAGTAGGATGATTTCTAAGTATTTTTAAATACAGTATTTAGTGACTGGAAACCTCAGGTTAGAAGAAGTATTAGGCATTCTGATCCCTCTAAAACCATGAGAAATGCAACTCAAGGCACCTATGCTCATCTTCTATCAGTACGATAGAAAAAGAGATAAAAAGTCTGGTGCTGAATGACCCAATTCTCAAAAAACATAGGGTCACTTTGGAGATCAGTGATCATTTTCTTGTTAAGTAATGCTTCACACAATATCAAACATGTGGACTTTTCTGCCATCTAATAATGAAATGCTTTCAGACCAAAAAGTTAAATAGTAAAGAAATGTACCCATTTACCTCCAACAAGTATAGAAAGTGCAGTTTAAGGCATTGAATTAATCACCTGTGCAGTAATAAGTTTTTTTGGCAAAGTTGCAGTCTTCAGCGTTATATTTTGGTGAAGTGTGTTTTGGTATGCTAAGTCCTGAAATTTTGCCCATTTGAGAGGCTGGTTGGGGCTTGTAAGAAATGATGGTTGGTGAAGACCATTCTTGAATATTGTCCCTGTTTACAACTTAATTTATACTTATCCCTTAATCTTTCTCACATATGTGTATTTGTGCATGGTGTGCACACAAATTCCTTTTCTTCTTCAAATTGGATGAACAGTGAAAGTCAGTGTACGACTCGTATTTTCCTTCTTCTTAGTGCACTTCTAGCATCTGTTGCCTGAAAAGTACTGATAAGGGTCTCTTAGTTTGCATATCACATCCCTCCCCCTCACCCCAGATCTTCATGGAAGTGCATTTCTTGGCTCTGCCACCAGCAAGAACAATGCTGGCATTACTGTAACATCTCTGGAGCTCTGGGTAAGCATAATTGGGTCTCTAGATTAAGCCTGAAATTCTTGGAGCAGCACTTCCACCCCATCCAGCTTCTCTCAAAGAAGAAAGTGAAAGAAGATTCTGCTGGATCTGTCCAAGAGTCCCTAATGTCTGTTCCAACAATGGGCACCCAGAATGTGTGCAAATATGAAGCAACAGACCGTCCTTTCATCTCAGCAACAAACACTTAGAAGTATATTTTTCCAAACCTTAATTGATAGCCCTATCCTTCTTTATTCTTTTTGTTGTTGTTACATGCTGTCAAGTCTACTTTGACTTGTAGTGATACAATGAATAAGACACCTCCAAACCACCCTATCATCATCAACCCTTGGAGATTCAGGGCTTCCTTAATTGAGTGTATCAATTTTCCTATTGCTTTCTACCTTTCCAAGCATTATTATCTTTTCTAGTGAGTTATGTCTTTTCATATGTCCAGAATACAACAGCATTGGCCCCTTTCCCCCATAAAACCCCCCAAAGTGGTGTATCTTGCAAAATTAAATGTAATCACATCAGCTGAGATTTGCTTCCATTGTACTTTTTCTCCTCCCCCTCCCACCTTCATCATACAGTTCTTTTCTCTTTGTAGTCCATTAATAATAAATAAGCCTGATATGTTTAAGGCTTTATGTTCAGAAAGATGTAAATTATTGCTAACATATTAAAGAGAAGTTGGGGGCAGGGAGCAATCCACATAGTAAGATTGCTTTGTTTTGACATTTATCTCGCTGTGATCGTTCTGCCAGTTGGCTTTAGACACGGCTACCAAGAGAAGTGAACACATGTTGCATTCATTAGCTTTCCTCTGGCTTTGCTCAATTTTGCAAGTCAGACAAAAGCATGATCATATTAAATGAACTGGAGTGCAGTTGTAATATGAGTTCTTACACACATAATGAAATGATAATCTGAAAAGGGCTGCACAGCCCCGCCCTCGAGACACTGTGCCTTTCTCTGTGATCAGTATTTCAAAATGTCACAGCCCAAGATCTATAGCTTTCTAATGCAATCTTATCTGTGCTATGACCTTCCTCCAAGATGCCCAAGTTGTGCATGGAATGATTCTATCCTCTTATTACATTTTGTTGTTAGGTATAGTGAATAGTATCGAATTAGAAATAACAATAACAATTTGTATGAGGTGGGATAAGCTAAAAGAGTGTGATTCCCATCTACTAGAATCTACTCAGTATATTTTCTGGATATCAAGTAAGAAGACTGAGTTTGGCAATATTGCATTCAGTTGTAATATTCGATCCATCCATGTTGGATTTAAAGTCACAATATCCATGCATTTAATGTTTAATTACTTTCACTGGAATACTGTCATCACTTTATGCCATTGTAGGGGCAGTTTCCACTATTCTGGAAGTTGCACAAGGACAGTGTGCTATTCAGGTTGCATGAGCCCTGTGATGGCAGTGTGAGCTGTCTAAGATGGTTTTTCAGGCAGGATTCTTTCCTACCCCTACCTAGAGATCTCTGATACTCTTTGGTGGTATCCTATTCAACTACTTACCATGGCCACCCCTGCTTAACTTCCAAAACCAGAGGAGACCAAGAATGTCCAAAACAGCATGGTGGAAGTGGCACTTCAAGATTTCAAGCAGATATCTTGCTATCTTTCTGATACCTGGAACTTACTAATAGAACTGTGGGGACATAAACATGGATCTTTCTTCATACAAAACATCTGTATATTACTGTGCTAACTTACTATGGTTTTAATCTTCTTGTTGGGTTTTTAATCTCCTTTTAATCATTATTGTCATGTGTGTTTTATTGATTTGTTTTCATGTTTAGTTATGATGAATTGTTGTTTTAATTATCTTCATGTAATTTATTATGTATGTATGTATTTATTTATTGATTTATTGATTTATTTATTATATTTATAACCGCTTTTCTCAGCCCTCGGGCAACTCAAAGCAGTTAACAGTAGCAAAATTCAATGCTCAATACATCATAAAACAGTTAAAAACAATTAAAACAGTTGCATAATAAGCAATCATTATAAATCAATCAAACATCTCATTAGCGTCTCATAGTTAAAATCAAGATTTTAACTTTGCATTTTCACTGTGTATTATATTGAATCAAATGGCTGCCATTGATGTTGTAAGCTGCCCCAAGTCTCCAAGAGGAGATGGGACGGGGTATAAATAAAGTTGACTTTACTTGACTTGATCTTTAGCGATGAGTGGACAGTTGGATCAGCTATTGTACAAAGGGAGAGTGCAGGGATCTTCCAGTTCTGTGGCATAACTGTACTTACATAATTTGGCACTAGGTTGAACAGGTTCTCAGCTATAATGTTTTGCTTGTATCGGATAATAGTGCCACAGATGCTAGGTACATAGATGAATAACAATTGTTTGTTACATACATTAATCTTTGTTGTAGGTTCACTCTCTCCTCCCCGCTTCTGGCAGGCAGATGGCAGCCTTTTTAATATTTGAGCTTAGCCTTCCCCAACCTAGTGCCATTAGCCATGCCGTCTGCAAAACAATGGGGTGAATGCATCACACAGAGAGCACCAGTTTTGAGCATTCTAGGTGCATTGCAGGCTTTTCTTTGAGCATCTTATTCCTTCTTTTATTATTTCACTTTTATTAACTTTTCATCTATTCTTCCCCTCATTGTTTCAGAATAGTATATTATCTTATGTCATATGATGAATTCTATGACCTACTTTGCTTTAAACAGAAGTACAAGTTCTTCTTGCTGATCCCACTTGCTATCACTATTGTCCTTGTTTTGTGCAAACTTTCCGAAGGAAATTGTGACAATAATTTGGTTTGTGAAGAAGCCAGCAGCTTTGATGTTCCTTGTGGTATTTAGTGTGTGTGTGGTTTTTATTTATTTAAACTAAAAGAGGATCTGGATTATATTGAAATGGTTGCATTCTGGTTGATTTGGTCTGCCTGTTCATAAAAATCTTATGGATGTCTTAATTTTCACCGTCTTCAATAAAAAGAAAACAAAATGCAAACTTGTTGCACTTGGTAAGCCCTTTAATTCCAAAGTTGTACTGTATGACAGATCACTGTGTAGCCTCTGTACTAGTAAGTGCCTTTATTAGTGTATTTATGACGTCTAGGATTTAGCCACTCCTTTGAGCGGTCTCAGATTTCTCTCTCTCTCCCCCCCCCCCTTCCATGCATCCCACTCCCCCCTCTGCCTCTCTCACTCTCTCACACACAGCCAAAGGCAGAATCTCTTCTTCTGTGTAGAGTTCCAGGGCTCAGAAGGAGGAAAGCTTATTTGCAAGAACTTCTTATTTCTGCTGCGCATAAGTACTTTTGTTGGTGGGCCATCTGGACTGGCAGGATTTCCTTAGAATTCAAAATATGTTGTCTGATTTGGAGAGCTGGAGATTGCTGTGAAGCACTGGGAAGGTAGAAGGAAACATAGACAGAACTGGCTTGCGGCTCTCCTACATAGGTGGCAAGAATGGAAGAAGCCTTGCCTTGCCTTGCCTCGGTGTGCAATTCCTCAGCACTTATGAACTTCTGTGCCGGTAACGTATAGCTTCCTTTTTGTTGTTGTTGATGATGGAGCATGCCAGTATCACCCTTCCAATTTTGTAGGAAACCCAATGGGAAAAGATTCCCACTGCTTCCATTGTGCTTCTGCTAGTTTAAAATCTAGTCTTTGAATCTTTGCACAGCTCCTCCTGCAAATACATGTCGCTTTAGAAGGAAAAGCCACAGCTCTTTGCAGCCTTGGAATTTATTATTTTTCATGGATTAACTAGGAAGAGAAGCCTTAAAGGAAATGACTTTTTTACCAGTTAAAGCCTCCCATGCACACTGGAAAGCAGAGACCATACATAATCTCATTCAGCATGGCTACTCTTTATCATGCTGCTCTTTCATTGAGAAAAAATTAAAATATGGCATATTAAGGATAAAAAGAACTATTGTGGTGGATCGGGGGTGGGGTGGGGTGGAAAGCAACCCCATTAATCTAAACATGATTTTGTATTTTACCTAAGAAGCTTACATAGAAGTCATTTTAGTGAAAAGTTAAGCCCCTAAAGAATTGCATAGGGGCCCCTCAGGAAATTGTATTGTAAAACATCTATGCACAATAACTCATTATGTGCACTGCAGTCTTGACTGTGTACAGCGTGGTTTGTATTTCGGCACAGCATGTGATGGTCTCCAGACCAATACATTCCTGGCTATCTTTTCATTGTTAATCAGCAATTACCGAAGTATTTTGCCATGGCTATGTTTATATACATTTTCATCAGAGGCTTTATCTGTGTACATGCAAGAAAGTAATCATAGACATTTCGACACTGTTGTTGTGTGCCTCCAGGTTGTTTTCAATTTATGACAACCCCAAGGTGACCCTATTATGGGGTTTTTCTTGGTGAAATTTAATCAGTGAGGGCTTTCCTTTGCTTTCCTCTGAGGCTGAGAGTGTGTAACTTGCCCAGAGTTATCCAGTGGGTTTCTACGCCATAAAGGGGGTTCAAACTGTGGGTTCCAGAGTCATCATGCAATGTTCAAACCATTACACCACGCTGGTTCTTGCATACATGAAGGTATATCCATATACACATTTATAGAGTCAAATTCAAGTAGAATAGAGATGCAAATTCAATTCAATTCTAAAAGAACAGCCAGAGATAAGAGAGCACTTTTACATTTCACTGATTTGCCCAGATGACTTGGGGAATCAATGCACAAATGTATGAACGGATAAGTTAGAGCTTTAAGATGGAGAGAAAATGACTTCTGCAGACAGATATAAAATGTTAAAATAGAAACTGCTTCATACACTGGAGAAAGTTATCTTTCCACACTTGCTTTTGTTGGAAGGAAAAAAAAACATTGCTTTATTACACATTCCACAAGTAGTGTTTGGTATCTGCTTGAAAACCCAATGTATTAAGAGTAGCATAGCATAAAATTGAAAATGGTGGTGCTGAAACCCAATTGAGAAGGGATACAGTGAGGGCAAGAACAAGCTGGAAGTTGGAGAGGGAGAAGTGTGTTGTTTAAGAATTATTCCAGACTAGATGCAGTTTCTTAAGTCAGCAAAGGAGTTACCAGGGTGGAGGGGGCAGGATCCTAAATGCTTATTATTTCTCTTGAGTGTTATCTTTGGGTGTAGTTCCAATTCTACTAGTACTGGCTGAGTTGCATTTTTGGAACTTGATGACAACTTTAAGAAAAAACTATTCATTGTTTAAAAACCTCAGCCCCATAAAAAGTGGAGCAGTTTGGGGAAAATGGTTGCCTAAAGCTGGATGTGGCATTTCGACATCACATGCCATGTGACACCATACGGTCCCTTGAAAATATCCATGCTTCCAAATAAGCAGTGGAATTGCTCCCAATTTGTGCCCCCCCCCCCCCGGTGTCTGGAGTACTTTTTTCTTTTTTATTATATCACCTTTTAATGTTCCTGCTGATTTACACAGCTTGGTCCAGTTTGAGTCCTCAAATCAAACAACTTCAGGGGTTGAATTGATTAGAACTAGGAATTGGTCATAATGCAGAAACAGAAGTTGCAAAGTATTCTTTACAGTGAAATAATTCAAACATTAGTTCTAATTAGAATAATTAGAACTATGATTGCAAGGGTTTTAAAAAAATGAAATATTGGGAGGGAATTATGTTTTTAACACAATCAATGCTTTGTCTGTTTTATTCAGATTGTGAAAGCTTAGGCAAATTCAAAACATTTACATCTCTTCCCAGGCTTTAATGCTCATTCTCATTGGACCCAATGAATGACTGCTCACGGCTATTTGGATCACTTTAAAAAGAATACTTGTTTCAAATTGGTCTTCTAACTAATTTTGAGGTTTTCTTCCTAATCAGTTTAACTGGATGTTCATATAATTTCTTGAACTGTTCTGTTGCAGTTTAAGAAAAACAGATTTTTTTTTGTTTAACTTGCTTAGTGTGATGGAGGTAATCAAAATAATATAGTCCGATTCCTATCATATTTTTTTTAAAAATAAACCAAATAGATAGCAGTGTACTTAAATGATCATCTGTTGATCAATGTACAAAATCAATTGTATGACTGAGCTATGTTTTTATCGAAGTTGCAACTCAATTTGTACTTTTGAATATACTCAGAAGCTTGCAATTGAAATGAGATAGAGAAAGATACATTCCGCCTCTTTAAGCCTATTGAAAATAATGATACGAGACCAGGTTTTTCTAATGACTGCATGTCACCATAGTATAAAAACTATTCCAAAGATGTTAGAATAGTGGAAAGAATAGTCTGGTCCACTGCTCAGGTGGCTGATAGAAAATAAAAGATTACTTTCAAAACTTTGTTGGCCAGGGTTGAGTATCCTAAGAGCCAGTACATTTCTTAAGAGTTGGCTGCTTAAACAGGATGAGTATCCCTTATCTGAAATGCTTGGGACCAGAAGTGACTTAGATTTCATTTTTTTAAATGGAATTCCTGTATTTTCATTGGACTTGAGTACAATCTTCGAGATTGGCCCCAAGTGTTAACATGAAATTAATTTATGTTTCATATGCAATTCATACTCACAGCCTGGAGGTAATATTATACGATATTTTTATAGAAAAATTGAGCATGATATAAAGTTTATGTACCTTGAATAATCAGAAACAAAGTGTTACTATCTCGGCCACCCATGTGGACTATTTTGGATTTTGGAGTATCTTGAATTTTGGAATCCCAGATAAGTTATTCGTAGTCTGTATTTGAATTAAAAGAAATAGCACACTACATTTGTGCCATTAGGCTGAAAGAGCACGGTACGGTTGTTCATAGTACAACTTTCATTAGTGTCATAGAGTTAACTTTTCTTACTGTTTGTTAGGAAGGGAGAAATGTGGGAAGATTCTCTCCCAACATTATAAAGCTTTTGCACTGTATGATAATTGTGTTAACCTCACATTTCCTGTTGAGACTTAAAACAGTGATGGCACTAAGCTGGTTCCTCAGAAATGACACCGAAAAAACCACAAAATTGAATTAGTAGAATTTACAGGGTCACTTGAAAAAAAGTAATTAGTTATGGTTTCAAGGCTCACAAGGAATTTGTTTGCTATTATATTGGCATTTTTTTAAAAAAAAAACGTTTTACTGTCCATAAAAATATAGAAAATGTAATAACAAATTATAATTTTGAATGTCACATTTTCTTTTTCTTTTTTTAAAAACTGAGCATTACTGGTTTCTGTCCTATGGTATGAAATACATTGTCTTTTTCTCCACCTTCTTGTAATTTCAATTTCTACAACTCATTGTGATGCAGAGTAAAATGTAGCACTATTAACCAATACATATTATTCTTCCACAGTTTAACAAGACTGCATAACCATAAAAAGTAACTAAACTATTGTTAAAAAAGAGATGGCATTCTGTGTTAAACTACAGTAGACTCTCCACTTTCTTGGAGGGTTAGAGGCATAAAACTCCCATGAAAATGGGAAATTGATTTTTATATAAAAATGCTACTTTTTGAGATAATACTTTTCTGGGAATCTATAGGTTCTCTAGTGTTGCTCAGTGGTCACCTTCTCACAGAAGTTGAGCACAGAGTCACATTGGAAGACCTAGAGATTCCTAAAGAGATCACATTAATTAAATCCACAAAAGCAGTCGATGTTTAAGTTTGGGTCCAGATTACCTACAGGATCACTTTCTCCCCTATAGTCTGCCTGGATACTTAGGTTCTCTTGGGGAGTCTACTCCAACCCACTAGAACTCGACTGGCATCCATCATCCAGGGAACCTTTTCATTGGCCACCCCAAGACTGTGGAATGACCTGCCAGAAGCAATTTAACAGCTAAATAAGCTGTTGGAATTCAAGAGACAACTAAGAATCTATCTCTTCTGGGAGTCTTACTCAGTCAATTTTTAACTATGTGTCTACTGTATTGTTGTTCAACTTTTTAATATGCATATTTTATAGAAATATGTTTTAATATGTATATTTTATGTAATGTTTTTATGATTATGTGTTTCCAAGTGTGCTGTGCCCTGCCTCAAGCCATGAGGTAAGGCAGGTAAGAAATGCTTTATTGTTGCTGTTGTTGCACAAATGTGAAGGCTGACTGTTCATTCATAACCAGATGTGAAGTTGATTTGTTAGTTGGGGAAAGGAGTGAACTACAAGCAACCAGTACTTTGTTGCTAGTTACTGGAGGAGTCTGAGATTTGTTTTCTGAGCTTCTTTGGTGCCTTAAAAGATCTGTATTTGTCATAGGGAGGCTCAGGATGTACTGTTCTCCTGCCGAAACAGTGCCTGACCCTGGAAGCTGCTTGAATGGGGAAATGTGTGTAAGCAGTTTTGGAGAACTGCATGTAAACCACTCTGAGCTACTCAGGGAGGGAGCAGATAATGCATTTAATATTGAAAATCAAAATTATTCAAAATATGTTCCTGTTCTGATTTGATATTAAATTAAAAAACAGCACCACTGATGATGAGACTGTACTTCCTTGATGTTCAAGGTAAAGTACTTGAATCATTTATAAAAACAGTCATTGCATCAAACAGGTAATGGGAGTGCTGTCACCCACAGAAAATTTGTATTGTCATTCAGTATATGCTGCATGTGGCAACTTGCATAGACCCTGAAGAAAGCAAGGGCTACTTTACATAATAAGCCTGAAATCTCTTAATAGGTTAGTCCTGATTGTTGGACTGAAGTGATATATTCTGCATCCTGTCCCATAAACCCATAAATTAAAAAACCTGGATTTTTTTTATAACTTATATGCATCCTTCAAAATGTTTTTGTCTGATAACCTTCTAATTTGTTGAGGAAGTGCATTGCAAAACAATAGTGAGGTCAATAATTTGCAATTTAAAAATGACATAAAACCGCACCAATAGAACTGAGGTTTGGAATACAAAGCCTTCTTGGTATCTTCTGGGGTTGGTTCAAAGACCCCCTGTGGATACAAAAATCTGTGGATAATGAAGTCCCATTGTATACAATGACATCATAAAATATATTACTGGTAAAACACACTTTTGGGAGTTTCTTTAAAACTGTTTTCTTGCTGTGGATGATTGCATCTATGGTTGCAGAATCTATGGACATGGATGGCCAGCTATAAGTAGGTCTTCAGATTGTATCAAAAAGATAACAAATCAAGTGCTAGCAAACTCTCCGTCATCAGGATTGCAAATGTTGAGAAGGTTACTTTTCTGAACAATGAGTCTCAGAATCCCCTCCAGTGTGACCAAAAAACCCAAGGAACTTCCAAGAAACCTCATATATTTCTCCAGACATTAAGATCTTTTCAACAGTGGAATGTGGTGCAGCTTCAAAGTTTTGTGCAGTCTCATTCTCTGGAGGATTTAAAGCAGAAGCTGAATGACCATCTTTTGGAAATGCTTTGATTCTGCATGGCAGAATGGGGTTAGGCTGGATGTTCTTTGTGGTGTGTTCCAACTCCATGATACTATGATATATATATATATTTCCTCAAAGAGAAGCAGCTTACTCTTTTTGCCTTAAGAGATAACTTAAAAGCTATGTGCACATATTCGTCTGCATGTTTTTGTTTTGTTCATTATGAATGAGGAAATGCATCGACACAGCGGGTGGTTTTTCTAAATGGGTGCTTTAAATCATGTTGCTAAATAGAAAGATAGTGTCTTTTCTCCAGGCTTGCTTGGATCAAGTCCCAAATTTTACATTCAACATACTTTCAGAATGTTGCCCGCTTCTGATGTGCGTCTCTCTTTTCAGGTAACTGATACCGCAGAGCATGTCTTGCCTTTTCCAGCTGTGCCCAGAATAACCTAGACTATGTCAGCACTGCCTGTGAAACTGAATAAGTGATTGTTTGATTGAGAGGCATTAAATGAGAAAAAACAATTACATAACATATTCAAGATTCTTTTAGTATATTTGTATGGCCAATAAACTGAGACCATTTGGGAATGGTCTCAGTTCCCAAAAATCTCCTAGTTAGATGTTTTGCTACCAGGGGGATTTGGGAAGCTTGTAGTCCCTTCGCCTCAGTGAATGAATGAAAGAAAGCATGAATGAAAGAAAGAATGAAGTCTAAATTCTCAGCTTTGGTGCAGCCTTTGCTACTAATCTGGTTTTCAAAGATCAATACATAATGTATCTGGATGTAACAAATATGATAATGAAGGAAGGAGTTTTGGGAAAATACTCAAAACTAGAATATGCAAAATATGAGGAGATTCATTTCATAGGATTTACATTTCCCTTTGCACATTATTCTTTATATAACAAGTAACCTCTGGATAAACTCTTCTTTGAAGCCCACATTATTTATCCTTTTTCTAAAGATCAGCCAGACAGGATTTGTTAACATTTTATAGCAGCAGTCATAATTGCACTGGTGATAATTGCCATTCATCATTTGGTGCTCACAAAACTCCATTGTAATGGTAGTAATAATTCATCTAAACAATTAATTTTATTGGTTTTTTAGTAGCTATGATTTTAACTGGTTTTTGTTTTATGGATAGCTGAATTGTATATTTATAAATTTTGTATAAGGTATATTCTTGAACTATTTTTCTTTTACCTATTGTCAAGTTCTTGAGTCCCAGACTGAAATGTGGGTGGGATGTAACATAACATAATTTCGTCGTCGTCATCATCAACACAGTAGACCCATTCTAAAACCCTTCATGTAATATGATTTTGGTTATAACCTGGGATCCTATTACTGTTACCTTGAAATGAACACTCTCTTGGGTTTCAAGATTAAGCATATATTAGACTCAAAGTGAAGGTCCTACTCTATTGTAACTGACTATAGAATCATGCTGGAGATGTAGAGGGAACATTTCTGTAGGCATCACTAGAGCTTCCAATGTGATTTTGTGGAATTCAAAGTTCTTTGCATATAACCGAAACTGTGTGCAATGAGCATGAGTAATAAGCAGGCATTCTGTATTATAAAAACAATCAAAACAGTTACACATATAGGCCTGTTATCCCAAAGCAGCAAAGAGGCACACATTTATTATGGTTACTAACATGTTTTTGTTGTCACAAAGTCTTGCTAAGCCATGAAATTGACAAGTCTTTACTCCCTGTGCATAATTAGTGTCCCATAATTGTATGAACAACCCATCTTCTGAGTTTGTACCCCAGTGGTAATCTAAAAAAATCATCCTGGTTCTGTATGTATAAGTAATGACTAGAAAGTCAAGTTATGCCTCATAGCTTTGATTTCCTGACCAAGGATCTAAAGGAAGTTGAAAGTTTGGAGAAGTGTTAAGGATAGTAATCATTCATAGTTTAATCAAGGTCAAGTTATAGGTTATAACAACCTGTATTTGCTGGAGGGGATTGTCCTTCTCTTTCCTGACCCACCTTTTTTGTCACCCCCTTGTCCTGATTATTGCCATAATTTAAAATCTGAATGTCCATATCCATAATTATTTTCTAAAAATGGCCTGGCTTGATGGGAATAAAAACATCAGTTTATAGGGGGACAACTATGAAGAGTGAGCTATTTCTTCTGTTCATAATTTTTCATTTTAATTTTACCCACATATTGAACAGCTCTACCTAGTAACCATAGACATCCTGAATTCCTTGCAAGTGAGTGGGAAAATGTGTGAAGGGAGAGCACCTTATTCATCCAGAGTATGATTCTAACTAATACAGTTTTCTATCTCTAATGCAGAACTGTATTTTTTGTCTCTCCTCTGTTAGACCTCAGGAGACCAGTGATATGTGGGTTTCTTTAATCAATTTACAAGGCTGGTATATGGTTTCAGGAATCCAAGAACATTGGCAGGAAAGTTATTAACTTTCCCTACTTGCAGTACTTTGAAAGGAAGTTACTTTTATTTTCTGTTATTATTCAAATGCCCATAAATATGAAGAATTTTCCAAGTACCATGTGTATGTATAAGTTCCTCTGTATGTTCAGTGTTGCTTATTCTCAAGTATAAGTCCCCTCCGGGTTGAGAAAGGCAGGGTAGAAATGTCGTAAATAAGTACATAGGAAAGATTTCAGGCAGCTTTTATTGAGAACTCAATGACAATCGTCTTTATGTTTCTTACTGATTGCTCATTTAGTACATGTCAGGTTGATAATTCCCAAGAAGACTCAGCTATGTAGGAGTCTTGGTGACAAAGTGTTACCAGATAATTTCAATGAAAGCTCAGTCCCTCCTAGCTAATTTTAAATGATGTTTGACAACTCCTTTCCCATTCCAGTATCAATGCATATAAAAACTTAGAAAGAACTCAGAAGAATTACTTTTTTGGGCTACAACACCCAGAATCTCCCTTATAGCATTGCTGTGGGAGCTGTGGACTGAAAAAAAATGTGTTCCACATTTTGGATTTAGGCACACAGCATTGGAGACAAATGGAGTGGAGCTTTTCCCAGATCCTATTTCTAAAAAAAATGTCTTGGAGAGGTGGACATGTTATTATGTACATGAGTGACTGGCAGATCTGATATGTATGTACAAGAGCCTACCCTCCTATCCATGGGGGATACATTCTCGGACAGACTGCAGTTATCAAAAACTGCAGATAATTTTAAATACCCTTAAAATAAATAGCTCTCAGTCTTGGCATGCTGCATAGTTGCACTAGAGGACCTAGAAATTCCTAGAGAGGTAGGATATCATAGAATCATACTGGAGGATCCAGCAAATTCCTAGAAAGACCATTTTCCCCAAGACATGGATAAGTGAAACTGTAGAATTGGGTTCTACAGTTCCAAGGATCTTTTGGACTTGGATATGTTTAATAGATTGCCAAAAGTGAAACTAGCCTTTGAAGTCTGTTGCAGTAGGAAAGGAAAGTAATTATGTTGGCCTGGGAGAGGAAGATTTTAACAAGTGTGACTGCATTAGTCTTAATGTAAACATGGTTCTTGAAATTATTCTGCACCTGGAATAAGTTATCTTCCACCTGGGGTCAGTTAGTCCATGTAAACAAAGCTTTGTATGACATCCTTCAACTCAAAACAAAAATGATGTGCAAAACATCATTTATGAATAGCACATTCATGCAAAAGACTTTGAATGTACCAAGTGTATGATGTGGGATTAAATTAGAACTCTGCATGCAATAATCAGAGCAGACATTCTGGACTTTTCTGACGTTCGGGTACAGCTGTGCTTATGCTGCATATGGTCTTAGCCAAAGGATCTGAATAAAACTTTTCCAAGGCAAAAAGACTGTGCAGGTGGCCCTCCCCCCCCCCCCCCCCAAAGAAATAAAACAGAGCTAACACCATTTCTTCTTTGTGGCACACATATAAAGTTAACGGTGCCTGAGCAGGCTCTAATGGAAGCTTCCCAAGCTGTGATCTTTCAAATTTTGGTGGTAACCTCGCTCACTCCTCAACAGGGCATAGCTTTTTTTAAAAGGTCACATGTATCAGTATATTGTATTGTGTCTAAGTTTGAAAAACATATGGACGTCCTAATCCAAGAACGTTGGGGTTTTTTTTTCCTTCAGTACCCACAATGTTATTGCTACCCTTACTTGGTTTGTGTAGACTTGTTTCTCTGCACCATCAGAATGAGTTTATAATATTTTTATTTGCGCTTCCACGCTCTTGCCATTGCCAAGCAAGAAGCATGATGTTACATTTTTACCCCTTCATGCACTACTGTTTATTGATATTTGCAATAAATACCTTATTGGTTCACTTAATTGGTCATGGTTTGTCTTGTGTCCTGCCTACCATGACTGTAACTTCCTAGTCTCCATATGTGTGCATTCAGAGACCATGAAAAATGACAGGTTGCTTACCTGTAACCATTTTTGTTTGAGTGGTCCTCTGTGAATTCACACAAACCATCTGTTCCTGCCCTCAGCGTGCAAACCTCCTCCTTTTTAGCTGCTACTGCAGCTCAGGAACTGGGGAGTATGGAGCCAGGGTGCCTTTTATGCCCTGGGGAGGAGTGGGTGGGATTACTTCCAAAATTTGAATGATTACAGTTTGGGAAACTTCTGTTAGAGCCTGCATGGGTGCAGTCAACTCTATATGTGTTAATGCACAGAGGACCACTTGAAGAAACATGGTTAGAGATAAGCAACCTGCCCATATCTTCTGCCATGTTGAACAAATAAGTAACAAAAATATAAGTTATTTTTAAAGACTGCATGCTGGAACACAAATTAAGAATGGCTTATCTTGTCACATTTGTATATTGCAGGAGTTTTGGTATACAGTCTTCCCTTACTTATCACGGGGGTTATGTTCCAGGATCACCCACGATAAGTGAAAAACTGCGAAATAGGGATGCCCCCTCCCCTTCCCTCCTCACCCTCTTTACCATCATCTTCCTTCTTGCCACCACCTGGGTCTCTTGCCTCCTCTTGGCAGAGGTGTCGCGGGGCCCAAGCAGTGGCAAGAGGCCCCGGTGGTGACCACGAGGAGGAAGAGAGAGGTAAAGAGGGGGAGGGGGAGGAAGAGCCGCCCCTTCGCCCTTTTTACCTCCCTCCTCCTAGTTGCTGCTGGGGCCTCTTGCTGCCACTTGGCAGCAAGAAGCCCCGGCAGCGACCACGAGGAGGAACAGGGAGGTAAAGAGAGCAAGGGGAAGGAAGAACCGCCCCCTCGCTCTGTTTAACCTCTCTCCTCCTAGTCGCCACTGGGGCCTCTTATTGCCAAGTGGCAGCAAGAAGCCCTGGCAGCAACCACGAGGAGGAAGAGGGAGGAAGAGAGTGCGGGGGGGGGGGGGAAGAGCTGCCTCTTCGCCTAAAGATATGGTGACCCCATGAATTAGAGTCCTCTAAGTCATCCTATCATCACCAGGCCTGTTTAGATCTTGCAGACTCAGGTCCATGGATCCCTTGATTGGATTTATCTACTTGTAATGCACCATTCCTCTTTTCCTACTGCCTTCTACTTTACCAAGAATTATAATATTTTCAAGTGAGTTATGTCTTCTTATGATATGGTCAAAATATTTGCTATAGAATCCATTTATTTGCCCACAATATTCAGCAAACTCTTCCCTGGCATTTGATATTTCAAATGAATTGATTTCTGTCTGATCAGCCAAACCCCAAGAGCCCACTATATTTTCCTTTTAATGATTCATTTCCCATTTTCTTTCATGTGTTTCCCCTTGACAGCCAATGTATCCAATAGCACTATGACATCGATCCCTCTTCCTCCTCCAAAAGACAAATCAATCACCCGGGATCCATTATAGTTATAACACTATTGCTCCTGAATAGTTCAACCCTATAGATGCTGGAGTTTTTAGTCTTTAGTTGGCCCAGTAGAACACTCTACCTGAGAATGCTAAACATCCCTCCCTAAACTTCCTGTCTTAGGGTTCCATAGAATGAATCCGTGGCAATTAAAGTAGAATAATAGCACTGTGATTACATGGTGTGAATAAGCCCTTGGTGAAATCTTACAGCCTTTTAGGATCTGTGTAGTACAAGCTCAAGTAGAGCCAGTGTGGTGTAGTGGGTTGAGAGTTATACTAAGACTTTGGGAGACCCACTTAACCATGGAAACCCACTAGGTGATCTTGGGCAAGTCAAACTCTACAAATCTTTCCAAGGAAATGTCATATTAGGCTCACATTTTTGTCACCATAAGTTGGAATGATTTCAGGGTACACAACAAAAACAAGATGAGCATGTAAGTAAGTACTTAATTTTCTTTGTCCCCACCTTGATGTTTTTAATCAGACTCTTTTCTAAAACTGTAATTAAAAAAAACCCCAGAAAAAAACAAAACTAAACTAAAATGCAGAGATTGTAGGCCATGTTGTGGGGAACAGGCAGGGGTGATAGCACATTTTGATAAATAAAGCCCAAAAGTAGCATTTTGCATCAATTGAAACTTTTGACTCCTACTACCACCTGTGGATCCAGAAATCAGAATGTGGTGCAAGAGGACCTGCAGACTTGCTGTCTTAGGCAGAATGTAAACTCATCCACAGTAGATAGCAATACTCACCCCAGCACTTTGAGATCTGGAGACTATCAACACTTTGTCTTGTCAGGATTCGATTTCTGCTTGTTGGCCTTAATCCGACCCATAATGTAACTCGGGCAGTCATTCAAGACACTCACTGACTACTCCTAGATTTTATCTGTATAGGAAATTGAACTAGATGTCATCAACATAGAGCTTACAACTCCCTTCAGGTGATTGCTTAGCATTGCTATGTATTGTTTACAGCTAGACTTTTCCTGAAACTTCTTTAAATAGACCTCCCGGGAAATGCGAGGATTAATCTCTCTGGCTTGAGCTTTTCCATGTGAAACCCCGAGAACCTATTGATTTTTCTATATTGGGTGCACATCACAAAAACTATGACAAAATAGGAGTATTTTATTAGTTTAAAACACTACAGCCAACACTGAAATGCAATAAGCATTTTGTTAGTTTTACATCAGAAGAAAGCCTTTACATGTTGGGTACCCTTGTTGGATGTATACTTTGAAATAGTTTCTTTTGAAATCGGCAAGGCTTCTTCCGTTGGTAATAGAGATAATTGAAATATTCCAGACTAGATAGTAAACACAGTACATTTAGGAAAGAGTTGAAGAAATATGGTCCTTCCTTTTTTTTAAAAAAAAAAAATTCCATTTAAATCATACAAGTAGATTTAACATAACCACATTTTCTTATGAGAAAATTAGAATATAACAAAGGCGATGTATATGATATGTGTACGTGTTATCTCCAGTTTAGCAAAGTAAGAGAGAAAATGTCCCATATATATTCACCAGGAGAGGAAGAGGGGAGGAGGAAAACACTGGAAAAGGGATGGATATAAGTAGGGGACAAGAATGGTACTAATAAGTTGTAAACAATAGGTGACACCAGAAGAGTGTGAATAAATATGGACCTCTTAATGTTGAACATCAGATTCCATCATCCCTAATTTTGCAGCAGAATAAAGCAGATAAGGATTGACTCTCCCCTCCTTGCAAGCTGGAGCAAAGAGAAGCAGAAAAAATTCATTTTAATGGGGGTTTAGCACAGCTGGTAAATCATCAGCAATTATAAGATCTATCAACCAAAAGGTTGCAAGTTCAAAGCCCCAGGTTGGCATGAGCGGCCAACTGTCAGCCCTAGCTCATTGTTTCCCTAAACAATTCGAAAATAGCTTTAGTTGTGATTAGGGAAATTAGGTACCGCTAAAAAAGCAGGAGAGGTGTTTTCCGACGCCATAAAGAAGGAAGATCAGAGAATGCTGGGTGACCAAAAGGAAGGAGGAAGTCCTGACGGCTCTTCGTCATAGAGGATGGAGCAACAGCATCCGCTGGACTCAAGTCCAGTCTTCCCTGGCACCACCTGTTCTGCTCTGTCTGTCTGTGTATTGTCTATAAAAAACCGGCACTGAATGTTTGCCATGTATGTGTACTGTGATCTGCCCTGAGTCCCCTTCGGGGTGAGAAGAGCGGAAGATAAATAAAGTGTTGTTGCTGTTGTTGGGGTGAGAAGAGCGGAATATAAATAAAGTGTTGTTGTTGTTGTTGTTGTTGTTGTTATTATTATTATTATTATTATTATTATTATTATTATTATTACGCTTTTCTCACCCCAGGGGGGACTCAAAGCAGTTTCCGACATATTCATGGCAAAAATTAAGGGCTCACAAACATGCTTATGAAAACCTAACATAAAACAACAATAACATATAACTATCAATTAAATCATAAAACAGCAACATAACGTGGAGTTAAAAACATATAAACATTAAAATTACATAATCTAAAAATCATAATTCAAGGCCATTCCAATAGCAAATATCAATGACCCCACAGCCAATGGTCCCACAGCCAAGTTTTTCCTTTTTTTCAAAGATCAAGAGGAAGGGCGCTGATCTAATTTCATTGGGGAGGGAGTTCCATAGTCAAGGGGACACCACTGAGAAGACCCTGTCTCTCGTCCCTACCAGTTCCACTTGAGAGCAAAGCCTCTTCGGACAATCTTAACTTCTGAGATAGTTCATAGAGGGAGATACGTTTGAACAAGTAATTGCTACTCCCACCTTGAGCTGACCAAATGAATAAATGAAAACATGGTTAATTAAGAATTATGTAAATTCCATTAACTCAATATGTCTATATTAGGTGGGAGTATATGGATTTAAACCTATATTTTTAATGTAAAATGTTGTACAATCCTTCAGGTTTAAGGCTTCTCTGATAGATTGCATCCTTTTCCTTTCAAGTTCATATACATACATAACTTTTCCTTTTAAAGAAGAGCTCTCAAGAAACAATCATTATTTGTAAACTATAAACACATAGAGAGGGAGATAGTACCTAATAAACATGGAAAGGGTATAGCAAAATGTTTCTGGCAACATTTCACTAAAATAACCATGTAGGCAGGTAAATATTGCACACTTTTATTATACAAAACTTTATTCCATCTCCAACCAGAATTTTGCCTGAACATTTCTCAAACACACCAGGAAAATGGGCAATGCCAAGAATGTCAACTCTCTCCATCTATGATATAGAAACACATAATTCAGACTGATAATTTCATGTTGGGGCAATACAGCTCTTTTTGTCCATCTCTGCACAAGCTGTATTGTCAAAGGCTTTCGTGGTCGGAATTACTGGGTTTTTGTAGGTTTTTTTGGATTGTGAGACCTCACAACCTCTGAGGATGCCTGCCATAGATGCAGGCAAAACGTTAGGAGAGAATGCTTCTAGAACATGGCCATACAGCCCAAAAAACCTACAGCAACCCTCTGCACAAGTTGCCATTGTATACAAGAAGCCAGCTTTTCCGTTGAGCTCCTTGCAAGGTTCTGTTTCAATAAATTAAACATCTTGCATATTTTGGATAGCTAACAGTGCCCTCTTGATGGGAAACAAGCTATTATAATATCAGAGCATATCAGTCTGAATCCTGCTCCCATTCATATTTCAATAAGCTGGGGTAAGTAATGCTTTCAAACGAACACCACTGACAGAATAAAATAAACAGAGTTTATAAATGAACAGTCCAGTTGGCTCTGTCTTCAATTAGCCTACATAATGACTTCAGTGTCTTCCCCTCCACCCCGGTTTTGTTTTTGAAACAATGTTCCAGAATTGATTGGGAAATGTAGCAGTCGAAAAACAGTTTTCCTTCTGGGCAAAGATGCAATAGAAGGCACATCACAAACAATGAAAAATGAATCCATTGTTTAAATAATTAAAAAATACTAAGTGTGCAAAAGTATTTCCCATACTTTTTGAAGCAACCCATGTTTGCTGTTTCTGGAATTTAGATTGCTTATATGATATTGTGTTTGCGTACTCACAAGTAAAATGTGTCTTTGTGTGGTTACTTGATTAAAACAGCTACTGCGCTCAGTTATTTAATATGCATCTAGTTGCTCATTGCAGTCAATTATCTGCTTACCCATATAATCTATAACATATATTGCTTTTCTATATATATTTTTTGCACAACATGCAACCTCCCTCCAGGCCTTGATGCTAAATGTGTAGATATCTGGCATGCAGCATACATGAAGGTTTTTGGGGGGGAGAGGGAGGAGAAGAGGCATTATTTGAATATGCCGAACACTCAAATGGGGCTTTTATCTTCTATCCAGTTTTAAGAATTGTCTTGCTGAATCAGACCATGGTGGTTGAGTCAGCACCAGTCACCATCCAGAGAGATGCTTCTAGGAACTTGAAAATGAAGAAAGAGTATGGCCCTTGGCAACTAATATTTAGAGAAAAATGCAACTGAATATTGATAGTGAATAAGCAAAGCTACCTTGGTCTACTGAATCTAGTATTGTCTGCTAGACTAGAAGCAACACACTGAGCTTTCGGGTAATGGAGTTTTTTTGAACGAGAGATGTCAGGGCAGGAACCTGGAATCTGCCATGTTCACAATAGATATTCAGTGTTCCTCTCTATGGAGCAAGCATGTAAGGTAGGGCTGTGAATTGTATAACCCTTACATCACCTTATTTTCAACAGTTTTGCTCAGGTCTTGCAGACTCCATGGTGTTGCTTCTCTGATTGAGTTTATTCACCTGGCATGTGGTCTTCCTCTTTTCTTACCACCCTCCACTTTGCAAAGCATTATCGCCTTTTCTTATGAGAACATGTCTTCTCATGAAATGGCCAATGTACAACAGCCTCAGTTTAGTCATAGTGGCTAGGAAATGTTCAGTCCTGATTTGTTCTAGAAACCATTTATTTGTACTGACTTATAAATTATAATAGCTCACCTAGGGTTGACGGCACGGTAGTTTACGTAAGGTTTATGTGTGAAGTTGCTATGCAGGTAAATACCATTCATTTCAATGCTTTAAAACACTTTAAACCTGCAGATACGTTAGAAGTTGAAGAAGTCTGTCTTAAAGTCATATTCGCCTGGGCAACAGATGTTACCCTAAACTATTTCAAAAATGTTTCACCATTTGAAGAGAAAACCCAATCATTAGAGATTTTCCTTTCACTTACAAAGGCATGTATCTCTCATCAAGAGTACAGCTGTTCAAGACCCCAGGAGGGTGGAGTTGCTGCATGAAATATGAAATGTTAAACAGTTCTGAAATGTCCGTAACAGTGTGAGATTTGCATGCGTATGCAAGCTATTTAAGCCCCCCTTAAAGATATTTGAAAGCTGCAAATGTGCATCTGGAACTCTTGCTGAAACAGAATCAGAGCTGGAAGGGCAAATTCCCTAGACCATCCCTAGACATAACAGGTGCTTATTCATCCTCTTACGAGTAACCTTTAGGGATTCCATTACTTCTTGATCAGTTTGTCTGACTGCCCAACTGTCAGGCTTTTCCATTATCAGTTTTGGCTCTTTATATCTGTGCAATGACTCTAACTGGCCACTGTATTTCAACAGAGCTGAATGTGTATGGAAGAAAAGGTTCCTGTTTTCTGCATTATTCTGTATTATTATCTTGTGCATTATTCTTCTGACAGTGCACCCAAAATAGCACTTTCCATGCAATAGTATCATGTTTCTGTTACACAGTGATAGTATTTATCATATCCAGATCTCTATCCACCACAACATTACTGTCTGTTAATCTTTCCCAGTTTTGTATTGATAAGTCTGGTGACTTTCCATTGTTCAGTACCGAGTGAGGGCAAACTTTAATATTAACACAGTGAACCAAGTTTTTTTTTTTTCATGACAGGAGCGACTTGAGAAACTACAAGTTGCTTCTGGTGTGAGAGAACTGACGTTGCCCAGGGGACACCCAAGTGTTTGATTTTTTACCATCCTTGTGGGAGGCTTCTCTCATGTCCCTGCATGGGGAGCTGGGGCTGACAGAGGGGGCTTATCCGCGCACTCTCCGGATTTGAACCGCTGACCTATCAGTCAACAATCCTGCTGGCACAAGGGTTTAACTCATTGCACCTGGGTCTCCAGTGAACCAAATGAAATATACAGAGTGATACAGAGAGGAGAGAGAGAGAGAGAGAGATTGTGACTAAAAGGAAGGAAGTATGTTGCATCCAAAAATGTGCATATGAGTTGCCTCAACTGATCCTTTCACAATTTGTTTTAAATGTATACACTGTGACTTGACAATGGCTATTTTACAGTGAAGTAATATATAATTATCAGTAATAGGAAATGCAATTCAAGAGTTGTGAATAATTAGAGTCACCATATATGTCCAGAATTGAGCAAAAACATAATTTAGACATCACAAATCAGCATCTCAAGTAGATAATTTATTTGAAAGTATTACATTCAAGGTTTCTGATTTCCCTGAGATGCTAATTTCCTGAACTATTTATGTATTTATTTATTTTGATATTCATTTCTGGGCATGTGAATTATTCCAGGGATTATTTTAAAGATGTTTTTACTTTGTTCCTCAACATGAATCCTGTTTTAGAAGTATTCATTTGCCAGGTAATTTGCCAAATTCCTACTCAAAACGTGTCTGCTTTACCAGGGATTTTCAGTGTGGTGGTTTAGATGCCCAAATCAGTATTTTGCTGATGAAAGCAATGGCTTGCAATTGAAGTTAGATGCTTTGGGTTCATAAACAAGAACCAAAACCTTGCAGGATTATGCAGGTACTGGTAAGAACCACTTCTTCAAATAATCATATCTTAAGAAAATGATAGCCATGATCTATTGAACTAGTTCTGCTGATCACACTACCTCCATCAGCAGAAAGGGGAAGCGTAGTATTCCTACTGGTTGCCCTTAAGTCCTATACTTGAGAATTGAATAATCTATGGAAAAAGTTTGGGGGCAGCATAGAGGTCAGCAAGGAACTTCCATCATGCTGGTAATTACGTACCAATGTCTCTAGATGCAGACTATAGATATAATGCATGCATATTCATATTTTGCGGGGGGGGGGGGGGGGGGGGGGTTACAGCTCCAATTGACTCTTCTTGCTAGGACTGCCGGGACAATACCTGATAGGCCACATGTTTCCAATACCTGGTGTATGGTGATGGGAGATTATGTTTTAATATCTTTAAGTTTTAGATCCTAATTAGGGTTTGCAATACTAATCGACTGTGGTTTGTACACCCTCTGTTTGTATTTTATGTGGTAATTGTAGATTAGTTTTATTCTACTCAGTCATGTTTTATTTTGTAACTATATTTTGGGTCCAAACAAAGAAATGTGACTAAGTCAAATCAGCATTAGTGGCAAAAAGTCTATTTGTTTTGGAATATTAGGATCAGAAGTATATGTTATGCTACTGGCTATAATATTTCAATCACTCACCTCATGGGGATTGCTGCCATTTTTTAAAGAGTTGCCTTGGTGGGGTGGACTTTACAAAGATAGTGGCTACCACTTCATTCTTCCCAAAGTTGCTGTGGAATCAATACTTTTAAATCTGCCTCTAGCTCCTGTATTTTTCATCAAACTGACTCCAATGCCTTCGTAAATGCAAATGTATATTAATTAAAAATAAGAAAGTTATGGTTACTGTAGTGAAATTGAAACACAAAAGATTTCATCAGCAGCATATGATTAGACATAAAACATAATTGATTAGGCATAATGTATTGTTGAGGGCTTTTATGGCCAGAAGCACTGGGTTGTTGTGAGTTTTCCGGGATGTATGACCATGTTCCAGAAGCATTATCCCCTGACGTTTTGCCTGAATCTATCGCAGGCATCCTCAGAGGTTGTGAGGTCACCTCCCAACAAAGGATTCCCCCAGGCAGTAAAAACCCAGACCTTGAAACTGCTAGGCCATTAAATACTAATCAGTGTGGCCAATTGAAACATTCACAGAGTTCTTTCTCCCACCCTGGACATTCCAAGATATATAAACCCCATCTTCCTAGTTTCCAACAGACCTCACAATCTCTGAGGATGCCTTCCATAGATGCAGGTGAAACATCAGGAGAGAATGCTTCTGGAACATGGCCATACAGCCTGGAAAACTTTCAACAACCCAGTGATTAGTCATAATTTTTCTTATTATTATGCTTATTTATACTCCACTTTTTCTCACTCCAAGGAGAGTCAAAGCTGGCTGTATATAAAATGATACCTGTGTCATATAACATTATTACAATATTGCACCTTCTTATTTTAAAGCTGTAGTTGAAGTCAGTAAGACTTGCTTCTGACTCCAACTCCAACTCCAGAATTCCAACTCCAACATCGCAGTTCTGGCCAAGATGAACTTCAGAACTCCTCTATTTTAAATGCACCTTTGTTGTTTATTTTTTGTTGTCTTCTTCCTTATTTATTGTATATGGATAAGTTAGTTCTACTGTGTATTTGATTGTTAGTCATATTTATAAGATGCATATATGGAATATAATATATTTTAAATGAAAGTGTGTAAATCTGTTGTCCTCTTTTTGTTTACCAGCTTCACCATACTAAACACCTTTTTTTCTGATTATTTTGAACAGATGATAGTATTTCTGCAGCAAGTACATCTGATGTCCAAGACCGCCTTTCGGCTCTTGAACTGCGAGTGCAGCAACAAGAAGATGAAATCACCGTGCTGAAAGCAGCTTTGGCTGATGTATTGAGGCGACTTGCCATCTCGGAGGATCATGTTGCGTCTGTGAGAAAATCGGCACCAAGTAAAGGTAAGGCCAGTCTCTAACATGCATATTTTTTAGTTCACCCATGCAAAGTTTACATTTTGATTAATGATTTTTAAAGATAGTACAGCAGTTTCAGCATACATGATGACCACCATGGTCACATAGGAAAGATGGATGTCTCTCCTATGGACCAAACTGTTTAAATGCATGGCCTAGAATGGGGCTCAGGATCTTTTGTAATGTGCATTGATTTAATGGCAGACTGCATACTATTTGATTACATAGTTTACTTCCCCAAAATGTACCTGTGAACGTAAGCTTGAAGACTTTAAAAAGAGAACTGGAGAAAAAAATGGAGGAGAAAATTATCAAAGACGAGTGAAAGGGGAAAAAAAGTAGACTAGGCTACTTGTATGATGCCTATATGCATTTTACATATAGGAAAGAGGAAGACCATTATTTCATGAAATGGCCTTTTAAAACTTAACATTTATATATAAATCTAAACGAATTTGTCATAACATTAGATTTCATATACTAGGGTGTATTTCATCATGTCTGTGCACAAGGTTTTATAAAGTTAATCAATATCATTACATTGTATCACTTTCCTGATGGGATAAGTTTCCAGTCCCAATTCTAGGTGCAGGTTATGACCTACAAAGTCCTGAACAGTTTGGGCCCCACCTCTCTTCATGACTGCATCTCCCCTTATGAACCAGTGTGGCTCTAGGATCCGCTGGGGAGGCCCTCTTCTTGCTCCCACCACTGTCACAGGCATGGGAGAGGGCTTTTTCAGTGGTGGTCCCCTGACTTTGGAACACCCTCCCCAGGGAGATTAGGAAACCCCCCAAACTATCCTCCTTTCATAGAGATCTGAAAACCTGGATGTTCCAACAAGTATTCGAGAATGACTAGTCCCTACTTACAAATGCCCAGTCCCGAGCTCTCCAGATAGTACTCTGTTCTCTGCACTTTTTCTAATCACCAGGCCATATGCTATGGTGTTTTGCACTATCTTATGCCCGGTCCTTTTTAAAGCCCGAGCATGCCCATCTCAATATTTCTGGTTATTGGTTTTTGACATGTATTGTTTGAGCAAGTCTTTATGCTGTTGTTTTATACCCTTATGTTTTACTTAATTGTGGTTTTATCTGATGGTATCGAATTGTTATGCTTTGCTATGTTTATTTTAATTGTGTTTTTTGTTTTAATGAAATGTTTCACTTTATGTCTTGTGGGCATGCCATGAGTCCCTTTAGGGAGATGGAGGCAGGGTATAATAATAACATTATTATTATTATTATTATTATTATTATTATTATTATTATTACCTGTTACAATAAAACCAAGATTCCTTGTGGGTTTGCTGCAAGAGATACTGTCTTTTAGAAAATAGTAACAGTTATGGCAGTTATGTCTTCACACCCATAAAACCAGTAAATAACATTTAATGTAAAATATTGAACGCCATCAAGAAACTTTTACACCACAGAGAAATGCTAGCACCTTAATAGCTGCTAGTTTGGGCCATGCATCCAACTAATAGGAAATTGAAGAAGTTCCACTCAACCCAAAATCCAGTGCATAGTCAGGTAGGGCACAAACTCTTATCACTGCCATGCTGTTAGGTAGTGCAAGAATATGCCTCCAATGTAGAGATATTTCTGTTCAAATTATAGTCAGAATGTGGAAGAAACCTACACACACTACAAAGAAGGGAAATGTGGGCCATTTTTGTATAATTACGGATAATGTGATACTTCTGTTCAAAATATGGACACCTGGGTTGGGGACAATGTGAGTAATTTTTATTCAGCCCAATAATAAGCATTTGAAAGTTTTTAAACTTTTAAGTTTTTTTTAAGTTTTAAATTTTTAAGTTTTTAACTTAGAGTTTGAATACAGAGAACGATCAACCTTCTCTAATGAAGAAATTGTCTTTTTTGCTTGGTGCAAAAATGTTAAATGAAATAGGAATGTATCCTACATTCACACAAAAAGATAATTGGAATACCTTTTCTATATATTAATTAATATTTGCATATTTCTTATTCTGTATCCTAAACCATGGAGTGTCTGGCTTACACAAGAACACAGCCAATAAAACATAAAACCCATTGAACAGTTGTAATAAATCACCACTAAAGTTATTAAAAATGCTGCAGAAATCCAACCACTTTTACAATGTGCTGCTCATATGACTGTGCTACCTCCCAGTACACATGAAATGTAGTTTATCCCCAAATGACACCCTCTCCACATGTTTGATGGTGGGCATTTTACATGTCATATCCATTTTCTGTGAGATATTTGTTTCATGCATGAACAGCTTATTGTTCCTGACTTGTGGTACTCTAAAATGTGCGTTTTCTTTGCAAATACACTCCTGAATAAACCGTTTCTTGTTGCAGCTGTGTTTTAACTTAACTGAATTAGTGTGATGGGTAGCAGTGGTAACAGGAAAGGAAATAGCATTTACAAGATTTCCAGTAAAGAGAGCTTTTCAGAATGAGCATTTTCTAGGAAAGACAGTATTTTGGAAAGTAAACTCTGTGTGTACGAGGAAGGACAACTGACCTCTTTTGGGTTCTCACCCAACCTAGTTTCTCTCTTCCAAACTTTCAGATATATTTAGGACTCAGTGACCTAAATTTATTGGTAGTCGTGATGAAAGTAGATTCATTGAAACATTGGCTAAATGGTAACTCAACAGTTAACGTTAATCCTGCCGATCCAGTGTGTCTGTGCTATTTGGGATTATCACTTACAGTTAGGTTTATGCCTATTATGGTGAAAATCATATTGAACACATTGAAATGGAGCTGCCATTGATCACAACTGCTGTTTCAGTAAATGGTCCTGTCTGATAGCTAAGATTTCTTTGCTTCTTGACATCTTTGCAGTATATTTGGATGGGTGAGCAAGATGTCTCAGAATTATATTGCCCTGGAAATGTATTTTAAAAATAAGTAGTTACAATGATAACTTCTGCTATAATTGCCGTTTTTAAGGAATTATTATTTGCTTTTTTGTTATTTGAATGTAAAAAAAAATCCACGTACATTCCTGTTTAACTATGTGGTGTTACTATGAGACTCAGATCTATTACTCCAATCCATCTTAGTCTAAAGAAACTGTCTTGAAATTAAACTAGTGCTTGTAAGGGACTATTAGGGCAAACAAATTGATACTTAGTCCTGACAATATGGAAGTGTTCCTAATCAATCAAAAGACAGATAGGGAAAGGGGATTCTGCCTATGCTGAATGTGGTTACATTCCCCCATAAGATGCAGGTTCATAGCTTGCATGTAGCCCTGGATTCAACCCTGAGCTTGTAAGCTCTGGTCTTTGCTGTGGCCAGGTACAATAAAACAGTTAAAGTTTGTATGCCAGCTTTGCCCATTTCTTGAGATGTCTCATCTGGCCACAATGACATGTGTTACATCCCACTTGGATCATTGGGGCTACCTTTGAAACATTTTCAGAAACTTAAATTAGTCCAAGGAGCTGCAGTCAGATTGTTAACTAGGGCTGGCTACAGAAAGTATAGATTTCCCTTATTGCAGTAGCTACTCTGGCTCTGGATCATTCAAAGAGCTGATTGTGCATACCACCCACGTGTTGCATCAGCTCCACTGGCTGCCAATCTGCTACCGAGCACAATTCAAAGTGCTGGCTTTAGCCTATAAACCATCTCAGAGATTAAGATAATTGGTGGAGGCCCTACGCTTGGTCCCACCTTCTTTGCAAGCGAGGTTGGTGGGGATGAGAGACAAGGCCCCCTCAGTGGTGGTCCCTCGGTTGTGGATATCAGGGCAGCCCCCTTCCTCCTGGTGTTTAGAAAGAGAGTCAAAACCTGGCTCTGGAAGCAGACGTTTGAAAAATAGAGCAGTGCAGAAATGTTAGTATGTAATATGTGCAATTTGCCTACGGACTGGCCTTTAGACTATGACTCTAGATGATGTGATTCATTGATATGTATTTTATTACGCTTATTATGTTCTAATTTTAACTTACGTTTTAACTGATGTTGTATGTTTTAAGGCACCATGGAGGTGCAATTGTAGGCCACCTTGGGTCCCCCTCAGGGTAGAGAAAGACAGGATATAAATAAGGTAAATAAATAAATAATAGTCTTGTGTAGCTATCTGAAAGACTCTATTCTCTGTATTCCAAAGACACTAGATCCTGTTTGAACTTGGAAGCAAACAGGAAATGTCCTGCTAATGCTTAGATTGGAGACAACCAATGAATTCCAGACACTGTGGGCTGTATTTCTAAACCCAAAGAACCTAATCAGACATATGTGGAATGTAAAGTAAGCATGTACTCACTGCCATATTTACATTTTCATTACAGTTGTTATGCGAACTATACAACATACTTGGAAGGCTATTGTGCATTGGAATCTCCCTGTTTTATTTCATTTTTAGTGTCTTACATGCCCAGATGTCTCTTGCCTTTAAAGAAATTAGAGGCAGATTGTTTCATATTATATTTGCATTGCTTACTGTAGCATGAAAAGCAAAACAGACGGTTGCACTTCCTTGGTAGGAATGGCAAGTTTCCAAAGTTAATTGAGTTAATTGAGTGATATGCCCTCTTGTCTAATAGGAAGAAGTACATTGCATGCAGGTCATGTGGAAGGTCACATTCTCCTGCATCTCCAGTTAGAACAGGGGTAGGGAACCTTTGGCCCTCCAGCTGTGGTGGACTTCAACTCCCACAATTCCTTGAGGCTCGGCATTCGCCCCAAAGGCTTACCTTGGCCCAATGCCGAGCCTCAAGGAATTGTGGGAGTTGAAGTCCACCACAGCTGGAGGGCCAAAGGTTCCCTACCCCTGAGTTAGAAGGATCAGGTAGCATATGAGGGGAAGCATCTTATCCGGAGAGCTGCTGATGTTCTGAGTAGAAGGTATGCAGGCTGGATGTGGCCTGTAGACCACATTTTGCCTATCCCAGTTTATTGGAACCAAACTACTTATCCAGATTTTCTAATGAATTCTTCTCAGAGGGTAGAGATAATACAAAATCAACTCTGTTGTTTCGTTGTGGAAGACTTCACAGAATTGTTGGTTGTAGGTTTTCATTGTTGGGCTTCCTATAGAAGTTTTATCACTGAAGGTGAATGGCAGAAAATAACATTCTACTTACAGGAACAGTTTGTCAGGGCTGGTAACAAATGTCTTAAGGGCAATACTTTTGAAAAAGAGTTCAGAAAGAAAGATACAGATTAGAAATGAAGTGATTTAATGTAATGTGGTGAAGGCTCTTTCTTTGGAAGCTTTTAAACAAAGGCCAGATGGCCATCTGTTAGGGGTGCTTTGAATGTAATTTTCTTGGCAGGGGGTTGGACTGGATGTCCCATGAGGTCTTTTCCAATTCTATGATTCTAACGCTGCGGAAACAAGTGTAAATTTCCATTGCATTCTTACACATACTAACTGTGACTGTGCTGAATTGAATTTAGTGAAATTTGCCGTGGAATAATTATCCATAATATTAGGATGTTTGTCTCTCTACCCAAAAATGGATCCAGTGTTAATCTTTACATCACTCTGATCTGTAACTTTGCTCTGAAATTGTAATTTTAAATGGCTGATCATCTGGCTTCTAACAGCCCAGAATTTCATTGTCTGTGCAAATTATATTGCTTTGCATCATGGATAGTGTTTGGTTTATAAAGTTAATGCTTGAATGAACAATTCCTAGCAGTTACTGTACACAGATTAAAAATATCTCTAGTGATCAAGGAGTTAATCTCTTGTGGGTACCATTAAAAACAAGCATGTGACTATTCAGAAAGTATTTTGCATATTGTTTAATGTAGGCTGGGCAGAAATGAAAATAATGAGTTGGCTGGGAGTTATAATGCCACTCGGAAAATGTGTTTGAGGAAGTAAGATGATACTGTAAGAGGATTCGTGATGTGTGTGAAGCAAGATTGCCTTTATGAAAACAAGGTTGTTTTAAGAGCCATTAGCAGTATTCTAATGCCTTTTATTATTGGCAGCAGCTTCACAGAAATTCTTCTTCCTAAGTACAAAAGCATAATAAATGTTGGGATCATTAATTATAGCAGCTCCAGAGTTTTGAAAGAGAGAGCTACTTCTTATGTATTGTAGACCACGATGAAAGTGAATACTGTATATCGTTATGTATAAGTCGACCTCTGGCAGATGGCAGGTTTTGGGGCCAAAATTATAGATTTTGATGTGACTTGTGGATAAGTTCAGAGTCATTCGATGAAGAGGGAGAAGCAGCAATTCTGGGAAAAAAGGGTGAGCTCCCTCTGGCCACAGCCACAATTTCACTGCCCAGACATTCAGAAAAGCCAGAAGTGGCACCACGATAGAGGGAGTAGAGGACAGGTCAGTGCTTCTTTTAGGTTGTCCTGGGATGGACTAGGTTCTTCTCTTTTGCCAGTCGACTTAAAGAAGAGGATGATTCTTTTTTTGACAAATGTTAAAGTACAGAACTCACATTGACCCAGACTTTTGGGTTGATTTTTTGGTTAAAATCTCAAGACGTGTATAGGGTATACTCTAAGCCAGTGGTTCTCAACCTGTGGGTCCCCAGGTGTTTTGGCCTACAACTCCCAGAAATCCCAGCCAGTTTACCAGCTGTTAGGATTTCTTGGAGTTGAAGGCCAAAACATCTGGGGACCCACAGGTTGAGAACCACTGTTCTAAGCCATAAGCAGTTCTGTGGTTGGTTTCATTTTTTAACTGGAATGTCATTTTCTCCAATATGATGGATTACTGCAATGCGCTCTACGTGGGGCTGCCCTTGAAGACGGCTCGGAAACTTCAATTGGTCCAGCGGGCGGCAGCCAGGATGCTAACCGGGGCTCATTATCAAGAGAGGTCTACCCCTCTGTTTAAGGAGCTCCACTGGCTGCCATTTATTTTCCGAGCCCAATTCAAGGTGCAGGTGCTCACCTACAAAGCCCTGAACGGTTTGGGACCACCCTACCTGCGTGACCGCATCTCCATCTACGAACCCACACGCTCGCTCCGGTCATCTGGGGAGGCCCTGCTCGTGATCCCACCCACGTCGCAAGCGCGCTTGGTGGGGACACGGGACAGGGCCTTTTCTGTGGCGGCCCCCCGACTTTGGAACGCCCTTCCAAAAGATCTTCGACAGGCTCCTACTTTAGCAGCTTTCAGAAGGAACCTAAAAACTTGGCTGTTCCGATGTACCTTCTCAGATTACTTATACCCCGCCCTTCTCACCCCGGGGGGACTCAGGGCAGCTTACAGAGGGGCACAATTAGATGCCCAAACTATTGACAGCAATACAAATTACAAAACAGTTCAACAATTAAATTAAAACATCAATGCATAATAAAATAATAAAACAATCTCATAAAACAATCTCAAGCTCAGGGTTCGGAGTCCATGTATCCATTTCATTCCATTTGTCCTTGTCTAACGTCAGATCCTTAAATTAGTTATCAGAATGACCAAAAGCTTGGTCCCACAGCCAAGTCTTCAGTCTTTTCCTAAACGCCAGGAGGGAAGTCGCCGATCTAATCTCCCCGGGGAGCGAGTTCCACAGGTGGGGTGCCACCACTGAGAAGGCCCTGCTCCTTGTCCCCGCCATCCTCACTTGTGACAGTGGCGGAGTCGAGAGCAGGGCCTCCCCAGAAGATCTTAAACTTCGAGATGGGATGTAGAGGGAGATCCGTTCGGACAAATACACTGGGCCGGAACCGTATAGGGTTTTATAGGTCAAAACCAGCACTTTGAATTGTGCTCGGAATTGGATCGGCAGCCAGTGGAGCTGACGCAACAGGGGGGTGGTATGCTCCCTGTACGCCGCTCCGGTGAGCAATCTGGCTGCTTCTCGCTGGACTAGTTGTAGTTTCCGAGCAGTCTTCAAAGGCAACCCCACGTAGAGTTCCGATGTGCCTTCTCAGATTAGGAATCCCCCATCCCAAGTCCTAGAAGCACTTTAGTACAATCAATATTACTGCACACCGCACTATTTAATCCTACGTTCCTCCTGCCATTTCAGCACTTTTAACCCTGTACCCCATTGCGCCGGCCGGCCCAGTTTTAAAGTGTCTTGATGCATTGTCACTGTTGCTGTTATTTTGCTTAATTATTTGATTTGCTTTGTTTATTGTTGTGTTTATGTTTCTATTGTATTGTGTTCTGAGGCTTCGGCCTGTGTAAGCCGCATCGAGTCCTTCGGGAGATGCTAGCGGGGTACAAATAAAGATAATAATAATAATAATAATAATAATAATAATATCAGAATTATAAAACAGTGGCCATTTTCTATTGTATGACTCCCAGCCTTCATGGAGTTTGTGTTAGTAGAAAGAGCGCATATTGGGAGTAATCATGAAAGCAAAAGCCAGTAATTGAAGTTACACAAACTTTATTTAGGACAATTACATCATTGATATAGTAAGTACTAGATAGCTGTCCTCAAGCTAAGCTAAGCTCATTCTAGTGAAGACAAAGAAATGGAAAAATCTCAGGAAGGAAAGTTGAAATGAAGGGTTAGAAGGCATGATCATCAAGTTGGCAGATGACAGGAGACATGGTGGCCATGTATAAATACGTGAGGGGAAATCATAGAGAGGAGAGAGCAAGCTTGTTTTCTACTGCCTTGGAGACTAGGACACAGAACAGTGGTTTCAAACTACAGTAAAGGAGATTCCGCCTTAACATGAGGAAGAATTTCCTGATGTTGAGAGCTGTTCAGCAGTGGAACTCTCTGCCCCAGAGTGTGGTGGAGGCTCCTTCTTTGGAGGCTTTGAAACAGAGTCTGGATGGCCATCTGTCAGGGGTGGTTTGAATGTGATTTTCCTGCTTTTGGCAGGGGTTTAGACTGTATGGCCCATGAGGTCTCTTCCAACTCTATGATTCTATGAAATGTAAGAGGAGATGGGAATGCCTAAGAAAATCAGTCAGAACATCATAGATGGGAACAGAACAGATAACTTGAGAGGGTAAGTCAGGCAACAGCTTTGCCTACTCAGCTTCCTAAACTCTACTGAGCTACCCATTTCCCATCATGAGAGGTATTTCTTATAAAAAGCATTGTTGAATTCCAACAGTTTGTTAGTCTAGCTATGGCTAGTACCAACACTGGATATCATGCAAAGCCATGATTTGCTTGGATTGCAATATAGAACAGAAACCATGATTGCAGCTTCCAAACAGGCCAACCATAGTTTTAGAATTGGTTTATTAGATTTCGGTTTCCCATCGAGCACATTTGTCTGGGGAGAAAGCTACACCATAGAGACAGGACTGTGGCTGTATTTACAGTTTGTCAGTTCAGAAATCATGCCAGCAGTTTATGTTTCTTTGACCGTGGGTTGGCATGGTATCTGAATGACCCAAAAGACAAAAATTGTCTAGTTAGCAGACAGCAAAAAACCCAACCGTACTATTTGGCTGATTAGAAGAAATATAATTCCTACAGCCAGCAACACTAACCATAAGCCTTCGGAATAGCGGAATTCCAAGAGAGAACTGACATTCTCTTTCTGTTAGATCCATCTGCTGTTTTGATGGGATTTCTTAAAATATTCTAAGCCTCAGTAAAAGAAGAATTTGACATCAGCAGCATCATAGCCACAAATGAAATGCTGTTCTGAATCATGGGTCATAATGAATCAAAGCCAGCTTTGTTTGAAGAAACCTTCAGATGTTCCAACTGGTGTTTAAAAACTGCTGAAAGGTTTTCAGAGGGAAATAATTTGATTGAAATAATTTTAAAGGGCATTAAAAATAAAGTAGAAATCATTGATACAACAATAAGATGGAGAGGAGGATGTTTCCAGCACTAAGCTCTCTGGCAGATCATTGAGCAGGATAAAAGTAGAAACCCATTCCCTTAGGTGTGATTGGAGAATCTTGATCTGGCCATTATTCAAGCCACTGCTGTAGATAAAAACGGGTATATTGGCTGGATATGCTGCTTGCCTCATTGACTAAGCATTGCAAGAACAGAGGAGGGGCTCTTTTATTGTAGAGTGACTCTGGGTTCAGTCACACTACACAATTACAGTGGCATTATTTACTCAGATTTCATAAAATAAAAAATAATCATGGTTGTATCCTAGAATAGGAATAATAGCACTATAGTTACCTCCTCAAAATCCCTACAGACTCAACCTAAAGTTCTTTCTTCAGATCAACTCTGTATAGATTCTGGGCAGATATCCATGGTGGCCCATAAGCAAATTGTCAATTAACTTCACAAATGGTAAAAAAAAAATATTCAAATTTATTTTACTTTTGCCATTTGTAAAGTTAGTTATTATCTAGTCAAAAAACATGATTAATATTTTTCTAATTTAATACAATTGTATTTCACTGTACAGAGAGTAGTATAGCTTTATTCTGTTTACACATTTCTCATAAGCACCAAACATCTACATTTATATGTACACACACACCTAGAAATACACACTAACCAGAAACATATATATCCTGTTCTGTTTTTCCATTGTCAGCAATAATTTTTAAAGTGAAATGAGCCTAGGCTGATAGAAGGAGCAGACAATTATGAAACACTGAGTTGAGCTTTATTTCTCCATTTGGATAGATGGTTTTGAACCTCACTGTTACATCAGATGCTGAGATCCAAAGTTTGTTACTTAAAGAGACATCTGTCAGTATTCAATGCTGTCTTGTTTTTCTTGGGGTGGATTAGATGTAATTAATCTGTCTTCATTCTCCATTTGTGTAGTATGTTTCTTCTGGCACTTTAATGTGTTGCATGGAAGCCTGGAGTATTAATATTCTGGATGTTTTAAAATATTGGGTTTTTTTAAGTTTATGCTGTTATTTGGGAAATATGTTTGACATATTCCATATGTTCTCCCTATCTAGTGGATGGGTTTATATACTGTGCATACACACTCCGTCCTTTGGCTCACCTTTGGGCACTGACAGATGTATGTCTTACTATTAATTGTTAAAGTTATTAATTTTCTATGATTCTGCCAGTAGTTTGATTTACTCCTACATGTCTAATTATTCAGCCGTTGTTTTCATAGGTGGAACTGTTTTCTTTCCTTCCGCTCTTCTTGCGTTGAAATCCCTAAGGGATCCCAACTTGACCGCCTGCTTTTCCTTCTCAATATCCTCATCAAACCCCATACATATATTATCGACAAGTGAGACTCATCTCAAATATATTCATGACCTCTCCTTCTCATTTCAGTCCCACATTTCCATCTCTCTCTATCCATCCAGTTTGGATGGCTTATCTTAATAGACTGAGTATGTCCATAACTAAACCTATAATCTTTTCCTCCAAACCCCTCAAGCTCAGTGGCGATATCACCACATTTCATAGAATCATAGACTCATAGAGCTGGAAGAGACCACATGGGCTATCCAGTCCAACCCCCCCCCCCCCACCATGCTATTAAATGATTTATTATTGTTATTATTATGTTTATGTTTATTTATCCCCTACTTTATCTCTCCCAAAGGAGACTCAAAGCGGCTTATGAGGTAGAGCTTCAGTTTTAGCAAGTTATTTCATTTTTGCACAATAAGGAGAGGCAATTGGGGGGAGGGGGTGTCATTAGAGCCATTTACCTTGGTAAATCTCCTGGTCTGTGGGCTATAGCATTGCTCACAGCACAACTGGAAAGTGATATCACTTCAGTTCTGGTTTCAGGTGCTGACAAAAGTCTGACACCTTCCTTTCTTTGTTGTTGTGTGTCTTCAACCCAGTTCTTCCAGATCTTAGTCCAGTATTATTCATTCTAGCTATATTGTAGCCAATTATGTCATTGGCTACAGCTGAGCTTGTAATTAAGTATAGATATGTCCTAGTGAAACACATTGCTTCCATGTTTGCCTCTACCATCTTTCTGCTTTGCCTTCTACTTGTCTGCTCCTTCACATGACATGCAACCAGATGTAGCCACATAAAAACTATATGATTTCAGAGCCTGTACCAAGAGCTTATGTGGTGTCATGGTCTGAATATTGCGCTCGAATTATTTATTTCAGGCTTTTATATCCCGTCCTTTCTCTGCCTCCACAGAGGGACTCAGGACGGCTAACAAATTGGCACCCAATGGCGCCCACATCAGAAACATAAACATACAATTTAACAGCAATATAATAATAAGAGTATAAAACAATATAAAACAGTATAAAAACAATCAAGCAGTCAGCGGTCACCGATTTAAATCATTATCCAAGAGGCAGTCAATTAGTTCTATATACGTCGTCACATCAAAAGCCTCATCAACAAAAGCCTGATCCCATAGCCAGGATTTTACTTGTTTCCAGAAGGTCAAGAGGGAGGCAGCGGATCTCATTTCACTCGGGAGGGAGTTCCATAGCGGGGGGGGGGGGGGGGGGACCACAGAAAAGGGAAGGGTCTCCATAAGTTCTAATCAAGTTGAAGGCACATAACAGCAACAGTGTCCTTGCATTTTGTTCCATTCTTTTCTGATCTTGCAGCTTCCATGTTCATTGTAAACTATGGATCAGTGTTTCTCTAACTGTGCTCCTCCAAATGTTTTGAACTTTAGCTCCCTTGGAAGCAACTGAATGAATAAACAACAACAACAAACTCACAGAAATCCCAGGCAGCTTATCAGCTGTTAGGAATTGTGGGAGCTGAAATCCAAAACACCTGGAGGAGTTTGGGAACCACTGCTATAGATGATTTCTGCTATTAAGTTCTGGAACAGCAGTGGATCAAGTGCACTCCATGGGTGAGAGTGAATTTTCAAGGCATTGTAGGTCCCATATAACCATCACCTCTTTTTTTGAATAATCTAGTGCTATTTCTGGGCTCTCTGCTTAGTTACAAAATATTGCCATACAGCATGGGAAAAGGAAGTCCTAATACAGTTTCTGATACCAACTAGAGTAGACACATTGAATTAGTGCATTTACATAAGTATCAATGCGCCATTCAGGATTTGGTTGAATGGATCTACGTTAGTTGGCACTAGCAATTGGGTTTAAGCCAACACCATACCTGAAAACAGCAGAGAATCTGAGAGGGTGTTGTTTGGTGCTTGTGACTGCCAGAAGAAAGATTATACCATGGCTAGTCTCTGGGAAATGCATTAGGACCTCATAGGGTGTCAAAATATAAGTAACATAAGACTGCAGGCTCTCCAGGCCAGCAGACATGTCCATAGCACAAAATGGCATTGAATTAGAGACAGGTTCAATTAAGTGTTCATTTGAAGGCCAACTTGAAAACTACTGGCTTCTGCTGAAGACACTACTTCCCAGATGAAATCTTGTGTAAACCCATCTTCCCCTTGAGAAAGATAAACAGATCACTGTATGTGTGTGTGTGGAATATGAGAGAACCAGAATGTGATATGTTATCTATCTCCAATATAAGCTCCAGAGCTGGAAATGTGGGCCGTAACTGGATGGAATTATCTTACAGAAGTAAAATCGCAGTTTACATTTGAAGACTTTATGCAGCTTTGGTAGCCACAGGGAAATAATTCAGCTAACCATGATTTAACCTGCTATATGTACTTGGTGAAAAAAACTATAGATGTTGCCACAAGGACTACATTGACATATAAACTGAATTCATTTTTTTAAAAAGCAGAGACTGGTTTTTTTCAAATTATGATTGGTAAAGCTCACTTTTCTGTTGCACCCCTCCCCCCAACCCCGCTTTATCTGCTTTAATCGTGCACAGAAGGTAACAATGGAGAATGCTAAAGATAATCTTCATTGTTGAGTACCTTCAGATGGAGAAAAGGTTTCTGGAAGCCTTATGAGTTTCCCATTGTCTTTGTTTTGATTGTACTGTTTTCTTAACAAGTTGCATCCAGTCTCTTTCTTGAAATACTCCGGTTTCCCTTCCTACTAATCTGATGCTTTACCCAGACCCATGCAACATTTGAAAAATTGAGTTTTAGCAATTTCCACTGAGATTTTTTTACATTATTATTCAGGAGTCATAGTTCAATACCTCCTAAAGTGCTGTGGTAGGAGGATCCTAGGTCTCCCTTTTCCCGAATGTGTCCTCATTGTCAGAGCTCAAAGTTCTATCCAGTCAGATCTTTAAAATGACCTGGAATTTTGTAAAACATTCAATTGTGCTTCATCTCTGGACTACTGTTACTATCTTACCAGCTTGATTGAGAGGTACAACATGGGATAGAGGCTCGGTTTAGTTCTCATAGAGAAAGACTAGGCAGTGGGTGGGCAGTGGGTGGGAAGTGGAAAATAGACAGACCTGGAAAGAGATGATGAACTAGCTGAGTGAGTTGCCTAGCAAACCTTCTAGGCTCTCATGGATGGTGGAAAAGTGTGGCTTGGCAAAGTGGTGAGATGGCTGTCCAAAGAGTAAAGAAAAGGGAAAGGGAAGGCAAAATTGTTGTTATTCAATTGTCACAAATTATATAGTGGAGTAATTAAAGTGAGAGTCATCAATGTCATTTAGTGTGTTCTCTTTTTTTTTTTACTTTCCAAAATATGGTAACCCTAACTTCAGCAATATTACGCATCTTATTTTGTAGCTACTAACATTCCTATTTTCATCACCTGTTGTTGTTGTTGCTGCTGCTGCTGTTGTTATTGTCACTGCATTTTATGGGACTGAGTGTATAACTTGCTCATGATCACCCAGTACGTTTCCGTGGCTCAGCTGTGAATCAGACCCTTGTCTCCTGAATCATAATCAAAATTATCAAACCATTATATCACATTGGATCCCATCATTACTTAGTTCTTCAGAAGTTGTATACATACATAGGCAAGTAAATATAAATTTTATATGGGTTCATTAAAGTCTACCTGGGGAGTGAGAAAAATGTAGTAGTTCTAGAGGTCCCAGAAAATACTTAAAGGTCATAATGTGGATCTCTAACATGAAATAAATCTGTTCAGGAAGAAAACCCAGGACCTCCAAGGA
>NW_026844366.1:323720800-323809913 GCF_025583915.1 Anolis sagrei ordinatus
CCCCCCCCCCCAGCTCATCTGGAAGTACTTTCCAAGAGAACCTGAAGCAGCCTTGCAGGTCTTAGTTTAGACAGAAAATGCCTGAAGCCAACAAGGGAAAAATAGAATGTGGCAAGTAGCATTTTCTAACCTACGTATGAATTATGGAAATATATGGAAAAACACCATGTTCTTTAATGCCAGGAGTTTCATCTTTGATTTCCCTTACTTGCTAAACACCCTTTGGCAATAGCCTTAAATCTGAAAAACTATAATTGAAAAAATGTCCTTGATGGGATGTTTGGAGAGCTCTCAGTCATTTCCACAGTTACACTAAAGAATGCACAAGAGCATTTTGGACTGTATTTCTCTGATGTTCATATATTGGCTTAGCAAGCTTTTTAAGCTTCACAGTGTTGGTGGGCCTTGAGATGGAAAATTAGAAGGTGCATATTTTATTCTCAACCGCAGCTATGTATTATGTAGTTGTTTAGGCAGCTTTGGGGTATTGAAAGGGGGGAAAAAGAGAAAGATACAGTTTTAGAGATATTCTCAGAAATTGAGAGGATAGTGTTTCTCTTCCTTTTCTCTTCATGATCTCTAAAGTGAGACATAACACTTCTTGTATGGCATGATGGATGGGTACCAGATTTTTTGGATATTGCCCAGAAAGTATGAAAAGGGGAAATATTCTTAATTAGCACTTCTTTTCCATGTCTCTGCAGTCTAATCTTCGCCCCATGCCATTCTGCTCTCTTCTTGCTGAATATATTTGTAATAATATATAAATTATGTATAATATATGGATTTTTGAATAAATGTTCCTTTTCCTTTGATTATTATTTTTTGCAATTGTTGAGATCTGTTAGGAAATTCTGGATAAATTGTTCTACGGCTAGAGACAACCAGGTTGCCTTGATAGGCAACTATGGGCACATTTTGGGGTACAAATAGATTTTTGAGAGAAATGACTGGTTCGTGAAATGTTTATTCATGTGCAGATGGAGTGTTGTGAAGTACATCATTGATTCTAGTTGCAAAAATGACTTGGCAACAAGCCTTGATCTCAAGAAGCATTCATAACAAAGTATGCCTTTCCTGATGGAAGGTGATCTTATGATGCCTTTGAGACTACCTGTGAGAAAGATGTTGATAACATAAGCTTTTGTAGACTTAAGTCTACTTCATAAGATGTTTTGGCTTTTTATGATGTCACACATACTCATTTTTGTCTCCAGATACTCGTTTTTGCCCCTCCCTGTCATATTTCTAAATTACTTTTTAAGATAATATGTCATAAAATAATTATCTTTCATATGTATCTTCATTGGGAAAGTTGGGAGAGGACAATATTAGGAAAGAATGGTTTAGTTGGGGAAGTAACAAACATTGCTGCAAACATACCAAACAACATTTAAGATCCACACCATCCTCTGTTCTGGCTGCTCTTATTAACAAGGTTGGACAACACACAAGTACACGTGTAGTTGGCCTTACTGTCTGCATTCTCAGACTGCCTGAATTGAAATCTTTCCCATCTGAACTGGACCGACAGAAGTAAATGTACATCTGCTGATACTTTTTTAATGGCAACATTTAGTTTGGAATGGATCCGTTCAATTTAATCCACAAAATACCTAGCAGATGAGTCAGATGGATCTTGCAAACAATACTTGTGGGCAAAGATGTATATATTCCCTGTTTTTTGCTGTTCTGGCAGCTAATGGAGGAGACGCAGCAGTGGTGGAAAAATTACAATATTTGTTTGCTTCCCATTGTAGCCATAGAATAGACTAAAAGGATCTCTGTTCTTTGTTTGATCACCCATATTGCACTATCATCACACACTTTTGTGTGGTTTGGATTTTTAATCATTTATATGCTTTTCATAATCAGTGCTCTTGTTAACATATTTTAATAAGAAAATGTTGCCTTCATTTTTCTCCAGTTTTACTCGTAAAGGCCACTTTTCTTTGTGATTACATGTCTGTGAAAGAAACATTGAGGTTTATGGAAGGCTTTGTCTAAACCCATGTTATCTTTCATTCACACTCTTGTATACTTGACAGATTTTTAATGAACAGCCTCTCTTGAACTTGGTAGATATTATTCTATGAAAATTATCAGAATGGGGATGGAATCCATTATCTGCTGGAGGCATTTTTACCACTTTGATCTCCCATCACTTTGGCTCTAATCCTCATCACCAGTACACAGGATCTCATTTTATATTCAGTTCACATCTGGCTCCTGTCCTGAGCCAAAAGATAAAGCTGAGTGCTGCTCAAGCTGTAATGGCTCAAGCGGTTTTATGCTGGTTGTTGACTTGCAGTCTAGTATTTGCCAATTGGGTGTGTATGCAACACACAATAATGTTACAGTGTTCAGTTTGAGTTATTTTAGATGTTGTTGTTGTTCATTCGTTCAGTCGTCTCCGACTCTTCGTGACCTCATGGACCAGCCTACGCCAGAGCTCCCTGTCGGCCGTTACCACCCCCAGCTCCCTCAAGGTCAGTCCAGTCACTTCAAGGATGCCATCCATCCATCTTGCCCTTGGTAGGCCCCTCTTCCTTTTTCCTTCCATTTTCCCCAGCATCATTGTCTTCTCTAAGCTTTCCTTTCTCATGATGTGGCCAAAGTACTTCATCTTTGTCTCTAATATCTTTCCCTCCAGTGAGCAGTCGGGCTTTATTTCCTGGAGGATGGACTGGTTGGATCTTCTCGCAGTCCAAGACACTCTCAGCACTTTCCTCCAACACCACAGCTCAAAAGCATCGATCTTCCTTCGCTCAGCCTTCCCTAAGGTCCAGCTCTCACATCCGTAGGTGACTACAGGGAATACCATTGCTTTGACTAGGCGGATCTTTGTTGCCAGTCTGATGTCTCTACTCTTCACTATTTTATCGAGACTGGACATTGCTCTCCTCCCAAGAAGTAAGCGTCTTCTGATTTCCTGGCTACAGTCTGCATCTGCAGTAATCTTTGCACCTAGAAATACAAAGTCTGTCACGGCCTCCACGGTTTCTCCCTCTATTTCCAGTTGTCAATCATTCTTGTTGCCATAATCTTGGATTTTTTGACGTTTAGCTGCAATCCGGCTTTTGCGCTTTCTTCTTTCACCTTGATTAGAAGGCTCCTCAGCTCCTCCTCGCTTTCGGCCATCAGAGTGGTGTCATCTGCATATCGGTTGTTCATGTTTCACTTTGCAATTTTCACCCCAGCCTTGCATTCATCAAGCCCCGCACATCGCATGATGTGTTCTGCATACAAGTTGAATAGGTTGGGTGAGAGTATACAACCCTTCCCAATCTTGAACCAGTCTGTTGTTCCATGGTCAGTTCTTACTGTTGCTACTTGGGTCATTATACAGATTCCTCAGGAGAGAGAGACAAGGTGGCTTGGGATGCCCAACCCACCAAGAACTTGCCACAATTTATTATGATCCACACAGTCAAAGGCTTTAGAATAGTCAATGAAGCAAAGTAGATGTTTTTCTGAAACTCCCTGCCTTTCTCCATTATCCAGCGGATATTGGCAATCTGGTCTCTCGTTCCTCTGCCTTTTCTAAACCCAGCTTGAACATCTGGCAACTCTCGCTCCATGTATTGCTGGAGTCTTCCTTGCAAGATCTTGAGCATTACCTTACTGGCATGAGAAATAAGGGCCACTGTACGGAAGTTTGAGCAGTCTTTCGCATTTCCCTTTTTTGGTATGGGGATATAAGTTGATTTTTTCCAGTCTGATGGCCATTCTTGTGTTTTCCATATTTGCTGGCATATGGCATGCATCACCTTGACAGCATCATCTTTTCAGATTTTAAACAGTTCAGCTGGGATCCCGTCGTCTCCTGCTGCCTTGTTGTTAGCAATGCTTCTTAAGGCCCATTCAACCTCACTCCTCAGGATGTCTGGTTCTAATTCATTCACCACACCGTCAAGACTATCCTCAATATTATTATCCTTCCTATACAGATCTTCTGTATAGTCTCGCCACCTTCTCTTGATCTCTTCAGCTTCTGTTAGTCCCTGCCATCTTTGTTTCTTATCATACCAATTTTTGCCTGAAATTTACCTCCAGTGTTTCTAATTTTCTGGAAGAGGTCTCTTGTCCTTCCTATTCTGTTGTCTTCTTCCACTTCCATGCATTGCTTATTTAAAAATAGTTCCTTATCTCTTCTGGCTAACCTCTGGAATTGCGCATTTAACTGGGCATATCTCCCCTTTTCACTGTTTCCTTTTGCTTTCCTCCTTTCTTGGGCTACTTCCAGTGTCTCAGCAGACAACCATTTTTCCTTCTTGGTTTTCTTTTTCTTTGGAACGTACTTTGTTGCCGCCTCCTGAACAATGTCGCGGACTTCTGTCCATAGTTCTTCTGGGACTCTGTTTACTAAATCTAGTCCTTCAAATCTGTTCTTCACTTCCACTGTATATTCGCTAGGAATGTTAGTGAGATCATATCTAACTGGTCTGTGTATTTTCCCTGATCTCTTTAGTTTTATTCTAAATTGTGCAATAAGAAGTTCGTGATCTGAGCTACAGTCAGCCCCAGGTCTTGTTTTCACCGACTGGATGGATGTCCGCCACCTTTGGCTGCAAAGGATGTAGTCAATCTGATTTCGGTGCTGACCATCTGGTGAGGTCCATGTGTAAAGCCGTCTTTTAGGTTGTTGGAAGAGAGTATTCGTTATACACAGCGAGTTTTCCTGGCAGAATTCTATCAGCCTGCGTCCCGCTTCATTTTGTTCTCCCAGACCATGCTTGCCTGTGATCCCAGTTGTCATTTGACTTCCCACCTTGGCATTCCAGTCTCCTGTAATGAAAATAATGTCTCTTTTTGGTGTATTATCCAGTAGGTCCTGCAGATCCTCATAGAACTGATCTACTTCTGCTTCTTCAGCAGCTGTGGTTGGGGCGTATATTTGGATCACTGTAATGTTGAAAGGCTTTCCTTGCACTCGAATTGAAATCATTCTGTCATTTTTTGGGTTGTATCCAAGCACCGCTTTAGCTAATTTCTTATTAATTATGGAGGCTACTCCATTTCTTCGATGTTCCTCTTGTCCACAGTAGTAGATCTGGTGGTCATCTGATGTGAAGTGGCCCATTCCAGTCCATTTCAGTTCGCTGACCCCCAGAATGTCTATCTTTAGTCTTGACATCTCACCAATAACATCCAATTTGCCCTGGCTCATAGATCTTACATTCCAGGTTCCTATAGTGTGTTGATCTTTAGAGCATCGGATTCGTCGTTCACCTCCAGTACCGTCGGCCGCTAGCCTTCCTTTCGGCTTTGAGCTAGCTGCGTCATCACATCTGGGGCTAGTTGAACTTATCCTCTGCTCCTCCCCCAGTAGCATTTTGGCCATCTTCCGACCTGGGAGTCCCATCTTCCAATGGCATACCGACATATCTCTGGTTGTACTGGTCCATTTAGTTTTCTTGGCAAGGATACTGGAGTGGTTTGCCATTGCCTTCCCCAGGGATCACGCTTGGTCTGACCTCTCTGCCACAACCGTCCCGTCTTGGGTGGCCCTTCACGGTTTCGCTCATGACATCATTGAGGTGCTCAAGCTCCAGCGCCCCGACAAGGCGGTGATCCTTTGCTGGAGGTTATTTTAGATATACAGGCTCTATTTGGTCACTCATAGATGGTCCCTAGAGTGGCTCCATTCAGAGAGGAAGCTATAGTGACTCATGGAAGGAAATTTCTGGAGCACCATTAGATTGACTTCATGGTCTAGTATGTGGTTTAGAAAGGGCAGGTTTCTTTTTATGGACGCCATTGACCAATGGTCAGAGATTGCAAAATTTTGGATCACAACTCCCAGAATTTAGGAATATGGGAAGTGTAGTCCACCAAATAACTTCTTTTTTGTTGCCTATGTATCACATATTTGAGTTTGTGTTTGCATGAAGCCATCCTACATCACCTTCATGGCCTTCTAGATACCGTAAGCTGAGATGTTGGCAGAAATCTAACACCTGCTTTGTATGCATGCTTGACACATTCCTGTTTCACTTCTCCTTTGTTCACCACATTGGTAACTACTTCTTCTTCTTTGCTTCTCTGCAGATTGTACGTGTGGGTCTGTGCCTTCACAGAGACATCATTCAAAACCTTCTAGATCTCTGAGAAATTTAACTATATCTCCACCCTCTCCCTTACTACATAGGCTCAGCTTCCATTTCTCACTTCTACATCATCTGCCACAGTGTTAGCAATGTAATTGAGCTTCTTTTTCAATTAGAGACTTGTAATTTTACTTAATGTTCACAACAAGTCTATATGTTTCTTAGATTTCAGCATTTTGCTTTCCTTGTGGCTGCCTATGTTATGGGGTGCCAAGCTATTCAGACACCTTGATGTAGTCTTTACTTCCTCTCTCTACCTTTTCTTCCTCAGTGTTCCCTTCCTTTTCTTCACAAAGTCTCACTGAGACTGCATTTACTTCAGAGTTTATTCAGTTTGACACCACTTTACCTGCTTTGGCTCAATGCTATGGGGTAATGTGAGCTTTAGTTTGGTGGGACTGTAGCACTCTTTGGCAAAGAAGGCTAACAACCTTATGAAACCACAACTCCTGTGATTCCATAGCATTGAACCATGGGGGTTAACATGGTGTCAGATTGCAAGTATTCTATAGTGTAGTTGCACCCTGAACCAATTTCTGTTTTCTGGAAAAGTTGACTATCTACTTCATCACATTAGAGAATGAATCCACTTTAAATCCGGTTACTGCCTCCTGCAGAATTCTGGGGTTTGTAGTTTAGTGAGGCTGTTAAAGGCTCCTCCCTAAACTACAAACCCCAGAATTCTGCAGGAGGCAGCAACCAAATTTAACGTGGATTCATTCTCTAGTGTGATGAGGAATTACGAGTTTCAGAATCCAGGCTTCTGCTAGTTATATATAGTCCAAAAGACCTGCTTTCTCAAACCTCTGTGCATGATCATAGTCTGAACATGCTTGATGATCTGAAACATAGCAAAGACTGTGACCCTGATATTCCTTCTTATTCATGGAATTGATTTCTAACCATACAACAGGGTCTTCCCTCCTTTCCTTAACATTTGCAGACACCTGCGAACTCTGTTCCTGAGAGTTGTGGGAACTTAGGAACAGTGTGGCAGAGTCACAAAAAGGTTGCCGCATGAGAAAGGAATCACTGGACACTAGGGGTCCCAATTGAAATGCTTGCTGTGCACAAAACTACAACCTTACAGCTGCTGGGGAAGTTCCTGAGAGTATTTGCAGATGAATGTTGACCAGAATGGCAACATTCCATTTATATAGCTTTCAAACAAAGGTCAGAGTATTTTGCATAAACTTTTTAAAAGCCAGGATCTAAAAATACAGCAAAAACTACAATAAAAACAGACAGTTGATCTGAGCAGATACTGTTGGCAGACAATGTCCAGCAGCCCAAGAAATTTCAAAATAAATGTGATGCTCTGTGCAGAAAGGGAAAAAAGTAATTCTAAGCTTCACCAGAGGAGATAATTCTGGAGACTGTGGATCACAATAAAGACTCTACTTTTCAGACAATGTTTATTTCTTCTATGTATTTTTATATTGCTCTCAATCCTATATCCAGGTTGATCTTTTGAGCAAGGACTGGTCTGCATAGAGTAGTAAAGAGGTTTATATCTTAGGTTTTCACTGTATTATTAAGGTTTCCCTTTCATCTTAATTATTTATTAATCCTAAAACCTCAGAGATGGGAAAGTAAGGATAGTGCAGCTTTGAGAAATCAGTCTTCAGGTGATTATATTAATGTGTAAGATCAAGTATGTTAGTCTTTTTCTGTATCATCTTTGCACTGGAAAATAGGCTACAAATGTATACAGTGAACAGATGTTTTTTATTAAGCCATTAAAAAATCCTACACTATTGGCCTATTGGAATCATTTTGGAATTCATTTTTCTTCACTATACAACAGTACTAAGATAATGTATATAGATCAGTGTAATATACCATATAAATGAGTATAAATACAGAATTGGCCCAGTGTATCCACAAATTCAGCTATACATGGCTTGAAAAAATATTTATTTAAAAATGTCCAAAAAAACCCAAAACCTTGATTTTGCCATTTCATGTAAGGGGCTGCATTTTCCTGTGCCATTATGGGACTTGAGCATGGACAAATTTTGATATCCAGAGGATGTTTTGATATCAATCCCCAGCACATAATGTAAGGCGCATCTTGAGGCGCATCAAGGACTTTTGTGCAGTCTCTTGAAGTTGCTCCCATTAAAAAAATAATAATAATTTAAATGGAAAACCATGATTCTTGAAGCTCCCTAAGCACATAGTTCTCTGATTATATGATAATTGAGGCCTTTCCAGAGCTAAAATTCTCAAAACTCTGGGAGCAGATTTCTACTTTCTTCCAATTTCATTAAAAGGGGATGTTGTGTGTGGAAAATTTGGTCCCTGGAACCCCCCCAAATTGCCCCTGTTGTGCCCCTGGTTTGAAGAAAAATGTTTACATTTCTTTCAATTCCTTCTCTGTTTTTCCCCCTCTTTATCAAGGCCATTTTCATTTTAATTAATTTTAATTTCTGTCATCCAATAAATATCTGCCTACCCGTCTCACCTCCATATTTATATAGCTGCATGAAATATGAAGGCACCTTGTTCACGGAAACCTTTCAGTGTCTGACAGGAAATTTAGAGCAGTTACAATTTCGGTCCCTACCATTTGGGATGCCATATAATTACTTTGAAGGCATCCTCCGTGGTATTGATCAATTATGATAATGCAGAATGAAAGAAAGTTCACCCACAGTTCAAGAGCAAATGAAAAATCCCTGATGTAGTTTCCGTCCTTCTGCTCCCAAGGAAGGATCTATGAAATCATTTAGTTAATAGTACTCAGTGGCATTTAGCCAGGGTTGCTTTAAGCTACACTGTGTAAAAGGAACTTCCTTTGACAACAAAGTAATTACGGCACTTTCCCTGTGCCCAGCTCAGCTACATGTCAGCTGTGAGTTCTCTTAAAATATTACTCCAGTGACTAATTTTTTTAAAACTTGTCTTCATATTATATCCTATGTTTAAATGTTCTAATTCTTGTAATCGCCTTACATATTCATGCATAGTATAATATAACAGACAGAAAAGTTCATTTTCCTGCCTTCCTATTATGGTAATTTATTGTTATAGAATCATTTTAAATATTCATGCATGCATGCATGCAAAACATGGGAATAAGCAGTAGCAAATACTGAGTTACTTGTAATTAATCTCTCTCTTTTTGCAATAAGTACATTGCATTATGATTATATCTTGGTAAGGATATTTGATTTAATTTGTGACATGTGTACCAAGGCGTTCATCTGCACTGCAGAATTAATGCAGCTTGACACCACTTTAACTGTCACTATCCAATGCTATGGGACCTTGGGACTTGTAGTTTTATAGGGTCTGTAGCCTTCTCTGCTAAAGAGTGCTGATGCCTCAGCAAACTACAACTCACAAAATTCCATAGCATTGAGCCACAGCAGTTACAGTGGTGTCAAACTGCAATCATTCTACTGCGTAGATGCTCCTATAGTTATCTTTATAGTTCTGTGTGGTCTCATGGAATGTTAGAGAATGAATATTAAATGGCTCAAGAGCACAATGGTGCCTTATGCTCAGTTATGGGTACTGAAGCGAAGCTAAGATAAGATAGAAGGAGAACGTTTTTTAAGTAAATACACCGGGACTGTGGCTCAGCTAGCTGGGTGCCAGCTGCATTAAGATCACTACTGACCAAAAGGTCATGAGTTGCAAGCCAGCCTGGGTCGGAGTGAGCTTCCGACCAAATTTGCGTAGCTTGTTGTAGACCTTTGCAGCCCGAAAGACAGTTGGATCTGTCAAGTAGGAAATTTTGGTACCACTTTGTGGGGAGGCTAATTTAACTAATTTACAAGGCCATAAAGATCAGCGAGCATACGGGGAATGAGGAAGTACTTCATCAGTGTCGCAGATGGATGGTGAAGTGACAGCTCCCCTGGTGGCCAGAAAAGGTTGGAATGTTAAATAGCCTCTGACTGTATATCTATATGTGTTGTGTGTCTGCGGCATTGAATGTTTGCCATGTATATGTACATTGTAATCCACCCTGAGTCCTCTGTGGGGTGAGAAGGGTGGAATATAAATACTGTAAATAAATAAATAAAATACTCCAGTTGTTTTTGAAAATCAAGAAAGAAGCAATATTAATTTCCTCTAGCAAAAACTATAACAGTAACTGATTTCTTAAAAACTATGTGTGTATATTTATTTTAGTTACCTGTTCAGGTGCTCAGTAGGAAAATAATTTTAGTGTATTAAACTGAATCACCATGAAAGAGCTGGCGAAATAAGAGCCACCTGGTGGTTAGCAACTCGAAAGTTGTTTGCTGCTTTGCAAAAGAGGTTTGAAAATGCTTATCAAAGTAGAAAGCAGTAGAAAAAGAGGAAAACCACTTGGCAGGAGGATGTTTTGTTCATTTTGCGTGACTTGAGCCAGACAGTTGATGTCTTGGGCTCTTTGAGGTCTTTTCATTCATAGATTTGTCATAATTCATTGTCTGGCATGCTTGCGCCACAGTTGATTGACAGAGCCCCGCCGGAAGTTTGTGCGCCTTGTGTGATGGGCAGCGTGGGACTCCGTGGAACAACTGTGCTGCAAGCATCTTAGGATGCTTATGAAGACACATATGATGCTATGTCTTCTTTACAGAAACAATGTTATAGAAGATGTACCTTTTAGTCTGTACCACAAAGTGATAAAAGGGGCATTCATTAAAGATTTCTCCTGACCCACTTCCTGTGGAGTGAGAGCAATGAAACTTGGCACAGTTATTAGTCATCTCTACATAGATGCCACCTAGGGACACACACTTTTCCGATCTTTTTAATCAACTGTAAGCACCTTGCTTATAGAAGTCAACAGGTTGCTCTAATAGCCATGTTGTGACTTTGGAAATCAGAGTCTCATCATCTGAAAAATGCTTTCCCTTCAAAAATAATTTCATTGTTGGAAAGAGTTGGAAATCAGATGGTGTGAGGTTGGGTGAATAAGGGAGATGCGGTAGGATTTTAAAGCCACAGGAGCATGCTTCCATTTGGGCAACATTTGAGTTGTGAACTGGTGGCTTGTCTTGCAGAAGGTGGACATCTTTGGTGAGCATGCCACGTCTCTTGATTTTGATGGCCTCCCACAATTTCTGCAGCAGTGAAGCATAGTATGCCCCAGTGATCATGGTACCCTTTGCTAGGAAATCTATCAACACTGCTCCGCTCTGGTCCCAAAATACTGTGAGCAAGACCTTGCCTGCCGAGAGTTGGGCACGTGTCTTCTTTGAGTGCTTCCATTGCATTGACTGGATTTTAGTCTCAAGATCATAGTGATGGATCCAGCTTTAATCCTGTGTTATCAGTTGTTGAAAAAGTCCTCCTGGTTTCCATGGCACATCGTCAATAGAGCCTAAGACCATTCAACTTGTCCCTGCTTCTGGAAAGGCGTGAGCAGCCAGGGGACCCAGTGAGTGGATATCTTTTGCATGTGGTCTTGGATGATTTTTTCCACGGACCCCACACTAATATTGACATGTTTAATTTGTTTTAACTCAATGTTTTATTTATGTTGTGGCATTGAACTGTTGCCCGTCGTAAGCCACCCTGAGTCCCCCCTCGAGAGTTGAGAAGGATGGGGTAGAAATGTTGGAAATAAATAAATAAATTTTCAGGTAGGTGGTGAATAGTTACGCAGCAATTTTCCAAAATGGCAACCTCCACTTGCTGGATGGTGTGTTCATCAGTAGCAGAGTGGAGTCACCCTGGAATTGGAACTGTTTTCACCTAAGTTCAACTATATTTGTATTGACAATGCCAGTTCTTGACTACATCATATGATGAGAAATCATCACCATAAATCTCTTTCATCTTATTGAATGTCTCCTTTGGTGTGCGGCCTTTCAAGTAAAGGAACTTGGATGACTGCTCTGTATTCTCCTGGGTCCATTATCAAACCTCACACCACTTCAGCACCTGTAAAATCAAGACAGTTATCAGTTCTGAGTTGTAAATTGGCACATAACTTATAGTTATATCACATGTAGTTTCAGCATCCTGTGATAAATAGAAGTGGGTCAAGGGAAAGCTTTAATTGCACACCCCCTCGTAATATTGTTTTCACAAGACTTTGCTTTAGCTGTCCAGTATGGATTATAACAGACATTTGTTGTTCCTTTGAACTCCAATCTTCCTACAATATTTGATATTCTATAAAATAATTCTACAAACTGAGGATCTCTAGCAACCTAATGCTTGGTTTAATTTTATTGCTAATAATGCAATTGATGTGGGGAAAACCTCAATAACCCAGATTTTTTAAACATTAATGTTTTATGTTTTAGGATAGAATAGCAAATACATCATAAGACTAGTCAACAAGTTATTTATTTCATTAACATATGTATTAAGTATGTTATAAGTTTGTTCATTTTTATTTCAGTTACAAACCAGTCACAGATTTAAACTTACAGGACAACAGCTAAAACTTTAAAAAGAAAGTAATATTTATTTTATGTTAAGGAAAAATACCCCCCTTACAAAATGAAAAAGTCTCTTGGAATTATAACTGTGATTCCAAATGGTGGCTTATTAGTTTAAACATAATAAAACAATATTTCTAAGGACTGTTTGCATTGGATTCAGTTGGACCACCATTGTTGAAGGACAAAGTAGCTAGGCATATGCCAGATGGGTAGCCATTTTATCCTCTCTGCCGTTCCTATCAGTTGCAGTCTGAAATGGTATAAATCTCAATTTAAATGTCAGATGGATGTTTTGAAGGCTGTTACAAAACTATCTTCTAATTGCATTTGTTCTAGGTCAGCCAAGCCTCCGGGAAGCGATCTCCATGTCCTGCATCACCAATGGAAGTGCAGGAAGCCGAAAAACCAGCCACAGTCCTTCTGTGCCTATAGCGAGGAAAGAAACCTTCTCGTCTGCTGCTAAAAGGTATTGCCTATTTCATCTTCTTTCTTTTTAACTGAATAAATCCCCATTGAGAAAACAGTTTTGAAGGTTTTAAAAGTTACTGTACAAGTGGGGTCTGACCTTCAGGAAGCAAGTAAAACATGGCTCTGGGGCTAAGGCTTTGGCCAATAGTGCTATGCAATAAGCGAAAGTAGAATTATGTGCAATAATGACCAGAGCAGCCTTTGACTATGTCCTCGGATTATGTGATTTTAAAAATTAATGTTTATATTGCTTTTAATTTTTATTTTAATGTACATGTTTAATTTCTATTGTCTGTTGATGGCATTGAATTGCTGCCGAATGTGAGGCCGCTCTGAGTCCCTTTCGGGGTTGAAAAAGGGACTCATGAATAATAAATAAATAAAATTAAAATTCAGAGCTGGATAATAATTTTTAAAACAACCAAATATTACAGAACTATGCAAGCTTTTGAGTTCTCTAGACCCCTTCCTAAGTATAGTACAACTTCCAAGGGTTAGGAAGGATAGATCACACTCTCCAAGGACCTTGGAGAATTGATTAAATTTATTTTGCTCTTAGATTCTTTTTGGACATAATACATTTGCCGTTAAAGTGGAAAACATTAAATGAATAACAACAGATGGCTGTGTAGGGGGGTCAAAGTGCCCTTTGGAGATAATATTTGGCCTGTCCTTGAGTTAGATGGTAGAAAAATTGGGGATAGTCAAAGAAGCAGAAAGTCCAGAAATCTGGATAGATTTTATGTAGCTAGACTAATTCCCAAGATGTTGATAGCAGAATGAGTAAGGAAGAGTTAGTTGTGAAGGTATCTGTTTACATCAAGTGCTGCTGGAAGTGATGCAGAGGGAATGGCACAGAGAGTTCGAACATCTTTATTTTCGCAAAGGCTGATCACAGTTTTTATGGATCTACAACTTGCCTTTTCTCTTTCATTTTCCCAGGTTTAATGCTATTTCACATGATCTGTGGTTTGGGGCCATATAATTTCATTTTTCCTGTGGTATCAAAACCCCAAGATGACGAAAGTGTAAGAAATATAAGCTGTAATAACAACTATCTTTCTTCTTAGCCTTTGCTGAACTAGCTGATAATAGTATGCTGATACGGTGGTTTAACATTCTTAATTTTTCAGAGCAATATGAATTCCAGACAACTGTAAAGAGAATCGTGTAAGAGAAAGGTAGAAAGAACAGTGGATAATACTACCTTTTAGTGGAATTTCTCAACGTCAGAATTCAAAATTGTCTTCATGTAACTTGAACATGTAACTTGAACATACATTTCAATATAGAGAAAATAGGAAACAGCAAAATGTAATTTTTATTGAAGCTTTTGGGCCTAATTGATTTTACCCTGGCTATGTGTATGCTGTGGTTGCACTGTTTGAAATGGCTTTTAACATGTTTAAATCATCTGAGTAAGTCATTCCATATGTGTTCAATCTTTTAAAAATTACTGTTATTTACTGTTCTAAACTGACATTATTGTAACTTAACCTGAAATCTTTGGGAAGAGGGCAGGATATAAATACATGTTGTGTCTCCCATGTCCAAAAAGCTTGAGAACAAAAGTTTTTTGAATTTTGGAATATCTGTATTTGCATATCCATTCATTTTATTTATTTATTTATTTATTTATTTATCGTGTCATCAGCAACCATTGTATTACAATTCTAACAGAGCAAAACAAACACAGAGATTAAAAAGAAAAAGAAAAGAAAAGAAAGAAAAAAAACCACACAGATTTTGTAAATTTGGTATTTGGTTAAATGTCCTTTGACCAGTATCTGGCCACTTGGAGTGCCTCTGGGGTTGCCGCAAGAAGGTCCTCCATCGTGCATGTGGCAGGGCTCAGGGTGCATTGCAGCAGGTGGTCAGTGGTTTGTTCTTCTCCACACTCGCATGCCGAGGATTCCACCCTGTAGCCCCATTTCTTAAGATTGGCTCTGCATCTCGTGGTGCCAGAGCGCAATCTGTTGAGCGCCTTCCAAGTCGCCCAGTCTTCTGAGTGCCCAGGAGGGAGTCTCTCATCTGGTATCACCCATGAATTGAGGTGCTGGGTTTGGGCCTGCCACTTTTGGACTCTCGCTTGCTGGGGTGTTCCAGCGAGTGTCTCTGTAGATCTAAGAAAACTATGTCTTGATTTAAGTCGTTGACGTGCTGGCTGATACCCAAACAAGGGATGAGCTGGAGATGTCTCTGCCTTGGTCCTTTCACTATTGGCTGCTACTTCCCGGCGGATGTCAGGTGGTGCAATACCGGCTAAGCAGTGTAATTTCTCCAGTGGTGTGGGGCGCAGACACCCCTTGATAATGCGGCATGTCTCATTAAGAGCCACATCCACTGTTTTAGTGTGATGAGATGTGTTCCACACTGGGCATGCATACTCAGCAGCAGAGTAGCATAGCGCAAGGGCAGATGTCTTCACTGTGTCTGGTTGTGATCCCCAGGTTGTGCCAGTCAGCTTTCGTATGATATCCATTCATAATGAGATAGGATCCAAGTCACGAACGAAATTCATTCATGTTTCATACATACAGCCTAGGGGTAATTTTATACACAATATTTAAAAAATAATTTTGTCTATAAAACAAAGTTTGTGTGTTTTGCATCATCAGAAAGCAAACGTGTCATTATCTCAGCCAGCCATGTGGACTATTTCAGATTTTGGATTATTTTTGTTTTTCAGAATTCCAGATAAGGGGCACTCAATCTGTATGCTAAGTAACTAACTAATTTGTGTATGTACAAGTTGAGTATCCCCTATCTGGAATGCTGACAACTGAAATAATTTGAAATCTGAAATAGCCCCAAAGACCATTTTTGATTTTGAAAAACATTTATGATGTTAAAACAGGGTATTGAGGACTGAGCTCTATTTAGAAGATGAATTGTCACTCCTGGGATCCTTTCATAATTATTGTGGTGTACCTTCACCTTGGCAGATATGGTTTGATCCTATGGAATCCTGGGATTTGCAGTTTAGAGAGAGTTATTTGGCATTCTTAATAAAAGAAGTTTGGTGCCTCCCCAAACTACAAGCCTCAGGATTCCATATGATGCAGCTATGATAGTTAAAGTGGAATCAGAGTGCTATACTTGTGTAGTGTGACAGAGTCTTTAGAGGCTTCCAAAGAGTCAATTCACTTTCTTGGGTGGAAGTGTCAGAAAAGTATGATCCATGGAGTCTGGAGGAGCTGGGGACCCCAAAACAGCCTTGGTGGAGACGTGTGGCCTGAAGACATTGTTATGCTCATCCTTGATTCAAACAGAAGATGATGACTTATTTCAAGTTTCATATTTCTTCCATTTGTGTATTCACTATCTGGGAAATGTCCTTTTTTGGAGGCACAGTTTGGAACATGGAATTCATTAAGATAAACTTGAAACCAATACAATATGTTAAGGATTCATTTTATATTGTCCCTCTTGGAATGTTAAACAGACCTTTTATTATTTCAGAACAATGGTTTGTGTTTTTACCTGATAGAGAGAATGGTCTGGGTCCAAAGATTCAATTGGGAAGTGGGGAATTTACTAATTTGTGCAAGCATGTGCATACACGCTCACGTCCCAGCTACTCAAATATCAACCCTGAAATATCTTGCTTGAGAGGATCAAGAAAATCCTCCAGATGAGCTTTGGATGCCAAGAAGACAATAGACACCCTCGCTCCCCCAGCACTCTCCTGTGTTGCTTATAAAGCAGAATTTTTGGATTTTATCCAACCCGAGATGCAAGCCCACCATCAGTGATTTGCCATCTGGCAAATTACCTGTGACTGATTCCTTGTCTCCATAGAGACAACAGACTTTTACTGTCTAATTTTTCTTTTTGGTATAATGTAGAATACGGAGAGAGTGAATTAAATAGGAAAGTAATTTTTTAAAAGGAAAAACTAGATTAGGGAAATGAAATTATATTACAGCAGTCAGTTTTCTTTTTCAGGAGCAATGGTGGTCTTGCTTCTAAATGAATGAGATGAAACTTGAAAATAAAAACAAAGTAGCTTGGTGTTGGTTACTGACAATTTTGTTTTGTTTTTGTTTGTTTTTTGTCATGTCAGGAGCGACTTGAGAAACTGCAATTTTGTTTTGAATTGAGGGAATTTTTTAAAAATTGATTTTTCATGTATCACATCTCAATTTTTCCCTACCTCTGAGGATGTCACTCTATGGGCAACTTTTCCTTTATGCCCCTATATGAGCCTCAAAGTGACTCCAGTGCAGCTTTCAAGAGGCAAGGGCAAAGAAAGAGAGATATATCTGCTCCCATGTTAAGTCCAAATGTATAGGGAGCTATCGAAGGTGAAACATCTAGGCTAAAACTGAGACGCAGCAGCATGGCTAGCTATTTTAAAGCTTGGATTGAAGTTTAGAGTGGCTCAAAGCCTCATTTGAATGAAAGACAACTCTTACCAATGTTTCACAGTAAGGAATATTAAGTTGTGTATGTTACAAGAATAAAGGGTGAGGACTGTTAGAAATACTGTATATACAACTAAAGACTCAAACTTCATGTCAGCTACACTGTTCTGCATTGTAGTCTCCCAAGTTTCTGCAGACTCCATACTTCAGTGAAAAAGTATTGTCATTGCTGTAGTGCAATGGTGGGGATCATGCAGTTCTCCAGAAGCTTTTGGACTGAGACTCCTGAAATTCCTCACCATTGGCCTTGCAAGGGTTTCTGGGACTTTTAGTTCATTGAAATGTTGGAGAAAAAAAATATTCCTATTTCTCCTCTAGCACTGTGTAGCACAGTAGCAAACTCCAGCTTGGAGATGGGAACACCTAATATTTTGCTATTGGGATTGCAAGACTTTCTTAGTCTTATTGCATAGAAATTCATGAGTATTTGATATACAATTTCCCAAGTCTGTGAATCCTCCCCAACACTTTTTTGATTGACAAAAGCATATTTGTGCACATTTTTCAAATTCACATTTTTAGTTGTGCTCATTTTTCAAGCACATATGCTTCAATGCAATGCATTGTCTATCTCAGGAATGTATAGATTTTTGAGGCGAGATGTGTTTTGTCCGGTTGCCAATCGACAGCGTGCAGAATAGGTATTTCTGTAAAGAACAAATATGAACCAGACAAATTTCTTTTCCATTCCTCTTAGAGACATGCCTGAGATTTTCGAGACCTATACGTTGTCCATAATTCCACATAATACCCCATAATTCAGATTCTTCTATAGGTTTTGTTCCACCAAGGCAGTCGTAAAATTCTTGCTAAGTCACATTCAACTGAATCTGATTCTTTTCTCTGTCCCCTCCTCATGGCTTTCGAATGTAATTCTCTCCATAGCTCCTAAGCTTATCACATCCGGTCTTACAACATTTGAGGATATTCTATTTTTATAGTTTGCAATATGTAGACTTCTTTTGACTATTAGGGCTCAGTGAAGAAAAGCCATTTGAGACAGGCTGTATTTGAATTTTTTAGGCAAATACAACTAAAGGTCGGTAGCATAATTATTGTATTAACTCTTCAGTAAAAGTAATCTTTCCCAAGTGCATTAAATTAGACCTAAATCTTGGGAGCCTACATTAAAATTAGTTTTTTAAACAAAAGCATCTGATGGATTATACCTCAATAGGGTGGTTAATCTGATTGGAGTTTTAATTAGAATTTTAGAACTGCTGAATTCTGTCATTAAAATAAATTGAGCGTCTTCGAATCATAGAGTTGAAAGACACCACAAGGGATATCCAGACCAGACTCCTGCCATGAATACACAATCTAAACACTCCTGACAGATGGCCATTCAACCTCTGCTTAAAAACCTCCAAAGAAAGAGACACCATCATGCTCTGAGGCAGACTATTTCACTTTCAAACAGCTCTTACCACCAGGAAGTTCTTACGTTTAGTTAGAATTTCTTTTCTCTTGTTTGAATTCATTGCCCCATAATTTCATCTCTGGAGCAGAAGAAAACAAGTTTGCTCTTTCTTTAATCTTCTACAGGTTAGAGATATCCAGCTTCCTAAACTGTTGCCCATAGGGTATATTTTCCAGACCTTTGAACATTTTGGTTGCTCTTCTTCAGACACATTCTAGCTTGTCAATATCCTTCTTGAATAAATATCCTTCAGACTAAAACCCAGCACTGCACCACTGACTTGAAAAACACCAGCTGCTGCTTTGTTCATGCAGAGTACAGCTCTGTGGTTCTTTTCTTAACATTCTTAATATAGAACTGGTCATCAGTGTGCCATTTTCTAGGAATGGGACATAGTATATAATCAAAACCACTCATTGCCATTTCAGTTTGGAAAAATCTCTTCTACGAGATCTATTTCCTGCTGAAATTAGGACAATGGAACCTTGATTACTGCATCGCTGGTGTTCATTGAATCTAGTTTTTCCAGAAGCTCTGCCTGTACCATTTGGCCTTGACCAAAGTAGATTGATTAACATTTTCTCTTCCACATTGAAATTACTTAAAGGTTCAATGAGAAACTTTTCTAAATCCTAGATACAATCTGCACTGAGTATATAGAATCTGTTTCTGAATCCTTTCTACTTTTGACCTGCAAGAAAGAGCATGCCTAGAAGACAAGTGAGAATAAACCCAAACTAAAAATCAAGACAGGTGTTTAGTTCTGCATGAAAATGACAAGAACGGGGCCATCCTTTTATTAGTACCTATTAAAATTCCACAAGGGTGAGCGAATCCTTTGGAGTTTGGTGGGAACATAGGAGCTTGCTCCCTGGATTTGGAACTTGCTCCCTAGGGATGTCTTCCTTCCTCTCCTTCCACTAGCAAGTACTAATTTTGTTGCCCACAGGTGGATTTTGTTTTAAGCCCAAGTTATTTTCCATATGTTGTTGTTATTCTCCATCAGTTAAGCTTTGGCTTGTGACAACCCTGTGAATGACATCTTGAGACTGTGAGAAAGGTTGGTAACTTGAGACTGTGAGAAAGGTTGGTGACTTGAGTTTTTTTAAAGTTTGAAAACTTACGCGACCAAGTTTTTTTTTCTCTGTTGGTATCTAAGCTGCTGCAAAATCCCTTTGTATATTGATCCAGACTAATATATCTATGTCTGTGCTCACACCATCCATCAGAGGAAATAGTCTATGAAAGTTTATGCTACCAACTGGGTTCTTTCAGTCTCTAAGGTACTAAAGATCCCTTATTTGAAACATTTATATTCTGCCTTTCTCAACCTGAAGGTGACTTAGGGCGGAAAACAACATATATATGGCAAGCATTCCATGCTGGAACATAAAATAGCTATAAATATACACAAACATTAAAATCAGTTATATCTTCTTTAAAATCAGTTGTTTAAAACCATCTCAAAACACCATGCCGGCTCCGGTCAGCGGAATGGGTTTCCTATTATTGCCTTATTGCACTGTCCCAAAGGCTTGGTGCCACAGCCAAGTTCTTACCATCTTTCTGAAGGACAAGAGGGAGGGGGTTGGTCTAATCTCACCAGGAAAGAAGTTCCATAGCAGGGAGGCAATCACTGAGAAGACCCTCTCTCTCGTGCCTGTCAAACAGGCCTGTGACAGTGACTGGACCGAGAGCAGGGCCTCCCCAGAAGATCTTAGACTTTGCAGTGGTTCAAAAAGGGAAATGTGTTTAGACAGGCAAACTATATTGCATTGCAGACTAACATGGGTTTGTCTTTGGATTCTCCCCTCTGAATGAGAGATTTCCACAAGATCCCAAATCACTGAGAGCCTTTCTCAAGTCTTCCAGACTCAGAGCTATGGCTTTCATGATTCAATCCATTCATTCATCTGTAGTGATGATTTCTTCTTTGCCCAAATATCTTCCATTCTAACAAGCATTCTTTTTTTCTTAGTGAAACACGTTCAAAGTACGACAATTCAGATAATATAGTTTCAACCAACAGGTCAATCTAAATTTGCCTTTGGATACATGTATTTATCTTTTGGACAATCCATGGTCCCCACAGAACCCTCCTCCAGCACAGCATCACATTTCAAATGAGTCTGTTCTTTTCTTGTCAGCTTTCTTTACAGTCTAACTTCTTCAAATTGGAAATGCTGTGGTATGGATGATTCTAACTGGTAATGATCTTTATACTTCTTTCTAACCTATACTTTGTAATTTCAGAAATCTGCTTTATTTCAGATAATGGGATAGTATTTTCCTTTCTAGATTAAAGAGCTTAGCTGACAAATACCATGATGCAATATGCCAGTCAATAGCTAGCATATTAGTAGAAATGTACCTTGGATTGTTAACGTTTGTATAATCGCAAAGAAAACATTTGCAGCCCCATTTACAGTTTAGCTGTCATTACCAATCTAATCTAGGATGTAATGAGCCATGAGAGACAATAAAGGCAATAGTCAGTCCACTGTAGGCTAACTGGTAAATGAACTATCACAAAACAAGCAAGTACAGTATTGCCAATACAGCTGTGATAATACTAATCTTCAAAGATATTTTCTTTACTGGTAAGCTATTTCCTACAGTTTGTTTTTCCATGCCATGTTGCCTTGTCAGAGATCCTGGAAAGAACTGCAAGTTCTCTCTAGTACTAATTTTTTAAGCTAAATGTAAATGTGAACTAAAATGTGTATAGCTTATATATATAGGGATTCCTTTTTAAAGATATGAAAATGAAGCTTCTGTTTATGTACAGAGCATCTGAATGTGCTTTTACTGGAAATGAATCCACCCATAACTTTGAGGTGTTCAACAATAAAGGAACACATCTGTTTCAATAATATGCTTTTTGCTGGAAAAAATTCTCGTGTATGATAATTTGTGAAATGTGGACTTGGCTTGGGGAAAGGCATGCTCCAAAACCATACTCTCTAAAACAAAGCTTTTTTCAGAAAGTAAACTTGCAGAGACATTCTCCAATATATTTAATAAGTAAAGAGGAGTTCTTGAACAAACTATAGATTAGCGGTTCTCATCCTTCCTAATGCTGCAACCCCTTAATACAGTTGCTCATGTTGTGATGACCCCCAACTACCACATTATTTTCATTGCTAAGTCAGAACTAATTTTGCTCCTGTTATGAATCGTCATGTAAATATCTGAGATGCAGGATGGATTATCATTCACTGGACCAAATGTGGCACAAATACCCGATATACCCAAACTTGAATACTGGTGGGGTTGGGGGGAGAGGTGATTTTGTCATTTGGGAGTTGTAATTGCTGGGATTTATAGTTCACCCACAATCAAAGAGCATTGTGAACTACACTAATGATGGAATTGAACCAGACTTGGCACACAGAACTCCCATGACCAACAGAAAATACTGAAAGGGTTTGGTGGGCATTGACCTTGAGTTTTGGAGTTGTAGTTCACCTACATTCAGAGAGCACTGTGGACTCAAACAATAATAGATCTGGACCAAACTTGGAATGAATACTCAATATCCCCAAATGTGAATATGGTGGAGTTTGGGGAAAATAGATCTTGACATTTGGGAGTTGTAGATGCACTCTGAACCCCACCAACGATAGAATTGGATCAAACTTCCCACACAGAATCCCCATGGTCAACAGAAAATACTGTGTTTTCTAATGGTCCTTGGTGACCCCTCTAACACCCCCCTCGCAACCCCCTCTAGGGGTCTTGACTCCTAGGTTGAGAAACACTACTGTAGATGAAGACCATCATTTTAAGTATTTGGTTTATGAACAGTTAATCTGACCTGTTATCTGTTTATATCCTTTCTCCTTTCTTGTGGACAAATATTTCAAGCCTTTTTTTAATCTGTATGATTTCCAAAAGGTGTTTTAAATGTATATGTTCTTATACTTTGTTTTGCAGCGGTACGGAAAAAAAGAAGGAAAAACTCCAAGGACAGACAGAGAAAAAAGAGGACTCTCATTCTAATGATCAAAACCCACAAACGCAAGCATCACCTTCACCATCTCCCCAGCCCTCTGCACAGACCCACCCAACACACAGGCAGACCCCAGAAGTCAAGAGCTCTGCTCCAGGCAAAAGGTTTCCTAAGTTCCCATATACACGGCTAGGAAGTGGTTGCAACAGTACTAATCCTACGCTTTATTCCCAGTTAAAAGCATGCCTATGTCTGTCTTTGATCTGTTCTTCAAAATGAGCCCCATTGGTAGAAATCCACCTATCGCTCTCCTCAGTGGAATGATGACATTCAGGTTTCAGAGGGTTTATGCCAGTTTTAAGAAGAGTTACCTTTTGAACAGCAACTCCCAGGATCCTGTAGCCACCATGACCATTGGCAACATTGATTCTAGGAATAGTAGTTATAATAAAATAAAACTCACCTTATATTTTCAAGCTTGTCTTTATCAACTCCTTTCTAGAGAGTAGCAGCTCTCTGTTGGGTGACTCTCATTAAGTCCCATTTCTAGAACTTTTATTTACATACCAAAGTTATTTACACTTCACTTTCTTGCCTACCAAAACATTCAAAGCAATGTTTTGGGAAACAAAAGCATAATGCAATAAAATTGCAACAAAATAGGATAAGAATGAAAGTATTTTTAAAAAACAGATCAGAGCTATATTAAAAACTGCAAAGCCTTGACAAAACATTGCTGTTTTCACTGTTTGTCTTCAGTTAATTGAGGCTAATCTGATCTCCTTAAGAGGGAATAAAATATATTCAAAGTGTGTTGTCTAAGGCTATCTTGGCCAGAATCACTGGGTTGCTGTGAGTTTTCCGAGCTGTATGGTCATGTTTCAGAAGCATTCTCTCCTGACGTTTCACCCACATCTGTGGCAGGCATCCTCAGAGATTGTGAGGTCTGCTGGAAACTAGGCAAGTGAGGTTTCTATATCTGTGGAATATCCAGAGTCGGAGAAAGGACTCTTGTCTGCTTAAAGCAAGTGTGAATGTTGCAGTTGACCACCTTGATTAGCAGCCAGGCTTTGAAGCTGCAAGGCCATTCAATGCTAAATAAGGTGGCCAATTGCAACATTCATGCTTGCCTCAGGAAGACAATACTTCTTTTTCCCACCATGGACATTGCACAGATTTAAAACCTCACTTGCCTAGTTTCTAACAGACCTCACGACATCTGAGGATGCCTGCTATAGATGTGGGTGTAAGATCAGGAGAGAATGCTTCAGGAACATGGCCATACAGTTTGGAAAACTCGTAGCAACCCAATATTCAAAGTGATGCTGCAGAAAAGGCTCTGTCCCCCAACTCATCTAGAGAAACATCAACTAGGATACACAGATTACTGGATGCTCTTTAGTATATCCTAATATCAACTAAAGATAGGATAATTCGTGGGAGTGTGTTGTGGCCAGCCAGAGCAGTGATTACTGCTTTCTTTGGCTTCACTGACCCACATCCTCTCCTGTACCACGTACAGTCTGTTAGAAACTAGGCAAGTTTCTTGCAAACATGAGGGTGCCATTAATAGTTGAATGAGATCAGTGGTAACATTTAGATGCCTTATCGTAATATAAACCTGTAGATACTCTGTTGCATTCTAAATGCAAGCCTAATATGTTGAGCTGCATAGGTGGGAAGAATAACTGTATCTGCTAATAGCTGGCAACTCTGCTGGGCATCATTGTTATTCTTTATTCCAACTGCTGCTTTCTAGGCTGCTGTTTTATGTACTGGGTGTTCTCTATTGCCTCTGTTCCAGTCTTTGCTTGACTGCATATTGGCCTCTTTCCAGTGTTTATCAAGAAAACCAAATCATTTGCATCTGGGTTACCTACTTCAAATCAAGCAATCCTACAAGTTTTTAGAGCACGAGGCTTCACAGGGATGGTATGCCTTGCCCCTTGCTTTCCTGGATCTTATCAGGGGCACACCCTTCTTTCATCCCACTATTTTCACTACTGCAAAAAAAAATGTTTATTTAAGAAACATTGTGCAAGAGAAGTTATTTTTGTGGCAGCAGGAATGCTATGAAAAGTCATATGCTGTTTACAACAGTTCTTATACCTTACACACAGAGGCTCCTCTAGATAAAAACAAAGAATATAATACAGTAAATGACATAAGGTTGACCCTCTGCTGAGTGGGCCATGATCCAATGCAAGGGAAAGACATAACACACACCAACTCCTCTAGACCAAAGCAACAGATTTTGTTCCCCATTTTGCTTTTCTTAATGGAGCCTTGCTTGAGATGCTCTATGACAGTCATTCTATGTGTTTGTCCTCCCCTGACTGGCAGTGGTTCCCGGGGTCTGTGAGGCAGAAAATGGATTTTCCCATCACCTGCATCTTATCCCTTTTAATGTGAAGGATTGAACTGGGACGTTCTGCATGAAAACATGCCCTGGACCACTCAGCCATCATCCGTCCCCTGGGTTTAGGGCAGAACCAAAGAATAGCTAGCAAAACCCCCATTGTACTCACAGTTCCAGACTGTCTCTACTGTTGGCAGCAATAAAGCTGAAAAATAACTGCAATGAATGAGGGATCAGAAAGCTCACCATTCCAGGACAAAAGTAATAATCCCGAGGTTTGGTCTGAAATTAACCATATACAGGCTGTACTGCTTCCAGTTTGTTTTTAAAATTAGACCCTACTGTTTTTACGTATTTTTAAGGCAGAAATAGAGAGCAAGTCCTTTTATGTACACCTCAAGAACTAGAATGAACCTCAAAATATATCACTATCGTATAACCCGTGCACTAGATAATGAAATCCAATTTAGCCAGATAACTGAATCAAGCACACAACACTGGTTTTATTGAAACCTGCTTTTTGACAAATCAATCTGTCATGTCTGTCAGCTGTTAAATATTTTCATTAAAGCGTATTAATATTTTGTGGACCTATCCGAATTGGACTGTTCCTCCATTATCCAAACCAATCAGTGAGCCCTAAATTCAGGTTGGAGTGAATTACAAAACTTTTAACTGTCATGGCTCCATTCTGTATTGTGATGAGGTCCTTTAAATAAATCTTGAAGACTATATTGCTGTTTGATCAGCAAAATGAACTAGAGCTCTCTAACCAAAAAATTCTAAGTGCTTCATGAAACTGTGAAGCCAGGGATTCCAGAGAATAGAGCCATGGCATTCAATGGTACCAAAGTGCTATAACTGTAACAGATATTCCTCCAAGTTGAACTTGATGGTCTGTTTAAAACATGACTAACTTGTTCCGCTAGTTTCAGTGTCCCCCCCTAGGGCAACTTATTTAGTTTGACTCCAACCCAGTTTGGACACTGTATTATAAGAAAGTAAGTATATAATTCATGCTTGCCAAAGGGCTAATGGGAAGAGGTATATTCCCAGGCATTCTTTCTTAAAAGGTCCTTCAAACATTTTAATTTCCTCTGTAGAAGCTGTGTAAAACATGGAAGAAAAAATCCATTAAAATGACTGGTCTTTCTTATCCCTTCCTTCTCAGTAGTCTCTCATACGTGTTCCCTGAAAATAATCCTTTAAGGGAGTGGTTCTCAACCTGTGGGTCCCCAGGTGTTTTGGCCTACAACTTCCAGAAATCCCAGCCAGTTTACCATCTGTTAGGATTTCTGGGAGTTGAAGACCAAAACATCTGGGGACCCACAGGTTGAGAACCATTGCTTTAAGGTCTGTGGATATTCCACAGCATGAGATGCCTCAGGAAGGGAACTGACATGTAGGAAAAAAGTGTCTTCAAGTAAGCAGATCTGCATTATGTTTGGAAAAGACCATTTACAAATATTTATTATTTATTAAATATGTTTAAAACACATATATATGTTTTTTAAAAATCATAGTTTCATAGATATAGAACAACATCTAAGGCAAAAACCCCTCCAATGCACACCAGTACACAACACAAACTAATAATCGAAATGGAAGACATACAAATGACTTCCTTTCCCTGGGCTATTTCTAATTAACTTAACAAAACTCTCTTTTGCTAGGAAGCCACATCCAATTTTAATTTTCTGCCACTTGACTGCACAGTAAAGCAGATATATATGTAGCTGGCACATATTATTGCCTACATCTAGTTCATGTGTTTTTTCTTCTAAATGGAACTGCTCCCTGCATTGTGTTTGATGCAACCTTAACCAATGCATGTTTAACAGTCTCGCATAAGCTCTGTCTGTTATCTTGCACAAACTTCCCTTAAAGCGGACTTTGGACTGTTCTGTCTGCCATCTTGCTATACAAAAGCATTTTTTCAGGGTTCATTGTTTTAATCCGCTACCGCCTGGGCAACAAGAATTGTGTGTGTTCTCACTTTTTTCTAATGTTTGCCTTCAATAACCTTTATTACTCTTTTTTTCTCCCTTAGCTTTTGAAGGTCTTGTGGAAATAAAGTTGTTGCTGATACATATCGTCTTTCCAAAAAATTGCTTTAATTGGATGCATTGCAAGGCAGTCTGTTGGGCACCTGTCAGCATTGCAGTGACTTGAATTGAACTTTCTCCTCCCTTGGAGCAGTCCTGTATCTAAACTAAACAAGGGCAGGAGTATTTTAAAAATATTTTAAGTTGCAGAGTGGAAACTGCACATTATGCATTAGCAGTCAAATCATTTGAGAAAAGACTCATTACATTAAGTACACTAAGTATGGAAATATTTCCGTAGCAAGCATGTAAAGGAAGAACACATTTATGTGAGATTTATGGGACATCACAGCCTTAGGTCAGTAGCAGCATCTTTATACTATAGATACTTTGGAGATAGGTGAAGGAGGCAAAAAAAGGGATGCTTGCCTAAAGCAACCCTTATTTTTTAAAAAATATATCTTTATATAGGAAGCTCATGAGCTTAATCACTCAATGTGTCAGGATGCTGATTTAGCATTCTTGTCCACATTAATGATTGCAGGTACAGTAGAGTCTTGCTTATCCAATATAAATGGGCCAGCAGAACGTTGGATAAGCGAAAATGTTGGATATTAGGGTGGGATTAAGGAAAAGCCTATTAAACATCAAATTATGTTATGATTTTACAAATTAAGCAAGACTCAAACTGACTCAAAATGGCAAACTGTTTTAATGTATCTATAATTGTTTTTAATGTAGGTTAATTGTATATTATGCTTGTTTTATTGTTTGGCACCAAGTGATGCCTATTGGTAGCAATCCTGAGTCTGTCTTCGGAGGCAAGAAGGATGGGATAGAAATGCTCCTAATAAATAAATTAAATAAATAAGCACCAAAACATTATGTTTTACAACAAATCGACAGAAAAAGCAGTTCAGTACATCGTAATGTTATGTAGTAATTACTGTAGTTACGAATTTAGCACCAAAACATCGCAATGTATTGAAACAGTCGTGGATCCAGGCTGGAGACAGACAGTGTTGGATAATGCAGAACATTGGATTAGCGAAGCTTGGAAAAGTGAAACTCTACTATAATTTGTTCTTTCATAGTGAATATGAGAAGCATCAGTGCATTTGGATCTATGTTGCTTCTGAAAGTTGGGTAGATCGCTAGCTGATGGGATTTACTTTTTTCTGTTGTTTTCTTTTATTTCACTCCACACTTTTTTCGGAGTTTTGATGCCCGCTGGATGAGATCTAGTGTAAAATAGTGGTTCTGGCAAGAAAGGATATGCTAACAAACAAGGAACAGAATGTCTTTGAGCCCAGTGATCAGTACCAGATTCAGAATCACAATGCACAATCCTTTCTAGGATCCCTTTTCCCCCAAGCATTCTTTCTTTTTAGCCACAAAATTTAATGAGAGTAGTTTTTAGTTGTTGCTGATGTTAGAAAATTGGAGTCTGAAATCCTTGCCAACATACTGCAAATCACTTAAAATGTAATCAGTCTTTCTCCCAACCCAGTTCTACAAAAACTCTTTAAAAATCCCACATAAGTAGACTTTTTTTTTTTTTTTTAAAAAAAAACCTGTTGCCCTTTTGACTGTCTTCAAATGTCCAATTAGAGCATTTTCTCTAATCCTTCTTTCTGGGAGCCTTGTGGATTTGCTTGAAGGATGGCTCGGTCTGGCATTTCTTTCATCTCCTGCTGCTTGATCTGTTGCATTTCCAGTGCAGTTTTTTTTTTGCATTGCCCCATTTAGTTCCTGGTTTAACAACAGGAAAAAATGTGCTTGATTTTTTAGTGTGAAAAGAGCATCAACAATTGAGAAGTCACACAGTGCCTGGGAAAGTTCAGAAGACAGCCGTAATAAACTAATGAGGGCAACGTCCGCATCAAAATTGATATCCAAAGGTGGAAAGAATTCAGACAAGTAAGTCATTTGATTCTTATTCAGTGTCATTCTACTGCAAATCACTTTGTCCCCATGAGCTTCTGTACTCAGCTTTTCTAAAATGTCTGTTCTGAGTGAAATCTGAAGATGCCTATTAGCAGAGCAAACACCATTCATGAAGTGGGTTCCCTCAACAGATCCAAAAGATATCAAGTTGTTTAGGAATTTCAATGTTGTCACCAGCACCTTGAATTTAAACCAGGGGTGTATTGGCAGCCAGTGCAATTTCTTTCGATCTTGTGTTTTATACTCATAATATAAGCCCTTTCCCCCCAAAACAAGCCCCAGTTAATATTGTCAGCCAGAATGAATGCGGCATGACACATTTAACTACCTTGAGTTATGGGAGCTGTAGTTTTACATGATCTTTATACCCTTTGGGATGCATCTCCACTGTACAATTCATGCAATTTGACGCCATTTTAACTGCATTGGCTCATGGGAGTTGTAGTTTTACAAGGTATTTATAGCTTTTCTCCGTAGTGCTGTTACCTCCCAGAATTCTGTCGCACTGAGCCATGGGAGTTAAAGTGGTGCCATTTTTCACCCATTCTGCAGTGTAGATGAACCCATTGTTAAAGCAATGCTGTTGCTTATAGAGAAGATTATGACATCATCCAAGCACAAACTCCCAAGGAGGACATCGCTGCCCCGCAAGCCCCACCTTATGACTAGCAATAAGACACCCACTGAAAATAAATCATACTGCATCTTTCGGAGCCAAAATTAATATGCAGTTAGTCTTATTTTCGGGGAAATACAGTAGTATCTGAAACAAGTCCCAATGAGTAGTCTAGCTGCTGCATTTTGTATTAGCTACAATTTCTAAGTCAGGGGTTCTCAACCTGTGGGTCCCTAAGTGTTTTGGCTGCAACTTCCAGAAATCCAAGTCAGTTTACAAGCTGTTAGGATTTCTGGAAGCTGAAGGCCAAAACATCTGGGGACCCACAGGTTGAACTACTGTTCTAAGTCATCTTGAAGAACAGCCAAATACAGTGCATTACCAGTGTATGGAATACTGGCCCCAAGCACACTAAGTTGTATCTGGATCTCTAGCGACAAAAATGGATGCAGCACTACTCCCAGACTATACACCTATTCCTTCAAAGGGTGTGAAACCCCATCCAGGACAGGTTACTTACCCAGATTTCACAGCTTAGAACCACCAATCCACTAGGTATCTTCTTATGCATTTCATAGTAATTTTATATTGCCACTTGATTTTTAATAGAAAAACATGTGCCTATAATAAACATGTAAGTAGATTTAATTGAAAACATATATATTTAAAGAAAATCTGCTTCTATCCATCACTTTTTGTATAGATGATTTTCTGTACCATTTACTTACATTACCAAAATTATCAGCATCGATATATCTCAGTATCTATGTTTTAAACTGATGTTTAGATATAGTAGTAACATCTTGCATTTCTCTCCACAGACACAAAGATGTCATTATCAGCCAAGGTAATGGGAAACATTTGATTCAGGATTAGAGTTTGACTCTTTCCAATTAAGGCTAATCAATATATTTTATAATTAGTTTGTTCCAAGATTTAAGTCAGTGAAATCATGCTTTATATAATTATTAGCTTTTGTTTTGCCATATATTGACTTTCAGTAGAGCTTTTTTTCCCCTTTTGAGCTCAGATCTGTTAGGAGGAAATAGGCATCAGTGAGGGACCTAATACACATCTATCTGTTTCTGCCTGTAAAACTTTCCTCTTAATAGAAAAAGTAACACTGCATATGCCTTTCTTCTTGGGTTTGGTTCTGCTACTTTCCATTTAAACCAGTAGGGTTACTCAGTAAAGATAGATCTAAAATGATCAATGGATTCCTGATACAATTTGCCAACTACTGACCACTCCTTAGTGCTCTCCCATCTTGCTGAGGAGCATGTTAAACTACTACAAGGCAAGCTGTTTGTGGCCTTTATGGACCTGAAATCAGCTTTCGATTCTATCTCAAGAAACAAACAATAGGGCTACTCAAATGTACAAACACTCAGAAAGCCACTCTGGGTTTCTGGATTGGAGTGCATGTCTGACATATCAAGTGCAATTAAATCTTTTCAACAGTAGTATAAATGTATGAGATATTGTCCATCACGAGTGTGTTGTACAGTTTTTACTTGTAGCATAGATTTTCTGATTTTTGTTTGATGTGCTAGATTTTTTCCCCCTTGTGCATATTTACTTTTCTGAAAAACTAGATTGGGTTTGGAATGGTAGACTTCACCCAGGACAGGAAACACCTGTAAGTTATTTTATTTCTGTCCCTCAATCAGCAAAAATGTCAACCCGAGAAAAAAACAGCCAAGGTAAGGACTAAAACTGTATTAGCTGGTTGCTTTCTAGTTAAATGCTTTTTTTTGATCTTTTATTTGGCTTTTTGCTCTTCCAAAGCACATGGGTTCGACCTCTTTAGCTTCACTAGAAATATATTCCTGGACCTAAACAAAGCAGTGGTGGATTCAAGAAGCCTCTACTCCCCCGCCTCCAAATTGTAAATGTTACTTACTATGCATTTAATTTTCTATTTCAAAAAAGGGCATGAAATACTCAAATGTTATAGGTAGTTGACTTTTATCACACCCTGCAATGCCAACTAAAAGATCCAGTTTGCTCTCAGTACTTCGGGTTACTGGTAGTGTATCGGTGTAATTGAGTAATTGAAATTATCATGATAACCCTTAAAAGAAAAGTTGGTTTGTGCCAGTAAATTTTGCCTTACTGTTGGCCTGTGACTGACTTGCTGATGAAGGGGAAAAGGAATGTGGTATTATCCCAGAATGTATGTACATGTACTGTCAGCTAAGAAAATTACTTCTTGCTAAAGACTGACTTAGATCAGCAAATGTCATTGAAGCATGAAGCTTGAAACCTAGAGCATGTTCGCTCTATGCATGGCATAGCTTTTGCATTTTACCTTATTCTTGTGGCTTTAGGACAAATTTTTTATCCCTTGTACTTGTTCACATCGCTTGCACAATTATTAACTGGAGAAAATTTGGGGATGCTTTCTCCCAATTGTGTGATTCAGATCACTTGCTTTCATTGTCTCTTTGTTCTCGTCTAAGATGGTGTCCCTATTTGCTTTGCCCTTCTCTTTTGGCACATAATACATATATATGTGTAGTTTATCTTGTATGCATATATGTGCTGTGATCCCTTGGAGCAGAGGATGAGACATAAATGACTCTATGGATTTGTCCATCCCTGTAAGTCATGACTCTATTTGGGTCTAGTATTTCTTCCTCATTTGAACAAATGAAGATACATATTGAAATGATAAAAATTATATTTCTCCATCAGCTGATAGATTTTGCTGAATTATTCTTGTATTATTTGTGTATTTCATATCGTTTTCATTGTAATTAGCTGGCATACGATTGGGATACAAATTTGCACACTAACTCTTGATAGCTATGCAACTTTCTGGGTTTTTTAAAAAAGTACAATATATTTATATTTTTATAATGTATTTATTATGAAATGTATGTATACATTTCAAAACATAAGATGTTGTACAGAGAAGATCGGATTACTTCTAGAATGGACAAGCTGCAAGTTTTTTTAATGGTGTATTATTTCTCAGAGCTCTTTCTCTGGTAGTGTTATAACTCTGTAAATATCCATCAGGCACTTCTATAGCCTTCCTTGTACTTGCCATATTGTATTGGACTGATTTCCAAATAAATCAGAGTGTACAGTTTGATGCTGTTTCAAATATTGTGGCCCCATCCTGTGGAAATCTGGGATTTATAGTTTGATGTGGCACCCAGATATTTCTCCCAAGAGCTCTAATGTTGTATATCAGGAAAATTCATTAGAGCTCATTAACAAAGTACATTTGTGCTATCAGAACTGCACGAACTGTGTAATGCTAATGCACTCTCATTCATTTTGGAAAACAACTTTGGAGTTCTTTTGTCAAATGTTATTGTGAAATTACTACACAGCTAAAAACAGGGACCCCATCTCTCCAAAAGTGGGGGAAGATAAGAATTTTTAAAGTATAGTTTTATAGCCGTGCCATACAAGCAGTATGCAGAACTATTCCTTTCTCAGGGGTTGATAACTAGCTACTTCCTGCTATACAGTGCTGGCTTCAGGCATCTTATAGATTGACACATGTTATGGCATAAACACTTGTGTGCTAAAAAGCATGCTTCATCTGATGCATGAACCATTGCACATGTATAGCCTATGTTTTAAATTTAACTGCACTAACAACATTTATCATTATGAGAACATTCCTAGGAATGCTCTAGATTTGCTTTAATTTCTGCCCCTCTCTTGTCCTATGGAATGGCATATGTCCCTTGTTCTCTGGAACAGCTGCTTAATATTGTTTGTTTGTTTGTGAACCCATCTTTTCTCCTAAGAGTTTCATAGCAGGTGTAACAATAAATGTAATAGATTGATTTCACAAGTTAAGGGAAATACACTCAAGACATTCTAAAGAAGTGGAAGTATTTCCAAACAGGCAATTGTGTGTTCTTTCTACAATATATGGTTTTGATTCTGCACACGCATATAGTCTCTGGTCTGACTATGATAAGGCCTGGGCAATCTCAGGATTGAAACGAAGAGTTCATTGCATGTTGAAGGAAAGAAATAAAATAATGCCATGAACCCTTTCACAGATCACTTGTATGATCACGTTTGGAATACCCTGTGTGGTTTCAAGATACTTCTTAAAGACTATTTGGAGAATTTGAAAAGGTTTAGTAAGGAACAAACAAAATAATCCAAGAGCTGAAATGACTCTCCTGTAAAGAAAAAAAATCATAATTTGGAGTTGTTTTGCTTGAAAGCTAGACAAGAGGAGTACATGTTGAGGAATATAAAATAATGCAATGTGCAGAGAATAGAAAGAAGGGAGGTTTTTCTCACTCTCTCAACCATGGAACCAAAGAAAATGAACTGAAACTGGATGGTGGCACCTAAACTGAACAAAATACTCGTGTAGAAAGTCCTTGGACTTTATCTCATTCTATTTTGATTATTGTGTTTATCTACCCATCCTAAATTCAGATGTTTATTTAAATATCCTTTATGGTTTTGGTCCAACATATGTCCAGCTAAGAGAGTCAGGAATACTAAGACTCGAACTGGGTTATTCATTGTCCATAATAAAGTGAACAGGCAGGAACAGGCATTTAAAATGGCTCAGTCAACTCCCATTCAGTTAGGGAGGTTCCAGACCTCACAACCTCTGAGGATGCTTGCCATAGATGCAGGCGAAACGTCAGGAGAAATGCCTCTAGAACATGGCTCTATAGCCCGAAAAAATCCACAAGAACCTAGTGATTCCAGCCATGAAAGCCTTCGACAATAAAGTGAACTACTGCTAAGACTGTATTTCCTTCACCCTTCCCTCTGTCCTGCCTTTAAACCTTTTAACTCTTATAGCAGCCATAGTCAAATGTACTTTCATTATTTTTTTTAAAAAAGGATACAACATCCTTGAATCTAACATCAACAACATGCCGTGACTCTTAGAATCTGTTCTAACGGTTTAATAAATTTTCAACCATGTTTGGCTGGGGATCAAGGATGCAGCTATGTGCCAGTACCTATTTTAAGGACTTTGCTTTCCACTTGGCTGCACGTGAAAGACACCCTTTAAGCTGGGCTGCCAGGGCTAGCAGGCCTCTACATGCAGATTTCTTGAGCAATGATGTTAGTAATGAGAAACAGGATTACCTGTTTAAGTATCTGAATATATGAAATTATGAGCCCCCCGCCCAGCTTACCCTAGAGGCTGGATTTTTCTTGAATCATTTAACACTAGGTACATATAGGTATATACATCAGAGATTTTTTTAAATAAAAAAAACATGCTTGATGAAGAAATTGGATAAAGTTGTTTTTCCTCTGACATGTTGTGAAATAGCTCTAAAAGGACTCACAATGTTAGAACTATAGTCTATACTCTTAAACGAGTCAGCCTCATTTATTGGTTGAAGGCAGGTTGGGGACCAAAATTATGGATTTTGATATAACCCATGGACAAGTTGATGGTCATTCCACAGAAAGGAAGAAGCACAAATGCCAATTCAGGAGGCCAGCTATCCCTGGCTGCCATCACAATTTCCCTGTCCCGATATGTCCAGAAATGGTGCCATGGATGAAAAAGAAGATGGGTTCAGGGGTATGGACCAAGCTCTTGCCTTTTTCCATGCTACTCAGAGAAGTAGAATGGTTCTTTTTATATATGTAACTTATGACTATGTAACTTACAAAGTAGCTCTTTTTGCTTGTTCTGCAAAAAATATAAGAAAGACAGAGTTAGATAAAATTGCTATCATTTGCCGAGGAGACTCTGAAGGTTAACTGGATCCTCTCCTAAAATGTACTTTAATTATTATTAACTTGCATTGCTTTTGCTGTGTAAGCAGATTATGGTTTCTGTTTGGCATCTTTGGTGCCTGTTACTCCGAGGGTAGTATTGTGCGTATGTAGTGCTTTTTGTCATGGTCTTGGGCCCATATAATAAACTATATTTTTGATATAATATTTAATATATGAGAATTAAGGTACAGTCATCTAATTGTCCCATGGATAAGTAGACTCAGTTTTATTTTACTAAAAGTTTTAGACTTATACATGAGCTTATACAGTATGCCCCATTTCATCTGCAAACTGTATATATAGTCTTGTTTTTAAAATATACCTTAGAAGGCAATTAGAGAATGTGTGTGATTGACCTCTTTAACATTCCATGGTTCCTACCTTGTAATATCATGGTCAATTGTCGGTAGAAGAAGAAGAGTCTTTCACTGAAATGCTTCATATTATGAAATTGCCTATCTGTATTTATTTCCCATCATCTTTCATGCATTATTTCCCTTTTCTGAGTAGCAAGAAGAAATCTGGGAAAAATCAGCTTTGCAGTTCTTATAAAAAAGAAGTCTGATAGAGAAAAGACTATTACAGACTCACACACACATACTCTTTTGTAACAAAGCATAGTAAAATAGGCAAATTATCATTTTACTGGTGAGATATTTTTTTCCGCAGATAGTTGAAAGCTGGACCAAAGCATACTATGGTTGGTATGATAGTTTACCACCCCTGCTATAGCCATGTTTAAGACGGTTCTTCACTGGTGGCTTTTTTGTCATGTGAATGGTTGAATGCACCATATTATCTGTCCTCCAAGCACCTGCAAATGCAGAACTGTAAATAGCTCTCTGTATTAGTATGGAGGCTGTCGTAATCACTGTGAGCATTACACGTAAACTTCATCTGAGTTGAAACATCAGTTCAGCGATCATAGCAACATCCAGATGTTCTTACTCATGCACCTAATACCAATAAAATGCTACTCTTTATTAGTCCAATTACACTGTTGTAGTCAACATCTCTAGGAATAATCAGGCAGAAAGGTCAATATGTTCCATGGATACATGTCAGAAGCGCATATTTCAACTCCTTTTAAAGCAGTTATTCAGCAATAAAATGATCTTGGATAAATTTTCAGCTAAGTTTACTGATTGAGTTGAGTGTTTTAGGTGAATTCATAGTATTTAATATGAAGTTGATGACAACAAGAGTGACATATTAATAACTGCTAAGGGTTAAACAGAACCCCTGGTGGCGCAGTGCGTTAAACCTCTCTGCTGTTAAACTAACTGAAAGGTTGCAGGTTCAAATCCGGGGATCAGCATGAGCTCTCGCTGTTAGCCCCAGCTTCTGCCAACCTAGCAGTTCGAAAACATGCAAATGTGAGTAGGTCAATAGGTACCACTCCGGCAGGAAGGTAACGGTGCTCCATGCAGTCATGCCGGCCACATGACCTTGGAGGTGTCTATGGACAACACCGGCTCTTTGGCTTAGAAATGGAAATGAGCACCAACCCCCAGAGTTGGACACGACTGGACTTGATGTCACAGGAAAACGTTTACCTTTACTTAAGGGTTAAACTGCTTTTCATCTTCCTCTTAAAGAGATCAATCTTCCCTCTTTTTGGGTACTTTGGTTTGTTGCAATGGCTTCTGGTTTCATATGAGTTTTGAAAAAGCAGAGGGGGAGAAAATATAAGAAAGCATGTTGAGGGACAAATGAATATTCTGAAAAACCGTTTCACTATTTGGAAGGGAACCAATAAAAGTGAGTTTGAAGTTCTAAAACATGATAATTAAACTAATATAAATTAAAAGGGAGTGAAACTTGCTTCTCTTAGCTTGTATTTACAGGAGTTTGGCCCCTGGCAATTCTATCTTTCATTTGAAAAATGCTTTTTGTTGATATGCTGCCATTATCTGTAGAGTTTTCAAAAGAGTATTTGTATCAGCACTGTAATTGCCCTGGGGGCTTGTTATTCCAAAGAGAAGTTTTTGTAGTATTAGATTTCAATAAAAGAAAGAGGCACAGCATCTGGGTGAGAGAGTCCCCAGACGTAGACACCTTTCTTTCATCCAGGTTAGCCTTAATTTGTTTAAACAAACCATTTAATCAAAAGGTCTGCAATGCACTCAAGCGAGCACTCCAAAGTTTGCATAGTATATCAGAATATACCAAAAGCAGTATTTTTTTTCTTACCCATCTGCTCTTTTGTTTCTGTGTGCTGAGGAAATACAAAGAGAAAATGCTTGTCGGTGCTATTTATAACCAAAACTTCCACTCAGGCAGTCGCCACATTTTAGCCTCCTGTTTCTCTCATGAGAATTCTATGGGTTTTTTCCCCCTGAGGACCAAGAGGTCATGTTCAAAGCTTAAAAAAACTTACATTTTCAACATTATAGATAGATAGATAGATAGATAGATAGATAGATAGATAGATAGATAGATAGTAGCGTTCCACCTTCCAGCCCAATATCTGTTGGCTGTTCAGGAAGTTGAAAACTTGTTGACTTATGGTGACCCCCGTGGATTTTATATGGTTTTCTTAGGCAAGGGATACTCAGAGGTAGAATCGCGGAATTGGAAGACATCAGAAGGACCATCCACTCAAATTCCCTACCATGCATACATACAGAGGAGGGAATAGGCAAAAAAGGTAGTGTTGCCTGTTTCCTCCTCTGAAATATAAAAGCATTAGATAATTCAAAACAATTTGTGTAAAGTGACAATTTCGAACAATCTTAGCTAATTTAAACATTTTTGAAATGATTTGAAACAATGTATGCAGAATACATTAAAAACAGAAATACACTATTTGTTTAGCGATGGTCTCTGGAATCAGCACCCTTTTAGTCAGGTTTTAACTTGATAATGAGACTGAGGTCATTGTTGCTCTCAGTTAGGTCTATGAAGGAAGGGGTTTCCACAGCCAGAGTGCCACAGAGAGAAACCCCTTTCATGCTTCCTTCCCTGGTGCAGCTCTGAGATTTTTGTGAGGATAGGGAGGCCAGGTTCAGTTATGGTCATCTGGAAAAAAGTGGGATGGTTATAGGTGTGCCTGAAAAAAAATGAGTTGGCCTCATTCCCCATCAGAACTTTAAAACCGAATACTGGGGTTGTCCACACTTCCATTTCCTTCATTTTATAAATTGAGGCATGAAATGACTTTTATTCATTGGCTTGCCTTTCTTTGACGTTGTAGGAATGGCCAGTTAGAATTGTAAAATGAATATAAAGTGAGTGGGGCAGTGGGACCAGCAGCATCCAGTGTTGGAGACAGTACAAATATAACCCATAAAATGAAGCAGAAGTAAGGAAACTTTGGCCAGATCCAGACAGGCCTTTATCCCAGGAGAATCTATCTTTAAAAAACACAGATTTTCCTGGGGCCTGTTCACACCCAACTCAGAAAACGCACGCTTTCTGGGGTGGGTATCCAAATGCTCTCTCTGGACTAGCCCAAGAAAATGTCTGGAGGCCCTCCCCCCAAGCACCCAGACCCCTTAGAAAAATAATAAAAACGTACCCATCCTCCATTACAATCCTAGGCTGTCTCTGGGGGCTTGGGAGGAGGGGTGGGTATTCCCATAGTTTACCGGGCTTATTTAGCCTGGTAAACTGTCTGGACTGCAATATTCTGCAGTCCAGAAACAGAAATAGTGGTTTTATCCTGTGCCTCCCAAGAAGGCGCAGAATAAAGCCGCTATCAGATTAATTTACTGCAAACCAGAGTTTTCCTGGTTTGTAGCAAATTAATTTGGGACTGTCCAGAACGTTGTCTGGACATCCCCTCCTTTATTGTGTGAGTTATCACAATAAAGATCCTGTTTGGACAGGCCCTTAGGCTCTCCTATCTCGTGTCAAAATCCTGTGCTATACGTAATTCTGACTGAGGCTTCCGAGAATTAAATCTGGAGGACCAATAGTTCCCAACCACTGTAATATGAATGAAGGCAGCATTTTGAGGAGCTCAGAATTTGAAGGGATTACATGAATGACAGTTGGGTAAGAAGCTGATTAGAAAGACAAACTAAGCCAAATATGCTGCGGTATTCATTTCCCCCCTTGAAAGTCTGGATCTGTTTCAAATGTATAGAATTACAATGAAGCGAACGTGCAGATTTTTACAGTTTGTTCCACTTTTGTTTGTGAAGTAAACTTACTCTCTGGTACACACTTTTGTTTTGACAGAAGGCGAGTACATCAAGATGTTCATGAGAGGACGGCCCATCACAATGTTTGTTCCTTCAGGTGTAGAAAAATATTGGGAAATCAAGACAGAGCTGCCTCCTGAAAAATTAAAACTGGAGTGGGTGTATCCTTATTACAAACTGGAGCAAAATTCCTTTCAAAACTGGTTTTCCAGTTTCTCTTATTATTTTGAAGCATATTTTATTTAAGACAAGTGGAAGGGGAGCATCAGGGCCTATCTGCATGAAACCTACCTCAGTTGTAGACCCCCAGTTGTAGGCCTGCCAAGTTTCAAAACAATTCACCAATCTACTGATGATTTAGAATGATTTTAAGTTTTAACGATAACATTTAAGAATTGTAGTCACTGGTTGTGTCCAGTCTCAGCCAGTCAGAGCATGGACACCACCAGGCTTTTTATTAGCTGAGAGAGACACGGAGAGAAAATCTTCAACTCCCATCATTCTCCCAGAGGAACTTTCAGTGGCCACCCTATGTTAGTGCCACTGGGAAAATGAGTTCCCTGGGCTTTCCAAGAAAATATAGAGGAGGCTTGTTATGCCAGGGAGAGAAAAAGATGATGCAGATCCCCCTGCCTCGGGTATTTTGTGGACTTAACACTTTTCAAAAATATCGTCTTTCTGAATCTGTTTCACTGGTCTTTTTGTCTCTCTCTTCCCCTTTCTGTTTTCAGAAAGTAAACGAAAATGACCCTCTAAAAACTACAAATCTTTTTGTTAACAGTGATTCAGGTCCAAGTCTATTAGAAATACAAGTCTTTTGCTTATTTCATGCAAAATTGACACCGACACACTTTGTCTTACCTTCTTTGGAAACTGCCATGAATCCCTTCGGGTGATAAATAAAGTATTAACATGGGCCCTCTACATTTGTGATTTTTTATTTTTGTTATTTGATTTGATTGTTGATGGATTTTATTTAAATACTCTTTGTAAGAATCTCTAATTCCTCTAGTGCAATTCTGCGATAAGCTTCCAGCAGAAATCAACTCTAGAGTCATGCTGGAACTATTTTTTTAGAGAGCTATTTTTCACTTTCGCATGGGATCTTGTACCTCTAATTATTCCATCTCTTTTCCAGTGCCCTTCCCTGCTCTGCAATTAAACCTGAAAAATACACACATTGAGGTGCCCATGCCCCTTCCCCTGCCTGCCATTTAATAGCAAGGGGGCAAGATGGTGTGGTCGAGGGACTATCTGTTCTCCGTCCTTGATTTAGTCCATCCTGTTATGATGATAAGCTTCCATGATGTCTACGAGGTTCTAGCATAAATACAATTCCTTCCTGCTCTTTGTTCCTAGCAGTTGTTGCTGTATATAGGCAGTTCCCAAGTTACAAACACCTGGCTTACAAATTACTCATAATTAATTTCCCTTGGAAGGGAAATTCACTCCTGAAAGAGTTATCATGGGGAAAGGGGGTCTCCACTGAAGCTTTCTTGCCAATCCTTGTTTCTGCAACAAGACCTTTTTTTCTAAATGCAGTTATCACAGAGACATAAAATGAGGTAAAATCTTCTGAACAAGGGCACAGACAGCAAAACAAACACTACAAGGGTGTTAACCCTTCCCTATGCTATTCAAAACTATATATATGTTGGAGTTGCATTTAAAAATGTACCTATTCCGACTTACATGCAAATTCAATTTAAGAACAAACCTGCAGAACTTATCTTGTTCATAACTTGGGGACTGCTTGTACATATAGAGGTATTTGGAGCTTCCATTTAATTACCATGGATATTAGCTCTCAGGCAGATAACATTTGTACTTCCCTCCATGTGATAGAGAACTATTAAGCGACATTTAGCTGAAGTCTGATCCCCCCCCCCCACCTCCCAGAAGTTGCTTGATTTGTGCATTGTTTGGTTTGGCTTTGCTTGAGCTATTTCTGTGTGCAAAATTCTATTTCCAAAAGTCATTTCTGGCACATCCTTCCCTCCACCCTTCTCAATCTCTCTTTACTTTATCTTCCAAGCAGCCTTTGTTACATTGCAGTGGGAGCATTGTTTTGTGAACAATAATTTCTAAGTAGTACAGCAGGAACAGAACAAGACTTCTGTTCTGTTCCCCAGCATGAGAACAACCAGCCCATGTGAAAAAGACACGGAGAGTCAGATTGTGAAATAGTCTGAGACTAGGAAAAGTAGTTATAGTGAATTATATCTGAATAGAGATATCACTAGGTGTCTATCCTCAGGTTTGGCAAAGTGAAGGAGCATTCCTTTGAGAATATTAAATGACAGCCCCATAGCAAACATAATGAAATAGCTTTGGATTGACAGTTTCTTGGAAAGGGACAGTTGGACCATGAACTAATCCAGCAATGCAAATATGTTCTTTATTTGTTTGTTTACTTTGCTTTTTCTATCTTTCTATCCCATTATCAATGAATGGGGGTCTCATTTACATGTACATTTATGCACATACACATTTGGGCAAGCTGAAAACGCATGCAAATAGAAATTTAGAGTTTTTTTCAGATTGTGTGAATCAGTCTTTCAGGTTGGTGAACCAGGAAACAGATTTTGGCTGTATTCTAAGAGTTTTTCATCTGTTATCTACAAATATATAAATTGAACATCTACAATTGTCAGTTCATTGATGTCAAATGCCATTGATTAATGTGTGCATGTTGATGAAAATGTTCAATATTTTGCGCTTGGAAGGCAGCCTTCTTTTTAAAAATTGGTTATTCTAAAGTCAGAGGAAAGATGGTTCTTTTAATATCACTTCTGCATCCTTGCATAGCTTGCATAGTCTGGAGGCCAAATACATTTTGTATTTAATATTTTGGATTTTGACACCAAATAGATGTTATTACCATTGTTCTTATTTATATTTCTATTGACTTTGAAAAGCTATCTCCAGAAATTATGTCCAAGCAAAATTGAATTAATGGAACAAAATGTTCTGGGACAGCTTTCCCAGTCTAGTCTAGTAGAAATGTGACACTGTACTTTTCCTAACCTGATTATAGGAAGAAAAATAGATTCTGAATTAAGGTTTGAACTAAAATAATTTCTTCAAAAATAAAGGAGACTAACATGGACATTTTTCATTGGGGTTAGGAGAACAGAACTCTCAGGGAAATGGAAGAACACTTTAATTCATTATGTCACTCACTAATTGTTTCTTACCTTTCATTTTGGGAAATAACTATGATTGGAATTGATATTCAGTTCACCATGATTAGTAAAATGCCAGAGGAGGACATGAGATTTGAATGTCTAAAATATTGTCTTCCATATCAGAAACAGTATGTATTTATATATAAAATCCATGGGATGCAAGAGGGAGGGTATATTTAACACATGCCCTTCTTTTCTGCATTCCATAGGCAACATGTTGGCCACTATAGTAACAGTATGGTAGGCTAGATAGGCCATGGTCTGATCAGGTCAGGCTCTTCACATGTTATTATGAAGAGTGAGGATAATCTAACTCCTGATTGTTTCCAAATCTTGACTAGATGGTCACTCACATGATACAATTATATTCTCCTTTGACTGTCATGGTTCTGGTGTGTGGAATCCTGGAGTTTCTCGTTTAGTGAGGCACTCGAGTGTTCTTCCTGAGAAACATTCCTCCTTAACCTCCAAATCCAGGGAGTCCATAGGATGGAACCATAGCAGTTGATGTGGAATATTAATGCTATAATTCTAAATGCGACCTATCGTATATATTCATGTATAAAGTGACCTCAAGTATAAGTCTGTGTAAAAGGCAGTATTTAGGGCCAAAATTATGGAATTTGATATAACCTATAGATAGATCGAGGGTCATTCCACAGAAAGGGGAAACATCTGTGCTTCCTCCAGGAGTCTGCTGCCACTGGCCACTGCAGTCATTTGCCCACCAAGACATTCAAGAAAGCCAGAAGCAGCACCATTGTTGAAAGGATAGAGGGGGTTGGTGCTTATTCTTGGTTCTCCCGGGATGAACTATGTATGTTCTTGCCTTTCAGAGAGGGGATGGCAGCTTTTTTTTTGTTAAGAGTTAAGGTACAGTATGCGCATTCACCTGTGGATGTCAACTCAGGATTTTTTGTTGATATTTTTTGGCTATAATTTCTAGAATTAAACATGAGTATGTACCAAGTATGGGCAAAAATGCCTTCCAGGTGTTTTGGACTTTAACTCTCTACCGGTTGTTAGGAATTGTTGGAGTTGAAGTCCAAAACACCTGGAGAGCGGAAGTTTGCCCATGCCCAGCATATAGGGTATGTCTTTACTGAATATCTTTTTATATTTTTGTTGTATGGGGATTCTTTTCTTCTAAGCCCTGGTTTAAAAGTCACGCTGCACTCTCCCCAACCCTCCTCAAGCCCTGAAAGAGGTTTCCAAGATTCTGGATTTACTTAGCAATATCTTGCCACCTTGCAAGAAGCTGTTGGAATTTTCACACACTTCTTTTAAAAGGCCAAATGGAACTGATACACTTCCTCTCTGGAATGCAGCAATAGGAAGGCCTACTGTCTGATGCAATCTCTTGGCTGCAAAATACGTTAAGGTAGTGCAATGACTTCTGTTATTACCTAATGAAAGTTTCATATTTGCAGTTTATAAACTGACACTGTTTTATGCCTCATACTTGTGTTTAGTAGTCTCCATATCCCTTGGTTTTTCTTTCTCTGTCTATATATATTTCACTCATAGCAATTTAATTTTCTCTAGGGTGCTTTTACTTGCTACAATGCTTATTTGTAGATTGTATATCTTTGTCCATTACTCTGCATAAAAGTACTTTTAAGAAAAGGCCTACAATATGAATGCAATTTTTGAAATACCAAAATGAATGATAAAATATAACAAAATTACTAACAGCTACCATCAAAATTCACTGAGACCAATGGGCCTGAATACAACGTAACACATACAAGCATTGCAGCACTCTTTCATACCCATACCCTGCTAGACTTCTAGAGCAGGTCTTAAGGGTCTTGGAAGCATGAGAATTGGCCCATATCCATTTCTAGACATTGCTTTTGCAAGTTCAAATTACTCAGGATACTGGCTGCACATTGCTAAGATCTATTGTTATTGTCTGCCTTTAATTTTTTGATATAGACATAGTTTTGCAATTAAGAGTCTGGATAGCACCACACAAATGAAAAACTCATTTGTTTCTATTCCTTTTAAAATGTGTACCCTGTTTTAATGTTGTGATCCTTCCGAAATCCCAGTCCTGGGAAAAGATAGAATATAAGTGAAATGAATACTGCTAACTATGGTCTTTCATTGGCAAAATAAGTCTGAAATCAGTTAACCCAACACTAAGTATTGAGTAACATCTTTGTTTTGCCAAGTTAACTCCAATCTTTATTAGTCCATCTTCTAGCGCTGACTGTCAGCAGTGGCTTACAGGAGATTAAAAACAGGATTATATTCTAGTCCTACCTAAAGGTCTTTGGTATTCCCTGGTGCTTTATCATCCAAGAAATAACCATACCTGAGAGTCTTCCGCTGTGTGTTTAGGGTGATATGAGCAGTTCTCTCCCCCCCCCCCCCAATAATATTGTGGTGTTATTTATAATTCTGTGTTGTTTTTAAATAAACCTTAACTTTTTAAAAAAGATATGGTTATCGTGGAAGGGATTGCCGAGCCAATGTTTACCTCCTTCCTACTGGAGAAATAGTATATTTCATTGCATCCGTGGTCGTGTTGTTTAACTATGAAGAACGGACTCAGCGCCACTATTTGGGACATACAGATTGTGTTAAATGGTTGGTTCCTGCCTCTCTAATCCTTATATGTTTCAGGTCTAGTCTTGTTGAAATATAATGTGCTGTGTAATATTTGCATGTTAATATTTCCATGGTATATTCCCTGGGATTCTTCATTCTTGGCCCCATGCTCGAGAATGTATAACAATATCAGTTGTGAATCTAGATTAAAATTAAACTGTTTGTTAGGCAGTTACTGACAAGGAGAAAGAGAGTAATCACTTTCTTGGATGTAAGGCTCTGAAATCATCATATTGAGGGTTTTTCCCTACATTGCTTAGTGAACTAGTTCTAGCAGCCCTCTGCCTTGAGCTAGTTGCAATTGTAGAGGCACAAATTCAGAAACAGAAGTGGTGAAGAAAATTTTGCTCCTTCTCACCCTATCTGTCTTAGGTCCCCGTCCCCCCCCCCCCCCAAAGCTATTTATGGTCTTATTCCCCTATTATCATGATTTTAAAAAATACTGGTTTGGTTGACATAAATATACTTGGATACTTCAAATCAAATTCTGATTAATTTGGACAAGCACTAAGAGTATAAGATTTCTTCTAAAGGTGCTACGAACAGCAAAGTCTCCCTGTTTTGGATCTTGAAGGCATGGATCCAACTATATTATATAAGTCCACACCTGCACAGATATTACCCATTGAACAATTGGTGCAATGTCTGTAAGTTATGTGCCCCTGTTGCATAAAAAGCAAAAATTAGAAGTTCATCTTTTGGACCACAACTCTGAGAATTTGACCGAGAGCTTTGGGAATATAGTTTTAAAAAGTAACTTTACAGATATCAAACAACAACAGCCAACACCTATCCAACTTAGGTTACAAAATACATTACAAATTATATCCTGTAAGAAAAAAGATATAATGACTTCATCAATAAAGGTAGACTGAATCATCATATATTTTTGTTTTAGGATACATTCATTTTTAAAATTCTAATTCTTTGTGGTCTTTCTCAGAAAAGTAATATGCTATTACATGAATGCCTGAAAAGTCATGCAAATAAATTTCGAAATGGTTCTTGTGCCAATACCTGCCCTGTTAAGTGATTTCTATGTTCATCGTTTTTTCTAGCCTTGCTGTTCATCCAGACAAAATCAGGATTGCAACTGGACAGCTAGCTGGGGTGGATAAAGATGGAAGAGTAAGTTTAAGAAATTTATTTATTATTAATTTATTTGGAACATTTGTATCCCGCCCTTTCTCAACCTCCGAAGAGGGACTCAGGGCGGCCATCTTGGTCCTTTGTTTTTCTGAAAACTGGGATTGCCTTGCTGAATTTCTTCCATTTACTGCTCATCCTTCCTTCTCTCTTTTAATCGTGTATTCAGGTTTCTCATAAAAGTCGGTCAAGAACCATAGGACTTTAAATATATAATATTACCAAGTCTCCTTTCTCCTTTTCAGTTTTTACATATACATACACACACTTAAAACAAAGTGACTGTTAAGAGCTTTGCTCACTTACAGTCTCGTTCTACTTCATGGAAAATGAAACCTGACCTCCTTATGCTCGAAGTAAGGCCTAAGCACTTTGGCAAAAGAAGTGCTATGGGATCACACAGCAGAGTGATAGTGCTTATAAACTAGCTTTCACATAGCTGCTAAAATGGAGTCACAGTTGGCATATAAATCACCAAGTCTTATCTGTTAAGATGTAGAAATGAGAGGACTTTAGTGAGATACAAAAAAGAAAAAAAGTGTCCTGGTCTAGTGACACTGTATGTATGTGTGGACAGTTTCTAAAATTTATCAGATTCACTCAGATAAACTTATAGGAGTTTACATGTGATTTAATCTTCAGTTCCAAAGTTTTGGTATCAATTATATTTGCCAATTTCATGATATGTTGATACATTCATATTTGTTACATCACTGAACAATAGGCCTGGGTAACAACGGAAAAATTTGTTTCTAAAATCGATTTGTATTTGGAGGGTTTTTTTGTTTCGATATTTAAAATAATTACAAAATTTTCCTTTTAAAAAGTTCGATATTTACGAAATTTCGTAAATGGTAAAAAATTAACGAATCGATTTCCGAAACAATAACGAATCTATTCGTTAATGGCGGACGCGACCGCGAAATACGCTAAAAAACCTCCAAAACCTTCTGAAGCTTCCCTCTCCCTCTGTTGTTGACTGTTGGTGTGATATTATATTTTTTTTTCACTAATTAAACCATAAAACTGGCCCAGACATGCGGAAATAATAACGAAACGACCTCAAAACAATAACGAAACGAATACAATATCGAAATACGAAGCATTTACAAAACGTTTTTGAAAATTCGTTTTTTTTAATAATTGCTCCAGAATGGTTCGTTATCGTTTTGTAATTGAAAAAATTAACGAATTATTAACGAATTACGAATTAACGAAACGAAACCGCCCAGCCCTACTGAACAATATTAATTGCCTGCAGGGTGGGCAACCTGTAACCCTCCAGATGATGCTGAACAATTCCTCCCATGATGGTTTCATAAGTGACTATACTAAGACAAATTGATAGAGAGCTACAGTCATGTCATATATATACTTTGTATATTGACTACTTTAGGACTGATAGAGAGCTGCAGTCCAACAAACCTGGCCCCAGAATTCTCACCAGAGTGCTATAATCTCAACAGTTTTCCTTCCAGGAGGTTACAATCAGATGTAGGGGACAGGAAAACCCTGCTATCTAAGTGTATGTTACTTTGTAAAAAGTTGTTGCACACCCATTGCAAGTTCTTTTATACCAAATACCCTTCTTGCTATTCTGGTATACTTTTTAAAATTTCTTAACATATTTCACTATGGGAGTTTGAGGGGGGGCTTTATTTCTTTTGTTTTTGACAATTACAATAATAGATTGGAAGTAGATCATTTGATAGAGTAAATCCGTAAAAGCAGATACCTGTATTCCATCCAAACATGGAAATTGGTTCATCTTCAGCTTGTTTCTCGAACCGGACAGGGGAATCCATAATTTGTTTTAGGTTTCCCTTTCTGGTTTGTTGGGATTCAAACTAGAATGGAAAGTTTTTCCCCGTGCTTTTTTTGGGGTGGAGGGGTGTTTAAGTACTTTTGGAGCATATACTATGTCATGTGGAGTCACCGATGATGATGATGAGGATGATGATGACCTATAGTCAGATTAACTGATAGTATGCCACCTAATAATCAGCGAGGGATATTTTCAAATACAAATGTATGGAAAGTTTTGAGAGATGAGATACAAAGTGTTCAGTTGCCTTTAATTTTACAAGATCTTCACTTCAATCAATATTTATTTTACTGGTCAATAAATTGGTGGTGTAATGTAAGTTTGATTCTGCATGTGTCCCATTTTAGCTGTTAAGTAACCATTTCTATCAAATTACTTTTACATGTAGCCTTTGCAGCCCCATGTTAGAGTATGGGATTCAGTGAGCCTGATGACTCTCCAAGTTATTGGCCTTGGAACATTCGAGCGTGGAGTGGGATGTCTGGATTTTTCAAAAGCAGTAAGGAAAAATTACCTATCTCATGTTTATTGTTAATAATATAACTTACTGTATGCAAAGCAGATCTATAGTACCCTTAGGTGTGTACTCATTTTGTTGATTTAGCATTTAATTTTGGATAGCTTCTAAATCCAGTTGTGAAGCCATGTAGGGTAGACCCATTGAACAGTTGAATTTCCATGAGTTCCCATTGATTCATTGGGTAGATTCATATTTTGGATCAACAACTGGATTTAGGTCATTGAATTATGTTTAGTACCATAAAGACAGGGAAGTATACAATTGGTCCACTGTATCCATGGGTTCAACTATTCAAAGTTTGAAAACATTTTTAAATCCCAAAACCATACCTTGATCTTGCCATTTTATATAAGGAACACATTTATTACACCATAAATATATAATTGGACTTATTTCTATGTGGGTCCTAGAATCACTCTCCAGAAGATACCAAGAACATATGAAGGCTTCTGCTCACATATTTCTAAAACTGTGACACACATCTCTCATGGCAGATAATTGGCACAGAGGATCTGTTATAGCTATGCCACAAGTAGTTTGTTCCTACTTCACAAGATTTTCTTTATGTTGGCTAATGGGTCAGTTCATTCCTATGCTGTTACCTGTGTCTTCGGAGCTAACTTTCATATACTTCTTCATCAATGTTATACCAACTGCCCTGGAGCTGTTGGCAGCCACCGCTCCTACAGCAACATGGTATCCTGGATCAATGCAGAAGAGACACAAAGGCAAAAGTACAATGGAACAGGAATTGTGGCAGTCCATTTTAAGAACTCATTTCTTCTTGGTTAACTAAGTTTTATGAGCAGCATCTCCAATTTAATGATTGTAATAAAAATAATAAAAATTGATGTGTATGCATTCTGATAGAGAGGGCCAGCATGTTGTAGTAGTTTGAACATTGGACCATCACCTTAGAGACTAAGTTACAAAACCATACTCAACCACAGAAATCCACTAGTTGGCCTTTGACAAATTAGTCTCTCGGTCTCAAAACAGGTTAAAGCAAGTTTTGCCAAGAAAACGTCATGGTAGGGTCATCTTAAGATTGCTCAGAAATAACTTGAAGTTAGAAATTACTTGAAAGCACACAACCACAAACATTCTGGTGTAGAGTTTGGAAGCCCATGCCCTTCAGATGTTGGTGGATGTCAATTTCCATCCAAGTTGTGAGGAGTAATCAAAATTGGAGTTCAGCAATATCTGGGGAACAGTTAACAATGTTTTCCAAGGTAAAGATGGGAGAACAACCTTATAATTAACAGGTATACAATCAAAAACATGAATATGTAGAGCCAAGGTCAGTCAGAATTAGCATGGGCTTTACTTTTGCTATGTTGTTTCTTTTCATAAGGGCCATGTATATATGCGTGTTTATTTCTTTGTGGCTCTCCAGATGTTTCTGGATTGCAAGAAGATCTACAAGCAATGCCAGGAATAGAAATGAATATGCTATTGTGTTTGTTTTCACACCTGTTGAAAGACTTGTTTCTTGAAAGGAAATTCAAGAAGACTAATCTTAGTTAGCTCTGATGCAAAAGATTAGCTTTCTTTCTGAAGTTGGGCTCAAATGTTGACTTAACAGGAAATAATAAAACCTTTGCTTTGTTCATTTCAGACATAGCTGGTCATTTCTGTTTCTTTAAATAACAGATCAGTACTGGCTACAACTGCTATAGTCTCAGAAATTAAACATTGGCTGTAGAAGTATTTTTTTAGTATAAATATTTATTTAATCGATCTGTTTCAGTTTTAATAATAGAAACACACCAAACATTTGCCAGCTACTATTTGATTAAAAATGATTTTTTTCATGTAAAGTTGTGTTTCTTGCTTAGGGTAATTTTTGGAAAAAGGTTTTGGCACTAGTTGAATGTATAGAAGCACTACAGCTAAATCTTATGCCTCTTAATGTACACATTTCATGTACTTAACAAACTGTTGTAATCAGCAACATACCAGGATGTAATGTCAAAGTAAAGATAAAGAATAACATTAGCTGCTAAAGATGTGATCAGATGCTTCCTACATTTATTCATGTTGGCATGTTTTCCATTTTTAATTGCCTTGGGCCTATTTAGAAACACATTACTTTCCAAAATGTACATGGTACTTTGCAGGTGTTTCAGCTGAGTCCTGGCATTTGGTTCAAAAATGTGCCCAATTCTTCTCCCCCCCCCCCCACTTTTTGATGCCAGTAGTTTACCACTCCATCATAAAGGCATTTGAAAGTCTTGACAATACATTTCAATTACTTTAGGAACCAGAAAGCTATTTAAACATGGTTACAATTCAGAAAAGCAGTATTAATTTCAGCTTTCCTTCTTCCCTTTGAGCAAAACAGTGTGACCTTTTAATTAATGGGAAGTAGAAATGCTATTGATGGGGAAAACCCAGTATGCAATTAGTGGTTTACTGATTTTTATGTGTTTCACATGTTGTGTCTTGAATGGAATTCATTGGCAAAACATGATTTCCCCCATCTGTTGGGAGGGGACTGATGGGGACTTAATTATGAGCGCAGTTTCAAAAATGCACAGAGGAATGTGTGGAACTCCAGATATTGCAGGACTATAGTTCCTATCAGCCATAGCTAGTTTTACCAGTGGTGAAGTGAGGAATGGTGGAGTTGTGGACCCTTTCTTCAGCCTTGTCCTATTTGAGGAATATTTGACTAAATTCTTTGAGCAGATGTACACCTTATGTTGATTGTCTGTATGTAAAAGGCTGGAACAACTTTCAGACTCACAAATCGACCTCACTAGAGACAATTTGTTGACCAGAGCCAATACACATCAATGCTATTTCTCATAGCAGTAGGTTGTTTGGGGTGTTATTTTGAGAAACATTCATACTCACTGGTGACAATTTGTGCTCAAGTATACATCACACCCAGTTTTGAATATGATAATGAATATTAACAAAGAAACAAATCGATATGGCATTTGGTATGCTGAAGGAGGGTTTTGCTGAAATTGCATATCTTTACCTAGGCAGGCATCGTTGACATCCCAAGGATTCATGGCCAAACCAAAATTGTGCGCTAACATTAAACATGTAGAAGTTTAAAGTCTAGTTTTAGGATCATTTTTGGGATGTTTGGAATGCTGCTCACAGAATTTATTTCCACGTTCAAAGACTCATTTCAGTTGACTCAATATGGTGAGAGAGAGCACAAGGCCCAAGAACTCGATTGGAGCCTGGTTTGTGAACTAGCTGTTAAACAAAATGGTGCATGTAAAAACATCAGGGCTGAGATCTTACAGTCAAGAAGCTGAACCATAACTTTACACTTACAGAATTTCTCAAAAGTTGTGCAACATTCCTCTTCATTAGTGAATTACAACACTGCATAATTGCAGATGCACTATTCAACCATGTGCAATTGTGTATGATGAGCATGCACCTCTTTGCTGAGTGTACAGCCTTGTAGAATAGTACTGCATGCATAACTTCACTTCTGCAAACTTGAACTGCATCAGACAAAAATGTTCAACTGTTTCTATAGGGGAACTTACACAGGTGGATGCAACCAGAAGTATTCCAGTCCACAATGTTATTGTCATTAGAACATTGACCATGGGAAAGGGGAATACATGTGTGACCCTTTGTGACATAATCACATTTATTTGTAGCAACATAAATGATGTTATAAACATTTTTGTTATTTTCCTCTCTCAGGATTCAGGTACACATTTGTGTGTGATTGATGACTCTAATGAGCATATGCTGACCGTCTGGGACTGGCAGAAGAAATCTAAAGTAGCAGAGATAAAGGTAAACTAAATCCATATGGATCTTGCATCTTGCACATATGTATGAAGTAAAACTGTGATATGCCTTTGACATGAACTGTAGTAATAAGTTCAATCATTCTTCTTAGATATTAGTGTTCTTTTCCTTTTTGGTATTGAAAAACCCCTAAACCCTGCATTGTACCATAAAGCACACATTTATTCATGTTTTTTCCACTTCATAAAAGAAACAATATGTAATTTTCCTGCTTCTTACTAGAGGGTTGGACTAGATGGCCCACAAGGTCTCTTCAAACTCAATGATTCTATGTTTCTAATATGATTCCTAAATTGTCGGAAACAAACTATATCTCCTTTCTTGTCTCGCTATCCTTCTATGTGTTACATTGTAATTACTCAGGTGAAACAAAAGTGAAATGCAAAATTATGGACTGTGTGTTGTAGCCTAAAATGATGATGGTGATGATGATGATGATGAAAAAACTGTTTGTATCCTGCCCTCTCTCCCCAGCAGGACTTGAGACAGCTTAATTTGGTGACTTTTTTTAATTCCAGTAAATGTCTTGAATAGTTGAAATATTGGGATGTTTTGTCATCAATAGTGAAGCTATTTTTCATGTTCTGCATTTTCTCATTCTGTTTCCCTTCATTTACTGTGCGTAAGTGCATACATTTGTATTTGACAACTGAGGATCACATTTCATGTGGTGGGTGACATGGAACGTAATCTCCAAATAGTTACGTAATAACAATTGTTTGTCTTGCGTAAAATACCATTTGTTGATTTCCCTATAGGACAGATAGCCCAGATTAAATACTACATTCCCTATGTTCCCCTTTAATAAGTAGACAGAAAAGAAAGTCAAAGAGGTTTTGTAGAAATGGAGGAGCTGAGTGAATTTCAGCCAAGAGTTATTTTGATTGGCTTGCATATCCCTATTATCCAGAACTTATAGAGCTCTCCATCTCTGTCTAAAAATTGTGAATGTAAAAGAATAATGGCCTTCTGTTTCGGTCTTGAATTGCTTTTACTTTTATTGCATTATGAAAGCACGGGAAAGAATAGGTTGTGCTTAATAAAACTTTATTAAAATGTTCTTTATGAATAATATGGGCAAAGATGAAAGAAGAACCCCTTTAAACAAAAAAAAATCTATGCACTGAGAAAGGAAATTACATGAGGATGTAGTTCAGGATGCACCTAAATGTAATTACCCCATGTTTTCCTCTAAATAAAATTCAGGTTTTGGGTATCTCCTTGATTCAGTCATACTTGAAATGCCCAAATATAAACTATGTTACATTTATTTAGGTCATAGAAGACGACCCTGTCAAGATCTTCACTATGTTAATTACCAACTGTTTCAGATTAATTTTATGCACATTTTTTTCTCAAATACACACAACAATTTACAAATGATGAGTACATTTCAAAATATAGGAGAACAAATTGCTGTGTTAATAAAACAATGATAAAGCAGTATAATATTTGTTTAAAGTCTTTAGGAATTATTGATAAAAATTGTCTCGTTATGGAAATAAGGATTGGTGGAAAAGCTTCAGTGGAGACACCTTTTCCCCATGATAACTCTTTCGAGGGGTAAATTTCTCTCAGTTCCTGTTGTTACATCCCCATTCGTAACTATGAATCATTTGTAAGTCAGATGTTTGTAACTCGGGGGTGGCCTGTAGTTCCATTTATATAGTCTTACAATTACAACACAATACTGCAGTGTGGAGGACTCAGGATTTCAGTCAGCCAACCATGTCCCTGTCCATTCTATTTTATTTCATCTCTTTGGCCCTTTGAGCACAACCATAAATCTGATACGAGTGTCTGTGAAAATGTGATTGACACCCCAAATCTGAAGGGATCTCAGTGCAGGCAGAGGTCAGACTCTTCTTGGCCATGTGGAAAACTGAGACAAAGGACAGTAGATGACAGGCAATAACATTTCAGAGTAACTTCCCTTGAGATCCAAGCTGACCCTCTTCTGTATGACAGGGACTGCCCCTGTCATTCAATTTCCCAAGACATCTCTATACTATTACCTCTGGTAAACCTTTGTGGTGGGGGGAAGCTGTTTTCACAATCTCAGTGACTTAAGAAGCAGTCACAGGCCATCATATGTCAGAATAAAATTGCTTGCAGGTCATTTCGTGACCAGAATGAACTGTTGGGAAGAGAGGCACTCCTCTCTGTGGCATTTTTGTGTGTATTTTTTTTATTTGTGTGGCTAATCGTGAATTCTCCATGTACCCAGATAAATAGGAAGGTTAATAGTGGCAACACCCTCTTCTGTTTCAACAGACTACAAATGAAGTCGTTCTTGCAGTAGCATTCCATCCGACTGATAAAGACACAATAATAACCTCTGGAAAATCTCATATCTTTTTCTGGACTTGGAACGGCAATGCATTAACACGAAAACAAGGAATATTTGGGGTAAGAAGCTTTTTGAATTTGATAAATTCTTTTAAGCCCTTGGTCACATTATCTGTTGAATGGGAATGTCATCTTCTCCATGAATAAGTCCTTCAAGCTCAAAAGAAAAAAAGAGATTAAATAACTCTTTGGTTTTATTTTCAGCACATAAAATCCAGGATTTTAGTATACATTGTATGCAATGCATGTGGTTACATAACACCTGAAAGACAAAGGTACATAATAGAGCACGATCAGTGGAAAGCTATTTTGAATGGAGAACCTGGGGGTGATGGTAATTAGTTAGCATTCCAAATCTGCTTCCTCCCCAGTATTTGGTTGGCATTTCAAAAATTCTTCCCTTTTTCAGAAGTAACTAAAATAATTACTTTCAAAAACCTACAAGCTGTTGGCCTATTACGTAAAATACATTTAAGTGCCATATCACCACCTACAACAGAGAAGAAAGCTTTATACAAGCCAATATGTGAACCATGTCATATTCCTCTCCCTCACGTTTACTGAACCCACAGGTTTGTGGCAAAATATGTTGTTACACTACTGAGAAAGTTAAGTTCAGCCTCATTATTTTGTAGTTATAATGTAATGGATAATCCATATTTACCCAGTGAGTTTGGTGATTGAATATCCAAAGTCCCAGTTTAGCATATTCTGACCATTACTGCCTGTACACCTCTTGCCTTCTGTTATTTCTTCATTCAAACATAGTTTCTTAAAAATGCTGAGCTTTACCCAAACCCCACCCCCAAATACCAGGGCTTTATTCCATACAAGGACTCAATGCATATTTTATAGAGCAAAATATTTTACGGTATGTCTAGTTTCAAATAGATGGGTGTTTCTTCCTGTCACCTATACAAAATTCATTTTATTGTTGTGCTTTGACATTAGAAGTGACATCAGCATCTACATTTTCAATCATCTGCTCTGGAACAGGGTTAGAGGCTGTTGCGTCTTTGAACTAATACATAGATAAACAGAAAATCCTTTGAAATTGGTTCTTTTGAATAGTGGCTTTTCTGCATAATTTTGCATTTCTGAGTTTTGCCTGTGAATGAGCCAATGTTTCTTTACTGTGCTGTGTTCTTCTTTTCAGAAATATGAAAAACCCAAATTTGTTCAGTGCTTAGCATTTTTAGGAAATGGAGAAGTTCTCACTGGTGACTCAGGTGGGATACTGCTTATATGGAGTAAAACTACTGTAGAAGGCACAGCAGGAAAAGGATCAAAAGGTACTGCAGCTATTTAATTGACTATGTCTGTATTGTGGAAATATGTTTGGAAGTTCATCAAATACAAGACACTCCAAAGAGTAAACGATACAGTTTTCATTCACCCTGCTGGTGCTGTGTTCCAGAAAGGTGCCAACTTGATATCCATTTGAGTATACTGAGGAAGTTATCAGATCCATTTAAAAAAATGTTTATCTGGACAGGTTTAAAAGAGGATTAGAGAAATCCATGGATAATAGGTCTCTCAATGGGTATATTTGTCATGAAGTCGGTATGCTCTCTTCAGGTTTAGAGGCTGCATGCCACTGATGACCAACTCCTGGGAAAATGTGGGAGAAAAGAAATCTTGTTGTTGTTCATTCGTTCAGTCGTCTCCGACTCTTCGTGACCTCATGGACCAGCCCACGCCAGAGCTCCCTGTCGGCCGTTACCACCCCCAGCTCCCTCAAGGTCAGTCCAGTCACTTCAAGGATGCCATCCATCCATCTCGCCCTTGGTCGGCCCCTCTTCCTTTTGCCTTCCACTTTCCCCAGCATAATTGTCTTCTCTAGGCTTTGCTGTCTCCTCATGATGTGGCCAAAGTACTTCAACTTTGTCTCTAGTATCCTTCCCTCCAATGAGCAGTCGGGCTTTATTTCCTGGAGGATGGACTGGTAGGATCTTCTCGCAGTCCAAGGCACTCTCAGAACTTTCCTCCAACACCACAGTTCAAAAGCATCGATCTTCCTTCGCTCAGCCTTCCCTAAGGTCCAGCTCTCACATCCGTAGGTGACTACAGGGAATACCATGGCTTTGACTAGGCGGATCTTTGTCGCCAGTCTGATGTCTCTACTCTTTACTATTTTATCGAGACTGGACATTGCTCTCCTCCCAAGAAGTAAGCGTCTTCTGATTTCCTGGCTACAGTCTGCATCTGCAGTAATCTTTGCACCTAGAAATACAAAGTCTGTCACGGCCTCCACGTTTCTCCCTCTATTTTCCAGTTGTCAATCATTCTTGTTGCCATAATCTTGGTTTTTTTGACGTTTAGCTGCAACCCAGTCTTTGCGCTTTCTTCTTTCACCTTGATTAGAAGGCTCCTCAGCTCCTCCTCGCTTTCGGCCATCAGAGTGGTGTCATCTGCATATCTGAGGTTGTTAATGTTTCTTCCAGCAATTTTCACCAGCTTTGCATTCATCCAGCCCCGCACATCGCATGATGTGTTCTGCATACAAGTTAAAAAGGTTGGGTGAGAGGATGCAGCCTTGCCGTACGCCTTTCCCAATCTTGAACCACTCTGTTGTTCCATGGTCAGTTCTTACTGTTGCTACTTGGTCCTTGTACAGATTCCTCAGGAGAGAGACAAGGTGGCTTGGGATGCCCATCCCACTAAGAACTTGCCACAATTTATTATGATCCACACAGTCAAAGGCTTTAGAATAGTCAATGAAGCAGAAGTAGATGTTTTCTGAAACTCCCTGCCTTTCTCCATTATCCAGCGGATATTGGCAATTTGGTCTCTCGTTCCTCTACCTTTTCTAAACCCAGCCTGAACATCTGGCAACTCTCGCTCCATGTATTGCTGGAGTCTTCTTTGCAGGATCTTGAGCATTACCTTACTGGCATGAGAAATAAGGGCCACTGTACGGAAGTTTGAGCAGTCTTTCGGATTTCCCTTTTTTGGTATGGGGATATAAGTTGATTTTTTCCAGTCTGATGGCCATTCTTGTGTTTTCCATATTTGCTGGCAAATGGCATGCATCACCTTGACAGCATCATCTTTTAAGATTTTAAACAGTTCGGCTGGGATCCCGTCATCTCCTGCTGCCTTGTTGTTAGCAATGCTTCTTAAGGCCCATTCAACCTCACTCCTCAGGATGTCTGGTTCTAATTCATTCACCACACCGTCAAAACTATCCTCAATATTATTATCCTTCCTATACAGATCTTCTGTATAGTCTCGCCACCTTCTCTTGATCTCTTCAGCTTCTGTTAGGTCCCTGCCATCTTTGTTTCTTATCATACCAATTTTTGCCTGAAATTTACCTCCAATGTTTATAATTTTCTGGAAGAGGTCTCTTGTCCTTCCTATTCTGTTGTCTTCTTCCACTTCCATGCATTGCTTATTTAAAAATAGTTCCTTATCTCTTCTGGCTAACCTCTGGAATTGCGCATTTAACTGGGCATATCTCCCCTTCTCACTGTTTCCTTTTGCTTTCCTCCTTTCTTGGGCTACTTCCAGTGTCTCAGCAGACAACCATTTTGCCTTCTTGGTTTTCTTTTTCTTTGGGACGTACTTTGTTGCCGCCTCCTGAACAATGTCTCGGGCTTCTGTCCATAGTTCTTCTGGGGCTCTGTTTACTAAATCTAGTCCTTCAAATCTGTTCTTCACTTCCACTGTATATTCGCTAGGAATGTTAGTGAGATCATATCTAACTGGTCTGTGTATTTTCCCTGATCTCTTTAGTTTTATTCTAAATTGGGCAATAGAAGTTCGTGATCTGAGCTACAGTCAGCCCCAGGTCTTGTTTTCACCGACTGGATGGATGTCCGCCACCTTTGGCTGCAAAGGATGTAGTCAATCTGATTTCAGTGCTGACCATCTGGTGAGGTCCATGTGTAAAGCCGTCTTTTAGGTTGTTGGAAGAGAGTATTAGTTATACACAGCGAGTTTTCCTGGCAAAATTCTATCAGCCTGCGTCCCGCTTCATTTTGTTCTCCCAGACCATGCTTGCCTGTGATCCCAGTTGTCATTTGACTTCCCACCTTGGCATTCCAGTCTCCTGTAATGAAAATAATGTCTCTGTTTGGTGTATTATCCAGTAGGTCCTGCAGATCCTCATAGAACTGATCTACTTCTGCTTCTTCAGCAGCTGTGGTTGGGGCGTATATTTGGATCACTGTAATGTTGAAAGGCTTTCCTTGCACTCGAATTGAGATCATTCTGTCATTTTTTGGGTTGTATCCAAGCACCGCTTTAGCGAATTTCTTATTAATTATGAAGGCTACTCCCTTTCTTCGATGTTCCTCTTGTCCGCAGTAGTAGATCTGGTGGTCATCTGATGTGAAGTGGCCCATTCCAGTCCACTTCAGTTCGCTGACCCCCAGAATGTCTATCTTTAGTCTTGACATCTCGCCAATAACAACATCCAATTTGCCCTGGCTCATAGATCTTACATTCCAGGTTCCTATGGTGTGTGATCTTTAGAGCATCGGATTCGTCGTTCACCTCCAGTACCGTCGGCCGCTAGCCTTCCTTTCGGCTTTGAGCTAGCTGCGTCATCACATCTGGGGCTAGTTGAACTTATCCTCTGCTCCTCCCCAGTAGCATTTTGGCCATCTTCCGACCTGGGAGTCCCATCTTCCAATGGCATACCGACATATCTCTGGTTGTACTGGTCCATTTAGTTTTCTTGGCAAGGATACTGGAGTGGTTTGCCATTGCCTTCCCCAGGGATCACGCTTGGTCTGACCTCTCTGCCACAACCGTCCCGTCTTGGGTGTCCCTTCACGGTTTCGCTCATGACATCATTGAGGTGCTCAAGCTCCAGCGCCCCGACAAGGCGGTGATCCTTTGCTGGAGAAAGAAATCTTACCTATTCCATATTTTTTTTTTGAGTTTTTTTTTTGTTTTTTTTTTGTTTTTGTTTTTGCTGGGTTGAGGGGATAGTGCTAGAACCTAAGTGATGATAACCCTCAATTTCCTTAAGGGAGCATGAAATGAAAGTTATGGAATATCGGTTTTTGTCATCACATGGTCTCCTCAGACTCAAATACCTGGGCTGAGATGTCACTGGACAGAAGGTGGAAAAAGAAATCTTACCTATTCCATATTTTGTTGCAACCTGACCTGTGATATAGGCATTTTACAACTTCGTCACTTGAAGCCTTGTTAACAGTGCCCCCCAAGTTCCATCTGCTTGTCTTATCTCTCCCTCTCTCTCTCTCTCTCTCTCTCTCTCTCATAACAGATGAAAAATGGCTGGAACACGGGACGGGACTTTCTTTCCCCCTCCCTCCCTTCCCCACCCCCCCTCTTTCCCTTCACTCACCTCTCAATCCCCTCTCACCTCCCCCATACCTCACTTTTTCTTTCAGTCTGTATATGAAAAATTTTCGCAATAAAAATTAATAAAAAAAATGGCTGGAACAGACATTATCCCAATAGTATTAGCTCTAAAAAATCTGTAGATGTTTGCTATTTTGGTGGCTCTAAAAGTAACTGATGAGTGGCAAGGGAGACAATGAAAGAACAAGACGCAGAGACTTTGCTGGAGTATAAAAAATCTGCAACGTTATTAAATACAGTCAAAAGATGGGCTTAACATGGGGTGGAGGATCCAGGCACTTAACAACCCACCTTCTGTCCAGTGACATCTCAGCCCAGGTATTTGAGTCTGAGGAGACCATGTGATGACAAAAACCGATATTCCATAACTTTCATTTCATGCTCCCTTAAGGAAATTGAGGGTTATCATCACTTAGGTTCTAGCACTATCCCCTCAACCCAGCAAAAACAAAAACAAAAAAAACAAAAAAAACTCACCACTGGGTCATTTGCTGAAACCACCCAAAATATGACAATAAGAAGTTGACCCAAGTACCATTATCAGTGAGGACAGACAAGCAAAAGCTCAGTTAGACCCCAGCTCAGCTGGCTGGCCAGGAGTTATCATTGTCCATACAGAATTTTTGGAAGAAGCTAGTATGCTTCAATGAGAAGTTGCTAGCTGCTATAGTTCTGCCTCCTACCCCCCCCCCCCCCCCCCCCCCCCCCACACACACACACACACAAGCCAGCAAAGCACAAAATAGGTGCCTGAAAGAGTCTGAGACCTGTGATTTCAATAACACATGTGATATGTATATTTGTTGTTAATGTGTCTTCAAGTCGTTTTTAATTTATGGTGACCCAAAGGTCGATCTATCATGGAGTTTTCTTGGCAAGATTTATTCGGAGGGAGTTTGCCTTGGTCTTCTGAGGCAGAGATAGTGTGACTTGACAAAGTCACCCAGTGGGTTCTCAGTTCTGGAGACTAAGGATTTAAACCCTTATCCCGAGTCTCCAGAGTCATCATCTGATGCTCAGGCAACTACAACATAGTGGTTCGTTTTGTGTCCCTGTCATGTATAGGGACAGAAAAAGGTCCCACAGATTTTTTCATTGAACCATAATGTTAACAAGCAAGAGTGATACATTTTGACTGGCAGTAGGTTAGTCCCAATTCAAGACCACACTTCACTTCTCGGGTTATTCAGTAAATAAAAGGCATGTATGTGTTAATGACTGTATCATTAACCCTCCTGTTAGCACTCAGTGCATTGTAGTCCTCGTGCGAATCAGAAAACCTTTCCACACCTCACACCATAGAAGGTTTTCTTCTCCTGATTTATGAGAATTAAATACATAGGCACAAGATCATCGAAATGTCTATGGAAAGTCTCTCCAGAAACATATCGCTTGCCTAGTGTGGGAAGTACTAAGCTGGCTTCTTGGTCTTAATTGTGATCCTTGTACCTACATATTGGTTTCAGTTGCTTCTTTTTTTAAGGTGCTCTTAAGGTGTATACTTGGTTGTCTTTAGGAAGATTGTTTTACTCATTTCTGTACCAGGTCAGTGCTCTGGATAAGTCACAGAGAAAAATATGCATGTCCGAAGCAAAATTTATATCTTGGATGTTATAGATCACAGCACTTGTGAAGTTGTCTTGATATAATGTCATATAGTATATTATTGATGTGCACATGACGGAAACATAAAAAGGGCCATGCAAAATTTTAGTACTTTCTAATCTGAACAAGTACCAGCTAGGAGCATTAGAGCTTGCTTTAATTTTTATTTTTTGGCTGTAGAGTTAGCGACACTTTATAGGTGAACATTTCATTTCAGTTTAAGAATTTCAAGATGAATTATTATTTGCAATCAGGCATGTGCAGGTCTGGCACTGCAGAGCCCTAAGGTAGCTCTTAAATCCAAGGATAATTATTTTCTTTGGCACAATTAAAAATGCTGGGGCTCAAATGAGCATGCCAGCAAAAACACAATCTCTGAACAGGACATTTTAATGGCAAATATGTGTTTTCAACAAAATTTATTTCTTGAAAAAAAGAATAAAATAACTCTCCAATTATAATATGGATCATACATTTAATAATATTATAAGAACCTGCCTCAAGCAAATTGCTCTTTGCTGTAGTTGTCATGGCAAATATTTCATAATGAAAGATTGAATGTTTTAATTATTTAAATGGATCCAGGGTTTTGTTGAGCTGGGCTTTTTATGGTTGATATGTGTCTTTGAATTTATCAAGGGTTTAATTATGGTTTGGGTCAGCGTGTGTCTGTATGCCTGATCAAGAAATAAAGTAAATTACTCTCTAGGGATGGCTTGTTAAGTAATGCTGGCATTTCGTACTTTCCTTGGGTTTTATGGGATACTTTGAAGCTGGGCGCAGATTTGCTCCATATTTTTGCATCCTAGAACAGATGGCCATTTTCACCTTATGACATCTACCTTTTAAAATATTTGATCTTGCAGTAGCAGCCAGTTGAATCAATGTTAGCCTGCATGGTTTTCTAATTCCAATCTGCAGACACGTTGTTATGCACAAAGCCCTTAAAAGTGGTAATCCAATTTTTACTTAAAGTGCTAGTGTAATAGAAGCTCTTCATTCCATAAGGAATGATTGCACACAAACACACATGCACATATATTAAATTGAAACCATTACACTTTCACCCTTTTATGTATGTGAGTGACTTTTCAGAGTCATCTTAAGACAAGGGTTTCAGTCAGTTTATAATGGTGGTAAATTCATATGTTTATATATACACAAATTCTAAATACTAAAGCTTCAGGTAATGTAAGATTCCTTCTAAATACTAATGGAACGAAATGAAAATGTGAAACTGGGCTGTTCAGATCTATTAATAAGCCAAAGTTCTCCTTTTCATGCACAGGCAACATGCTGCTGCATGATAGTTAATTGCTCCTGAATTGTCTCCTTCAGCCAACAAAAACCGCTAAAGAAGGCTCAGATCTTATGTCTTATCATTTGCTCAGTTATATATGAGCAGGGGACTCTGACTTCACCAGAATCACAAGTAAAAGGCAAGCAAGTAACTGTCCTTCTTGACGGACCAAAGACTGCCCCTGAGTTTTGTGGCCTTGAGTTGTCTTTTTGGATCTCTTTAAGACTTCTACAGAAATTGCTTCTGCAGCTGCAATATGCGAGCTCCAGTTTGTAATTGCATTTGCCTCTAAGCATTTTTCCATCCTCAAAGGCATAACTTTAAGGAATCAAAAGTTTGAAAAGATTAGTGCTTACCTCTATTTCTCGGTTCACTTTGCAAGGGTTCTGTAGAGAATTAGAAAACCTTTATTTTTCTAACTTTTCCTGGAGCCTAGATTTACGTTAAAAAGATTTAAGCAGTAACCTTATTTTTTAAAGATTTGACTGTAGATGTGTATAGCTTTTGTGGTTATATGAAACCTCCAGAAGCACTTACTTCGCTCTTCTCTCTCTAGCAAGTGGAAAAGGAGTTTCTTTGATTGTCATAGTTAATAGAAGTTGACTAATATAGCTGGAGTTTCATTTGATCAGCCAGAGCTAAGCCCCTGGATGTGTTTGACACGTATGAAGTGTACAGAGGGGTTCTTGTTCTCTACAGCATCAAAACTAGATGTTAAACCTGCTCAGAACTCCTTCAGAAGGCAAAGTTAGACATAAGCATCAAAGGAGAGCAAATTTTAATGGAAAACTGGAAGAAGCTTTTTAACAGTAAAAGGAGTTCAGCAATGGATCCAATGATGTAGAAAGATTATAGTCTCTACCTTTCTTCAAGCAAAAGCTGGATTACTGTCTGTTCTAGCTCTGGATTTCCTACTTTGAGCATAATAAAAAGTCCCTCTTCAGCTCTGTGACTCTGTGGCCCAGGTTAGATTATCATATCTTGGTTTAATAAGCCAATCTAGTAAGAGATTTGTGCTCTTAAACACACATTCTTCCTCCCTTCTCAGCATATCACAATGAAACTCAGATGTTTCCACAACCCGTGAAAATATAACTGAGATACTGTATTGCAACACATATGCCCACAGCTGTTCTACAGGTGGAATGGAGCTAAATGACTACCCTCAACACCCCAACCAACTCTTTTAAACTGCTGTAGCCCCTTCCTCATGACCATTCAGTTGTTATGGAGACCAGGAGGGGGTAAGCAAAACACGTGGTTCATCCTCATTGCCAGTGTCAGGATCCAGGGCTCTGCTGGTATGAAAGCAGAGGTGAACCAAAAACAGCTTGTCTCCAAAAACTATTTTACTTAAAGCAGCACTTACTCATTTGGCTGTTTCCAAGGTCCAAGTTCAAAACAAAGATAGCACAGAGCCACAGATACAAAGCAAAGACTTATAACAAGGAGAGTACTACAAACATCGGTTCAGGAGAAAGAGTACTCCTTTGGAAGCTTTTGAACAGAGGCTGGATGGCCATTTGTTAGGGGTGCTTTGAATGCAATATTCATGCTTCTTGGCAGGGGGTAGACTAGATGACCCTCTTCCAACTCTAGGATTCTATGATTCTATATCTGGGAGTCAAATATTGAGAGTTCACTGATTATTGTCCAAGAGACCAGAGCATAGTCCTCATTCCAAAGATCAAGCCAGAGAGTCCAGAGTTCAAGGGTGATCCAAAATACATAGTCAAGAGTCAATCCAGGCATACAAGGTACATCAAGGTTCCGCATAAGATGCAACAGTAAACAGGATTCTCATCAGAGTTTAAGGTTCTTCGAGGTATAAGGTTTCAGGAGTTCACGAGACAGATCAGGACACCACAATCCACACAACCTGGGGGGAAATCCACCAGCATCCACAACCAAGTACAACCAAAATCTTATAGAAGTTTCATAGCTACCCCATAGCCCGTCCAGATCTCTAGTACCCACATTGAATAATGGTAGGAAATGGGACTATCACACTAGAACTGAGTCCTAGGGAGGAGAAGTTTAAATTGTTGAACAAGGAGGAGGAGAACGCCAGTCTCTGCAAATTTAGACAGACACAAATCTAGGTTTGACTTGCACTGCCCTGTGTCACTAAGAGGTCACCAGACATTGGTTTTTAAGCTTTGGAATAAGCCAAATAAGGTTTAAGATTCAGGCATGTTCTGATCCATGTACCTATAGTTTGCCCTCTTAGATATAAGATGAAATACTAGTTAGTTGATATCTTTGGGGGATAGTGAAGTAAATTAATAGATGGGGAACTTATAGCATGAATATATACAAGAAGAAGGGGTTCATGCATATCTCAGTTTCTTACAATCATTTGTAGTTGCTTAAGCTAGCCCTCTGTGTCTTTGAGATTTCCTCATTTTGAAACCAGATTCAAGAGATTCCATAACACAAATAGGTTTCATCCTTGCAGCCCCAGGAAGGCTATATCCAAGATTTATATATAAAAATTAAACAGCAGGGCACATTAATATGAAGTGGGGAAATTATTAACATGCATTTTTAAGTTCCTGTGTGACAAAAACTAAGAAAATGTTGTCAGTGTTCACCTTTCTAAACATATATAGAAATGTACCATAATGGGAACCCCACATCCATAATCTAATGAATATACTATTGTTTCATCTTGTTTACTCTCTAAGGTCCTGTATAGGTTGTAATGTTTGTTTACTCTTTCTGTCTACAGGTGTGTATCAGATAAGCAAGCAAATCAAAGCTCACGATGGCAGTGTGTTCACACTCTGTCAAATGAGGAATGGGATGCTGCTAACTGGAGGTGGGAAGGACAGGAAAATCATTTTATGGGATCATGACTTGACTCCTGAAAGGGAAATAGAGGTAGGCAAGATAATTACTGTCAGTGAGAGTATGCAGAAAAAAACTGTTATTGTGAATTTGGTGGAGGTGAGGCTGTACTATTCCCTGCATTTCTTCCATCACCTTCCCTACCTTGGGTTTTTGTATTAGTTACCACATTTTATCTAGTCATTATGGAGCTCGGAACACTGTACAAATCTATTCCAGGTTTTCTCTTCCACAATAACCATATAAAATGGATTAGGTTGAGATTTGTGTCCACATTCACAAACTGAGTTTCATAATTGTTCAGTGGTTTGAGCTTAAGTCTCTATATGTAAACTGAGCATTTCTATTCACTACCTTGTTTTATTTTATCCATCTGTTTTTTCCCAGCTAACTCCAATTTCACACATCTGATGTTACATTTTCAACTTTAGAAATGTCTGTAACACAATAGATATTTTAGGAATCCATACCGAGATGCACATATATTTTAAGTTTTGCTTTGTCCGCTAAACAAGGCCAGTATCACCCCCCATTTTATTATAATCCACTTGACTGATACACTGGATGTGTCCACATGACACAAGTCCATAGCTTTTGTCTTGGGTTTCTTGATATTGTTAGCCTACAACTGCCAAAATCCCTAATCATTGGCCAGGCTTGTGAGCGTTTTGGGGAGTTGACATCAAGTAATATCTCGAGATCAAATTTTAGAAGCATTGTCATGAGCCATAAGTTGTGCTAAATATGGTTTGTTATTTAAGCTGTGAATTACACTCCAAAGAGTGGAACGGACCATTGTCTCTCTATTCTGTCTTTGTTTTGCTTCTATCCAGTCCTTTTGTCAGCTTCTTTTCAGGATAGATAGTTGAACAAACAAATGAGGGACAAGCCATAGCCACTCAGCCATCACAATAAGCTGTAGTTTAAGTGAGACAGAGTTTGCAAGCCAACAACAAATTAAGTGCTGAATGTTGTGTTAGTTCTAACTAAAATAGATGTTTTTGTTCAACAAAATGTAGAATGGTGAGTCAAAATGTAGATGGATGGAGTTAAGTCGTTTCCTCTACTCTAGTCAGGACTAATTGTGTACTTGGTTCATACGAAATCACTTGTTAGCACAGGTTTGCACATCACATCAAGGACTTCACAAAAAGCTGGATTTCAACAAAGCACATCCTAGCTTGTTGTGATGAAACAAAATAGTTTGCCTTAACATTCATAATTGAACAAGAATTTGAATCCAGATTGCCTGAATTCCAATCTATTACTCCCCCTTGACCTCAACAAGTCAATTGTTAGAAACACAAAGAACACTCTACTTGTTCTTATCAGATAAACTGAGTTATCTTATTGCAGAGATAGATTTACAGCCTTTGGGGAACTTTAATATAGCTATTATGTAGGGGAAATAGCTTCAAGATAATTCTTTAAAAACAATTACTAAAATGAAGTAATGGATTCCAACTGGATATAATTCACCATTGTGCTTGGTAAATAGTAATCTGAGTGGTGCAGATTTTTATCTTCCTGTTCTCTTTGTTAACATGCCACATTCTCTGTATGTACTCATTATTTCATGCTGAACAAACCCTCCAGTCTCTTTGAATAAAATATAGTATTTAAAATAAAATAGTAACCTATCTGGCAGCTGTTCAGGAGACTCGTACAAAAAATACATTTCAAAAAGATAAACATTCATAATCTGTTTTTTGTTTGTTTTGTTTCTTCTCTCACAATGTTACTTGGCATGAAAGCAGCAGCCAGTTAAAAACTTTTCAGTGTAAGAAATATACAAAATCAATTAGGAGACACTACATCGTTTCCTGCCAATGTAGGTTGAGAAATAGTTTTTGACATTCTTATATGCAAAGCATAGTCCTTGGACGTTTTTTTTTTTCCATTGCCAACTTAGATATACCCCTGTTGCTGTTCGTATGTGTTCATGTATTTAATGTCAGGTAATATTTAAAAATCACATGTGATGATAGATGGTAAAAATGCAGCTTTCCTTCACTTCTATCATTTATAATATAATATACAGAGGAATAATGTCAATGTAATCAGTCAAAAAGTGCACCCACAGTGTTTCCAGCACCATGTTCTCCAAATGTCTGTTAGTGAAAACACGTGAGGTGGTAAACAGGTCTAGTATTCACTTCTGACGTTAACTGGGGAGGAAACATTACTAGTTGATAGATATTTCTTCTTTCCAATTCTCTCAAAGCTGCTACTAGGTTCCACTATGTCTTTGAATGCTAGAACTGATTGCCTGGCAATTCCATGGAAAACTATTATCTCTGAGATATTAAATTAAGAGGTAACGTCAGAGTCACCCAGTTACATTCATGCCTGAGTATCCCAGATCCCAATGTAACACTGAAAACATTACAATGGTTGTTGTTCACCATTAGTCTCCTGCAGGAATATTGTGAGAAGGAGGAAGAAGTAGCATGAGGCTCCCTTAGTATGGTGAAATGTCATTTGCTACATTGATTATTGCAGGAAAGCCTCATAATCTTTAAAGGGAAAAGGAGTTCTCTGTGTCAGTTGCTGCTCAGGAAGAAATACCTCTATTAAAGTGTTCTCCTGTTGGTACATCTTTTTCCCAAAGTAAAGATTTGGCTTGGGAAAGCAGTGGAACTGTAACAAAATAAGTGTAACATCAGGTGCCCAAAAACAAAGGTATTCACAAATCATTGATCATTTTGATAAGTAAATAATACTTTGTGTGATTAGTATGAGGTGGGTGGATCAGTATTCCTCCCTGGAAAATGCTTGTTTTCCTCTCTTAGGTATTTATTTGTCATGAGAAACCAGCCTACAGATTAGTCTGCACAGAGTGTTTGTAGGTAGCCATCCTCATTTTGTGGGTGGCCATCCAGATGTTTGGACTTTAGTACCCAGGAGCCCAAGCCTTAACAGCCACTAATAAAGGATAATGAGACATTCAGTCCAAAAACTTGGAAGGGTCACATATTGCTCATCCATAATTAGTTTGTATTTAAGTTCCAGTGATATACAAAACTATGGTCTCTGGACTGGTGCTGCTTCATGAGCCATTAGCTAGCAGTGCCTATTGAGTTTTTAGGAACAAAAGAAACCAAATGCATATCCAATCCCAGGAAGACAAAATATTGTTGGTTCACCATATCAGATGAATTGAGATTGAGTGGTATAGATAGCTGACTACAGTGTGAGATAGTCCACAGAGATGCAGATTGGAAATGGTTTAGTGGGGATTTAAACCCAAGTTCAAAGCCATAATAAGGAACATATGATCTTGACCATGTAAACAAATGTCATCCTAGCTTTACATCACCAATTTGATAACATAACATTATTTGAGTCCTTTAAAGGCAGGAGGGAAAAGAATGCAAATATGAAAAACGTCAAATTAAAATGTGCAAGTAAATGTTAGTAGACATCCTTTTGTACATAACTGAAAACTATGTTCCTGGTGGATGTAGGATTATAAGCAGAGCCAATTTTAGTCTAATTATGATGGCTGTTACATTCTCAGGTCTACAGTATATAGTTTAAAAGAATGTCATTTCTTAGGTTCCGGATCAGTTTGGAACAATCAGAGCTGTGGCAGAAGGCAAAGCTGATCAATTCATATTGGGCACTTCCCGGAACTTTATTTTGCGAGGAACATTTAATGATGGTTTCCAGGTGGAAGTACAGGTGCGTTCATTTCTCTTCCTTGCACTGCATTGGTTTTGTTTATTATATAACCTTAGCATATGTCTAATAATTCAATTTCATTTTGATTTTAGGGCCACACAGATGAACTCTGGGGTTTAGGAACACATCCCTTCAAAGATCTGTTCTTAACATGTGCTCAGGATCGCCAAGTCTGTATGTGGAATTCGGTGGACCATACACTTGAGTGGACCAGGTTGTTAGATGTACGTAATATTCTTTTGATTATGTGATGCTTCTGGACACCATCAAGTAGAGTTTTTATATTATCTTGCTATTTATGAAAAATAATAAACAATAGAAGAGTGATACAGTTGGAAAAGATGCCCAGAGTGATGTAGTCTAACTGAAGTATGAGAAAATCACAGCTAACTAGAACCCTAGTAGAAGCAATGCATTTCTATTTAAAACTTCCAACAAAGGAGAGAGCAGCACATTTTAAGGCATTCTGTTCCATGATGAAACAGTTCTTCCCATCAGGAAGTTCTTCCCAATGTTCTTCCCATAATCTGTTATCCTTGTAATTTGAATCCATTGAGCCAATCCTATCATCTGGAGCCGGAGAAAGCAAGATTGTCTTTTACAGAATCATAGAATAATAGAGTTGGAAGAGACCACTTGGTCCATCTAGCCCAGCGGTTCTCAACCTGGGGTCCCTGGATGTTTTTGGCCTTCAACTCCCAGAAATCCTAACAGCTGTTAAACTGGCTGGGATTTCTGGGAGTTGTAGGCCAAAAACATCTGGTGACCCCAGGTTGAGAACCACTGATCTAGCCCAGCCCCCTGCCACGTAGTTTTTCAAATGTCTGAAGATTACTATAATATCTCAGTCTGTTTTTCTCCAAGCTAACTATATTTAGTTCCTTCACCTATTCCTCAAAAGGTTTTATTTCCATGCTTCACTCTGGGCATGTTTTAACTTTTGAGTTGCACTTCTGTCAGTCTTAACAAGGAATTACCAAAGTCTGGGCAAGTTGTGTTTTTTGACTATATTTCCCATTTTATCAGCTGGGGCATTCAAGTTATTTCTTCCAAGTCTTGACAATGCCTGTTTTTTTTATCTAAAATAGGATCTATAGCTCAGTGATAGAGAACACAATTTTTATACAAAAGGAATCACGTTGAGTTCTGGACATCTCAAAATAGTTCAGGTTATAGAAGATGCCTACACTTGGAAGATGAGCCACTGTATTCACACATAATTTGTGACTTAGGCCACTGAGTTTGATTATAGCTAGTTAAGGTAGAGAAATAATGTCCACCTGAATAAAATAAACTTGAAAACATTACAATGATATGGTTAATTTTTTTTGAGAGCAAACACCAAGCAAGCCCTGCCTTGAAAACTCATGAGGGAAAATAGATACAGTCCTTAAGGGATAATGCAGGCATCCAATTTTGTTGTGATGTGAGATTTTGAGCAGACAGTATATGTGCCCTTGTAGGCTCTTTTGAAATTTGGAATGGAAGCATGGCAGGTGTGAAACAATCAACTATAGTATTCTGTGACATCTGGAATTGAGAATTAAAACAGTTCTGCAAACATTTGTGATGGCTGAAATACTAGTTGGTCCATTAATCCAATTATTCACCCAGGTGAAAGATTTCATTGACAGGAATGTGGTTCTTCTGGTAGAGTGTTTCTTAATTTGTTACGGTGTTGAAGATTAATATAGTAGGAACCACAGAGTATGTTGCTTTATACCAGGAACTTTTAAATGTACTTCATTTTGTTTCTTTTAGTCCAGGTGGGGAAATACACTATGTAAATATCTGTGTGAGTATTTCTAGATTTCACCCTCAAATCATAAGACCAAAATGTGTCTTTCAGGAACCAGGACATTGTGCTGACTTCCATCCAAGTGGAACAGTGGTAGCAATCGGCACACACTCAGGAAGGTAATTTTGAACATTCTTTTTATGTTTCTTTTCTGGTGAAGCAAAGGAGTAAGATATTATCTCTATTGAAATTATTGCACTAATGTACAATAAGGAGGAAACCTTCTGAGGAAGGGAATGCTAAAGCCCAATTATAAAGGTGGGAAGACTAAAGTTAGTAAAAAAAAAAGTATCATCTGATCAGATGATCTTTTCAGTACTTAATTTTGTGAAGACAAATACTTTATTTTGTCTGGTGAAGAAACCAAATGCTAGGAGTACTGAAAAAAGTAGCACAGAGAGGAAGATACCGCAGATGCAGTACAGTGTAAACTAATCTAGATATTTGCAAATAGCAGTCACAAAAATGTATAAGCTGTTGGCTACCTAGCTCCAGCCCTCCAGACATTTGCCACTTTTGCTTGGCACTGAGATTTCTAAATTTGCTTAACCATTGAGTCATCAACACTACAGGATCAAGTGCAAAAGGTTTGCAGTACAATTTTGAGCTGCAAAGTCCTGCTGTTTCATTATTGCTGGAGAGTGTGTGTGTGTGTGTGTGTGTGCAGTGGGGTTGTTCCCTCTGACCATTCTCTATTATGGATCAAACGTATTAATGTTCAGTTTGCACCAAAGCCAAGTATTTCACAGGCTGCTACACTTTTACTGGGCTACTTTACCATCTGCTTGCTGCGTACTTTTGTACTTTTTCACTTGGAAACGAGAGATCTTCAAGGAATGTCTGTTTCCCCAAAGTGAAACCCAGCTGTAGTAATAAAAACTCCATTGGAGCGCGTGTGGAACTGCTGGATTTTAGTATCCAGGAAATTTGTCTCACTGAGACATGCTCTCTATTCGCATGTGTTAAGCATATGAAAGAGCTCCAGTCTTTTCCAAGAATAGGACTCTTGAGTGTTGATTGTCTTAAATGGAGGCAACTAATCGCTGCAGCTTTTCAAATAATATCAGGTTGGACTGATGGCTGGATAAAGTGAAGCAATAATCGGCAGGTGTTAATCTGTTATATTTTATCGCACGCAATTTAATGGCAACAAACAAACTATTCATAGAAATAGTTTCCAGCAAGTAATTTATTTTGTATTTCTTATATGCCTTCAAGTTAACACCAGTTTATGGTGACCTATCCTAGAGTATTCTTTGCACGATATATTCCAACCAAGTTTTCCATCACTCCATCTGAAGGTGAGAGAGTGTGGTTTGTCCAAGGTCACACAATTTTAACACCACCATTGTGTCTCTGCTTGATGGTTCTAGAGGGTTGTAACAACATCTGTCACTTTCTGATTTATATAACTTCCTAGCAGTAACTATGGAGCATCTAGAATAGCTGCTACTAGAACTATGCACAACTGCAGTTAGTTAGTGGTTTGTGACAGCATTACAAAGTACAATGAAAATGGTTTAAGAAATAAAGTAGCATGACACTGAAGGCAGTAGCCACTCTATTTCCAGTATCCCTAGAAGGCCAATTATTAGCCAATATTAATGATATCCATACTAATCAATTACTTTCACCTTGTGAATTTGCCACCTAGCCTAATAGAACCAACCTACAGAATTTTGTCCCAAAGGTAAACAAGGCAATGCCCCCTTCTGCCCATGTACAAAAGCTGACTGGACTAGACTAGACTAACAGCTAAGTCTTCCTTTAATGATAGTCATGGGGCAGTTTTCCCATTATACTTGAAGCGAGAAGGGGCTAGGATATTCTGTGTGATGCTCACATCTCCTCCAACTGCTTGCTGCCATCTCCCAACATCTGCTGCCTGTGGTATAGCTGGTGGAGTTTCGTGAGAAATAAAAAGAATCCAAACATTTTCCATTTGAGGCTCCAAACTGTCACTTTCAATGAAAGAATAACAATTAGCAAGACCTAGCATGAGCTTAGTAAGAACAATAGCTCAAATGGCCATTCTGGATCGCAATAGAGCACATCTTCAAGCAAGGAAGGACAACTTTCTGTATTTTATTTATTTGTTTGTTTGTTTGTTTGTTTACATATTTTTTATCCCACTCTTTTCAGCCCAAAGGCAACTCAGGGCAGCATACAGATTGGCAACAATTAGATGCCATAAACATACATACATACCTACATATCAATTAAAAACATTGAATACCACATAATAAACATCCATATAAAAACCGATTATAACTATAATAATTAATGCCTACTAGTTTGACTTCTTATCCATTTGCATCATCTAAGCCATTCCGTGTATTGTTCCAGTTTATGCCAGGACTGGGCTTGTGCTAGGGACTGTAAGGGAGCAATTTTCTGTCCTTCAGGGGCTACACAGACTGCCAGAATGCTTCCCAAAATGGGATGGGGAATGATGATGGTGATGTCCTCAATCTCAATCACTGATACTCCAAATTCTGGTATCCCTGATTATTTTGCATATTGAGTCCTGAACATTTGAGACTCCTGATTTATATTTGAGAAATCTGATATCAAGCATTGCATAGAAGAAGTCTGCAACCTATTTAAAAGGTGAAATAGCACTTTTGAAGGCTTCAGGAGAAGGGTTTTTTTTCCAGACCAGAAAGGGGTAGGCAAAGAAGCCTAGAAGGACAAGACTGCATTTGGCTCACATCATTAGAATTACAGGATTTCAGTTTTCCTTTTTCTGATATACTTTACTTCAGTCTATTCACATTAAGCTCAGATTTTGATAGTTCCAAAGAAAGAAACAATAGTAAACGGGCTGTTTTAAAATGTAAAATAGTTTGTAAAAGAATGTACATGCTCCTGCATTGCATGTGTAGGTTTCGTTCGCAATGTGACGCTATTCCTATTTTGATCTGTCAACTCAGATAGAATTTAAAAATGTCTAGTAATTTGGGTGGCATTAAAAAAAATCCCGAATTTTCAGTGTAATTCAATACCAAAGGAACATGCTGAAACTCACCAGTCATCCAGCTGTAGAGCAGAAGTTGCCATAGGTGAAACCCACATTTGTATGTGTGTGTTTCCCCCAGAGGTATTATTGAAAGTGGTTTCTGCTGCTGTCCAACAAAAACATTTCAGCCATTTTTTCCACTGGTTCCATCCATCTTACGCACAGCAATTTCACAAGCTGTGGTGGTATGTTGAGCTGCTTCATGTTTTATGTCTTTCATGTGGTCCTGTAACCACAAATTGGTTTTAAGCCATTTAGCATAGGCCATTTTCCAGATATCTGGTTTTAAGACTTGGCTTTTTAGAAAGGAAAGAAAGAGAGAGAGGTGACTTCTTTTTGCAAGTGTAACTTTGAGTCTTCCTCATGGTGGGATTTTAACTTGTCATGGTAAGTTTTGTGTTGTTGTCCACAGTTTTAATTTTGCTTTTTGGTAGCTGAGGTAGATGGCCACAGTACCCTTGCAAAGCTTGAAGCACTGAGTTACAACGTCCAATGCTGATTGTCTTCTATTTTATAAAAAAATCATTCTATTCAAACCAATGGACCAAGTTATGGCAGCTTCAAAGTGATCCTATGGTGCCATCCTTCTTATATGCAGCAGCTTGGGATATAGATCTAATTCTTTTTCGACACATAGTAATGGAGAAAATATACCTATCTGGATCTAATTAAGGACTTAGTCGGTCTATCTGGTGTACAGGCAGACCCTGAGTTACAAACATATGACTTACAAACTAATCATAGCTAAGAATGGGGGTGAGACAAGAAGAAGAGAAAGAAATCCAGCCCTCAGAAGGGAAATTCACTCCTGAAAGTGTTTTCATGGGGAAATGGGGTCTCCACTGAAGCTTTATCACTAATCCTTGTTCCCACATTGAGCCAAATCTTTCAAAATCTAATAATCACAGGGACAGGAAGTGAGGTAAAATCTTCTGAACAGGGACACAGACAGCAAAACAAACACCACAGGTGTGTTAACTTATCCCTTTGCTGCCCAAAGCTTGAGATGATAGATGATAGATAGATAGATAGATAGATAGATAGATAGATAGATAGATGATAGATAGATAGATAGATGATAGATAGATAGATAGATAGATAGATGATTGATAGATAGATAGATAGATAGATAGATAGATAGATAGATAGATAGATAGATAGATTTACACTTTAAAAATGTACCTGTTCTGACTTACATACAAATTAAACTAAGAACAAATCACCAGAACCCATCTTCTTCACAACTTAGGGACTGCTTGTACTCTCAATAATACCATAGTGAGGCCAATCTGTGATCTCAGTTTAATGTAGGAGTACTTTTCATCTCTCCTTAAATGTGCTGGCTTTACATACTTCTGCTCCTAAGGACTAGGATTTCTGGAGAGCTTAAGTGAGTGAACAGGAGAAGCAGTCCTTCATGCTGATAATTATTTCCAATAGTGCTTGTTTATCATTAAAATGGCTACTCAGAGTGCATTTACACTGTGACATTAATACACTTTGACACTACTTTGATTGCCATGGCTCAATGCTATGGAATCATGGAAGATGCAGTTTTCGGTGAGGCACCTGTGCTCTTGTACAGAAAAAGCAAAAGGCTTGATAAAACCACAAATCCCATAATACCTTAGCATTGAACCATAACAATTAAAGTGGCTTCAAACTGCATTAATTGTACAGTTTAGGTGCATCCACGGACAGAGACCAATTGTTGCATCTACAATTGGTAATCCCTCCAGTGCAAGACCCATAGAATCAGTGGAATTTAATTAAGCTTTGCTGTATCAAGTTTTCAATAATTTAGTGGGTCTACTCCAGTTGAGATTAAGATTTGGATTGCATTTATGGTGCACAGCTTCATCCAGTAAGAATAATTATATTATTTTTAAACATTTTGTATTGTGTTTTTATATTTTATGATGTGTGCTATTTGTTCAACCACTTTGATATTTTATTTTGTTAACACGTATATAAATTTATATGTAAATAAACATTGATTACTATTATTATGCTTATACTGCAGTTAGGTAAAGGATGGAAGTAAGATTATAAAAGGAGCAGAAGCTATTTTGTAATGAATTCATAGTTAAGATATTCTTGAGCCATTAGATGCCATTGGGATTTTGATGTTCAAGGCTATGTCTGTGCATCAGAACCTGGTAACTTCAGTAGGTCATTTCGGTGTCTTCATGCTTGGAAACTCTGAAGAGTCATCAGATGTCTATACATACTTTCAATGTGTAAAAATGTGTTTTGGAATCACCAGTCTATTTGTGTGACAATTCAAAGCTCAATATGGCACCTCAGAAACTGTGGGTTGAAAATAATGCAATTTTGTGTATTTCATGTATCATGGATACATTTAAGCATTACACAAACACTTGTTCATATCATGGTAATTCCATTTGTTAGTTGCTTCTGTGACTTCTCAACAGGTGGTTTGTTCTGGATGCTGAAACAAGAGATTTGGTTTCAATCCATACGGATGGTAACGAGCAGCTTTCGGTGATGCGCTACACAGTAGGTAGGCAGAACTGCAGTCAATTTACAGTACTTACCTGTTTCAAAATATGTGCTTTAATTTCTCTAGTAAAAAGAAATTTTGCACAAGGACTACGAAGTTTTTAATGTATCTAAACATCCCAATTCAATTATTTCCTAATATTTAAAGTAGTGTAAGGTAAAGGTTTCCCCTTGACAATAAATCTAGTCGTGTCTGACCCTGAAGGGTGGAGCACATCTCCATTTCTAAGTCAAAGAGCCAGCATTGTCCTTAGATACCTCCTAGGTCATGTGGCCAGCATTACTGCATGGAGCACAATTAAAGGAGTGTGTCATTAGTAAAATGTATATAAAAATTAAGAACTGCAATTGTATTTTATTTTCACCTGAAGCAATGAGCTCATTAGTTAAATAAAATGTTTACAAATGAAAAAAAAACTCCCCTGGTGGTAAGAAATTACAGGAGGAGAAAAAGAAAATATCTGTGAGCTTATCCATTTTCTACCCAGACCCAACATGAGAACAGCACATGTGTTCTAATGAAGGACCTCTGTTTTTGTTCTTATTTTATTACCACCTCCTTCAATTGCTTTGTATGTGGAAAGCTAGAATCTGGTAAAATAGGGCTGATATCAGCCGTGGGTCACCTAACATAATACTTGTGTCCAATTTGCATTACAGATGGCACATTACTTGCTGTGGGATCCCATGACAACTTCATTTACCTCTACACAGTAACAGAAAATGGAAGGAAGTACAGCAGATACGGAAAGTGCACTGTACGTATTCATGCCTCGTAAATTAGTCTCAGTAATAAGATGTTGTAAAGTGAGACTGCGGCCTTGTTTCACTCTCTTTCTTAGTGTGCCAAGCACGTTGCTGCTTTTAAAATGTTTCCATGCATTGCACTCATAAACAGAAGCCTGCAAATTGCCTTCTAAACATGCAAAAAAGTTTGGGTCTCTGCATCTAAACCCAGAACCTCATCAGCCAGTTTTGAATTCATCTTTGACAACAATATTCTTCTGATCACGTTCCAGTAGACTTTTAATACATGGCATTGTACTTGAAGTCTAAAGTTTGGGTTTTAAGGACTATTTAGTATATTGCAGAAGTATAGTGCTAGATAAATACTTCATTGTTTTTCCTGAAACGTAAGTGCTCCCCATTTTCACATAACATGGAATTGCTTCTATAGATCATCACTATTTTTTTCTAGGTTTTCTTCAAGGGAAGGGCAAATTCACAAGGGATTCAGTGTGTGTGTGTGTATCCACGATGCATACTTGTACCATTCTTCCCAACAGTGGGACAAGCCTTTCAGTAGAAGACAATGGGATTGCTTTTCCAAGTGTGTATTAAACAACGAACCAGCATTGTGTTGTGGGTTGGATGTTGAATAAATCACCATTCAATCATGGAAGTCCATTGAGTACTTTTGAGTCAGATTCTCTCAGCCTGAAAGGAAGGCAGTACTAAACCTCCTCTGAATAAATTTTACCAAAACTGATAGAACCCTAGTATAGATTTGCCATAAGTTTGAGTCAGCTTGAAGGTACATAAAAAAACTAAATATACTTGGAATTTAATATTCCAGAGTGAATGAGCAGCACCTAATTTCAGTATTCTATTCGATTATATAGAGTGATAAAACGCTGGATCCTTACCATTCCTTAGATTCCTTCATACAGTACTCTGGCAGTTAAAAAAACTACCATATTTACTAGAATCTGTTTTAACGTCAATAAAGTGATTACATTGTGTAATTTAAGACTATGCTTAGGGATGAATCCTCTGTTTTTCCAACAAGTACATTTTGTATGGTCGCATAGGAAATTCCCATTCAAATTACTTCCATTGCAGTGGTCTTATCACTAGACCACACTATCCTACTGTTACACTGCTACAAGGTTGTACATTTCTAGCATCTATTGCCCCCTTGTGGGGAATTTCAAATTTCACATAATTATTTGGCTTAAGAGTTTTTTATAGGCCGATTTTATTAATATTTGTGCAAATTAATATAGACTTGCAGATTTCTGAGGATGGCTAGCATTACTGTTTTTGATTGGCTAATTTTTAGCCACCAAAAGTCACACAAGAGGCCTGGCCTAGCTGGAGGTGTATTCAGTGGAGATGTTCCTGTTCTTATCTCTAGAAGACAAATGTCAAAATAAATAAAGGGCTGGTATGCCCTTTAGTTTCAGAAGAAGCAGAGAGTCAAGGAGGAAGATGGCAATGGAAAAAATACAGACATTCTTTGAGTGCTATCTTTTTGACATGGTGATGGCACTAGAGATTCCTGCTCATTTCTTGCCCTTCAGTCTTCATAGAATTCTTGAGTTGAAAGAGACCTCATGGGCCATCCAGTCCAAACCCCTGGCAAGAAGCAGGAAAATTGCGTTCAAAGCACCCCCAACAATGGCCATCCAGCCTCTGCTTAAAAGCCTCCAAAGAAGGAGCCTCCACCACACACTGGGGCAGAGAGTTCCACTGCTAAACACCTCTCACAGTTAGGAAGTTCTTTCTAATGTTCCGGTGAAATCTCCTTTCCTGTAGTTTGAAGCCATTATTCCACATCTTAGTCTCCAGGGCAGCAGACAACAAGCTTGTCCCCTCCTCCCTATGACTTCCCCTCACATATTTATATATGGCCATCATGTCTCCTCTCAGCCTTCTCTTCTGCAGGCAAAACATGCCCAGCGCTTTAAACTGTTCCTCATAGGGCTTGTTCTCCAGACCCTTCATAATTGTAGTTGCCCTTCTTGTCAACCTCTCCCTTCAACTGCAGTGCCCAGAATTGGACACAGTGTCCCAGGTGTGGCCTGACCAAGGCAGAATAGAGGGGTAGCGTGACTTCCCTGTATGTAGACACTATAACCCTATTTATGCATCCCTTAATAAAATCCCATTGGCTTTTTTTTTGCTGGCACATGACATTATTGGCTCATATTTAACTTGTTGTCCACGAGGGTTTCAATATCTTTTTCACACATAGCATAGTTAACCACACCTGAGACTGATTTAGTATTTTCCCCATCCTCCTTAGTCTCAGCATCCTATAAAAGCCAAAAGGATTAGGAAGCTGCTCATCTGGTTGGTCTTCAAACATAATTCTTGATTGCTGAACTTGTCTTTGCCCCATATCCTAGGTCCATTTAATACCACTTTCTCATGCTTACTCTGACTTCCCCCTTTGCACCCAAATCACCAGCCCAACCTGATTTGTATGCTGGTTTGGGTTTTAGGGAGAGTTGTGGACTCCAAGTGTACCAATTCCTTCTTGGTTTTTTGCCCTTTTACTGCTGTAACATTCCTCCCAGGCTGTGATCCTTCTAGTGTGATTCACATGTGTTGTGACCTGCTGGAGTTACCTTATCAAGCACCTGACTAGTGGGCCCATGGTCAGCATTCATAGTTGCCAGTTTAACAGGCCTGTGTTAAACAAAGAACCTTTTTTCTGCTTTACAGGTTTGTTCTACCAGAACCCAAGAAGTAGTCATTCCCAAGCCTGCGATTTCCCCCATAAACTCTAAATTGTGTTCTTGTTGATTTTCTGTTTAGCTCATTAAGTTGTACCTGAAGCTCTTTAAACAAAGCAAAATCCCCATGATTTCAATTCCCATTATTGTAATTGCTAGTCCTGTGGATGTTTTTTTTATGTCCGGAAAGGCTGTTTTAGGGTACAGCTTTTATGTATTGTTGTGTTCATATTAGAAATTGGCCCAGTACAAGGAGTTCTGTTTTCACTCAGCCCTCCAGCATCTTCTTTTGTTCCATTTTTTTATCTTGTTTTGTATGCTGTGGAAGTAAAATGAAAATCTGGAATGTGCATCCAGAGCACAATTGTATACTTCAGGTTCACCTCCCAAAACCCACATTCAAGTAGAAGAATCCAAAATTACAAGGGCAGAACAATTCACCAATGAAGTGTAAGATTTCAACACACTGTGATAGGCAACCAGAAAATTTCTGTTTCAGAATCAGGCCTTCTAAAGATGTTTGAAAGAGGGCTATATAAGAAACCCCAGTTTGCTTTATTTGCAGTTTACAAAGAAGATAACTGAAAAGTTGGTGTGATGTCCAGATGAAATGTTCTGTTTTTTTAGTCAAACCCTAGGTCATCATGGAGAGGTGTTTCGTAGATAGTTAAAAATGAGCAGGACCCTAAGTCATACTTGTGGTAATACATAATTAAAATATTTCTGATGCTTTTCCCCCTTTCATACTACATAATAATAGCAGTTTAATGCCCACATCTATGGCAGGCATCCTCAGAGGTTGTGAGGTTTGTTGAAATCTAGGCAAGTGAAGCTTATATATCTGTGGAATGTCCAGGGTGGGAGAAAGAACTCTTGTGTGCTTGATGCAAGTGTGAATATTGCAATTGGATACTTTGATTAGCATTGGATGGCCTTACAACCTCAAAGCCTGACTGCTTCCTGCCATGGGGGAATCCTTTGTTGAGAGGTGTTAGCTGGCCCTGATTGTTTCATGTCAGGTATTTCCCTGTTTCTTTTAGTGTTCCTCTTTATTCACTGTCCTTATTTAAGAGTTTTTTCAATATTGGTAGCCAGATTTTGTTCATTGTCATGGTTTCCTCATTTCTGTTGAAATTGTCCACATACTTGTGGATTTCAGTGGCTTCTCTGTGTAGTCTGACATGGTGGTTGTCCTGTACTCTTAACAAGAAACATGAAAGGCACAGCAGACTAACTCAACCAGAGAAGTCAGCCATAGCAGAGCACCTGATGAACCAACCTGGACACAGCATATTACTTGAGAACACAGAAATGCTGGACCACTCTCACAGCCACCATGTCACCATGCTTCTGGAACATGGCCATACAGCCCGGAAAACTCACAGCAACCCAGTGATTCCAGCCATGAAAGTCTTCGATAATACATAATAGCTTTGTCTCCATACTCCGTTTTCAAACACTTACCATATTCTTCACACTGTACACACCTAGATGACTTGATCAGATAGACAGATATCATTTTGTTAGCCATATGTCAGTAGTTCACTAGGTTCTGGACATCTTTTTCTTCTGCAAAAATTGAGAGCAATCATTAACTTAAATATAGATGTCAATTCCAACCACCATGGACGCATTGATTGAGTGAGAACTTGTTAATCTGCCATGTGTAGTCTATTGCTTCAATGGGTAGTCTTCATCCTTGTGTCCAAGGTAGATGTAATGCCTGAGCCCGAGTTCAGTAGCAAGAAGAGTGGATCTAATATTTGGCCTTACTTCTGGAAGCCTTTGGGGTTTTTTGTTTTGTTTTTTGTTTTGTTTTTAGCATAAACTAGACTGTTGGAAACAAAACTCGCATGCTTTTAATGTTCAAAAATTGTTTTAATTTTGTTGTTATTCTTACTAGGTGTACAGGATGACCAAAGCAAAGTGTAATATGTCTGCTCTACTGTAGTAGCTGTCGAAGGGAGTTTTTGTTTTCCAGAGTTTTTTTAATCCTTAATGGAATGTAAAACGCCACTATTTATATTCCACAATGTAAAGCTTGGATCTTTCCTGTCATAGTTACTTGCTTGAAGGGATATTCCAGCACAGAAGAGCTTCTTTCCAATTGCTTTTCTGTGTTCTCTGTCTCCCGCAGGAATTTTAACAGCTGCCAAATGTCTGGCAGGGTCTTGTAAATGGCTGTTCCCCCTTCCCACCCCCTCCCTGTTAGTGTTGGCTTCCAGCTTCATAAAAATCCAAGAGCAAGAATAAGAGAGGAAACTGGGGGGAAGATTATGTGGGTTTTTTTTCTTTTTAATCCTGCAGCATGCCTTCTAGTCCTGTGCTTCCCCTCTTCTGATCTAGCAGCAGATCTTAAGTCTGCAATTACATCTTTACACAAAACTGAGCATGGCTTGACAAACTTACAATTTACAACTTAATCATATGTGAAAGAGAAGATGAGAAAAAAAAGGAAGCCTGAAAGCATGACTTCAATATTTTGTCCAAATTTGCTGTACAATAATACCTCAGATTTTAGGGGGGGGGGGGGTAATTATGGAATGATTGGGGGGCTACATCAGCTCTCCAGGGTTTCTTTGGGGGGGGGGGATAAAAAATTGTATAAAATCCAAACATTATGGAAATGTCTTCCACGCAACAAAGATAACTTTTGGTGGCATTTTGTGCATTGTAGGGAAACAAAAATGATCCTAGGGGCCATATGATATCCAGAGACTGCATTTTGCCTGCTCCTTTTATACGGGGGCTCCAAAGTGGCAAGTGACTCTTTATATCCTTGACTGGGCCAAACTTTCAGATGTAAATGTGCTATATGTGAATTCTCTGGTATAGATGAAGTGTTGCTCCTTATCCTTGTTGCTTTTATGTTTCTCCCTAGAATACAAACATCTGAATCTTAGGTTCTTCTGGGCAGGATTTGTTCAAATGAGTTTTGTTATTGCTCTCCTTTTAGGACAGTGTTTCTCAGCCTGTGGGTCCCCAGGTATTTTGGCCTACAACTCCCAGAAATCCCAACCAGTTTACCAGCTGTTAGGATTTCTGGGAATTGAAGGCCAAAAAATCTGGGGACCCACTTGTTGAGAACCACCGTTTTAGGAAAGAATATGACCTTCCATGGTTGAGTAGAGATTTGCTCCTGGTCTTGCAGGGTTCTAGTCATAACCCAAATCCAAACTCCGCTTGTCTGTAATAATAAGAACAGTGGACTTTAAAGTGATGAATGCAATTCATAGTTCTATATGCCCCATTCATGGCCATCCATTTAATTTAACGATGGCTGACAGTTGGGGATCCCGAGGTCCTTTATTTCTAGTTATTATAGACAACTGGAGCTTAGGTCTCATTGACAGTGGAGATGTACTTTGTCATTAATTTTCTTCTCAAAGGAAGTAGCTTTAGTAATTGTCTTCCCTTTGTGAGAAAGATTTTGAAAACCATGCTATTTTCAACTCCTATTCACAGGTCAGGACTTAATTCTTCACAAAATTCACATGTGATTGTTTTTCAAACATTTTCTGTGCAGGAAAACAATAAAATGCATGTTTTATGTGCCTTTTATTGTTTATTAATTAATTAATATGATATAATGATAAGCATTAGTTTATTTTGTCCACAGAACAGGTTGCTTTCTGCGTAAAACAACGTGTGATTTCTTTTTTGTAGAATATGTCTCAACCTGCAAATATTTGAGTCAGTACAGGAATTGTTAGAATTGCTCTATTAACATGCCTGCATCATTTTTCACTGACAGAAGGAATACAAGAAGAGCTGAATTGTGTAGATTAATATAATTTGTTGCCTCTGTTTGTTGAGATTAACCTTTTAGCAGGAAGTAGAGGGAGGTAAACTGGAATTATGATACCTTATATCTTTTTGTGTCTCTGTGTTTTTAGGGACATTCCAGCTATATTACGCACCTTGATTGGTCTCCGGATAACAAGTACATAATGTCAAACTCGGGAGACTACGAAATATTATACTGTGAGTACAAGGCTATAATTCCTTCCAACTTCGAAAATTGCCTGAACAATCACAAATGGTAAACAGGAGTGGCTGGGTGAGGATGAAAGCTGATGCAAGCTGAGCTATTGGCGCAAACCATTTGCTGACAGGGGATCTGGGCATGACCTTCTGTAACTTGACCTTTCAATATTGTTCAAAGCTGTTCCTCACCTAATGGCATTTCCAAATATAGCCAACATCTCTGCAAGGCATCAATCAGTTTAACAGTCTACCAGGAAGAGGGGTGCTGGTGTGTGATGTGTCAGGAAGCTGGTTTGCAGCTTTGGAAATGATATACACACTTGCCGAATTGGCAGTTACTGGTGCAGACACTTGCTGACACTGAAATATGATATTCTAATCGTAACAGTTGTCTAGCACTTTTCCTTAGAAACCCAATTGTACGTCAGTAGACTTGCACAATTTGTGAGCTCATGAAACTTGTGGCTGTGCACTAGGACGAAACAGGGCAGGTGGAGATGATACATCACTATGAAGATGCAATTTGCTGTTGTACCACTAAATTTGCAGATGTGGTAGGAGAATATTAAAAATACCTTCAAATACAAGATGCACATGAAGTTTATAGTTCATTTTGAAGGAGAATTAAGTTTTGGTGCAGCAGTTATCTTAAAATACAAGATGCACAGGGGGTTTGTACTTCATTTTGAAGGAGAATTTAGTGCAATTCTCTCTTAAAACAAGATTTCAAATGAAATTTCGCACATATTGCCAGTATGGAGGCAGTCATTTCCAGGCAAAATTTAAGAGTGCTGGTATTTTTATTTATTTATTTATTTATTTATTTATTTATTCATTCCCTGCTTTTTATTTATTATTTATTATTTATTTCACAGTTTTCTATACCGAGCTTCTCAACCTCATTGAGGGACTCAGCCCGGTTTCCAGCCATAAAAAAAAACATATACACTCATTAAAATATCATATATCACAATTACAAAAACAACTTTAAAAACACTATATATAAAACTACAGTGGTCAGTCGTCCTATTAAGATGGATCTACATCAACTTCCATCCAGGGTCCTATGGTGTTGTCTCATTCATCGAAGGCCTGACTCCACAGCCGTTTCCTAAATGTTAGGATGGATGGGGCGGTTCTGGCGTCCAGAGGGAGAGAGTTCCAGAGTCGCGGGGCCACCACCGAGAAGGCCCTGTCCCTCGTCCCCACCAGGCGCGCTTGCGAGGCCGGTGGGACCGAGAGCAGGGCCTCTCCAGATGATCTTAATAATCTTGATGGTTCGTAGGGGAGAATACTTCGGAGAGGTAAACAGGGCCGGAGTCGTTTAGGGCTTTATAGGTCAACACCAGCACTTTGAATTGTGCTCGGAAGCTAATTGGCAGCCAGTGGAGCTGGCGTAACAGCGGAGTGGTGTGCTCCCTGTACCCAGCCCCCGTTAGTAATATGGCTGCCGCGCGTTGGACTTGCTGCAGCTTCCGGGCAGTCTTCAAAGGCAACCCCACGTAGAGAGCGTTGCAGTAGTCTAAGCGGGATGTAACCAAAGCGTGTACTACCGTGGCCAAGTCAGCCCTCCCAAGGTACGGACGCAGCTGGCGCACAAGTTTTAATTGTGCGAATGCTCCCCTGACCACCGCTGAGACCTGGGGTTCCAGGCTCAGCGATGAATCCAGGAGAACTCCCAGACTGCGTACCTGTGCTTTCAGGGGGAGTGTGACCCCGTCCAGCACAGGCTGTAACCCCGTACCCTGTTCGGTCTTACGACTGACCAGGAGTACCTCTGTCTTGTCTGGATTTAGTTTCAATCTGTTGTCCCTCATCCAGTCCGAGACAGCGGCCAAGCACCGGTTCATGACCTGAACAGCCTCCTTAGTGGTAGGTGGAAAAGAGTGATAGAGTTGGACATCATCTGCGTACAGATGACATCGCACCCCAAAACTCCGGATGATCTCTCCCAAGCGGCTTCATGTAAATGTTAAACAACATAGGGGACAGTATTGAGCCCTGCGGGACTCCACAGTGCAATGGCCGAGGAGTCGAGCAGGAGTCCCCTAGTGACACCTTCTGGGAGCGACCCTCGAGAAAGGACCGGAGCCACTGCAAGGCAGTACCCCCAAGACCCATTCCCGCGAGGCGTCCCAGAAGGATACCGTGGTCGACGGTATCGAAGGCCGAAGAGAGGTCCAGCAGAACCAACAGGGACACACTCCCCCTGTCCAGTTCCCGGCGCAGATCATCAACTAAGGCGACCAAGGCTGTCTCAGTACCATGTCCCGGCCTAAAGCCAGACTGTGACGGATCTAGATAGTCCGTGTCCACCAGGAATTCCTGGAGTTGCAAGGCCACCACACGTTCCAGGACTTTGCCCAAGTAGGGGAGATTGGAGACTGGCCGAAAGTTGACGAATTGAGTGGGGTCTAGTGATGGTTTTTTCAACAGCGGTTTGATGACAGCTTGTTTTAAGCTGGCTGGAATCTTGCCTTCGAAGGGAGGCATTAACCACCACCTTTACCCACTCTGCCAAACCCCCTCTGGCTTCTTTTACCAGCCAGGAAGGGCAGGGGTCTAGGATGCATGTGGTAGGTCTCGCCTCTCCCAGAACCCTGATGACCTCATCAAGTTGAACAGATTGAAACGAATCCAACAAAATTGGACAAGCAGATGCTTGAGTTACATCCTCAGAGACTGCAGTTAATGTGGTGTCAAAGCCCGCGCGGATCAAAGCGACTTTGTCCGCAAAGAACTGAGCAAATGCTTCACAGCGCGCTGCCGAGTCGTCAGGGGACCCACTCGAGGTGGGATTCAACAACTCTCTGACTACTCGGAACAGCTCTGCCAGACGGTTCCTTGCGGACGCAATATTGGCCGAGTAGAAAGCATTTTGCGCGGCCTCTATTGCCGCGCCATACGCCCTTAGATAAAGGCGTAGACGTGTTCGGTTTGGCTCGCTGGGCTTTTTCCTCCACACGCTCTCTAGCCATCTCTTTGTTCGCTTTAGCTCCACCAGCTCCTCGTTGAACCAAGGGGCAGGTTTCGCTTGGCGACTTAAGAGAGGGCGCTCCGGAGCAATCGTGTCTATTGCCCTAGTCAGCTCCCTATTCCAGTGAGCGACCAGGGCATCGACAGAATCACCATCCAAGGCAGCGGAAACATCCCCAAGAGCCATCAGGAGTCCTTCTGGATCCATAAGCCTCCTGGGGCGGACCATCTTAATGGGTCCACCACCCCTGCGGAGGTTAGAAGTTGCAACGAGTCTAAACCTGATCAGATGGTGGTCGGTCCACGGCAAAGGAGAGATTGACAGCTCCTCCACACCGCCACCTTCTTCCCAGCCCTGACAGAAGACCAGGTCAAGTGTGTGTCCAGCACAGTGGGTAGGGCCAGATACTAGTTGGGACAGCCCCATAGTTGCCATGGTGGCCATCTTTGCTTTCCATCTTTGGAGATCTTTAAACAGTTCTTTTCATATTTCTAGATTTCTGTGGTTGCATATTTCTTTGTTATAGAGAATTTGAATGCTGTAGCTATATATTCCTTCAAGGCAGGGATTTGGACTAGATGTTCCTTGCAATTCCTTCCATCGCTGACATTCCATGATTCTATTTTTCTATTTCTCATAAAGGACAGAAGCTCACAGATTTTAAATGTTAGTCACATGAAATGCCAATGGTCTAGAGGTTGCCATCTGGAGTCTTTACCTCCTGGCTGTTTCCAGTCCTCTTGCTTGAACAGCCAATTGGCATAACATTGATGCTTTTTTGAAGGTGCCAAGTGATGTCCAGATACTGTTTTGAAGGCCCTCTTGGCTGGGTTTTCCTACCCTGGGCAAAGAGAGTGCATCCCTTGAATGTACAGAAAGATAAGGGTGGCTTGATCTCTTCGTGCTCCATGGCAGTTGGGCATTAAAAGTTGAATCCCTAGCAGAACTGAAGAAGTAGACTTTATAAAGGAGTGGGTATAAATCTCCTTCTGATGTCAGATCGTATATAACTCCTACCTCGGATATAATTTAAATACAGCTTACAATAAGCAGAACACGCATTAGTGCATCAGCTGTCAGCGGGAAGAGTCTGATCTTATTAGGTTGCCCCTTTGCTATCCCAATTAGTACAAAATGACATCCCGGGCTGATAATGTTGGGAGTTCAGAGCTTTTCATTATTAGCAGAGACAGCAAAGTATGCCTGAAATACATCTTTTCCAACTCTTTTTTTCCTCTAAGACCCATTAGGAGATCTAACTCTGTTTGAAGAAGCTGCAGAATATTAAAGATTTGTGTGCTTTGGTTTGGAAAGAAAACGAGGCAAAGAAAAGGAGAACCAACTCATTTCTGATCTTTGCTTTCATTGAGAAGATTTGGGGTTATTATCTATTACTTCGAAACAACCTTATTTAATAAAAAATCTGACTGCTACAATGTCAGATTATATTCTCGTTCGCTGGCTGATATTGGATACAGTTGGCCTCGGTATCCGTGGA
>NW_026844366.1:323810114-323845326 GCF_025583915.1 Anolis sagrei ordinatus
GTATAATGCCCTAAACTGTCTGTGACTTTCAAGAAAATTTATTTCTACATATGATCTTGCATACATATAAATATTAGAATGGGAGTGGTGTAATTTTTACTCTATCTGCGGAAACCTGGCATGAGACATTTTTGTGGAATGACTCTGGAACCCACAAGCAAAAGTTTACTCCATTCTTATGTTATTGTTATGGGTCCCCTCCCTTGGTTATATATTGCTCAAAGGGCGTTTTGTATTATTTCTATTTGGAATACAGTATATAAAATTCACATGCCTTTCTTTGTTGTTGTATTAGGTTTTGCTGGAACTAAATGACAGGAAGCTGGTTAGACTCTATGCCTTTTTCATCTGTTTTAGCAGTCTGTGTTGGAAATGAAGTGTGAGAAAAATGTTCAGTCTTAACAGTGTACCGATTTGGGATGGATAGGTTTCAGCTTTCTTTAAACAATCACATGGCAAAAGTATTTCTGGCATCTTTTACAAAACTTGCTTCTAACCCCCAATATTTAACTTACTTTTGTCTGCTGATTGTTCCATACTTGCAGTTGTCTGAAAATGAAAATGCCAAGGTAAATTCTGAAAGCTTAGAAAAGGAACAGAATGGAATGCAGTATGAAACAAGTGTTTTGGGGAAAATTCCAGGAGGGCACTGCACCAGGGATCCTTTCACACCACACACTTATAACTCTTTAATTCCATTTTCTACTCTGTATTTCTACTTTGAGAGCCAACGTGGTGTACCGGTTTGAATGTTGGACCACTACTCAGGGATCAGGGTTCAAATACCTGCTGCACCATGTATAAGCTATTGAGTCCATAAACTCTTTTCAGGCATTATTTATTGAAACTTGAACATTACGCCATAACCCTTTTCTCCTGTAACTGATTGCTGTGTGCTCATTGTAATTCTACTACCTATTATGCATCTTTTATAAAGGGGACATTCCAGCCGGTTGTAAACTAATGAGGAACCGTTCGGAGTGTAAGGACATAGATTGGATAACATACACGTGTGTGCTGGGATTTCAAGTATTTGGTGAGTAGTAGCTTTTTGTTTATTTAATTAGTTGCATTTATATCCTGCCTTTCATCCCATGAGCTCAAGGCATACGGGGTTTTCTACAACCTATTTTATCCTCACAGCAACATATCCCTTTCACCACTCTTGTGTCAATAGGGGGACACCTTTAACTCTTTTATTTTCCCATATTGCAGGAGTGTGGCCTGAAGGATCAGATGGAACAGATATAAATGCTCTTATCAGGTCTCACAACAGGAAAGTGATAGCAGTTGCTGATGACTTTTGTAAAGTCCATCTATTTCAGTATCCCTGCTCCAAAGCAAAGGTAGGTCTAGGTGATCCAGTTTCAAGGAGGATGGTAGAAAGGGGTCCAGGAGGAGGAGGAGCATTGTAGCTGTGATGCTTGCTATCTGTTGTGTAGAAAATACAATATGATCACAGCTGGGAAACCTTAATAATAATAATAACTTTATTTTTATACCCCTGCCTCCATCTCCCCGAAGGGACTCGGGGCGGCTTACATGGGGCAAGGCCCAACAATACATTTAAAACATAACATATTAAAATGTAAAACAATAATATAAAACAAAGCAAAATAAGAACAACAACATCCTAACAAAATATAAAACAGTGATCAAACCAACAACTAATAGCAAAGTTGAATGTCTCGTCATGGGTGGGTGGACCGGTGCCACAACATTTCAGAGGATAGGGCTAGTGAGTAAAGTGCATAAGTCATATAGCAGCAGCAAGGATAAGAGTAATATAAAATAGGTCATTATAACTTTGGAAACAAAACAATAGTAAAGTGTAAACTGCGAGAACGGACATTTTGGGTCCTAGTTGGGGCCAGTTATCTAGGGAATTGTCTGGTAAAAAGCACAGCGGAACATCCATATCTTTAAATCTTTGCAGAAAATGGATAGGGAGGGTGCTAGCTTAAATTTATGCTGTGATTTTTTTTAAAAAGAACTTGGATTATTTCTGTATTTAAGAAAGGAGCTATAATAGTAGTGTTTGAAAGAGCTACTATTTTGGACAATTGTTAGAATCGTCTAAGCCAGTGGTTCTCAACCTGTGGATCCCCAGATGTTTTTGCCTTTAACTCCCAGAAATGCTAACAGCTGGTAAACTGACTGGGATTTCTGGGAACTGTAGGCCAAAACACCTGGAGTCCCACAGGTTGAGAACCACTGTTCTAAGCAAACTAACCACTTGTTTGATGAGGCCCACTGGGAGTTTTGGTCCACAAAATAATTCTTCAGCGTTCTGATAATGGGACCAACTGCACCCCATGAGATCTATGCAGTTATCCCACCAGTAAAACTTCTTTAGTAATTTGAACATTTGCACAAACCAACATTACCAGGAAATAGCACACCATGTGCCATGTCAATACAGCTTATATAAACTTAATGCACATAAAGATCTGTATGCTGCGACAACATACAGCCAGATTGAATTTTGCTGGAGGAGATGGAAAGAGTGAATGAGGAAAGCATTGTTCTTTTCTTGGGTATATTAGTTGAGTTGCTATGTTGTGTGTTCTAACAGATATGATGCTCCCAGTACAGATTTTAATTTCCTGGTTTTGTTTTAACAGGCCCCGAGTCATAAATACAGTGCCCATAGCAGCCATGTGACAAACGTCAGCTTCACTTATAACGACAGTCACTTGATTTCAACTGGAGGCAAAGATATGAGTATCATTCAGTGGAGACTTGTTGAGAAAGTAGCTTTGCCACAGAATGACATTGCAGTAGAAATGGGTACACCCAAAATCTCCATGGCTGCCAATGAAAGCTTAGTACACCCAAGCACCCCTGTTCCTCTTAGCCAGCCATTTGATGAAATAGCCACCATTGAAAGTGTAACTGATGGTTCACCAACATCTTTGGAAAATAATCTGGAGCAAACAGTGGAAGCCAATGAGGAGCAGAATGAAGAGCAAAGCGAGGGGAGCAGTCTGGATCCAGGTGAGCCAAACTGTGATGAGACATCCAATGAAACTGGCGAAGAGCAGAGTGAATCCACTATTATGGATGACCAGTCAGAAAACTCTCCAGTGTCTTAACAGCTCGGGACAGTCTTTATACTTTTTTCCCTCAATGTGCATACGTTGATAAAGGGGAATTGGGTTCAAGTAGGGGAAGGGAAGCAGCTCCGAATCAGGAGTCACTCCAGTTGCTGGGTTTCCACTGAAGGCTTTTAATCTGATCGTCTGTTTTCAATGCATTGAACAATTGTAGGGACCCACCTTGACAATTCCAGTCAAGAGCTGGTGAGGATAGTAAGTAAAATGTAATCCTAGATAAAATGTAAGTCTGAAAATGCTGTCAGAAAGAAGTGTGATACAAATGTCTGAGGAAAATGGGGAAGGCGGGATTAGCTCCAGCAGTATGTCGAGGAGAGGGCAATGCATGAGTAGAGAAACACCAAAAGAAGCACCAAGTAAAACCTGCTATGTAATGCATCTGAGGCAAAAACTCCTTTGGAGTTCTCCTTTCTGTTTTTATATTAAAAAGAGAAGGAGAAGAGAAGAGAAAACACCATCTCAATAAAGCCATATACATGCACCGTGCCTACTGCCTTCTCAACATCTATGCATATATTTTTTTGTAACACTACCGATTTCTACTTGCCGCTGCACACTCTGCCCTCAGGTGGTGCTAGTTCTAAGGCAACTCATATTTTGGAATGTGGCCTCGTTGTTCCCAAATGATGGGATTCTTAATAGACTGAACTTAAGACAGCAAGCTTTGCTTAGTTTTTGAATCAACGACCACCATCTTTTCAAGGAGCTACATGTCTGGACACATTGAGACTCAAGAATACCTACTGTGACCTTGACATGAACTGACTTGATTGCATGATGACAAAAGTTCTAATTTCTTGAGTTATAACTTGGCCTTCTGATACAACTTGTTTCCTCAGCGATGGGGCTAAATATTAGGGGAATACCATTATTAAATTGTTAAATCTGGTGCTTGGGGATTAAACTAAAAAAAAATATTTTAGGGATGACAATAAGATTTACAAAACGAAAAAATTCAAATAGGCTCTTTTTTACAGCCTCCTTTTTAATAGCTGTAATATAAATGTCTCATTTACTTGGATTATGTTGGATATATGAGGATTTTCTTTCATTTGTGTGTGTGTTGCATTGTGTATGTGTATGAGTATGCGTGCATGTGTGAATTTGTTTTTTTCCCCCTTGCCCCGTTTTATAAGCCGTGCAGCTCTGTGATGGCTGGATCTGGCCAGTTATGGGATATCATGGCATTTTATTTTTCATTTGGGGAAAAAATTAAAATATAAGAAAAAAAACCCTGTCAGCTACATTTTTCTAAAGAACCTTGATTTTCCGACATTTAAAACCATTTGCTCAAGAAAATTCCTACTTGTTTATGTTTTGAGTACATAAGGTTTTTTTAATTGTGCTGACATTTTAGCATTTAGTTAGAAGTTATGTTTAGGAAAGTTGGATGAGTTTGTTTAAGTCTTAAGTGTGCAAGCGTTTACGTGATTGTGCCATTCCAAAGTGCATCAGAACTGTCATTCCCTTCTAGTATCTTCTCAGGAGTAAATGCTTCAGATCAGGTATCTAATCTATTCATCATTGGTAACATTGAGAACTCAATTGGACTCCCAAAGGACAGACACAGTGAGTGAAAGAGAGCAAGAGAGAGAGGAAGAAATCATTGCCTCTTGTTTACATCCATTCTGGAAAACCTCAAAATAATTCTCTTCAAATAGAGAGAGACGTGGATTCCAAGCAACCCATCTGTTCTGTGTTTTTTCTTAAACTATACTGTTAAATAGTAACCGTATTTGAAAGCTCTAGAATGTGACTGCTCACTTTGCCAAATAATTGTCAGTGGGTGGCATTAATTATGACATCACATGGGATCTAACCAGGCATTCACTAGGATGGGGTGAGCAACCTGTGGGTAGCATGTGTCTCTTGGACCTCCGTTTGGTGGGCCCTGCAACCCCTCACCAGTGCCCTATTCTCCAGGGTTTTTAAAGTGAGGTTTTTGTACAGTCTTTCCCTCAAATAACAAGCATATGAAAATAATTCCACCCCACATGGAATTGAGGGGGTGTAATTTCCTATCAATATTATGAAATAGACTCCAGAAGGCAACAAATCCTTTGGGTTGAAGCTGGGGGAGCCTGCAGTGATGTCTGGGTGGATAGCTTGGTCCCTAAATCCCCCATAGTTGTCTATCCAGTACTAGAAGAAAAGGTTAAGGTATAACATTCAGTCATTCCCACACCTCAAATACCCTCTGCTTTGAAATCCCCCGTTTGTGCCTAGCCAGAAGATGTTCTTCATTCCTCTGACAGCTGTCTTCTGAAGTTAGAGAGACACTAGTTAGATGCCATCCTTTGAAAAGAGTACATTCAAGCTAAGATTCCAAGCTACAGTACTTCTAATTAAAACCAGTGGCACAGAGCTCTCTTACATTCTTGTTGAATACCATGAAACAATGCATTTCACTTGGATACATCTATTAACCTTGGAGTTGCCATGTAAAATGAAATTTAATTGTGGTTTTTCTCATGTTGTAGTTTAAGGAGTTTTTTTTAATCTAATATGCAAAAAGAAAAGTAAAAAAAAAAGCCTTACAGCTTTCCATTGCTGGCAACTACTGTTTGATGGACAATTATATCCATGATAATGGATGGGGTTGTGTTAACTGTAGACGTTCTGGGGGGAAAATTGTGAATTAAATATGATTTAAGAGTGTCATGTGAAGACATTTGAGCCATTTCTATCTATCATGCATTCCTGTCTCATGGCAGAAAAAAATTGAAGATTTAAAAATAACAATAAAAATAATCAAAACAATGCAGTTGTACTTTTCATCTTTGGAGATTGCGATTGATGAATATTTTAAAGCTTTGTGTTAATCTTCCTGGTATTAGTGTATTCAATCAAAGCAATATTTCAGCCGTGCATGAAGGGGACATAGATACCCTGATTCCTTGTTCACAAGAGAAATCAGCAGTGGAATATTGCTCTGAGCCCCCCCCCCCCAGGTGAGAAGGGCGGGGTATAAATATAGAATTAATTAATTAATTAATTAAAAGTCAGAGTTTGTTCATTCTTCCTCTGGAGATCCTGCTTTGTATACTTTGCAGATTTTTACTTATTGCAGGTGGTCCTGGAATGGAACACCCGCGATAAGTGAGGGAACACTGTATACACATTACAAAGCGAAACTGGTTAAGGGCCAGGTGCTCCAGTAATCCACACATGTGCATTTGCCGGGGAAGCAGTGGGAGGGAGAGTGATTGGGGAAAAACTCCAAATCAACCCAACCATGTATACTGTGGATCCTGGAACCTGGATTGCAGCTGAACTCTCCACTGCATATAAGCACTAACCAGGCTTCAACCTGGTTCCTGTGCTTTCCATGTGATCAGCTGCTTGTTTGCTTCATTTCCATCTCTGTTTTCATCTCACATCATATAGTCAGTGTAGATGTGTCCCTAGTCAATGTTCAGGGTCACCTCTACCTCCTTCAACCCAAAGCAAGTGAATAGTTATGTCTTCCTAAAGGGTATTTGAGGAGGAAATGGTAGAAATCTCTGCTGCTGCTCTTTTAGCTACTGAAGGCCTGGATTCTATTCAAAACTGGTGGATTTCAGAGTCCTGCTAGTGAACTAATGCAGACGCACACAAGGCTATCATAACCGGGTGACTTATGTTTGTATATCTTTTGAATGCTTCAGTACAGAAATGACAAATATGTCACACCACTCATGTGATGATCTATTGCTGTAGCAGCTTGCCAGGCTAAGCCATCACCATGTTGCTGTTGTCACAGGCCACAGAAAAAGGATTCCCTGTCCCAGTTTTAGGAGAACACACCATCGGTTATTATTAGCTATTCTGGACTGGGCCAAATGCCCACTTTCTCCAGCAGCCAGGCATTTGAGGAAATGTCGAAATTCTCTGGCAATTTTTTTGCAATCTGACATTTATGGTACGGAAAATGAAAGATCAATTATGTGCAGTAACGTATCAGTTAAAAAGATATGAAAGTGAAGGATGTTGGCCACAGAGGAGTTAACACTGGTTAAAAAATAACATTTAATTGCTTGAAGTTTGCTCACACACATTCCAAAAAAGACTGAAGAGCCTTGATTGTTTCAATCTTTTATTTGTGACAGATGTTTTACTTAGGCGTTAATCATGAAAGAATGGGGAAACTCTAGGCAGTAAGATTAGGCCATCCTAAAGAATAAATCATTTCTTCAATTAAAGAGCTTCTATGGATAAAAGGCCAAGTATTTGCATATTGAAAAGGGAGTTCCAGAGGGCCTCTAAAAGCAATTTCCTTTGAGGCACACCCTTTTGCCTCTCAATTTCAATATCTTCCTTCTGATGCAGTCTGTCAGTCATCATATACATGCAAAATATCAGCCAGATGTCTTCACAAACAAGTATCATGAAGGCACCAGCAATACCTGCTGTCAGTTAGTACAAAAAAAACCTCAACACAGGCTTGACCTAGTAATGTCAATACCAAAACTGTAAATCTGAAAATTGTCTGTTCTTCAAGATTATTGAGCTTCCCACCTCCCCAATATTACATTTCACATTCACCAGCTCTAGCTAATTCATGATGGGGAATGCTGGAAGTTGCTGTCTCACATAATCTGGCAGTCCACACTATTTTCATCCCTATATAGATGAACCTCAGATATGCAGATATACCACTTTGGTGGCCAAAAGTGAGAAGGAGCTGAGGAGCCTTCTAACAAAGGTAAAAGAAGACAGTGCAAAAGCTGGTTCAACATAAAAAAAAACAAGATTATGGCAACCAGACTGATTGATAACTGGCAAATAGAGGGAGAAAAGGTGGAGGCAGTAACAGACTTTGTATTTGTAGATTTATTTATTTACAACATTTATATGCCGCCCTTCTCATCCTGAAGGGGACTCAGAGCGGCTTACAAGATATATATATGTACAAGAATAATACATAGATGCAACGATTACTGCAGACGCAGACTGCAGCCAGGAAATCAGAAAATGTTTACTTCTTTTTTTWWWWAAAWATGTTTATTTAGAATATAGTGCTCTAAGGAGAGCTGATAGGAGAGAGGTGTATTAGTGCAATAAGACAATACAAACGAACATAYAAACAGACAAACAAAMAAACATACCACTGAATACAATAYGACTACATGTCAATAACAAYACTTACCAACACCAACAATTATTCCCCCAGTGAATTTTTAAAATACTTCCAGGTTTTGCTGGTCAGATACCAGGGAATAAACTATACTTTAATCCCCTTTTCTTTTTTGTTGCCTATATTGGTATTAGTGTAATYGCCAGTTTCCTTTTGCTATACCTTCAAGTTTCCTTAATGCATAGTATTGATATGTACCTCGTTATATAGCCCTTTTATGTATCCTAAAAAGCCCTCCCAGTTGGTCCTAGGGGGTTTTGTTATGCTCTGTGACATTTTTTGGGTGAGGATGTCCATATTCATGATGTCCCATATTTTCAGTAACCATTGCTCTACAGTCGGTGTCTCCTTGGATTTCCATATTCTAGCTATCACTATTCTCGCCGCAGTGGTGAAGTAAAAAAAAAGTTTTTCTGAGTTCTTGTCCTTGATGGAGTCGATTATTCCCAGTAACATTACCTCCGGTTTAAATTCTATTTTTTCCTTTAAAATGATCTCGGTTATTTTTTGGACTTCACGCCAGAAGGACTTTACCTTTTTACATTTCCACCACATGTGGATATAGTTACCTTTTTGTTTTTCGCATCTCCAACAGACATCTCTAATTCTACCTCTGCTAAACTTAGATATTTTCTCGGGCGTGAGGTACCATCTATAAAAAGACTTAAACCAATTCTCTTTCATCTCCGCTGCGTAAGTGTATTTTATTTTATTGCACCACACTTCCTCCCATTCTGTCATATGTATTGATCTTCCTACATCTCTTGACCATTGTATCATGACTCCTTTCACCTGTTCCGTCTCCGTGGACCATAATAGTAATTGTTGGTATACTTTTTTAATTGCTTTCTTTTCTGATTTCATTATCTTGTCCCAGAATGTTTCTTGGGTTTGAAATCCTTTCTTCGCATCTATCTTGAAGTTTTCAGATATTTGGTGGTATTGAAACCAAGAAATGGATTGGTCTAGTTGTTTGAGTTCTTCTTGGGATTTCAGTTTGGTCTCGTGTGCATTTATCTTTAATAACTGGGCATACGTTAGCCAGCGGTCTCTAGGCAATTCTCTCAAGTGAAGTGCTTCGTTGGGTGCAAACCAAAGGGGGGTCTTGCTGTACAGCCTGTCTTTGTATCTATTCCATATTTGCAGGATGGCGGCTCTGGTTGGGTGATTCCTAAACTGTTTTTCTTTCTCCGCCTTCCCCCTCCACAAGTATCCGTGCCAGCCTTGTGACAGATCAAATCCCTCTAAGCTCAGTATTTTCTTTTTACTCAGCGTCATCCAATCTCTCGCCCATCGCAGGACTGCTGCTTCGTAGTAGAGTTGCATGTCGGGAAGGGCTAGGCCCCCTCTTTTTTTGTCATCGGTCAGATTCTTATAATTTATTCTCTGTTTTTTACCCCTCCAAATAAATTTAGAGATCTCTTTTTGCCACTTACCAATTAATGTTTTAGATTTTAGGACGGGTAGCGTCTGGAATAAGAATAAGACGTCCGAAAGGATGTTCATTTTAACAGAGGCGATCCTGCCTAACAAGGAGAGATTTAAGCAGTTCCATGAATTCATTTTCCTCTTTATTTCTTTCCATTTCTTTTCGTAGTTGTTCTTGATCAAGTGTGCGTTATTCTCTGCTATGGTTATCCCTAAATATTTAACTTCCTTTACTATTTTGATTCCAGATGTTTCCTGTAGTTTTAGTTTGTCTTCATTCTTTATATTTTTGGTGATTATTTTTGTTTTGTTTTTGTTTATTCTAAATCCCGAGACTTCTCCAAAGTTGCCAATTTCTGATAGCCACATGTCTATGTTCTCTAGTGGGTCTTCCACAAAGCAAACCAGGTTGTCTGCGAAAGCTCTAGTTTTGTAGATATGATTCTTGACCTTAAGCCCTTTCAGTTCCTTGTTTGTAGATATTTTCTGCAGAAGAACTTCCAATGTTAGAATGAAGAGTATTGGGGAAAGGGGACACCCCTGCCTGGTCCCTTTCTGGATTACTATGTGTTCTGATTGCTGGCCATTAATTGTTATTGTTGCCAGTTGATGGGTATAGATAGCGCTGATTGCATTTAGGTATTGATGACCTATATCCATTTCTCTTAGTAGATCCATTGTGAAGTTCCAGTTGACATTGTCGAATGCCTTTTCGGCATCCAGAAATATCAAGGCTGCTTTTTTCTGATTGTTCTTTTCGTAATAGTCGATCACGTTGATTACCGTTCTGATGTTGTCGCTCAGCTGCCGTCCTGGAAGAAATCCCACCTGATCTTCTTGTATTCTTGAAGATGCCAGTTCTGTTAGTCTTGAGGCTAATATTGATGTAAATATCTTGTAGTCAGTTTGTAGTAGTGATATTGGGCGGTAATTGTTGACTGATGTGCTGTCTGTGTTATTTTTATGAATCAATGAGATTGTTGCAGATTTCCAAGTGTCTGGAAGCTCTCCTTCTTCCATGGCTCTATTCATGACTTTAAGAAGTTGTGGAGTTAATATATCTTGGAAAGTTTTGTAGTACCTAGTTGTGAGGCCGTCTGGGCCTGGCGCTTTATTAGTTGGGAGATTTCGGATGGTCTTCAGAACTTCTTCTTTAGAGATTGGTCTGTTTAGGTTCTCTCTCTGGTCATCTGTTAATCTTTGTATGCCTTGTTTTCCTAGATAGTGCGATATTTTTTCTCTTGGAATCTTTTCATCTTCGTAGAGTTTTTTATAGTACTTTGTGAATTGTTCTATGATCTCCTTTGTCTTTAAGAGGCATTTCTCCCCGTCGACTATTTTAGTAATTTGCCTATTCTGTTTTTTTGCTGCGATTTTTTTTGCTAGGGCTTTCCCTATTTTATTCGCGTTTTCAAAATGGTACTGTTTTGCATACTTCAGTTTTTTTTCTAACTCACCTAGCTGTAATGTGCTCATATTTTTCTTTAATATTTCCAAGAGGTAGTATGCCTTCTTGTCCTTTGGGTTTTCCTTTAGTTGTTTTTCTACTTTTATGATTTCCCTTTCTAACTTTTTGTATTCCTCGTTCCTGCGCTTCTTTTTTCTTGCGGCTTGTTCGATCATGTGACCTCTTATAAAGGCCTTGTGCGCATCCCATATAACTTGAATTGAGGTGTCTTTTTCTGTGTTTAAATTGAAATATTCTTTCAGTAGTTCTTTATTCTTTTCTACTTCTTCTTCTATTGAAAGTAGATTGTCGCTTAATCGCCACCTGAAGTTATTTCTTCTTTCTTCTTGGTTTTGGATTGATATTTCTATGGGCGCATGGTCTGAATTTAGCATGGGGAGTATCGTGCTCTTCGTCATACTTGGTATAATTGTTTTGGTCACCCATGCCATATCGATACGCGACCATGTACGGTGTCTGCTCGAAAAGAATGTGAAGTCTTTTTCTCTTTCGTGGTGGTATCTCCACAGGTCTATCAGATCTAATTCTTCTTTTAAGTCTAGAAATAATTTTGGTAAAACCCCTGATTTGTTACGTTTCGGTTTCTGTGTCTGGATCGATCTATCTTTAACAGCGTCTATTACCCCATTAAAGTCGCCTATGAGTAATAGATCATCATAGTCTACACCTGCTATTTTTTCCTTCAGTGTTTTAATGAAATTGCCCTTGGAATTGTTGGGTGAGTATATATTACAAATCAAAATAGTTTTGTCCTCGACAGTTATTGATACTCCTAACATTCTACCCTCGGTGTCTTTAAATGCTAAATTTGAGGGGATATTTTCAGTGACATACGTTACAAGGCCTCTTTTTTTCTCGGAACATGACGCGTAATAACATTTGCCCAYCGTTTTTTGTTCTAGGTGTGATATATGTTTATTGGAAATGTGAGTTTRCTGKAATAGAATTAAATCATATTTACATTTCTTTAAATAGTGCCATATTTTCCTCCTCTTGTTTGGGCTGTTCAGCCCATTCACATTATTTGAATATATCCTAATTTTTCCTGTKATCWTTACTGTTTTTTTTTGTCTGGGTGCTCCCAATCTGTCTTCGCTTTTCCTTCTTGGGCAATGTAATCCTTGGGGGATATCTCTCTCGGTCTTTTCCTTCCTTTTTCATTTTCTTCATCATCTGAGAGGGTTAGTTTCTTTGCTATGTTATCGTCCCTCTCCTTACTATAGGGYGGAAAGCCTCCTCTACTTTCTTCATCTCTTGGTTCATATTTCCCTTCTTTTTTCTTCTTMAGGTATTTATCCCAGAAGGCTCTGGCTTTTGCTTCAGATGTTAGCCAGTGTTTATTGTCATTCCAGGTCACTACTAGGCCCTCGTTCCTTTCCCATCTGAACCTAACATTCCTTTTTTTGAGTTCGTCGGTCACGAAGTAATATTTGCGCCTCTTTTCTAGTACAGATGATGGAATTTCCTTCATAATTGCAATTTTGCTTCCTTTGTACTGGATAGGTGACTTGGAATGTTCTTTTAGTATGCCATCTCGGGTGCTTTTCCTTGTTAGTTGGACAATTACATCTTTAGGTGTTTTGAATTTTCTCGAGTGTGTAGTTTGTATTCTGAAGACCCTGTCTACCTCAGGCTCGATGTCYGATTTGTTTCTGTTTGTTAGTTGTGCTGTCATGTCTACTATTACCTCTCTTATATTTTCCTCCTCTTCCTCTTTTATATTTCTAAATCTTAGTTGAAATTCCTTTTCCCTAATTTCTGATGCTTCTTGTTGACTCTTTACCTGGTCTACTGTTTCTTCTAAGCTCTTTATTTTTTTCTTCATGATCTCTTGGTGGCTCTTGATTGTGGTAGTTTCTTTAAGTAGTTCTGTGTTTTCTTGTTTTAGCTTCTCTACTTCATTCTTTACTGTGCTCATTTCTTCTTTAAATACTGATTGTAGTTCTTCTTTCATATCTTTCATATCTTTCTTTATTACTTCCATTTCATTTTGGATAGCTTTCCCTTGTGTATCTTGTTTGCTTTGATTGTCTTGGATCGTTTTTATTTCTGACTGTATTTTCAGTATTTCTCTCATAAGGTCTTTAATTGTGGGTTCTTCCGGTAGAGAGGCCTTCCTGGCGCTGAGTTGAATTTTTTTCTCCAATTCTTTGTCCTGGTCTTTGTCTTTATCTTTTTCCTTAATCTTTTCTTGTTTTCCTTTTGGTAAGGTGGCCATATTTTCTCTCTTCGTTTTCAAGGTTATTGCAACTCTAGGCTAAATTCTGAATTGGTTAATTCTTGTGGTTATTTTGTAACGTAGAGTTCTCGCCTGTCTGATCCCTAAAGGCACTTGGTCAGTTCAGTAATAATACTATCTATGTTAATGCAAGGTAATACAAGATGATACAATGATATGCGATTATACAATACCATACAATACAATACAATGGGGATATGGATACAAAGTTTTAAAGGGTACGTCTCTAAGTCAAATCTGAGTAGTCTATATTCTTCAATGTAGTTAGCTCATAGGCTTATGATATGCGTAAATTGGTAGTATGACAGTTGATTATACCATTCGGACACCTACTGTGTCTGCATCAATCTCTATTGTTATTTGTTATGATACTATGAAATTTAGATGAAATTTAGATGGGGAAAGTGGCTGAGAGAATAGGGCGGGTAGGGGAGAGGAGGAGGAGGAAGGACGAAGAGGAAAGAGAAGGGAAGAAAATGAGGAAGGGAAAGGAAAAGGAAAAGAAGAGGAAGAAAAGAAAAAGAAAAAAAAAGAACAAGCAAACAAACACACCCAAGAGGGACCCCCTGTCTGTTCCCTCTTCTTCAGTTTTCCTTTGGCTCTTCTCTGTTTTAAGAGTCTTTTCTCATCTATTAGATCCTGTATAGTTCTGGCTCAGCTGGGGCCGGTACTTCAATAGTACAATAATACAATAATAGTCCTTTGGTGTCTTCTTTCGAAGGGCCCAGAGAAAAAAAAGGAAAAAAAATCCCAGTTAAGGTCCTCTTTAGTGAAACCCAACGCAATTGAGTCGCTTTGCTTCAGCAATGATCTGTGCACCTTTGGTAAGTTCGCTAATGAGGTATGAGGTATGGTGGCAGGGTAAAGTCAGGGTAAGAGATACAAAGGGTTCACTCCTAAACAGTTTACACTCTCAAACAGGTCGAGGCCAAGGTCAGTGGGGGTGTGGCAGGATTACCAGTTCGTAGAAAGGGGCTTATGCTTATTCAGCGTGCGGGGAGAGTCAAGTATCTTAGTTACTCACGTCGGCTTTCCTTGTCTCAGGTCCCGTTTCTTGTTTCTTGCTTCCAACCCTGTCTCTTCTCTCTCTCCTTTCGTTCTTGCTGGATCCTGCTTCTCCTTTTTCACGCTGCTCCCTTGTCGGCTCAGTGTCGTTTCTTCTTTTCCTCCAGCTGCTTCCTCCTTTCCGGTACACAGCTCGTGGTTTGCTTTACGATTTTCTGAACCTGTGGCCTTGCAGCCTTGCTACTCCTAGTTTGCGACTCTTCACGACCCATTCATGACCTTTGCGTCTTGCTGCTTTCCTTTACTTCTTTGCCCTGCGCCTTACGCATTACTTCGTTGTCTGGTTTCTCCTCGTCTTTTCCTCTCTCTCTGCTGGCTTCACAAACTCCTTCGGCTCGTCGGTGCACTCGCTGGTGATTTATGGTCTGCCGATCTGGCGGTCTGGCGGTCTTCGCCTCTTCACCTCCACAGCAGCGCAATTGTTACCGGGTGGAAGAGGAAGTGAGTTTTTTAACTTCTAAGTAGCTTAAAGTAAGCTTCTCTCAGGTATTTGTTCTTCGGGTCTGCATCTGGCGAAAATTGTGGCTGGCCAGTTCACCTTTTTTCTTAAGTTGAATTTTCAGTCTTGATTTTCTTAACAACTAAAATAGCGGCTGGCGTCCTTCCAGGCTCTCGCCCGGTGCCCTTACTACTTTCCGCTCGGTTAGGCAGTTTGGTGATGTCGGTCGCTCTTCTCTTCGCTGTGTGACCAACAGAAGACCCTGCCAACTGAATGCACCAACCCGCCTCTCGCTGTTGGGTTGGGGGAGCCAGTACGGCTCGACCAGGAAATAGTAGTAGGTAGGTTTGCTGCGGAGCCTCAGCAAACCATGGCTGCCGCCATCTTGCCGCTACCGGAAGTCACTCAGAAAATGTTTACTTCTTGGGAGGAGAGCAATGACCAGTCTTGATAAAATAGTGTAGAGTAGAGACATCACACTGGCAACAAAGATCCACACAGTTAAAGCAGTAGTATTCCCCATAGTAACCTATGAATGCAAGAGCTGGACCGTATGGAAGGTTGAGCAAAGGAAGATAGATGCTTTTGAACTGTGGTGTTGGAGGAAAATTCTGAGAGTGCATTGGACTGCAAGAAGATCCAACCAGTCCATACTCCAGAAAATAAAGCCCGACTGCTCACTGGAGGGAAGGATATTAGAGACAACGATGAAGTACTTTGGCCACATCATGAGAAGTCAGGAAAGCTTGGAGAAGGCAATGATGCTGGGGAAAATGGAAGGAAAAAGGAAGAGGGGCTAACCAAGAACAAGATGGATGGATGGCATCTTTGAAGTAACTGGTTTGACTTTGAAGGAAGTGGGTGTGGCCATGGCCGACAGGGAGCTCTAGCGTGGACTGGTCCATGAGGTCAGGAAGAGTCAGAAGTGACCGAATAAACAACAACAAATATAAATTAACATGACTGCTTGTATTTTTACAATATCAAGATGTGACTATGGGGACTGTAATTCTAAGCGTCCACTGTTCACCCCAGTAGTCCCACTGAACACTGGACTACAGGATCAAGAATTGTTTTCTAAATGATTTCTGTCTCAGTCAAGAATATAGGCACCTAAATGATAGCAAATATTTTCTGCAACAAGATAGACTTTTTGCATAGAGGCAGGGCTGGTCCCTTTGTAATGCCTCCTGAGAAATAAAAAGTACCTTCTACAAAAGTAGGCCAGGAATTTATTCTTTTGTTTTTGCTTTGCAGTTCTGCAAAATTCTGGAGAGAAAAAATGCTTCATGCACATACTTTGTATGCACATGTTTTCATTACAAATGTTCCATGCCAGTTCTTGTCCCAAAATACATATTTTACAGTGTACAATAAAGAGTGAAAATGAAAATCAGATGCTCAGTGGAATTGCTGCAGCTTTTTGATCGAGTCCATGTTGGCATTTCATAACTCTGAATTGATTTGTTGGTGTGCTGCAGTGAGAAAGCTGAAAATGTTTCCTTTGCTCAAGGATTGGAACAGAGATGTTTGGAGAGAGAATATTTGCCTAATGTATTTTTTCCATATGGAGACACTAACAAAATGGCCTCTTCTGAGAATGGACTCCATAACTGGTTATCTGCAGACCTAAGGGAGATTTCATTGGTATGCTTAGTTGATTTTACCAAGTATGCAGAAGGGGTGAGATGATGTATGCAAAATGTCATTTAAAGGTGAGAAATGAATCAGTTCCCAAATTATTAGCTGACGGACTATAGAACAATTTATTGTATGGAGAGCCAATGTAGTGTAGTGGATTGAGCATTGGACTTTGACTCTGGAGACTAGAGTTCAAATCCATGAAACCCATGGAAACTCATACAATGAATTTGGGCATGCCACATTCCCTCAGTCTCAGTGGAAGGCAATGGCAAGAGCAGCCTACCTCTAAAAGCAATCTTACCAAGAAAACTGCATGATAGGTATGGCTTAGGGTTGCTGGAAGTCTGAAATGACTTGAAACACACAACAAAAATGTACAATTTAGAACTCTATTCACAAAGGAATTTTGATTAGGTTCTCTACTTCAGAGTTGGCTCCTCTAACTTGTGGAAGCTGAATAGGAATGGGACGATAGCAGAAGGGGCATCAGACACCAACCCACTATTTCCCTTATATGACAACAATTGTGTGCGAGAGCATGCTTAAGTATAGCTTAAATTACACATGATCCCCTCTGCAAAGAGGGGAGAGAAATGACTGGATCAGTCACAAAATTGTACTCTTTGACTTTCATATTTCATCAGGGACAGTTCCAATCAATCTTTCAATCACCATACTGTTTCATTTGGTTTAAAAATGTTCCAGTTTCTCTTTCTGCCTCCCACTTTCTCTCTTAACATCCTGAGAGTGTTCCAATGAGCAGAATGCAAATATCCTACAAAGGAAGGGAGGAAAGAAAGAGGACAAGATGTGAATGTAATCTATAAAATAAACTACAGGGTATCCTAATATAACTAATAAACATTTTCCCACTATTAGAACTAAACATGTTAGTAATCTGCACTATATATAGGCTTTTTTATTTTAAAAAATATGGTTCAAAACTTGTTTTGGTTGTAGGGGGTGCTGGTGGTTCAATTCTAAAGTCAATTCCGATTTTCACAGAAAAAATGTTCAAAACTTTTCGAAACTTCCGAGACTTCTGAATCCTTTCCTTAATGGTTTGAAAGTGTTATTTCCTGTTTCATTGGGTGGTCTTTACTTTGAAAGTAGTTGTTTTACTCCAGAAGGGGGGAGGGGGGAAGCAAAGGGAGGAAATTAATCCACTCTGTTTTAAAACACTTCTCAGGATCCAGACATAAGCGAGGGGAAAGGAAGGGGGGGGGGATTCATCAAGTCTGTTTTAAAACACTTCCAAGGATCCAGGCAGAAGCAAGGGGAAAGGAGGCAGGAATTCATCCAGGCTGCTTTAACATGGCTTTCCAGGATCCAGGCAGAATACGAGGGGAAAGGAGGGAGGGAATTCATCCAGGCTGCTTTAACACGGCTTCCCGGGATCCAGGCAGAATGCAAGGGGAAAGGAGGGGGGAATTCATCCAGGCTGCTTTAACACGGCTTCCCAGGATCCAGGCAGAAATGCGAGGGGAAAGGAGGAGGGGAATTCATCCAGGCTGCTTTAACACGGCTTCCCAGGCTAGAGGTTAGGCCAAGGAAGAGAACTGGGGAAATGCTGAATCATTTCCAACTCACTTACTGCTTCATAACAGAAATGGTGGAAAAAACTTCGGAAGGGCAAAAAACTTCCGGTTTCCTTAAAACTTCAAAATTGCTTCAAAAAGCAAATCTTTCTGAATTTATTCTGAATTATGAAGATTCCAACCGAACCTAATCATGCCATATATATGTGTGTGTGTGTGTGTGAGAGAGAGAGAGAGAGAGAGAGAGAGAGCCCCCGGTGGTGCAGCGAGTTAAACTGCTGAACTGTTGAACTTGCTGACTGAAAGATCGAAGGTTCAAATCCAGGGAGCAGGGTGAGCTCCCACTCTTATCTCCAGTAGATCAATAGGTACCACTTCTGCAGGGAGCAGGGTGAGCTCCCACTGTTATCCCCAGTAGATCAATAGGTACTGCTTCTGCAGGAAGGTAACGGTGCTCCGTGCAGTCATGCCAGCCACATGACCTTGGAGGTGTCACAGACAACACAAGCTCTTTGGCTTAGAAATGGAGATGAGCAGCACTCCCCAGAATCGAACACAACTAGACTTAATGTCAAGGGGAATATATTCTAGTATAACTAATAAACATGTTAGTAGTCTGCACCTATATATATATAATATCTTATTTTCACTAGATTTATAATTCTTTCCTTGCAATCTTTTTTATTCAAGAAAAAAGCAGGGATTACCTGTTAGCAGTTACATACAGCTCTGATTTGGAAGACTTTTTAATCTTCAAGGCAACAGTAATGCAAGTATGTATGTATGCTTGTGTGTTTCTCCTTCATTAATATATGCTTAAGCAAGGAGTTGTTTATGAGCCTCTGGAATTCAGAGTTGAAATGGTGCGTTTTTGTGTGTGCAAGGCAGGGCCAAAATCTTGAGACTTCCCAGAGTACCTCATTTAAATTGTGCAGAAAAGAAAGGGGGAAAAACAGAATGGGATCACACGTGACAGCTACCATCTGGCTCATTTCTCCCAAAGATTACCCTGGAATGCATTTCACATGTGATTTTGGAACAAGGTTGTGTTCTGCCAAAAAGAAAATACTTTACAGCTGAGTTTTGCCTGAAACAAAGTCTCTTAAATACTATATTTTGGATGTAATAACCAAAGGGGACTTGCATGAATCAGCAGACAGCATTGTATATTAACATGATATTTTAATTCAACTTATTTTTTTTCTCTGATTTCTCCTCTCTAAGACTTTTTTCAAACAGATCATTGGTTACTGTGCCCTGAGTCCCCTTTGGGGTCAAGAAGGGCAGGAAATAAGTGTGGTAAATAAATAAATATTCTCATTCCTCTCTTAGTAAAAAAGACGGCAACTGATTCATGTAGAGATGAAGCCAGCAGTCAAATGGTGGCTTATAGATGGAAGATGGGGGGGGGGGGGGGGACTTTGCCTTGAAATGGTGCAGGGACTGCTTTGGTCTATAAACCAGACATCCAGTATATGACTTATTTGTAATAATTCTGGTATCAGAGGAAGATAAAGACATGAAGAAAACGTAAGGGGGTGGCAATTGTTGAATATGCAATCTATATGTGTACCTGATGATGTGGCCTGAATCCTATTCATTCTCCAGGCATAATTAAATATATGGGGACAGTATCAAAATAGAAAAGCAAGGAAAAGAAAAATAGGATAAAGTGGTCACAGCAGAAGAGAACCAGCTTTTTATTTCTTTAATTTCTGGCTCAGTTGTCATTGTTGCTGTATGCCTTCAAGTCGCTTCTGGCTTATGAAGATCCTAAGGCAAACCGATCACAAATAACTAGTGAGACCATTTTTGCCCAGGTGTGGGTAAGTGAAACTGTGGATATTGGTTCCACACTTCTATATGATCTTACTGTAATCCCATTTTTTTTTAAAAAAAGAATTGCCCTAAAAAACTTCAAAATGCCCCCATATACCTGAGAAAATTTTTGGGAGTGTAAGAGTGAGCACAATGTGGCTTTGCCATGAACTATGAAAAATCTTGCATAATACTGCAGTCCAGACAGTATTCTCACAGTTTTCTGGGCTAAATTAGCCCAGAAAACTGGGGGAATACCTACCCCCACTTTCTTCTGATGCGCCAGGAGAAAGTGGGGGGGGGGGGGGGGGAAAATCATTCTGCCTTGGTATTCTGGGGGGGGGGGGGGGGGGGGGGGGGGGGGGGGGGGGGGGGGGGGCTTGAGGGGCTTCAGCCCCCCCCCCCAAAATTCTCATGGTGGTTCGCGAAAAGGCCTTACTGGTGCATTATTTAAACTGTTTTGTTTATTCATATCATGATCTGATCACCATACTCAATATATCCCATATGCATGGGGGTATTGGGGTAATGATACAAAAGGTTTGCTAGGGTAGACCCTCTTTCACTCAGACTCAGCCCCCCCCCGAAACCCCCCCCCTGAAAAAAACTCAGCCCCCCCCCCCCGAATCGAAATCCTGGCTACGGGCCTGGTGGAAGGGCCCTATAATACCCCAACTGCAGTTAAATAGTGGATTCATGTGATAAAGTTTTTAGTATCCAATGTTTCTGTTGTAGTTCATTTTCCCTGGAGGGATCTCAAAGTAGTCAAAAGCTCTCTGGGATGTATGGGAATGGAGACAAAGGACAGCTAACTTTAAAATTTGATTAAGACCAGTAAAATAATTTCTCTCAGAATCCAGGTTGTCAGTCTTTTGTAAGGTTGCAGACTCCTTTCTTAAGCAAAGAACATTTTCATGAAGTCTGTTTGTTGCTATATTAGAAGAATGTTAAGGTCGGTTGTTCCCAAATTTTGATTTTCTGTGTATTTTGGACTTCCACTTCCAGAAGCCACAGCCAGCTCATCCAACCATCAGGAATCCTGGGAGCTGACGTCCAAAACATCTGGAAGACCAAAATTTGGTGCTGTATATATAAAACTCAGCAAACTATAGTCCAAAGGGACAAGTTTGAGGTAGGAGCCTCAAAGATTTAAGTCCTGACTACCTCTTGTTTAGGATTCCCCTGTTATCGGAATATTCCTATAAGCATCCTGTGTTAACTAAGCACTAGGTGGAGCTGTGCTATAATGTAAAAAATTACAGTTCACTTCTCAGTTTGTGGAATAATTATGCAATTCTCAGTGAGTGCACTTTCCAAGTTTAATTACTCTGCCATCTCACTGTTTACATATTAATATCTGAAAAATTTGGATAGGACTTCATGAATCCAGTGAAGTGAGTGGCACTTTATGGTAATTCATGTTTAAAATAATTATTAATCACTAAGGTGTCACAGGATTCATTTGTTATTGTTGCTTCAATAAACAAATAGCTGTAACTTTAGATATAGACTTAAGAACTATACCACCAATCGACTGTCGGTAGAGTGTGTACCTTTGCGTACAGTCTTGCTAAATGTTTATTGGGGGAAATCCTTTGTTTCTGTTTATTCCTAATGGCGAAGCCCCCGGTGGCGAAGTGGGTTAAGGCACTGAGTTGCTGAACCAGTTGACCGAAAGGTCACAGGTTCGAATCTGGGGAGCGACATGAGCTCCTGCTGTCAGCCCCAACTTCTGCCAACCTAGCAGTTCAAAAACATGCAAATGTGAGTACATCAATAGGTACAGCTCTGGCGGGAAGGTAATGGCATTCCATGCAGTCATGCTGGCCACATGACCTTGGAGATGTCTATGGACAATGCCGGCTCTTCGGCTTAGAAATGGAGATGAGCACCAACCCCCAGTGTTGGACACGACTGGAGTTAATGTCAGGGGAAAACCTTTACCTTTACCTATTCCTAATGGTTGAGACTTTTTTCAGTGTATAAGGTTTAGAAAGTTTTCTTCCAATGAATTTCCACTTTCTTATTTATACTTTATAAGGTTTTGTGGTGGTGGTGGTGTTGTGTGTGTGTGTGTGTAAGAGGGGGTATTGTTATATTGCTTTGACAATGGAAACATTTCATTACTGCCCTTCAAAGCAGCCCTCTCAACTAAGTTATTTTGGAGCTGCTATTCTTTATTCATATTGCCATCAGACCAATGTAAGCGTAATATGTCATGATGATAGTTAATACAACAAGAATGGAAAATGGAATTGGAAATTATGTTTACTGGGAAATTCAGAAGAAAGAGAAAGAAACCCTGTCAGAAAAAAATTAATGTTAGCCAATAGTTCCTCGCCAGTCTTCAGAAACAATGGCTCATTTTAACAAGATTATTTATGTTACATGAAGTCCTACGCAAGAGTACTGAGCAACTCTGTAGATGTAGATTATTCTTGCTGACAATGAATGAGATGATTAAAAGCTTTCAATTGGCTTTTCTGAGCTACAAATGCACATTGGCAAATGTAGATCATCATTCAACAAGAAGAGTTGGCATTCACATTCATCAAGAAAAAAGAAGAAAGGTATCATTAGCCTAGAAGAATGGATTTCAGTGCCAAATCACAAATGGGCTGGATCCAGGCTTCATCATATGCAATCAGGCTGGAAGATGCAAATCTTGAGAAAGTTACCATATATACTCAAGTATAAGCCAACTCAAATATAAACTGAGGCACCTAACTTTACCACAAAAATGGGAAAACTTGTTGACTCAAGTATAAGCCAGGGTGAGAAATGCAGCAGCTACTGGTAACTTTCAAAATAAAAATAGATAATAATTACATTAAGTGAGACATCAATATGTTAAATGTTTTTGAATATTAACATAAATAGAAGATTGCAAAATGAGCAAGACTGGGGTGCAAAAGGGGGGGGGGCTGGAAAGGTGGAAAGATTGGCGTGGGAAGGGGGCAAGTGGAGAAGTGAGAAAGATTAAGTTGGGAAAGAGGGCTGGGAAAATTAGAAAGACTAGGGTGAGAAAGAGAGGCTGGGAAAGTGGGTAACTGTGGTGGGAAAGGGGGAAAGACTGAAATGGGAAAGAGAGGCTGGAACCTGGGAAAGGCTGGGATGGAAAGGGAGCTGAAAAAGTGGGAGAGCGGGGATGATGATAGTAAAGATTGTGGTAGGAAGGGGAAAACTAGAAAAAGGGAAGACTGGGAGTGAAAGGAGTGCTGGAAAAGTGGGAAAAAACTGAGGTGGGAAGGGATGTACTGGGAAGGACTAGGGAGATGAAGGCACGTTCCCTGTCCTCCCCTCTCAGCACAGCAACCCAGCTGGTCTTTTTTTATTTCCCTCCTTTTTTCCTTTCTTTCCTTCTCTTCTTTCCCATCTTTCCTTTTCCCTTAGTTTCCCTCCCACCTCCTTTCCCCCTTCTTCCATTTTCTCACTCCTTGCCTCACTGTTTTCCTTCTCCCATTCCTTCCTTTTTTTCTTTGCTTCTACCACCAACACTACATACATTGTGCTCCAGAATCAGTGGGGAGATGCTACTTCTGAGTTGTTGACACCTTTGCAAAGGAGAAGGGTGGTGCATGAGAGAGGAAAAAAAGTGTCACATGAGGGAGAGGGAGGAGGAGAACGAGGGCACATACTGCTGTGCCAAGAGGAGAGACTTTCTCTCCTCCTTTCTTTGCACAATGACCTAGCTGGGTTGCTGTGCTGAGAGGGGGAGGTCCTGGTCTTTCAGCCCCATGTCTTCCCACCAGGACCCTCACATTAATATAAGCTGAGGGGGGCTTTTTTCAGCCTAAAAGGGGGCTTAAAAACTTGGCTTATACTCAAGTATATACGGTACGTTCTTGAGCAACAGTAAGGAGGGTTTTGTTTGTCCCTGTAAGCTTTAGTCTACTATTAGACTCCATTTGTGAACTGAGAATAAAAGAATTCTTTCACCATTCCTGAAATCCAGAGAGTTGTAGTCCATATAGGTAACATTTAAAGCTTGAAACAAATTATGTAGAAGAGAAATTTTAGTTCTTATATGAGAATAAAGCTATTGGCTGGGTTATCAACTTTAGGTAAACCCATTAAGCAAAGTTCCCTGAAATTTCAATCTAGACATGCATTCCAGTTGCATTCTAGTAGTAATGCACGCACTAATAACCTCAAGATTGGACTTCTGCAATGTGCTGCACTTTGGGCTACCTTTGTATCAAGTTCAGAAACTCCAGTTAGTTCAAAACATGGCAGTCAGATTGATTGTGTGTGCACCTAGCAGTAACAATATTACACCTATACAAATGTTAACCTATACAAAAATCCCTTCACTGGATGTTAGTTAGTTTCTGGGTGAAGTACAAAGTGTTGTGTTGTCAAAGACTTTCATGGCCAGAATCACTGGGTTACTGTGAGTTTTCCGGGCTGTATCCCCAATGTTCCAGAAGCATTCTCTCCTGATGTTTCGCCCACATCTATGGCAGTCATCCTCAGAGGTTGTGAGGTCTGTTGGAAACTAGGCAATGAGGTTTATAAATCTGTGGAATATCCATGGTGGGAGAAAGAACTCTTGTCTGTTTGAGACAAGAGTGGTTGTTGCAATTGGCCACCTTGATTAGCAATCAAAGGTCTTGCAGCTTCACAGTGTTGGTTATTATTTTTAAGGCCCTACATGGTTTGGGTATAGGTTACCTACAGGATCATCTTCTTCCATTTGAACCACCCCATGTGGTCATGTCCTCTGGAGATGCATACTTCATCCAGCCAGAACCTGACTGGCAACTGTCATCCAGAGGACCTTTTCATCATCTTGCCCTAAACTGTGGAACGACCTGTCAGAAGAAATTTGACAGCTAAATTTGCTGTGAGAATTCAAGACACAATTGAAGATCTAGTTCTTCCAGCAGGCTTACCCTGTCAATTTTAAACTATGAATTTTAGATTTATATCTTATTAGTATTGGTATTTAATCTGTGCTTTATTTTTTTCTATGCATTTTAACAATGCTGTGCCCTGCCTCGAGCTATGAGGAGCGGCAGGTAACAATTGTTGTTGCTGTTGTTATGTTCAACTTCTTTTACTTCATAAGTATAAAAATATGGATCAAGAAGAATTTGTATCTTCCCTTCGGAGAATTATCTGGAATAGCAAAATTAAAAGGGCTTTTGGAAGGAGAAAAATAGGCAGCTGATACAAGTTGCTCTCTAAATAATAACCTCTTGCTCAGGAGATACTTTTATGAAATGGAAAAAATGGTGAGAATAATGACTTCCAGATTGAATCCATATCCTGGCAAATCTAAAACTCGAAGAGACTGTGTTTAATTTATTTATGCACCTGATCCAAGCTTCAGGGTTTTTGGTTTTTTTGTTTGTTTTTTTTGGTTTTTTTGAGATTTAGGAAATCAATACCAAATGACTTGATTTTTATTTCCCAATGAGGTTGCCAGTTATTCTATTCTTTATTCTTGACCTTTTACCAGACATTTTTGTGGAGCTGATATTTTCTCCTTCTTATCAATTTAAAATAGCATAGAAAATAAGCATCTCTCTTCAGGAATTGATCTCATCTGTATTTTAATATTTGGTAGTTATACATTTAGTAGAACTCTGAAACAAATATATATCTAGTATCATGAGTTCCTTTGTCTCAAACGGTCAGACTTGTTCAACATTTTTCTACCACATCTCAGATAAACATGGAACAACCAAGCCCAAATTACTTCTGAGGACTTATAAAACTATTATTATCGCAAACAGTTTCATAACCTTTATCTTAATTTCTGAGTTGTCAAGTGTCCACTTGTGGCAAGCAGCAAAGATAACAGTACTCAATGTAAGTAGAAAGAGAGAGAAAGCTATTCTCTGCAGCATGTCATGACATTAGTCTTTAAGCATTCAGTTCGACTGTACCTGAATAGTAATGGCAAAAAGTATATCTTTTTCCAGGCATTCATAATGAAAATGTGTAGAAGGAGATGTGCAAGCTCCATCTTTCCAACATCATTTTGCTGACATCACTTATCCAATATGAATTCCTAAATAGGACTCCGGGCACCAACATATGATTAGAGGTTCGCTCGGTTTGAAAATTGTGAGAATGGAAAATAAGTAAGTGGTGAAACTGGATCAATGGGACTCAAATGAAAAGGAATGGGAGCAAGAGATCACTCTATTTTACTGTCCTTTGTAGTAGAGATAAGCTGGGAAAGAGAGCTGCAAGTGGTGCAATGGGTTAAACCCTTGTGCCAGCTGAACTGCTGATCTGGAGGTCGATGGTTCAAATCCATAAGGCAAGGCGAGCTCCCATCTATCAGCACCAGCTTGCCATGTGAGGACATGAGAGAAGCCTCTCACAAGATGGTAAAGCATCCAGTCGTCCCCTGGGCAACATTCCTGCAGACAACGACTTCTCTCACACCAGAAGTGACTTGTCATTTCTCAATTTGCTTCTGACACACACAGACAAACACAAAAGCTGGGAAATGACTACTTCCATCCCCAGTGCAATTATTAGTGTTTCATACATCTTGCTTATGCGAGGATGTAATTCTACAAAATTCTAATTCTATGAAAGGGCGTTGATAAAGCATCATAGGTTACAGAATAAAATGCCTTAAATGCCTTGCCAAATTTGTCTATTTGTCTTTTGGATTGCCTGGGGAGTGACAAAAGAGAAGGAACAATGCTAGAATGATCCTCCTTTTACAATCATACAATCTATTTGGATGCCTAAATAGAAATTCTTTAAAAGAGTGAAATTTAAAAGAGTGAAATTCTTGATAATAAAAATGTGCTCTCCACCTTTCTGACAATTTCTGAACATTGAGTTTGCCAAGGTCAACAGATCTCAAGAGAAAAATAGTTCCTGGGAGAACTGTCCTAGCCTATAGCATGCTGAGCCCAATACAAACAACCTGCATTCAGTTTACAATGAGCTTTGTTCCACATCAGTTCTTCTGTTTTGCAAACAGAAATGTTGTTAGACACATCTAACTGCAATGGAGCCCTCCGAATATGGAAACTACAGCATTCTGTTCTCCTTATCATAGTGAGAAACTACATTTCCCAAACATCCAGGCAGCATTAATGGTTCCAGACTTGCTCATGAGTTTCTTTTGCTACCGAGGAGCATACAAATATATATGTAGATGAAGAGGACTCTTATTGTCAAGTTTTACTCATTTCCAGTTTTTTTCTTCCCTCACAAGACACATTTGGAAAGTGTTGCTGCACTCAGCTGCTATAATTTTAAAATCATAACTATGTAGTATAATTTGTTTTGTTATTCTGCAGCTGTTTGGATTCACAGTTCCACATAATCCGATTCATTAATTTTATAAGATTATCAGTAGCCATGAATACCTTGGCTGCTTCAGTTATGGATCATTTCCATACCAGGTTATGTTATACATTATGTTTTTAAAGAAACAGTTAGAATCACAGAGTTGGAAGAGACCTCATGGGCCATCCAGTCTAATCCCCTGCCAAGAAGTAGAAAAATTGCATTCAAAGCATCCCTGACAATAGCCATCCAGCCTCTGTTTAAAAGCTTCCAAAGAAGGAGCCTCCACCACACTCCGGGGCAGAGAGTTCCACTGCTGAACGGCTCTCACAGTCAGGAAGTTCTTCCTCATGTTCAGATGGAATCTCCTTTCTTGTAGTTTGAAGCCATTGCCCCATTGCGTCCTAGTCTCCAAGGAAGCAGAAAACAAGCTTGCTCCCTCCTCCCTGTGACTTCCTCATATTTATACCTGGCCCTCATTATGTCTCCTCTCAGCCTTCTCTTCTTCAGGCTAAATGTGCCAGCTCTTTAAGCCGCTCCTCATAGGGCTTGTTCTCCAGACCCTTGATCATTTTAGTCCCTCCTCTGGACACATTCCAGCTTGTCAACATCTCCCTTCAATTGTGGTGCCTAGAATTGGACACAGTGTGATTCCAGGTGTAATCTGACCAAGGCAGAATAAAGGGGTAGCATGATTTCCCTGGATCTAGACACTATACTCCTATTGATGCAGGCCAAAATCCCATTGGCCTTTTTTAACTGCCTCATGACATTGTTGGCTCATGTTCTACTTGTTGTCCACCAGGACTTCAAGATCTTTTTCACATGTACTGCTGTCGAGCCAGGAGTCCCCCATTCTGTATCTTTGCATTTCATGTTTTTCTGCCTAAGTGGAGTATCTTGCATTTGTCACTGCTGAACTTTTGAAGTTATTCATTTCAGTAGAGCACACTGTTATCCCTAGTTTCCTGTTTCCACAGTATATTCAAGAAGGTATCCCCCACAGTTATGGGGTTGTAATTTCTTCTTATCTGCCTTCCTAAATAAGAGTTCACGATTGTGGATGAGATCACCCACTGAAACAAGCACAAAAAGATGTTTAGAAAAGGCAGTCAGGCAGATTTATTTCATCCACTTCCACCAATGGTCACGGTTTCATTTCTCCAGAACTTTGGCTTTTTAATGCTCTGTAGGAATGTGTGATTAAAATGGAATAAAGGAAAAGAAAAGAAACCCCATCCTTTCAAGTGAAATGATACAAGAGAGGCCCTGTTTTGAGGACTTAATTCACTTTTTGTGAATGCTTCAGCAGCAATGATGAATGGTGTTGAGAATTGGGTGTGCTTACCATTGTGTGCAGTTCTGTACAGTGATAGATGTGTTTTAGCCAGTTATCATTTTTCCTTTGCTTAATAGCCTCCAAAAACAAACATGCGTAGAACATAAATCAACATGACTCATGATGTACTTGTTGATCCACTTACTTCCCTGAATGGTTTTTCAATGCCAAACTCCTTTGATCTCCTTTGGCAGTGAAAGGCTGTAACACAGTAGAAGCTCAGTCAGCCAAATAGGGTAGTAGGAAAGAATGGCATCCTTCAACTAATCTAGAGGCAAAATTCTCCTGCTTGTTTCCTTAAGTAGGATATGGGCTGAAAATGTCTGATGTGAAATGTCTTTTTAGTACTCTGCTGTCATGTTTCAAGCTGCTGATTGTGTTCTCTTGCCAGAATTTTGATTCGGGGGGGGTGCTGAGTTTGATTCGGGGGGGGGGGCTGAGTTTGATTTGAAGGGGGGGCTGAGGATCTACCCTAGCAAACCTTTTGTATCCTTATCCCAATAGCCCCATGCATAAGGGATATAGTGAGCATGGTGATCAAATCATGATATGAATAAACATAACAGTTTAAATAATGTACCAGTAAGTCCTGAATAGGGCACTGGGCTATAATCCTATACACAATCATTAGGGCAAAGGCGTATGAACAAACAAGCATCTCGAGCTCTGAGGATTACCTGGGAAGGAATCCCACTGGAGCACTGCAGCATACTCAAATACCTGGGAGTTACCCTGTACCATGCTCTGACCTACAAGAAGCACTGCTTGAATATCAAGCAAAAAGTGGGTGCTAGAAACAATATTGTACGAATGCTTTCTGGCACAACCTGGTGATCACAAACAGACACAGTGAAGACATCTACCTTTGTGCTTTGCTACTCTGCTGCTGAGTATGCATGCCCAGTGTGGAGCACATCTCACCATGCTAAAACAGCAGATCAGGCTCTTAATTAGACATGCCACATTATCACAGGATGTCTACACCCTACACCACTGGAGAAATTATACTGTTTAACCAGTATTACACCACCTGACTACTGGGAAATAGTAGCCAATAATGAAAGGACCAAATGAGTGACATCTTCAGATATTAGCCAGCATGCCAATGCCTTAAATCAAGAAATAGTTTCCTAAGATCTACAGAGATACTCGCAGGCACACCTCAGCAAGTGAGAGTCCAAAAGTGGCAGGCAAAAACCCAGAACCTCAAGCCATGGCTAACACTAAATGAGAGACTTTCCCCTGGGCACACAGAACACAGGGTGACTTGGAAGGCACTGAATAGACTGCGCTCGGACACCACAAAATGCAGAGCCAACCTTAAGAAATGGGACCACAAAGTGGAGTCCAGGACATGCGGATGTGGAGAAGAGCAAACCACAGTCCACCTATTATAATGCAGTCTGAATCCTCCACATGCACAATGGAGAACCTTCTTTATAGCAACACCAGAGGCACTCCAAGTGGCCAGCTACTGCTCAAAGGACATTTAATATAATGCCAAGTTTTTAAACTTTGTGTTTTTAAAATACATTACAACTGTACCTTTGTTTTGCTTCTGATACAATTAATAAATAAAGGGAAAGGGCAAAATAAAATAAGAGAAATGCCTTGAATTAACAGCAAAAAAAAAAAAAACCAAAAAAAAAATACCCCACACTACATTAAAACTTTTTTTAAAAAAATGTCAGGCTATAAAATGGTGTGGAGTTTGGGGAGCGGGAAGATTGCACCCCCATTCAAAATGAGAAAATAAATAAAATTAGCCAAAAAGTGGTCATTGTGGATGCAAAATCACTTTTGGACATCTAAAAGGGCAAATGCGAGAATGCACTGAAATGTAAGTTGTTGAAAATGGGGCAGGAACATCAGGGGAGCCTCTTTCAGTCCAAAAGTCAAATTCACCAAGAAAATTGGTGTTTGTGTCTGTATTTAAGTAGCATATTGTTGGTTCCCAAATATGTCTTACTTGAGGAGACCCTAAAGTAACTTTTATAATAAGTTTTTTTTGGCAAGATTTGTTCAGAATATATTTGCTTTTTTGTCTTCCTTTGAGACTGGGAGACTGCTTTCACACAGGCCATTAATCTGGAGCAAAATGTGGATTGTACAGATCTAGTTTGTTCTGGAGTGCCTACAAGGCATGTGCAATCAATAAAAAATGTTTCAAAAATCATTACAAAATTAGAGGGTGCTGGAATTTTACTTCTAAAATGTTTCTAAAGTATTGTTAATAAAACTTTCATTACCATCACTCTCATTTTCACGGCTATTGGGTGAAACTTGCTACAATGGTAGGACACATTTACCACTGTCAGCTCATCAGGTTTCAGTACGTTTCACTTACCCATGGATTTTTGGAGAATTTTCAAAGTTTTTATCAACGACATTTTTTAAAATAAAAGTGACAAGAGCTATCTCCTGAATTTTCTATAAAATGACACAGGATAACAGGGGATCATTCCCCCCAACCATCAGAAATATTCATACATCTACTGATTTTAGGGATTTTTAAAAAAAGTTTTGACAAAAACATTTTTAAGCCACAACAGCTATCTTATTGAATGTCACCAATATTAACAAATACAACTTCAATTTAGGGCTTTCTTCCCAGCCCAGCACAGAAATTTACTTACTAGAAGTATCAGTCAATCCTCCTCTTTGCAGATTCAACAATTTATTCAAACTCTGGCTGGCTGCTGTTACAGAGGGAAATTAACTGCTCCCTATCCTGATTGGGGCTTTCTGAAGCTGAGCAGACTTCTGGGAAATGTAGTTTAAAGTAGGGCCCTTTGAATTCTCTGGCATAGGGCTCCTCATTTTCCCAAACTACATTTCCCAGAATTCTGTGCTTTCTCAGACTCTTTCTCAGCAAGCTCTGCTTTCTCTCTGCTGTTTCCCTCTCCTAATGGTGAGACGCCGTTAATTTAAAAGGGAAAGGCAGCCTTTTTGGCATTGCTTTGCTTGCTTGTGCTGAAAATGAATGGTAGGTTACATACCTGTGACCATCTTTCTTCGAGTGGTGCTCTGCGAATTCACACTTGTGGAGAGACTGCGCCTGCGCGGGCTCCAACGGAAACTTCTACTTTTTAAAACTTTTCAAGTTTTGGCGGTAACCCCGCCCAGCCCCGGCAGGGGATAAAAGGGCGCCCCGCGCACACCGATCCAATTCCTACGCCGCTACGGTAGCGAGAAATTGGAGGTTTGCTTATAGGGGAGGCTGGGCGGGTTAGTGTGAATTCGCAGAGCACCACTCGAAGAAAGATGGTCACAGGTATGTAATCTACCATTTTTCTTCGTGGTCTCTGCGAATGCACACTTGTGGAGACTAGCAAGCTCAGGTCCCGGAGGCGGGAAGAATGCAAACCGACCATACAAGTCAAGGGCCAAACAATTTTATTAAGTGCAAACAGTTAGCAAACAAGAGATTGTAATCACTTCCAAAGAAGGGCACAGTGCATGAACTTATGGGAGTACGTGATCCTCCCGGTCACGTGAGGGTGACCAACTTACAGTGAAAGACACTCAATAAATGAGGGCATTCTTGAACAATTAAAGTGAACTTATGACCCTTGAAATAAACCACATGGTGATTGTCGAAGACACTCATTGCAATGAGGGCACATTAAGTAGTTACACAAAACAGTTTTGTTATCAAGTGCAAAAACACATTTGCAAGGCAAAAGATGTCGATATCGACACAAAACACTACCCGTGATGAGCCCCATTAGGCTATAGTGCAAGGTTGCCTGCGCCTCAGGCAGTGAAGGCATCAAGTGTAAAGGTGCCATTACATTCACCAGCACCGGTAAACAGTTGAATTCAAGTAAAAAACATGGTAACAACATTCACAACAATATACGGTACCGAAGAAGCTCCCGGTACCGGTCAAATACGAGAAAACTTTGCAAAGTTTAAGGCGGACACGACCCCAGAATTGCCCTCCCAAAGGCCATGTCAGGTGTACACCTGGTATTCAGTCTATAATGTGAGACAAATGTCTGAGGATTCTTCCAAATGGCCGCTTTGCAAATAGCGTCCAGGGGAATCCCTTTAAGGAAGGCTGTCGATGCCGCCATAGCCCTGGTTGACCGAGCCCGGACAACCGAGGGGGGTTGTTGTCGAGCCAGCTGATAACAAAGCTCGATTGTCGAGGTGATCCAGTGGGACAAACGTTGCGCCGTGATCGGTAGGCCCACCTTCTCCTGGGCATATGCCACGAACAGTCTTTGAGTCTTTCGAGACTGAGCAGTTCTGTCCCTATAACAGAGTAATGCTCTCCGCACATCGAGCATATGAAGTATTTTTTCCCTCGGGGTAGAGGGGGACTGACACAACAAGGGGAGGACAATGTCTTCGTTAACATGGAAAGGGGACACAATCTTAGGGAGGAATGACACGTCCGTGCGGAGGATTGCCCTGTCCTCGTGGACAACAAAATACGGTTCGTCCACACGCAGTGCCGCAAGTTCCGAGGGCCTACGGGCCGAGGTGATAGCGACAAGAAAGGCCACCTTCCATGACAGGAGTCGAAGGTCAATCGATGTCAACGGTTCAAAGGGCGCTTGTGCGAGCCGAGCTAGCACAAGGTCGAGGTCCCAACCCGGAGTCGGGGAGCGGACTGGGGGGTGCAGGTTGTTGAAACCCCGCAGGAAAGACTTCACGGAGCTGTCCTTAAACAAGGAGGCTTCTCCTGTCCGTTGAAGCTGCCAAGAGATGGCCGCCAGGTGAGACTTGAGTGACGACAGCGACAAGCCCCGTTCGGTAAGGTGCAGCAAGAACGAGAGAATTGACGGTACCGACGGTCGATGATCGTCTAGGCCCTTCTCGGAGAGGAAGGCCTGGAAGCGGTTAAGGCACGCTGAGTAGCATTTTTTGGTCGCTGGCTTGTGAGCTGCCTCCAGGATCGGAAGAACTCCTGGGCACAGGGACCTCAAGATCGGATCCTCCACGCCGAAAGATGCAGAGAAGCGAGGTCGGGGTGGAGAAGTTGACCGTCTTCCCGGGAGAGTAGATCCTGCCAAAGTGGAAGGCACCTCATCCGTCCCTCGGATAACTGGAGAAGGACCGAGAACCACGGTTGTCGTGGCCACTCCGGCGCTATCAGATGCAGTTTGTTTGCGCCGACTGGATTCTCTCGATCACCCTCGGGATGAGCGGGAAGGGAGGGAAGAGGTAAAGCAGATGCCTCGACCAGTCCAACAGGAACGCGTCTCCGAGACATCCCGGTACCGTGTTCGGAGCAAGCTGAGCACCGAACTGCGGGAGCTGAGCGTTTTGCGGCGACGCGAAGAGGTCTGCGGATGGGAGGCCCCAATCCCTGAAGATCTTGGCCAGTTCGTCGGGGTTCAGCCTCCATTCATGAGAGGTTGCCCTGGTTCTGCTGAGCGCGTCCGCCTCGACATTGATCTCGCCCGGGAGGTGTAAAGCTGTTATCGACACCGACCTGGCCACACACCAGTCCCAAAGTTCTAGTGACAGCTTGAGAAGTTTTCTCGAGCCCGTTCCTCCCTGTTTGTTCACGTAGAACATTGCCACCATGTTGTCCATGAGGATCTGGACAGACTTCCCCATGACGAGGAGGGCAAATGCTCTCAGGGCTTTGAAGATTGCCAGCAGTTCCAAGTAATTTATATGGTACTGTCTTTCCTGTGGAGACCAGAGGTCGTGGACCGAGAGTTCTCCTGTATGGCATCCCCATGCGAACATCGAGGCATCCGTCGTGATCGTGACGGACGGGGGATCTGGGTGGAATGGAACGCCTCTGCAGACATGCTGGCGATTCATCCACCAGTTGAGGGAGTCCTTTACCGACTTCGGTATCAGCAAGCGCTTCGCAGCACTGTCCCGTATGGGGTTGAAGTGGTCCAGAAACCATCTCTGGAGGGGATGGAAGCGGAGTCTCGCCAATGGTGTCACCATCACCGTGGAGGCCATATGCCCGAGGAGGACCTGAATCTGCTTTGCCGGGACCACTCGGGCTCGATGCACTTTGAGCGCTTCGGCTCGAAGGGCCCTGAACCTCTCTTCCGGAAGGAAAACTGATTGGGAGAGAGAATCGAACATGGCGCCGATGAACTTTATGCAAGTGGTGGACTCGAGATGAGATTTCTCCTCGTTCAGCTGAAGGCCCAGGTCTTCGAGAAGGGAAAGCGTCCTTGCCACCTTCGTTCGCAGGAGGTCTGGGGAGCGTGCTGCCAACAACCAGTCGTCTAGGTATGGGAAAATGCGGATGTTTTCCCTTCTGAGGGCTGCTGCGGCCACCGACATGCATTTGGTGAAAGTTCTCGGTGCCGTCACGAGCCCGAACGGGAGCACGTTGAAGGCATACGTCTGTCCTGCTACCCTGAAGGCCAGGAAGCGTCTGTGATGTTTTCTGACTGAGAGATGGAAGTAAGCGTCCCGGAGATCGACGGACGCGAAGAAGTCTCCGTATCTGAGGAGAGGGAGAATGGACAATACCGTCACCATCCGGAACTTTTGGGGTTCGATGAAGGAGTTTAAGTCTCTGAGATCGAGGATTGGGCGGAGGGAGCCATCCGGCTTTGGGACAGTAAAGTACCTGGAGAAGAAGGCTCGATGGTTTTGAGAGTCTGGGAGAGGGGAAATTGCCCCTTTCAGAAGCAAGGTCTCGACCTCTGTCAGGATTGCCAAGGATGGTTCAGTATCAACAATCTGCCCTGTTGGTGGGAGCTCTTCGAACTCCAATGCATAGCCTTCGTCGACAATCTTTAAA
>NW_026844366.1:323845741-323863749 GCF_025583915.1 Anolis sagrei ordinatus
GGTTGGAGGGATGGAGGAAGGGGTTTTCCAGGAGCCCTGGATCACTTCAAGGAGATAAGGCAGGAAGGGTAGAAGAGGAGCGGGTGGAGATTCCGACTGCACCCTTTTAAACACCGGGTCTTGCACTGCTTTGGAAGTCTGCTTGACCTCTAGGCCAAGGGCATCAGCCATGCGAGCCATTTGATCCGCAAAGGCTCGGACATTGTCCGTGGGAGATGGAGGATCAGCCTCATAGGCGTCGTGAGTGGGTGATCTCTCGATCCCGAGAGATAACACAGACCCCGAGTGTACCGATCCCGGTAACTCGCCATCTTCCTCTTCGTCATCGGCAGCCACGGATTGGGGAGGAGGGGATGAGGAGACATCCCGACTCGGGCGCTGCGGTGGGGCCACTGGAGGGGCTTTTGAGGCCGAAGCCTGAATGGCACGGGCCAGTCTCATAGTCTGCCTGCCCCTTTCTGGAGTCTCCAAAACTGGAGAAGTCTCCTGTCTCGCCATCACAGTTGTCAAGGTCGTGACCGACGGGAAAAGCTCCTGTCTGGCTGTCACATGTCGAGCTGGTGCCTCGATCACCGTGTCCACCGAGATCACCGGGGACTCGGGTTGTTCCGAAGGCAGTTCCGGCAGAGGTTGTGGCTCCTGAGCAGGCTGTGGGGCCGGCTGGGGTTCAGCAGGCTGCAACGGCGATGACCTCGCCGACGAGGTGGCCGAGGAGGCGGTGGTTTGCTTTCGGGAAGAAGAAGACGAGGATGGAGGCGGCATCGTCTTCTTCTTCTTTGCCGGCGGCTGAGCTGTCTTCGACACAGACTTGCCCGGGGTGGGCGGGACGGAGGATGAGGTGGAAGCACGCCGAGACTCTTCTTGAGACCGGCGAAAAGCAATGCGAACCGCCGTGGAAGATGGCGGAGTCGCCGATGTCGACCTCGTGGACCTGATCGATCTCACCGACGCCACTGAGCTGGTCGAAGAGTGCCGGATGCGTACGGTCTCGGTCGTGACCGTGCATGGAGCTTTTTGCTTCGTAGGCTTTGTAGCCTTGGAAGCTGTCGACACCGAGGCCTTAGAAGTTGTCGACATAGCTGTTCTCGGCCTTTTCTGCGCAGCCTTCTTCGCCCTTGTCTGGCGAGGCTCGGTCTCCGTCGAGGGATCGACAGATTTTGATGTCGATGCTCCCTTCGACGTCGAAGCTGATGTCGAAGGCCTGGATACCGCAGCTGACGTCGACGCCGATGTCGATGTTGAAGGTACCGGAGCCAACGTCTGCTGGTACAGAGGTATCGAAGCCGATGGACCCGGTTCTTACGGGACTGTGCCGTCAACGATTGACAATGACGACACGAAGAGGTGATATGTGCCTCACCGAGACACAAAAGGCAAAGAGCGTGCTTGTCCGAATCAGGGATCTTCCTCGGACAATTCGCGCATCTTTTGAAGCGAGTTGTTGACATAATACTGTCGAACAACTCGAGGAAATCTCTGTAGAGAAACTATCCAAACTCTATCCAACTAGAAGTACCGAAGCGAGCCGTGCGGCGGAAAAAAAGGAATTGGATCGGTGTGCGCGGGGCGCCCTTTTATCCCCTGCCGGGGCTGGGCGGGGTTACCGCCAAAACTTGAAAAGTTTTAAAATGTAGAAGTTTCCGTTGGAGCCCGCGCAGGCGCAGTCTCTCCACAAGTGTGCATTCGCAGAGACCACGAAGAAAAAACTGACTTTGGGAAGATTCTGAGATTTACAAAATTTAAACAAAAAAGTATTGGGTAAGTTTTGATTTTTAAGCTTTTGGCGTGGGCCATCACCATGTGTCAGATATTGTGTTGTAAGTACAAATTTAACGAATTTGATATGACTTACGACAAATAATTAAAAAATTGCACACCCCTAATGCCTACACAGGCATCACACAAACCAGCTGAAAGATGCAAGAAAGTCCATACAGATCTACCAGATCTCTATAATCCACATTCTGAACTGAATCAAATCCCAGGATTTTTTTTAACATCCTTGCAGAGACAAACTCCTTCTTAGACTTGCCTCACAGCTCAGCAAAACAAGGCAGTAAAATCAGCCTTTCATGGTCAGGGGGAGGCATTTGTTTATCTTACTTCTGTTTACATGAACACTCCACATTTGGCTTCTTCTTGTGCTATGAGAGAGAGATTCAGTGGATTGTATGGCTTAATCTGGGATTTATGGTGAGTTTTTTATCATGCTGTTACTGACTGGATTCTCTTTGGAAACCGCATTGTGGGAGAATGTTTTCTATACATCTTGACCTTGAACCGGCTTCAAGCTAAATATTAGTGCCTATGTGGATGGTGCCTGTGACTTCTTCAAGCTCACCAGTGGGTTTCCATGACCAAGCAAGGATCTGAAATTTGTCTCCAGGGCCTTAGTCCAACTCTCAAACCACTACACTATGCTGACTCTCTTGGGACCAAAAGCAAAAGTTTGGGACCAAGAAGCAGCTTAAAGCTTTTATAGTCAACTATTTATCTTTAGGAGAGGCATTTCACTCTTTTAGAATGGGGAAGATTCTATAGAAAAGCTAAAAAACCACAACATGATGGCATCATGGGGTAGCAGTAATTTGAGAGAACACTAAAAAGCTGGATGTGGCCCAAGGACTTTAAAGTTATTTCCTCTACATTGCTTTTTCTTCTTTGCATTTTGTCTAGCTTATTCAATATAAGTTTAATCTTGCTAACTGATCTTATTTTGTTGTGAATATTTGGCATCTTTTTAATGTATTTTTCTTGTTTTCAATTACATTTTAATTGTTTTATTGCATTTTATCATATAAACCATATTGGGAATATTACTGAAAGGCATTAGTAAAATACTTATAACAGATTTTTTTTAAAAGCACTCTCCCTCTTTCTCTCCAGTTGTTTTTGGATATATGTGTGATGAACCAAACAACTACAGCAGGCATTAAAATGAACAAGTGACTCTTTTGAGCCAGTTGTCTTTGGAATTAGACAAGAGAACACTGTGAACAGAAGGGTCTTGAATCTCCCAAACTACTTCTGCTTCTTGAAGATTAAATCTAAGTCTCTGATAACTCTCAGAACTGTTTCGTAATCAGTAAAGGATTTGAACTTAAACTGGGTGGATAGCGTTAAGAATTTAGAGGAATGATTACTTCATGTAGGTCATGACCACACTTGGATTATTGACAGAGAACAGGAGGGGGTCCCTCAATTGGAGATCAACAGCTGAAGATGCAGTTTTAGTTGGAGAGCCTTCTCTCCAGTCAAAAATTTAACTCTAACAAAGAGATGAACACAATCCTAAAAACACTTGAAATAGAGCGGCTTTTGTGAAGTACATTACTGTTCTATAAGACTGACTGAACAAAACATGTTATAACATTTCCTATTGCACGTTGGCTTAGCTTGAAGGTGTTCACATGTACAGTGAAGGCACACCAAAAGGCCATGGTAGGAGCAGAGGGAACTAGGGAAAGAGCCGGTGGATTCATGCACTTTGGAACAAAGCCCACCATGTAAATCATGAGTATTTGTGTCATGGGATGCAACTACACTGCAGAATTAATGCAGATTGACACCACTTTAATTGCCATGACTCAGTTCTATGAAATTATGGAAGCTCTAGTTTTACAAGGTCTTTAGTCTTCTCTTCCAAAGATTGCTGATGCCTCACCAAAGTACAAGGCCCAGGATTCCATAGCATTGAGCCATGGCAGTTAAAGTCATGCCCAACCAAATTAATTCTACTGTGTGGGTGCACCCTTTGTTTTTGGTCCTGAAATCATTAAAAAAATTCATACCCTCCAATAGTTCTGATTTTGCAGGAACAGATCTATTTAATTCTCTATCACAGTATATTTGCAACAGCTTTTAAAATGTCCCACATTCTCTCATCCCCACCCACTTTCCCTCTTATTTCCATTTATATAGCAAATGTAGTTTGCTCTCAATTATATCTGCAGAGGGCAAAGGCACAGAGGGAGGAAGATCTTCCCCTTTCCTGCAGGCTTAGGCTAAAGGGAGATTCATCAGTTGCATGTGGCATGTCTGGCTTACTCACCTACTGTTACGATTTGGCAGGGACAATTGCAATTAATCCTCCACCATTTCACTTTTTACTGCTACTTTTAAAACATCCTAGTTGCGCTCTTCAATTCCTAAATTTCACCTTTGTTCCTGGATTACTTCACTTGCTGCTGAGTTCAAAATGCAGTGCTCATCATAACTTTCCATTGTCAGAAAAAGTGTACCCAAAGGGATGTATATAGTTTTCTTAACACCAGAAGAAATTATGTTGTCCAGCAAAATGGCAACAAATTTTCTTCTTCATGATTATTATAATTTAAAGGTAGAAATGCTTGGGATAAGAAACAGTGGATACTTCGCTGTAGTAGTGATTAAGAGCAATAACACTGTACTTTGGGATATGGAAAATCCCTGACTACCTTTCTGACCTTCATGGGAAAATAGCATAGATATTATTTCCCAATGCCCAGGATGGGATTGTTTAAGTCCCCCTAAGTTACCCCACCAAAAAAAAAATCCATACAGAAATAAACCTGTAGTGTGATTGGATTATGCCATTGGTGTTTGTAGAATAATAAACACTTCCTAACATTTTTCAGCTATTTGCTACAAGTTTTGCTTGATAGGTCTGCATCCAATGCTTAAAGTGGGTGGTGAAAATGATTGCTAATGCATATTATAACCCAATTTTCATCTTGGGACCCAAATAAGTCTCTAGGGAATCATCTGTCTGACTCCCAGAACCAAATTTAGCACCCATTGTTTCATCACCAGAGCCAGCCTATCTATTAGGCAAAGTGTAATGGAGCTCCTGGTGGCACAGTGGTTAAACCGCTGAGCTGCTAAACTTGCTAACTGAAAGTTTGCAGGTTCAAATCTGGGGATCGGTGTGAGATCCTGCTGTTTGTCCCAGCTTCTGCCAACCTAGCAGTTAAAAAACATGCAAATGTGAATAGATCAATAGGTACAGCTCTGACGGGAAGGTAACGGTACTCCATGAAGTCATGCCAGTCACATGACCTTGAAGGTGTCTACAAATAATGCTGGCTCTTCAGCTTAGAAATGGAGGTGACCACCAACCCCCAGAGTGGGACACAACTAGATTTAATGTCAGGGAAAAACCTTTACCATACCTCGACATGCTGAACAACTTGTCAAGGTATTGATGCCAATTGTTGTCTGGGTCTCTTTTCCTCTCTTTTTGAAGATGGAAACCACCTTTTCCCACCTCTCCTGTTCTCCAAGAATCCTCAAAGATGATTAACAGGAGTTCTGAGATTACATTTTCAAGATGCTTCACCTGGACCTAGAGATCTAATTTCACTTACAGTAGCTAGGTGTTTCGTACCTCCTCCATTAGGTATCTGAGACTGCAGATCCTTCACTGAATCGGTCATTCTGTTTATGTGCCTGCCTTCTTATCCATGATTAGTCCACAAGTAACTGGTTGTTAGGAGCCCTCTGCCAATTTTTTCTTATAGTTCACATCCTTGATTTGGAAGACAGATTGGGGTCCCTAGATGATGCAGCAAGTAATGGAGATGTGACAGGGTAGGGGCAAAATGTAGGCAGAAACAGACATCTTTCAGGAGGTTCTGTTCACTGCATTCTCATTCCCATGACATCCCCCTAGAGTAGACTAATGGTTCAACCTTTGGTCTTGCAAATGTTTGAGATTTCAGTTCCCTGAAGCTCCAGACAGCTTGGTCAGGGATTCTGAGCATAGAAATGCAAAACATGTGGAGTATCAAAAGTTCAGAACTGTTGCCGTATGCTATGTCACATGGCTGCTGAGGGAATTCTAGAGATTGTAACCCAAGAAAGCAACTGTTCCAAGCCATATACAGAATCACTATTCAGGGCAGAAGAAATCGTGTTAAACCTCACGAATCAGCAGGCAAGTGACACAGAGCACTAAATGAACTCGACATCTTATTATTATAAATTATTTAACATAACTTAGGATTTAAATATTACTTTCCTCAAAAGGATAGTGGTGTGCTTTTGTATAGTAATGGATATTTAAAGAAACCACATTTTTAAAATGTATATGATTTTTAACTAATATGCTATCATTCAGGGGAAACTTGTAGAAATAGATCCTTATCTTGTATGGTTGGAAATTGCTGTCATTTTGATGAGTCCAAGACTAATGATCCTGTGAGGGGAATAAAATCAATAGATAGTGTGTGTCAATCAATGGCAAACAACAGGTGGGAGTTAAAGCAAGAGCTTTGAGGATGCCTCCTGAGTCCTGCATTATTTATAAAGGTCTCAGAACATGTTAAAAAGAGATAATTGGACATGGGAAGTCTTAACTGATTTTTTAAAAAACAGACGTCAAAGGGGAACTCTCGACCTGCAGAACCTTGTCTGGATCTACAGTACTATTAGTCTTGGTGTTATGATACTGATGTTGTTGAAACTGCCAACTATGTCGTGCCATCACACTCTCCAACATTTCATAAATGAAAACAAGGATACAGGTAGTCAAGCCACATCAGAATGTGTTCAAAAACATTTAGCTAGGAGACTAGTGGCAAATATTAATGAGAAAGTAACACACAAAACTTGTATTTTAAGCAGAGAAATTCTGCAGTTTAGATCCTATTCAATTTAGAAAAGACAAGACTCTGGCCCTTTCTACACTGCCACATAATCCAGATTATCAAATCAAAGGGGCTGAAAAGGGGGTGTAATGAAGGGGGGAGAGAGAAATCAGGATATTTCACAGGTAGCTGAAAAAATGGAACAACACAGAATGAACCAGGATTCTCCCTGCCAAATTGAGACAGTTGGTGGATGTAATTTTGTTGTAAAATAAAAGTCTATTAAAGACTAAAACTGGATAAAATGTGCTTCAAAATGTATTCAGATTGTTCCCTGCATTTCCTCGGGAGTGTGTTGAATTATATTGTAGTATAAGTTTTAAAAATGTGAGGACTGGACACAAAAAGATAGTCCTGGGGGGTCACGCGGGCTATCCTAACCCAAGAACATGATAAATGACTCAAGAGCGCCTATGGGAACATTTTTATCAGCCCAAGGGCAACTTAGTATGTTTGTGTTTTGTCTCAAATGTGCTTGGGAAGAGAATGAATATACATTACTTCTCTATGCACTGTCTTCAGCATAACAAATAACAAATGTCTAATAATTTTAAAAAAACTGAATCAAATCATAGAATCATAGAGTTGGAAGAGACCTTGTGGGCCATCCAGTCCAACCCTCTGCCAAGAGCAGGAAAATTGCATTCAAATCACCCCCAACAGATGGCCATCCAGCCTCTGTTTCAAAGCCTCCAAAAAAGGAGCCTCCACCACACTCCGGGGCAGAGAGTTCCACTGCTAAACACCTCTCACAGATGGAACCTCCTTTCTTGTAGTTTGAAGCCATTGTTCCACGTCCTAGTCTCCAGCAGAAAACAACCTCTCTCCCTCCTCCCTATGACTTCCCCTCACATATTTATACATGGCTATCATGTCTCCTCTCAGCCTTCTCTTCAGCAGGCTAAATACGCCCAGCTCTTTAAGCCTCTCCTCATAGGGCTTGTTCTCCAGACCCTTGATCATTTTAGTCACCCTCCTCTGGACACATTCCAGCTTGTCAATATCTCCCTTCAATATTGACACAATATTCCAGGTTTGGTCTAACTAAGCCAGAATAGAGGGGTAGCATGACTTCCCTGGGTCTAGACACTATACTCTTATTGATGCAGGCCAAAATCCCATTGGCTTTTTTTGCCGCCCCATCACATTGTTGGCTCATGTTTAACTTGTTGTCCATGAGGACTTCAAGATCTTTTTCACAGAATCATAGAGTTGGAAGAGACCTTGTGAGCCATCCAGTCCAACCCCCTGCGAAGAAGCAGGAAAATCACATTCAAATGGTGCAATATAGTTTGACCCTCCAGATCCATGGATGTGTTTAGAGTGTATCTGCAATACTTCTTTATCTGCAGGACATAGTTTGGTGCCACTTTATGATTCCAATTTAAGAATCTTGGGACTAATTTGGAAAAGTACTTAGAATTCTCTAATAGAAAGCTATGTTCCACTCCTCAGAAATACAACAAAGGAAGAGAATTCTAAATATCTCACCAAACTGCAAATCTCAGAACTATGAAGGATGAAGCCAGGACAATTAAAGTGGTCTCATACTACTATCACTGTGCAGTGCAGACACAGCCTTCATCAGAGCTACCCGTGCCTATTTTCTTTCACAGAACTAGATAATGAGAACTATTTTGAAATAGCTGAATAGAATATAGAGATGAATAGAAACAGGAAAGTGTGTCAGGCTCAAGGCTCGTGGCTTGAATCCGGTTTGCCATGTCATTTTATGTGGCCCTCCAGATGCTGGACAACAACTTCTATATTTGTCATCATTAATTATGACCAGACCTGATGGGGGTTGTGATGCAGTAGCATCTGGAAGACTGCAGTTTCTGTATCCACTTCTCCTGTGGATTCAGCTTCCCTTTGAAGGTAACCATAAAGCTGATGTGGCCCTTGATGAGAATGAGTTTGGCACCCCTGAACTTTGATTCTCAGACCTTGTAGTCATCGTCAACCCAACACTAACAGAGAATTGATTTGTGATCAGTATAAGCCTATTTGGGTCTTTATCACACCAAGCTGGCAAGCTGCCATGGAAGCTGGACCGATCGTCTTTGGTGATGGTCCCTGTTGCACCACATTATGTGCTATCTGTTGTCAGTCTACCCTAAGACAAACCCTTCCCTGGGGGAAAAGCCATCAATAGCCCGTGATTTTGCCATATTCCCAGGACTTATCTGTGTAATGGTCCTCAGCCACTTCTGTGCCAGTAGTTACGTTAGGGGGCGGGATTGTCTGCCTCTTCCCCTCTCCCTCTCTGTTTTTTTTTAATTTTAACTGATTTTTTTAAAAAAACAGACATCATAGTTAACTGCAGGGGGGCAAAGTTTCATCCCCCAAAGAAATCCGGCCATGAGACTCACAGAGCAGCAAAGCATCATAGTTGTGGAAGTCCGAAGAGGTGAATGACAAGATGACCATCCTGGCAAGCTGCCAGGATCCATAATTGTGCAAATGTGGTGGTGAGGGTGGAGATGGCCTTGTGTGAAAACATCCTTGCTCAAATTGTTTTTGCGCTGATGCTGCATAATAAATTCGTTAAGTTTTAAATAAGTTTTACTCTGAATGATGACTTCTGCCTCAATGAAGCGAAGCTGTAAGAGTGACAGAAACATTTGCATTCCATTAGGGATGATAAGTTTCAAATTCTACTGGAGGGCCTATGAGGAAGAAGCAAAACTGCCAAGCTATTTGTCTTTGTCATATTTTTTTTTTAAAAAAATCAAGGCTGCACTTGGTTTTATGATATCCCAATCCTATACCATATTTAATCTGATTTTCTAGTCAGGATAATGCAAATCAGTCTTAATAGAGTTCCACTGAGCATGATCTAGACATGGCCTTTAGGAAAGGATAGCAAAGATAGAACTCTGAGAAAAACCAAGTGCATTATGATTGCTTGGGGACTTGGGACTTCTTGCCTTCAGAATTTTCATTGCTCTTTGACCCTATCTGCTGACTTAATTGTATTTAAGCATACATTCTGTAGTTTGCTATAGGATTACAGAGTACTGGCAAGACTTCTTGGGTTTCCTTGTATACTGGAAATACAGCCTGGAAAAGTTACTTTTTGGACAATAGCTCCAAATGCCCATTTCTGCAGACACATAAAGTATTATCCTAAATCTAACCTAAATCAATAGGAGTAACATGTCTAGATCAAAGGAAATCATACTCCTACTCTATTCTGTTTTGGTTAGATCTCACCTGGAATACTGCATCCATTTCTAGGCACCACAACTCAAACAGGATATTAATAAGCAGGAATGTGTCCAGAGAAGGATGACCAAGATGGTTAAAGTTTTTGATACCAAGCTCTATGAGGAGTGTCTTAGGGAGCTGGGGATGTTTAGCTTGGAGAAAAGAAGGCTGAGAGATGACAGCCATGTTTAAATATTTGAAAAGATGTCATATTGAGGATGTGGCAAGCTTGTTTTCTGCTACTCCAAAGATGACGACAGGGAGCCATGTATTCAAACTACAGCAAAAGAGATTCCATCTAAATGTTAGGAAGAGTTTTCTGATGATAAGAGCAGTTTGACAGTAGAATATGCTGCTTTGAACTGTTGTTGAGTCTCCTCTAGAGATTTTCCAAAGTGGGGCTGGATTACAATCTTTTGGAAGTGTGTTGATTGTGTATTCTTGCAGGGATTTGGACTGAATACACAATCACTCCAAATCCCCATAGAGTTGGAAGAGCCTTATGGTCTTTTCCAACTCTATGATTGTATGAAATTAGCATGGTTAATTAGCATGAGAGTGCTTTGGACCATAAGAAGCTCAAACCAGTCCATACTCCAGGAAATAATGCCTGACTACTTACTGGAGGAAAGAATATTAGAGGCAAAGATGAAATACTTTGGCCACATAATGAGAAGAGAGGAAAGCTTGGAGAAGATAACGATGCTGGGGAAAATGAAAGAAAAAGGAAGAGGGGTCGACCAACGTCAAGATGGATGGATGACTGACTTGACTGACTTGACCTTGAAGGAGCTGGGGGTGGTGATGGTTGACAGGAAGCTCTGGTGTGGGCTGGTCCACAAAGAGTCAGAAGCAACTGAATGAATAAACAACAAAACATAGTAAAAGCTGTGTGGGTGGATGTGAAATTTTGAGCAGAATAAAATATGGATGAAAAGTATAGGCTGTGACATTTACATTAAAGCCTGAATGTATGTAAAAGAATTATCACTTACAAGCCAATATTGATGATAATACAAACATTTGGCACTGATGAGATCATTATCATATGTAATAAGATAAAATTCATTTATCTTGATTCTGAAAAGAGATACCAGAACCAATCTCTGCACCAAATTATAATTCAGTAATTTTACATTGCTGACTCCCAAAGAACCACCTTCCCTCCAGAATAGCCAGTCAGTAAGAGATCCCGGGAGGTTGAAATGTTCTCCCAGGGTTTTGTCAGTGCAGATGAAGAAGGCTATCCAAAAAGAAATTTCTGGAATATATTTTCAGGGTAAGCAGGTGATACAAGAATTGGATGCTCAGCATTTTTTGTCAGTCAAGCTGCATTCCTCATCATCTTGAAACATCTGGTTCCCTTTATTTATCTATCATTGGGCTCACATGGGATTCCTCAGAGGCAGAAATATTCTCTTTAGAGGATTCATTTGGCACTATGCTTAAATGCGGTCAGATCTCACTTAACCTTCCATCTTGCATTCTCTCAGGCCATCCAACTGTCAAATTAACAAGAACATCATATTCTTGACAAACAGGTTAGTTCAATGCTTTCAGTTCTCACAATTCCATGTCAGTATGCCCTGAGTAATACTGTAATTGCTGTTTTATTGAATATGTATTCTACCTTTTCTCCAAGGATCTCAAAGTGGCATACAGTGTTCCCCTTTCCCCAATCTATTGAACAGCTGCATGAGGCAGATAAGATTAAGCAATAGTGATTGGCAGACCATAAATTTAAACTGAGGATGTAAATTTTTTTCTTATTTCATTCTTACATCTATGAACAAATAATTTCAAAATCATTTCCCCCAATGGGGATATTATTATAACTTTTGTTTATTTTTGAAGATTTTTCACATTGCAGGACTTTTTCATTTTAAAAAATCAGTTGTTAAAACTGGTTTTTGCACACAAAAACATATTTGTGTAGGAAAAAGTATATATTGCAAAATACCATGTAAAGCATCCACATTACCTCTACTGCTAATCCAATCTTACTTTGTTGTGGATTTTTTTAAATCAAAAGTTTGCAAATGTGAACAATTTTATAATGTTTGGCCTCTTTTTAAATGGGGTGTTTCAATGTTTTGACACATGCTTTCATGTAGAAGGGGTGCTCAGCGTTTACAAAAACGCTGAGCATCCAATTCTTCTATCACCACCATCCAATTCTACTATACACCTGAAAATGTATTGCAGAAATTTCTTTTGCAATAGCCTTCTTAATCTGTACTGGTAAAATCCTGGGAGAACATTTCAACCTCCCAGGATACTGTCTGGCCACTCCCCATTTGGGAGTTAGCAATGTAAAATTACTAAATTATAATTTTGTGCAGTTCCGGCACCCCTTTTCAGAATAGAAATAAAGGAATTTTATCTTATTTAAAAGTATTATTTGCATTTATTTGTTTGAACTTGAGGATTCCACAGAAAGAGGCCAGTATCCTGTTAGCAATGCATGACGTGGAAGTCAATGTCATGTCTCCGTATACTTCTTCTCATTTCAGAAGATGATAGCCTCTTCCTCCTTGTGCAATAGCTAAAATCTGATCTTGACATTGCAGTAATGATCCTGTCTTGCTGGACAGCTTCTTTTGGAGCCCCATGTAGGAGTTCAGCCTGTGATTTTGTCTAATGATCAGGGTACTCTGGAGGTTGGGAATGACAATGATGTTTCTGAGGGTCATGTACCTAATGATGTTTCCAATGATGAGGTTGCCCTAGATGCAGAGAATGACAATGGGAAATATTGAAAAACATTTCCTTTTTTCTGAGAGCTGTAGGGCTTGTCTACAGTGTTTAGTCTGCAGTGAGTGAGAAGTTGCTCCTGGATATCTACAGGACATCCAGGGTAAACTTGGTTAAACCAAACTAAAGAAATACTCTTGAGTTTGGGCAAAACTCTGGAACAACCTTATACTTTGGGCATTATATGTACAATATGACTTGATCTGATGTGAACTGTTGTTGCCACCCCCTTGGGGATGAATCATGCCTATGTCACCATCACTGCTGCTCCAGTTGATGCCTGACAACAACTGGCCAGTGTAGATGAATCTGTAGTCATAGGATCATAGAATCATAGAGTTGGAAAAGACCTTGTGGGCCATCCAGTCCAACCCCCTGGCAAGAAGCAGGAAAATTGCATTCAAAGCATCCCTGACAGATGGCATCCAGCCTCTGCTTAAAAGTTTCCAAAGAAAGAGCCTCCACCACACTCAGGGGCAGAGAGTTCCACTGCGGAACAACTCTCACAGTAAGTTCTTCCTAATGTTCAGGTAGAATCTCTTTTCCTGTAGTTTTAAGCCATTCTTCCACATCCTAGTCTCCAGGGCAACAGAAAACAAGCTCCCTCCCTCCTCCCTATGACTTCCTGTCACATATTTTTACATGGCCATCATGTCTATTTTCAGCCTTTTCTTGTTCACGCTAAACATGCCCAGCTCTTTAAGTCACTCCTCATAGGGCTTGTTCTTCAGACCCTTGATCACTTTAGTCGCCCTCCTTTGGACACATCCCAGCTTGTCAATATCTCCCTTCAGTTGTGGTGTCCAGAATTGGACACATTATTCCAGGTGTGGTCTGACCAAGGCAGAATAGAGGGGTAGCAGACTTCCCTATCTGAATGCTTTCTGAACTATCTAATTTTTCATACTATTATTATTTCATAGAATCATAGAATCATAGAGTTGGAAGAGACGTAGTGAGCCATCCAGTCCAACTCCTGCCAAGAAGCAGAAAAATCTTTTTCAAAGCACCCCTCAAAAATGGCCATCCAGCCTCTGTTTAAAAGCCTCCAAAGAAGGAGCCTCCACCACACTCCAGGGCAGAGAATTCCACTGCTGAACAGCTCTCACAGCCAGTAAGTTCTTCCTAATGTTAAGGTGGAATCTCCTTTCCTGTAATTATAAACTTTATTTATACCCCGTGCTTTGTCCTGTGGGAACTCAAGGCAGCCAACAATCCATATTAGACAAGTTTAAAAAGTGCAATGCAAAAGTTAAAAAAATAATTTAAAAATAAATGTGGTGAAACAGAATACCATAAACACACTAAAATAGCCCTTAAAACTCCCACCCAGCCTCTACAGAGCCTTGCCCTTACTAGTAATATTCGTATTGACATCATTTTATTGAAGAAACCTTAAGAGACATTGGATGAGCAACTGTTAGGAGTGCTTTAGGGGTATTCCTGTAGAGTAGGGAATGGACTATACAGACCCTGAAATACCCTCTAACTTTGTGATTCTAATTTACAATGCCTTTTTCATAGTTTTCAAATTTGAGCAGCAGGGAAAACTAGGACAATGTGTCTTTTCCTTTTGTAAGGTTTATAATTGCATAGTGAATAATTATTGAGACAGCTGAGATCCGGGTAAAGGAGAAAGCATAAGGCCAGACGCTAACCATTTTTCCAGTCTCAGAGAAAAATGGTGTGCTGATTCTGAAGGAAATCGCTGTCTGAAATCATTGGATGGTACAGCTTGCAGTAGTCTGAAATATATTTCAATCACCATTAAAGTTTAACAAGCCCCTTCTGCACAGTGAAGTTGTTCCAGACATACATATGATATGTGACATCGCAAGAGTAAGATGCCAAAATATATCCATTTTTTCCCTGTGGGTTTGATTATAGTGTAGAAAATATTTTATCGAATGGTCTCAAAAACACGGTGGGTATAATGTAAAACAGATCCATTTTATTGTCCTAAGGGTTTGAGAAGATAGCTATCAAGGCTGTTTCATGTATTGCCCATAAACAGTTTGATGCAACGAGTGAAGTGAAATGTACCTTCAGGCATTTTTGCTTCTCCATCATTGCTCTAGGGATTTAGGCTTTGGGCCATTACTCAAGGGATGGGACACCATTTTTCTGACAAGGCCTAAATTCTTTTATGGTGATGAGGAAAGATTGATTTATCACTGGCTGCATGCCAATGCCAAGCAGGACTAAAACCAAAATTGGGCTGGAGCATCCCTTTGGTTTGCAAATTCCTCACACCTCTCTTCATAGGACTCGGCTTCCAGACCTTTGACAATTTTGGGGGCCCTTCTCTGGACACACGCCAACTTGCCAATATCCTTCTGGAGCTGTGATGCTCAGAACTGGACACATTAGTCCAGGTGAATAATTACTTCCTTCAATCTAGACCAGTGGTTCTCAACCTGTGGGTCTCCAGATGTTTTGGCCTTCAACTCCCAGAAATCCTAACAGCTGGTAAACTGGCTGGGATTTTTGGGAGTTGTAGGCCAAAACACCTGGCGACCCACAGGTTGGGAACCACTGATCTGGACGCTATACTGCTATTGATGCAGCCTAGAGTTGTGCCAGCTTTTTTACTTGCCACATCACTCTCACATTCTGAAGCTCCCCCCTTTCATGCCAGGTCTCTCGTGAGAATGACCTTGTAACCCTCTGGGGTGGCAAACTTCCTCTGCAGCTGGCTATACATTTATCAGATGAAGATAAATAATTCCAAGCTAGTGAGAGGAAGGAGTTCCCAGCAGGCCTGGCATGCAAGCAGATGCAGCCTTCCTTCACTTTCTCTGATCACTGTATTTCTGTATTTGACTTATGTCATAGGTCCTAGATGTAATATATTTTCCCTTCTTTCTCAATTTCTGACACCTTCCTTTTTCTTTCTTTTCCTCCCTACCTCTCATCACACATAACAGGTGAGCAGAAGAGAGAAAAATCAGTTGTGCCAAAACTTTGAACTGGCAATGAGCAGAGAGCCACTGAATTAGGCCAGGGGCTGAAGGCTGGTGAACTGCTATATACATTCACATGAAAGTAAGCTTGGTTAAACTTAATGAAGGTGTCTACTGATTAGACATGGTACAGGAATGCCTCTATATCTTCATCTGATAAATGTATAGCCAGCTGCAGAGGAAGTTTGCCACCCCAGAGGGTTACAAGGTCATTCTCATGAGAGACCTGGCAATGCTGACGGGATAGGGAAAAGGCAGAACTACTTAATGCCTTCTTTGCCTCGGTCTTCTCACAAAAAGAGAGTCTTCAACCTCAGCAAGATGGAGTGCATGAGGGATTGGAGGACATCCAACCCCAAATTGGGAAAGAAGTCGTCCAGGAATACCTGGCCGCTCTTAATGAGTTCAAGTCCCCAGGGCCAGATCAACTACACCCCAGAGTATTGAAGGAACTAGCGGAAGTCATTTCGGAACCATTGGCAACCATCTCTGAGAGTTCTTGGAGAACGGGAGAAGTTCCAGCAGATTGGAGGAGGGCCAATGTGGTCCCAATCTTCAAGAAGGGAAAAAAGGATGACCCAAACAACTACCGTCCGGTCAGCCTCACGTCGATACCGGGCAAGATTCTGGAAAAGATTGTTAAGGAAGCGGTCTGCAAACACTTAGAAACCAATGCAGTCATCGCTAATAGTCAACATGGATTTATCAAAAACAAGTCATGCCAGACTAATCTGATCTCTTTCTTCGATAGAGCTACAAGCTGGGTAGATGCGGGGAATGCCGTGGATGTAGCGTACCTGGATTTCAGTAAGGCCTTCGACAAGGTCCCCCATGACCTTCTGGCAAGGAAACTAGTCCAATGTGGGCTAGGCAAAACTACGGTGAGGTGGATCTGTAATTGGTTAAGGGGACGAACACAGAGAGTGCTCACTAATGCTTCCTCTTCATCTTGGAAAGAAGTGACAAGTGGAGTGCCGCAGGTTCCGTCCTGGGCCCGGTCCTGTTCAACATCTTTATTAATGACTTAGATGAAGGGTTAGAAGGCAGATCATCAAGTTTGCAGACGACACCAAATTGGGAGGGATAGCCAATACTCCAGAGGACAGGAGCAGAATTCAAAACAATCTTGACAGATTAGAGAGATGGGCCAAAACTAACAAAATGAAGTTCAACAGTGACAAATGCAAGATACTCCACTTTGGCAGAAAAAATGAAATGCAAAGATACAGAATGGGTGACACCTGGCTCGAGAGCAGTACGTGTGAAAAAGATCTTGGAGTCCTCGTGGACAACAAGTTAAACATGAGCCAACAATGTGATGTGGCGGCAAAAAAAGCCAATGGGATTTTGGCCTGCATCAATAGGAGCATAGTGTCTAGATCTAAGGAAGTAATGCTACCCCTCTATTCTGCTTTGGTTAGACCACATCTGGAATATTGTGTCCAATTCTGGGCACCACAATTCAAGAGAGATATTGACAAGCTGAATGTGTCCAGAGGAGGGCGACTAAAATGATCAAGGGTCTGGAGACAAGCCCTATGAGGAGCGGCTTAAGGAGCTGGGCATGTTTAGCCTGAAGAAGAGAAGGCTGAGAGGAGATATGATAGCCATGTATAAATATGTGAGAGGAAGCCACAGGGAGGAGGAGCAAGCTTGTTTTCTGCTTCCTGGAGACTAGGACGCGAACAATGGCTTCAAACTACAAGAAAGGAGATTCCATCTGAACATTAGGAAGAACTTCCTGACTGTGAGAGCCGTTCAGCAGTGGAACTCTCTGCCCCAGAGTGTGGTGGAGGCTCCTTTTTTGGAAGCTTTTAAGCAGAGGCTGGATGGCCATCTGTCAGGGGTGATTTGAATGCAATATTCCTGCTTCTTGGCAGGGGGTTGGACTGGATGGCCCATGAGGTCTCTTCCAACTCTTTGATTCTATGATTCTATATCAAGGATGAGAATATTATGGCACTTCAGACTGCAATGATTTTAGTCCATGTTCCAAATCAGATTGCATTGGCATACCACCTGGGTATCTGGGTTTTATCCATATTCTAGGCATACCACCTGGTGCATGTTTGGATTGTTTGGCATGGTTTCCAAACTTTCATTTCATTTTTAAAGAAAGGTTCTAGTACTTGTAAAAAGCAACATATGGGGGAAACATGAAAGCACTTTTTCATTATTTTTCCTGTTATATGCAATTTTACACTTCTCTTTCAGCCATAAAGGAAGATAAAACTGAGTAGGATTCATGGCAGAACCAGAAGTGAGAGCAATGGAGGAAGTGCATTGCTAGGGGCAAGGTGAGGAGAGAGAGAGTAGAGAGATGTCCAAATAAGTGATAATACAGTTGGTCCTCTACATTTGTGGGTTTTACTTTCATGGATTTGATTTATATCTTTTCTTGAGGAATCTTTAGATCCTATAGTGCAACTGAAGTTGGCCATACAGTAATTCTGGA
>NW_026844366.1:323864630-323904628 GCF_025583915.1 Anolis sagrei ordinatus
CTGCAGACACTCATAATAATGAGGGCACATCAAGTGGTTACACAAAACAGTTCGTTAACAAGTGCAAAAAAAACACATTTGCAGGTAAAGCCATCGATAATGACACAAAAGTACCCCTGATGAGCCCATCAGGGTATAGTGCAATGGTTGCCTGCGCCTCAGGCAAAAAAGGCATCAAGTGTAAAGGTGCAATTACATTCACTAGCCCTGGAAACACTTGGGTTCAAGTAATAACATGGTAAAAACAGTCACAATAACATACGGTATCGAAGAAACACTCGGTACCGAGAAGGCACACAAAAAATTGCAAAGTTCAAGGGGGGCATGAGCCCAGAATTGCCCTCCCAAAGGCCATGTCAGGTGTGTACCTGGTGTTCAGTCTATAATGTGAAACAAATGTCTGAGGATTCTTCCAAATGGCCGCCTTGCAAATAGCGTCCAGGGGAATCCCCTTAAGAAAAGCCGTTGAGGCCGCCATAGCCCTAGTCGACCGAGCCCGGACGACCGAGGGGGGCTATCTTCGAGCCAACTGGTAACAAAGCTCGATGGTCGATGTAATCCAGTGTGACAAGCGTTGCGCCGTGATCGGCAGGCCCACCTTATCAGGGGCATATGCAACAAAGAGTCTCTGAGTCCTTCGAGACTGAGCAGTCCTGTCCTTATAACACAGCAATGCTCTCCGCACATCGAGCATATGAAGTCTCTTCTCCTCCGGGGTAGAGGGGAACTGACACAAGGAGGGAAGGATAATGTCCTCATTAACATGGAAGGGGGACACGACCTTAGGGAGGAATGTCACATCTGTGCAGAAACTGCTCTATCCTCGTGGACAACAAAGTAAGGTTCGTCCACCCGCAATGCCGCGAGCTCCGACGGTCGTCGTGCTGAGGTGATAGCGACCAGAAAGGCCACCTTCCACGACAAAAGCCGAAGATCGATCGACGCCAATGGCTCGAATGGTGGTTGTGCAAGCCGAGCTAGCACGAGGTCGAGGTCCCATCCCGGGGTTGGAGAATGAACCGGGGGATGCAAGTTGTTGAAACCCCGCAAAAAGGATTTCACGGAGCTGTCCTTAAACAAGGAGGCTTCACCTGTCCGCTGCAGCTGCCATGAGATGGCCGCCAAGTGGGACTTGAGCGACGATAGTGACAAACCTCGTTCGGTAAGGTGCAGCAAGAACGAGAGGATTGTCGGTACCGAAGGTCGATGGTCGTCTAGGCCCTTCTCGACAAGGAAGGCCTGGAAGCGGTTGAGGCACGCCGAGTAGCACTTCTTGGTCGCTGGCTTATGGGCTGCCTCCAGGATCGGAAGGACTCCTGGGCACAGGGCTCTTAGAACTGGATCCTCCACGCCGAAAGATGCAGAGAAGCGAGGTCGGGGTGGAGAAGCTGACCGTCCTCTCGGGAGAGCAGATCTTGTCAAAGTGGAAGGCGTTTCATCCGCCCCTCGGACAACTGGAGCAGGACCGAGAACCACGGTTGTCGTGGCCATTCCGGCGCCACCAAGATGCAGTTCGTTTGCGCCGACTGGATCCTTTCGATCACCCTCGGGATGAGCGGGAAGGGAGGGAAGAGGTAGAGCAGGTGCCTTGACCAGTCCAGCAGGAACGCGTCTCCGAGGCATCCCGGTACCGTGTTCGGAGCAAGTCGAGCACCGAACTGAGGGAGCTGTGCGTTTTGCGGCGACGCGAAGAGATCTGCGACTGGAAGGCCCCATTCCTCGAAGATCTGTGCTAGCACATCGGGGTTCAACCTCCACTCGTGAGATGTCGCCCTGGTTCTGCTGAGTGCGTCGGCCTCGGTGTTGATCTCGCCCGGGAGGTGTAATGCTGTTACCGACACCGACCTGGCCACACACCAGTCCCAAAGTTCCATTGACAGTTTGAGGAGTTTCCTCGAGCCCGTTCCGCCCTGCTTGTTCACGTAGAACATTGCCACCATGTTGTCCGTGAGAATCTGGACGGACTTCCCGGTGACCAGGAGGGCAAATGCCCTCAGGGCCTTGAATATTGCCAGCAGTTCTAGGTAATTTATGTGGCATTGTCTTTCTTGTGGAGACCAGAGATCGTGAACTGAGAGGTCTCCTGTATGGCATCCCCATGCGAACATCGAGGCGTCCGTCGTGATCGTGACGGCCGGGGGCTCTGGGTGAAAGGGAATGCCCTTGCAGACATGCTGGCGGTTCATCCACCAGTTTAGAGAGTCCTTCACTGGCCTCGGTACCAGTAGGCGCTTCGTGGCACTGTCCCGCATGGGGTTGAAGTGGTCCAAAAACCATCTCTGGAGGGGACGGAAGCGGAGCCTCGCCAACGGTGTCACCATCACCGTGGAGGCCATGTGTCCGAGGAGAACTTGTATTTGCTTGGCTGTGGCCACTCGAGAGCGACGCACCCTGAGTGCTTCGGCTCGAAGAGCTCTGAATCTCTCCTCCGGGAGGGAGACCGTCTGGCAGAGCGAATCGAACATGGCGCCGATGAATTTTATGCAAGTGGTGGGTTCGAGATGGGATTTCTCCTCGTTCAACTGGAGGCCCAGGTCTTCGAGGAGGGAAAGCGTCCTTGCCACCTGAATTCTGAGGAGGTCCGGGGAGCGTGCTGCCAACAACCAGTCGTCTAGGTAAGGGAAAATGCGAATTTTTTCCCTTCTGAGGGCTGCTGCGACCACCGACATGCATTTGGTGAAGGTCCTCGGTGCCGTCACGAGACCGAAGGGGAGGACATTGAAATTGTATGACTGTCCCGCTACCCTGAAGGCCAGGAAGCGTCTGTGATGTTTCCTGACTGAGAGATGGAAGTAAGCGTCCCGGAGATCGACGGACGCAAAGAAGTCCCCGTATCTGAGAAGAGGAAGAATGGACGATACCGTCACCATCCGAAACTTTTGGGGTTCGAGGATGGGACGGAGGGAGCCATCCGGCTTTGGGACAGTAAAGTATCTGGAGAAGAAGGCTCGATGGTTCTGGGAGTCCGGGAGAGGGGAGATTGCCCCTTTCAGAAGCAAGGTTTCGACCTCTGACAGAATTGCCGAGGATGGTTTGGTATCGACAATCTGTCCTGTTGGTGGGAGCTCTTCGAACTCCAATGCATAGCCTTCGTCGACAATCTTTAAAACCCATGCATCTGAGGTGATATTTTCCCATGCAGGGAGAAAGTTTGTCAGGCGATCTCCGAACGGTGTCGAGCCGGATGGAAGGATGAGGGCGGGTACCATTGGAAGGGACATGGGAACAACATCGGTAACGAAACTGTACACGGTATCGTCCGCAAGGGCGTCAAATGCGGCGCCTGGCCTGGTTGCCTCCTGAAGCCTGGCGAGAGCGCGAACGCTGCTGCTGGTGCTGCCTCCGCTGTTGTTGGGGTTGTTGAGGTTGGGTTTGTTGGGAGTTCTGCAGGGGACGGGTTGGATGGCGGTACTGGATGGTACGGTACGGGATCGTGTGCCGGCGCCTGTATTGGAACCATCTGGTTCTTTGTGCCTGGTTCTGATTTTCGAACCCGCACTTGGAAGCCAAAGTCTTGAAGTCGTGATTTGACTTCAGTTTGTCGTCCGTCCCAGCATTGAAGAGCCCCAGGGCATCAAAGGGAAGGTCTTCGATCACCTGCCTCGATGAAGTAGAGAGGCCAGAGGATCTAAGCCATGCATGCCTTCTGATTGCCACTGCATGAGCAATCATTTTTCCGGCAGTGTCCCCTGTGTGCTTGACCATCTGCATCTGGTGATGCGCCAGAGAATTTGCCTCCTGTGCCAGGGTGGTCATGGCAGCACGATCCTCCTCAGACATCCTCTGGAAGAATGGTTCCGCCTTTTCCCAGAGGATTTGCTGGTACGCTCCCATGCATGCCCCATAATTCGCCATGCGGGCCAACAAAAGGGCACCAGAGTAGAACTTCCTGCCCACTGCGTCGAACCTCTTTCCCTCACGGTCGGACGGCGCCGAGGACTGCCTTCCGAACCCTTGAGCCGCCTTCACGACCACCGAGTTAGGGTCGGGGTGGTGTTTCAGCCACTCCAAGCCCTCATCATCAGTCCTGTACCAAGATTCGATTTTCTTGGATGTTGGAGGGATGGATGAAGGGGTCTTCCAGGAGCCTTGAATCACCTCGAGGAGGTAGGGAAGGAAGGGTAGGAGAGGAGCGGGTGGGGACTCCCTCTGCACCCTTTTGAACACTGGGTCCAGCACTGCCTTGGAGGTTTGCTTGACCTCCAGGCCTAGAGCCTCAGCCATGCGAGCCATTTGATCCGCAAAGGCTCGAACATTGTCAGTAGGGGATGGCAGATCAGCCTCATAAGCGTCGTGGGTCGGTGATTTCTCGATCCCGAGAGACAACACCGATCCCGAGTGTACCGATCCCGGTAACTCGCCATCTTCTTCATCGTCAGCAGCCAAGGATCGGGGAGGAGGGGATGAGGAAACATCCCGACTCGCGAGCTGCAGAGGAGCCACTGGGGGGACTTTAGAAGCCGAGGCCTGAATGGCACGGGCTAGTCTCATCGTCTGTCTGCCCCTTTCTGGAGTCTCCAGCACTGGAGAAGTCTCCTGTCTGGCTGTCACAGTAGTCAACGTCGTGACCGACGGGAAAAGCTCCTGTCTGGCTGTCACATGGCGAGTTGGTGCCTCGATCACCGTGTCCACCGAGATCACCGGGGACTCGGGCTGCTCCGAAGGCTGTTCCAGCCCGGGTTGTGGGACCTGAGCCGGTTGCGGGGGTAGCTGAGGTTCAGCAGGCCGTATCGGCGATGACCTCGCAGACGAGGTGGCCGAGGAGGCAGTGGTCTGCTTTCGGGAAGAAGAGGAAGACGAGGATGGGGGCGGCATCGTCTTCTTCTTCTTTGCCGGCGGCTGAGCTGTTTTCGACACCGACTTGCCCGGGGTGGGCGGAACGGAGGATGAGGTGGAAGCACGCCGTGACTCTTCCTGAGACCGGCGGAAAGCAATGCGAACCGCCGTGGAAGATGGCGGGGTCGCCGACGTCGACCTCGTGGACCTGGCCGATCTCACCGACGCCACCGAGCTGGTCGATGAGTGTCGAATGCGTACGGTCTCGGTCGTGACCGTGCAAGGAGCCTTCTGCTTCGTAGGCTTTGCCGCCTTGGAAGCTGTCGACACAGAGGCCTTCGAGACTGTCGACATGGCTGGTCTTGGCCTTTTCTGTGCGGCCTTTTTCGCCCTTGTCTGGCGAGGCCCGGCCTCCGTCGAGGGATCGGCAGATGTAGATGTCGATGCCTTCGATCTCGAGGCTGACGTCGAAGGTCCGGATACCGCAGCCGACGTCGACGCCGATGTCGATGTTGAAGGTACCGGGGCCAACGTCTGTTGGTACAGAAGGTACCGAAGCCGATGAACTCGGTTCTTGCGGGACTGTGCCGTCAACGATTGACAATGACGACACGAAGAAGTAATATGTGCCTCTCCGAGACACAGAAGGCAAAGAGCGTGCTTGTCCGAATCAGGAATCTTCCTCGGACAATTCGCGCATCTTTTGAAGCGAGTTGTTGACATAATCCGGTCAACAACTCGAGAGACAATCCTAAGAGAATCGCTATACTATAATACTATCCAACTATTCCTAGAAGTCCGAAGCGAGCCGTGCGGCGGAAAAAAAGGAATTGGATCGGTGTGCGCGGGGCGCCCTTTTATCCCCTGCCGGGGCTGGGCGGGGTTACCGCCAAAACTTGAGTTTTTGAAAAGTAGAAGTTTCCGTTGGAGCCCGCGCAGGCGCAGTCTCTCCACAAGTGTGCATTCGCAGAGACCACGAAGAAAAATTCAGGTTTTTAAAAGTGGTTTTTGCTTTTGTGGTTTTTTCTCTGCTTCTAACCCCCATGGAAATGAAGGACTTACTGTAGTGAATGCATGCTGCAGGTGCAAGACAAGAGAGTAGAGGGAGTAGACGAGGCTGGAGAATGATCAGTGGGTGGAGGAATGCAAGAAGCAATGAAGGGGCACAAGAGACAGGTGCATTGGGTGAGAACCAAAAGAGGAAAAGATATAGCTCTCCTCAAATGACCCGTGTCGGTTTGGGGCCATGGTAACTGCATAAACCAAAACAGCCTGCTTCATGCATGTTTATGAGAGAAAGGTCTCAGATGAAGCAGATAAAAGGAGGTGGTCCTTCAGAAATTTCCACCAATAGTACCAGAATAACCTGATTCCAGACCATAGAACTCTTTGTCTGATTACATTTATTTGCGCCCAAGATTGAACTGAAAGCTGACGCTGCAAGCAATAAATGACCTGCAACTGTCTCAAACTTTCTTCAGTTTGTGAAAGAGACTTCTTCATTGTCTAATTCACCATACACAGCAGTCAAAAACATTGCTATCACATGTGCCTCTGGAAAAACACATCTTTCTCTCATATTTCTGTGGGTTCAAGGATATATCAGTTCTCACTGTTGAAGCATTCAAAACAATTTTCCCAAGTAAAATCAATGTGTTTATAATTTGAATCCATCCATCCATCCATTCATTGTTATTTTGTTGATACGCCGCATTTCTCTTAGAGCTGGGACTCAAGTAGATCATCATAATGAAAACAAGAACTAATAAAGATATACTGGGGAAAATATGACACACACCCCCCATTGTAAAAGCCTGTTCCTTCCTAACCAGCCATTTACCAAAAGTTTGCTGCCATTTATGTTAAAGTCCTTACCCATTAGGATATCATGGAGAAGAGCAGCCTAGTCTCCCTTGGAATACAACCAGTGCTTAGGTGGAGGTTCTGATCTTTATGTTTGCGAGTAACTCCAATCTACATGTATCTTGTTTGAAAGTGATAGATAGATTGGTTGGACCCTAGGGGATTCATTTTGTGTAGTTATTCATACATCCCCAGAAGTCAATCACATAAAACAGGATAACTGAGAAAAAAAATTAAAGGAGTTTTATCAAGTCTCCCATTAAGAATTCATATAACAAAGGAATAAAGAGACCTTTTCCCCACTGGAAAGGCAAAGTTTGACAAGCCTCTTTTGATTAAAATTAATGCCTTCAATTTTAACCTGATAATATTTCTCCCTTCATCTGCCTTCAAGCAGCCAACTGAAGGTCTGTCTTTGGGGAATGCGAAAAAGATTAATATGCAGGCATACCGATAGCATTCAAATTAATGTTTCAACATAGCTTTTCCCAGTAGAGAAAATATGTGCTCTTTCCCTCACTCTTGTTAGTTTAGCTTTCCTAGCCATTTAGATCATGACCTAGCACAAAGCAAGTCAATAAACGGTGCCCTTTCCTTCTTCATTTATCCTTCTACAATCAGGGGTTTGTTCCTCTAATATTTCAATCCTCTTGCTATTGCATTATGATTAGTATTTAAAATGCTTTCATCTATTATGCATATGCTGTATTCTGCAGAAAAATAGCAAATAGTAAGTATTTTAGTAGGTTTTTGGAAAAAAATAACAAAACGCTGTACATTCATGTGCTCCAAAATGGCTGCTTGAGTCAGAATCCTCATGTTGGCAAATGGTAGGGCAAGCTGAATTTACAATTATCCAAATAATACAGAGTAAACTGCACCAGAGCTGCCCCAATGCAGCATGGGAGTATTCCCAGAGCCCCTTCAGTGTCCAGACAACTGGCTAGGCTGAGAACACATTGGATCCATCACAATTGTGTCATTGGCCAGAAGCAATTCTTTTGTAGACCGGGTTACCTGCTGCAATCTCATTACAAGGAATGTCTCCAGCATGTCAACATGAGGTGCAGCTACATTCACTCCAACTCTGCAATAGAATTGCTCTTGGTTGGTGACACAGTGGTGGGTCTTTTGGATAGATATTACATCAGGCTAGATCCAGCCTGATTTTGCTATCCATGCCTTCAAAACACTAGGATTGCTATGCAGCTTTTTGGAAGTTCATGAGCTTATCCCATGTCTCCTTGTGCCAGATTAATAACTTCTGCATTTAATCTAGCTGTCCCTCATGTGGACTCCGCACTGCAGTTGCAAGGTGAGTCCACTTTATTTTACCTGTGTCGATACAGCCATAGAATGTGCAGAGGTCATTCATTTTCATCCTGTCATATGGTGTTATATTGTCATACAATGCATTAATCTCATTCTTGCCTCAAGTTTACAGGACAACACTGTTCCTCTCCAGACATTGTTGCACTGCAGGATCATTGAACTTTTGGGGTTTTTTTTCACTGTGGAAATAATAGGTTAATGCCCCCTTTTCTGCAATAATTCAGTAACCAATCTGGTTCTGGATGTCTCATAGCATTTTGTTCCGTAGCACTTTTGTTCATCCTCCCCACTATCTGATGCCACAGAGAAGGCTTGATCTTATGTCCTCATTTTGTATTCCCTGCCTGAAGCTTTGTGAGGACAGGGAGAAGGGTCAGTAGTCAGAAAAGTATACATGAGAGAGAGTGGTTAAGATAATTAGTTTGGGTCCAATGTTTGTGAAAGGGTTTTAAAATGTCAATTTAATAGAATTGGCATTGAGCCATGATATATTTGGAAAATTTGTCAAAGTAATCCAAATTTAATCTAGAATTTAAATCTCTTTAATGCTTTCCCCCAATTCTCAGAAAGGTCAGCATTACTTTGCAAACAAACTGTGAAAGCTGCTCTGAAACTGTACATATGCAAAGCTGCTCTTTAAACATATGCATAAATTGGATGGACATTAAAAATCAGAGAATCCTCTAAAAGACAAGCAATGTAAATGTCTTTCACACACATTTTCCATATCTAGGATCAATGCTGGATAGAAAGTAATAAAAGATGCTTATAGTTCTCTTTTCAAAAAGCCATGAGAAAAATAAGCAGCAAGGTTTAGCTACTGTCATATTGCCGTTCAGCTTGACGGTGGCATCCTGTTAGGGACATGAGTTTCCCTCATGCATGCAAATGTCATTTTGGGGGCACAGCGGGGGGGGGGGGGGGGTTGATATTCCCTTCCTCACTTCTCAACAAAGCAGACAATTGATATGAATGGAGGCATCAGAGTTGGGTATGTTTAATATGTTGGGTTGGATGTAGCTTGTTTGTTTTCTTTAGGAATTCAAGGGCTCCAAGTTATTATGATTACAATTCAACCAGTAGGAGGAATACAAAGTACTGTTTCCACTTGTCCGTCCACCAAAAGTCCTTGGCTGAGGCTGCAGAGCTTGGCACATTTTTGGTCATGCTAGCATGGGATTCTATGAGTTGTAGTTCAACAACGACTTTCCTAAGTTCTGGAAGCAAACAATGACTTTGGATGAGGAGGGCTGGTTTAAGATGTTCCAACCTAGATCTAGTGTATATACTCAGGTCCAGTGTATGCATTCTCTCTGTGTGCATTGCTTTTTGAATTTCATCAATATAGTTCAGTTTATTCCTAATTAAAGTTTGCACACAAAAAAATCACACACTTCATGTGCAAATTCCTCTGTAATGGAACAGTTTTATACATGGCTATTCCAAAGCAAGTCCCATTGATTAACCACAGTGATTAATTGTGTTTGGGTTTGCTCTGTGTACAAGGTCAAAACTCTAATTTAATCACACAGTTATCTCCATTAAGTTGCTATGAACATAATGGCATAGCATACTGACCATACTGGTGCTCATTCATATATGCAGAAGGCTTTGAACTAAAAAGACTGCAGAATGTGGAGGATGATGGTAAAACTACATAAGGAATTCAAACAGTAGCCATTACAGGTTGCTCTGACAACAGTGCCTTGTTTTGGGGTATGAGCAGCTCTAGAGAGCTATGTACCAGCTGGTTTTTTGGCTGTGTCGTTGCTGTAGCAGGAAACCAATTGGCCCATTATCTCCATAGCCTTACTATGCATAGAGTGACCAGTAAAGTTCTCCAGAGTGGGATAGGAGCCTTCAGACTGGTGATACTCCACAGGATATCAATTTGTGGTCCCTTGTATTTCACCGACCGAGGCAGGTGTTTCATTCCACCTAGTGAAAAACTGCCCTTGTGTGCTCCTGTATTTATAAACGTACTCTAATACAATATCAAATGTGTTAGTACCATTACCGGATACTTGTCATTTCTACAAAAATAGAAGTAAATTGAGTCTAAAACTGAAATGAGTATGCTAATATCAGTTACAGACATGGTTCTTGTGTGCATTAGAAGGTTAAAAGCCTCATCTACAAGAGCTGGAATAACCCTTTGTTCTTTGTGTTTTCTTATCTCATGCTAACCGCAGGGTTCATCTGACTTTTCATTTCACTAAGAAGCTGCACAATTTCCCAACAAAAATGGTCAGAAAGCAACCCAAAGTTCATATAGTAGAATTCCAGAAAGATTTTTTTCTTAATTCCCAAAACTAAGAACCTACTCTTTGCCTGCAAGGTTTAAATCTACAAAATAGTTATAATACATGAACATTCTGCTGAATGTTAACATTGAATAACTAATTGTGTTATCTGTTAATGTGTTTCTTTTTCCCACATGGTGCAATGAGAAATACACAGTGTCTGCAAGCCTGATGTGCTTCTCTCTGTGATAGCAGCAGTACAGAAATGTGTTTGCAAAGGATTGGCTCATCTGCCGGTCAATTGGTACTGTGCCAGCTACTCTCCCTGAATAATCAGACTGTGGACTGGCAGTAAATACTCATCAGTTGCTGGAAGCAACATCTATTACCAAGCTGATCTGTATGGGCAATACACCCATACACACTGTGATATCAATCCTGGGTGTTCCCACAGTCTTCCTTTATATCTGGTAGGTAATGCAGGATAAACCTGGTTAGCCCCATGTTAAGAAAACTTGGAAGATGCTCCAGGGTTTGCCTGTGGACTGCAGGATTAAGTCTGATTTGGACTTGTTTGCTGTTCACATGGCACTGCTACTATTCTCCTTTTGTTTGCTCATCAGCAAAAGGGAAAGGGATAGGTTGCGCCTGTGCTGCCATCATCATGACTCCCAGACAGCTGCAGAGCTCCTTGTGAGCTCCTGATCATTGTGTGCTACCCATGTTAACATCTGCAGAGGCTGCCAGGAAGAAAGAGAAAGTTGATCTCCCTACCATGTAGGAGCCTCTGTTGATGTCAGCATGGAACCCACCTGGGAGTGATAATGCCAATACAGATGGTATGATGATAGTCCAGCAGGGTCAATGCAACCTTAGTCCAGCTGGATCAGCTGGACGTTACTGGGATAATGCATGTCACCTCCTCCAGAGCCAGTGCTGCCAGCAGGACCTTTCACTTTTGATAAGGTTTTTTTGGGAGGAAATAGGGGGCTGGAGGGGAGGAGTGATTGGCATCCCACTCCTCAGGGCTTTTCGGAGCCCAAAGAAGTGGGATGGTTGTGGGAACTGACTCCCAGGACTGTGAAAGCTTAAGGTCTGGGTCTTTTGAGGTTTTTGATGAATGTGGAATAAACTGGAAAACCCCAGTTTACTCTGCATTAATTTACTTTTTCCTGATGCATAGTTTGGAAGCCTCAGATAAAAAGCAAGACAGGTCCTGCATTCTGGGCCTGTCTGGAAGTGCCCTGCCTGTCTTGGTTTTCCCAGCTACTGACCGATTCCTCCGTTTCATGGCCTCTCCATTGCTTCTCTACTCCCCCAGTAATTTATGACAAATGCCAGTGAATATTGGTGCCTTAAGGAATTGGCTACTCAGTATTCCAGAATGAAGAACTTCATGGCTAGAATTCCATTGGTTAGAGCCGACTGAAGTACATTTATTGAATCAAAGAGGAAGTTTACAAATTTGTGAATGTAAAGGAACACTTGAACATATGAGAATATCTCGTGAAAGGTAATGAAGTGATTGGATGGAGAAGCAAAATAACTTGACAAAAATATTTTCAATGGTTTTATTACTCTTTTCATTGTGAGGAAAGCATAAACAAATTAGATCATAAAGAATAGGTGGCAATCCCTGTAGGTGCCATAACTTGGAGAAATGCCCAAGGGTTTTCATTAAATAGCTATCTTAATAGAATAGAAAATGTAGCTACCAATTTCCATATGATGAGTGAAGAAATAAAGGAATATAATTTCATAGCAACTTGTACTCATTTTGTGATTTGACTGTTGAAATACATTATGTAAGCTTTTGAAGCTTCATTGACTTCTTCATCAGCCCAAGATACTAAAAGTCATAAAGGCCTATATTATATCTGAGATACTGTTAATTAAGATAGTATTGTGGAATTTTAATACATTTAGAGGCCACTCCCTTTATTGGCCATGTGAGAATAAGAGGCAAAGAGCAATAAAATATAGGTAATAAAATATCAGTTTCATTACCAGCAGAAAAGTAACTTACTTTGAGATTGAAATATCCTTGTACTGTAGATGCTAACTGTTCCTTTCTTGGCAGAGAACATTGAATTTCTTAAGAAGTCTCTGTACTGTTACATCTGGAAAAGCTTGCCAAATTGCAGTCCAATGAAAGAGTTTGTTAAAGGTAGAAAACTTCAAAGAGTTAAGTCCTATTCCTTTGTTTTTCCTGGATTTTGAAATCTACAAAAATGTGTCTCATTCATGTCATGCTTATTTCTGTCCCTAAGCTATGTTTTGTGCAAGTTCTATGAAGGCTTTTAAACAGAGGCTAAATGACCATGCTTTGAATATGATTTTTCTGCTTCTTGGCAGGGGATTGGACTGGATGGCCCAGGAGGTCTCTTCCAAATCAATAATTCTATGATTCCTTTGACATTTCTCACAAAAAGAATATGTGGAGCTATATAGGGTAAAAGGTAAGTAGATTTCTTCACCTCCTCATTTCATTAACTTAAGAGGATGATGTACCTCAGTTTTTAACAGTGGGCAATAAATGGGCATTTGTTGGGTGTAGAATGCTAACATTAGTGACTCATTATGGTATTTAAAGGGATCCCAAAGACTGTCTAGACTAACCTTATTTTATTCCTCTAAAGCTCTCCTGAGAGGTAACCATCTAATCACTTTTTCAAAACTTTTTCTCAAACTCCACCGTCCTCTAGGCCAGACTGTTCCGCTATTAATTGTAGCTCCTACAATCAGGAAGTTCTTTTTAGTGTTCCTTTGGAATCTCCCATCTTATAATATATTTTCAATATTCTGGGTCCAATGAATTACAAATCTGAAGATCAGGGTTTGATTCCCTAAATGGTCATGGAAACTCACTGGGTGACCTCAGGTGAATCATACATTCTCAGTTCCAGAAAAGCTCGTGATAGGTAACCATAAATTGGAAACTACTTAAAGATACATAACAACATTAACAAACAGCATCAACAAGCAGTATGTTTGCACAAACATTTCATCAAAGTGTTGCTCCAGCACTAAGCCCAACTATCTTCATGTCATTTTTCTGTTATGAAGCTCACTAGTTTACTTGGATCATCTTTCCAAAGAAATTTATCTTAGTCTGCTTCTACACTGCCATATAATCCAGTATCTGCTCCCAGATTATCTTCTTTGAACTGGATTATATGAGTCTACACTGTCATATACTCCAGGCTGGATCTACAATGCCCTATATCCCAGGATCTGATCCCAGATTATCTTCTTATCCAAGATTATCTGGCAGTGTAGACTCATATAATTCAGTTCAAAACAGATAATTTGAGATCAGATCCTGGGATGTAGGGCGGTGTAGATCCAATCCTAGTTCAAACAAAATAATCTGGGATCAGAAACTGGATTATATGGCAGTGTAGAAGGGGCTTTAGAGGGCTGTTGGGGACACAAAGCTTGGTTGTAGTGGGAAGAAACAGGTACACACCACCAAGTCCAAAAGATATGTTATTGTTTATAAACTTCTGTATAATGAAAGAGAGAGAGTGACAAAACTCCAAAATATCTGAACTTCCAAAGTTTGCTATATACACCTTCAAGAGTGTTGACTCATTTCAGGAGTGTTGGCTTGTTTATATTCTTCATTTTTCACCTTTATCATTTTAATCATGGTCACCCAGATGCTGCTCCAGTCATCTGTTCAGTCAAAAGCCATATGCTATAAAATGGTAATTACGTTTTTAATCTCTGTAGGTATCAGAATATTTAGCAATGGCATTTTGTTAGCAGGCAAAAAAGGAGATTCTGACAGGCTTCCTACGCAGATATGGGAAAGGCTCTTCTGGTGTCACTGTGGGCTTTATAGACTGATCCTCCACCGAAGGAGAAAATATCCTGAGAAGATGGAAAGGTTGATGAGTTCTCCTTGCTTTTTAGCCTTCGTTGCTTTAAGTGGTGCTTGGTGTCATCGCGGAACAGATGGATTTGTTGAAAATAATATCCCGATTAAGCTACTAAAAAGAATGTCAGAGTCACTAAGTCACAGATGGTGCTCACATTACTCCCGGTTCCTTACCCCTCTAATCCAAACCTCTGCAAAATGTAACTTATTCAGTCTTTCACACTTCAGTGCTTTTTTTAAAAAAAGCAATTCACTGTCAGATTTCTTCAGAATTAGGCCACTGTCTCTACAACCTTAAGAATCTACACGTGGCTGGAGACGTTTTACTGCCTGAGATGGAACAGCAGATGGAGCCTTCCCTTCAAGGCTCAGCAGACCTGAGGCAAAGTTATTTTGGCATCTATGACAAGTAGTCCCAAAAGGACCTCACAATTCTTCCTGGCAGTAAAATGGTGGTAGTTGTCGCAGCCCTATTGGTGATTCCCAACTAGACTCAATGACTCAATGGGATTTACTTCAGTGTTAATTCAGCATTCAACTATTGAGTCAATGGATCTGTTCTAATATTCTGGCAGCATTTTCTGATTGATTAGAAGATGACACCACCTTCACTACCATAATGATAAGTTTAACTTGGCTCTTACTCTTTATTATTTATTTATTTATTTCGGGCATTTATATCCCATCCTATCTCAACCTCCGCAGAGGGACTCAGGGCGGCTGACAAAAAAAAGCATAAATATACATCTTAGATAGAAACAGCATAAAACATTATAAAAACATCATAAAAACAGGAAAACAATAGAACAATCACCAGAATTAAATCGTCATCTTATACACAGTCCATTCAAATCCATCAGAGTCCATTAAACCATAGGTCTACCATGGTATCCAACCTCATTTTGCCAGGAGGAACACACAAGCCAAGCACACCTGACAAATGGCCACCCAGCCTCTGCTTAAAATCCTCTAGAGAAAGGAGACTCCATCATGCTCTGAGGCAGCAGCATATTCCACTGCCAAATATTTCTTACCATCAGGAAATTCTTCTAGTCCACAAAGGCCTGATCCCACAGCCAGGATTTCACCTTTTTTTGAAATATCAAGAGGCAAGGAGCAGGTCTGATTTCACTTGGGAGGGAATTCCATAGTTGGGGGACCACCACAGAGAAGGCCCTGTCTCTTGTCCCCACCAACTGTGGTGCAGTGACAGTGAGCAGGGCCTTCCTGGACGATCTTAAGGTCCTAGGTGGTTCGTAGCAAGAGATAAACTACATTTGAACAATGAATTAACAAATCATCCGGGCGTCCCCTGGGCAATGTCCTACAGATGGCCAATTCTCTCACACCAGAAGCGAATTGCAGTTTCTCAAGTTGCTCCTGACATGACAAAAAAAAATTGAATTAACAGTCAAAGACCTCTATTAATTAACCAAATAGTGATATAATGGGTTAAACACTTGTGCTGGCAGGACTGACAGACTGACAGGTCGTAGGTTCGAATCCAAGGAGAGAACAGATGAGCTCCTTCTGTCAGCTCCAGCTCCCCATGTGGGGACATGAGAGAAGCCTCCCACAAGAATGGTAAAACATCAAAACATCCGGGCATCCTCTGGGCAACATGGCCAATTCTTTCACACCAGAAGTAACTTGCAGTTTCTCAAGTCACTCCTGACATGAAAAAAACCCAAACTATAAAGCCCACATTTGCAAAGGATGTTACTATAGCAGTTAAAGAGGAATCACAACACTGTAACGAATATGAAGGAACCCATGGAAAGGGGGTGGTAGTGTGTTTTACCCCCTGTCTTTCTTCAGGAATGTTAGCTTTCCACATTCACACAAGAGAATTTCAAATAAAGACACTCTTATGTGGATTTTGACACTGAATTCTTAAGAGGACTGTATCATATATTGATGTCTTAAGCATGCAAAAAGTCCTTTACTGGATACTTCAGGCTGATGTATAGCAAACATGTTCCATTGAAGGTTATAAAAGTGCAGTTATGTGTACAGAGCACGGCACACCACTGCACATTTTGAATTGCACAGAGTGTGCATCATTTGTACATTGGGCATCATTGCACACTGCTCATTTAATTATATTGTGGCACTAATCTTAGTCAGCATCTCCAAGGCTATTGTTCTGTACATCCTTGGCACCCTTTTTTTTTTATAAAATAATCTTTATTAGCATTTTCAATACAAACATATCAGAAATATAAAGTGCATGAAGTATAGGGGAGGGAGTGGAGGGCAAGGGGGGGGGAGGGAAGAAGAGGGGGGGAGACTAAGACAATAGTAGCGGGTATGGGACAAAGGTAGGGATGGGGAGGAAAGGTTGGGTGAAGTGGAGGGGGAGGAGGGGAAAGGGAAGGAGTTTAAAAAAGCTTGACTTCCAAATAGTCTGCAGGGGTTATTCCATGAATTTTGATTTTCTTTCTTCTCCTTGTCTTAGTTACTTCCTCTACCTTCTGCCCCAACAGTCTGGGGCGATGTTTTTCTTTTCCTCTCATTGGTTCCCAATCTATCCTTCTTTTCTTGCTTTTGTCAAGCATTAGATTGGCTAGTGCGTCCATGTCCATTAAATCTCTGGCTTTTAGTAGCCAGTCTTCGGTGGTTGGTAGGTCTCTTTTTTTCCACTTACTCGCCAGGACAGTTCTTGCTGCAGCCGTTAAATGATATAGTAACCTCTCTTTGTTGGGTTCTAGATTAAAATCTAGTAGGTGAAGTAGATAGTACTCCGGTTTTAGCTCAAACTTGGTCTGTATAATTTGTTGAATCTGCTTGTGGATCTCTGCCCAGAAACTCTTCACTCTCTTACATTGCCACCATGCGTGGCACCCTTGAACCTGACCAGACCTTGGACTTGGGCTCTACAGATTTATATCTGAGATACTTTTATTGTGTTGTACATTTCTGGAAACTGACCAAAACTAAATTAGTGACATAATATCATTAACGTATTAACTCTACCCCTGAAATCCTCAGAGGAATTTCAAAACAGTTTTTCCGATATCTGTGATCTCTCTTGTGATGGATGAAGCCATCTAAATATGTGCAAAATTATAGACACTATTTAAAAATGAAGCCACCTGGGCTCACATACTTCGCAGGCATGGAAAATTGCTTTTTTGTTTGGCAGAGTTTGCCTCTCTAGTTTTTCCTGTCTGTTACATGAATTGCAAAGCAGGATGTCCATTATAGACAAAGTACATGTACAAAGAAACGCTACATCACTCTTCAACTGTACTTCAACATTTACCCTATAAATTAGCACTGTGGCCACTAGAGGTCAGCCTGTGCAATATATGGCTGATATGAAAAAAGAAGCTCATATCCCTCCTTCCCTCCCTTTTTGTACAGGACTTGTACTTCTGATATGACAAATGAGAAAAACGTTTTTCCAGCAAATTTGGAACATTTTCACTCCTAACAGCAGTTATTATAAAGCTAAAGCCAAAATTGAGTCAACACATCTTAAGTGATTTAAGCTAGAAGATGATGATCAGGTTTTTTTCATATCTTCATCCCCCAAAATAAAATTTGATTCAAAGAAATACTTTTTAATACTTCAGGGTTTTTTTTTGGTGTGTGCCAGGAGTGACTTGAGAAACTGCAAGTCACTTCTGGTGTGAGAGAATTGGCCATCTGCAAGGACATTGCCCAGGGGACACCCGGATGTTTGGATGTTTTACTATCCTTGTGGGAGGCTTTTCTCATGCCCCCCCCCACATGGGGAGCTGGAGCTGACAGAGGGAGCTCATCCATGCTCCCCCCGGATTTGAACCTCCGACCTGTCAGTCTTCAGTCCTACCAGCACAAGGGCTTAACCTACTGCACCGCCAAGGGCTCCTGCAGGTGATAGGAAGCAGATAGAAGAGGCCTTTAAATCACACCTTTCTTTTATAAAATCTACATGCAAAGGGATCTTGTAGCATCTTTGAGACTAAAGACTTTACTGCACAAAGCCATTATGCCATGTCAGTTGTCCGATCACCAATAGTTACTGCATATCATCTTGACCAACTTCACTATCACACTTCTCCGCATTTGTGGAACTCCATCAATTTGCCAATCTGTGATCCTGCACTCCTACTTCGGCATAACCCAGTGTAAACCTATCCATCTACATTTCTATTGCTCTTTTAACATAGTATTTTGCAATTGCACCTCTGGCTACTTAAAAATTCAACTACAACTTAAAATATGAAAAAAATACTCTCCATATTAGCAGGAAAGGTGGGGGGGGATGATAGAAGAAGAGGCAAATCCCAGCTCCTGACATGACTTTAGTGCCAACATGTACAGAAGTGGAGTGATCCAATTGCATAAAGTAGGTGATGGGAGCTTGGTGCTGTTTTCATGGTGGGCAACTCCAGCCTGTTGCCCATCAATCACAGGCAACAGGCTGGAGTGCATTGTGAAGTAGATATGATTTAAAGTCTACTTTTTCTATCTGCCTCCTATAACTTGTATGTCTGAAATATTAAGGCATTTCATTCTTTTGTATCAGATTGCATTTTGGAAAATGAAAATATGAAAAAAAAAGATGACATTCTGTTTCATTGCCAGTTGGTCTCCCTCATTTGATAAAGTCTAACTGAAAGAAAGAGAATTTCTTTATCTCACCTAGTCTCGAAGTTGGTACAAGACACCATTGTGTCAGGACTCGGTTTCCTGGCCTTGGACATTGGCGCAAAAAACCAGAATCCTGACATGGAGAGCTGATAAGGATATGCAGCTGGTGGCCTTGGGAGGAGCAGTTGGTAGTTGGCGGGGAATATTGAGCGGGATCTGCGGTCGGCGGGAAAAAGGGGATTCAAATGTGGGGGAGGGTATATAAGGGTTGACTTGCGGCTGTGTGCCAATCCTGGCTTTTCGTTGTGTATGCATATCCAGTAGTAAAAGTTTCCTGATTGATCAGGGATCGGCATCCTGTGTCATTCTTGGGGCGACTGCTGTGAGCTCACACCATTGCATACTAAAATTCCAGTCTATGACTTGAAAACAAACCTATCACCGCTAATTTTGGTGGTGTCAGGAGCAACTTGAGAAATTGAAACACTGTGAGATTACAGTGCTCTGCTTGTTATATTAAAGCACTCATATTCTTAATATATTCTCAATCCAACTTGAGAGCAGAGCTTCGAAGTTACTTTTTTGGGACCACATTTTCCAGAATCCCACACCACTGGTATGTTCATTTGTTCCCTGCTTTAGTTGATTTCCAAATGCATTTTCTAATTCCATTCAGATTTTATTGAGTGACATCCTGTAGCTTTAAACTGTTCTCACTCATTATTTTGTCTTTGCTGTCTTGGTTGGTATATGTTTTAATGGATTTTAACTGTGAATTTTTAATTCTGTTTATGTTTAGTTCTGTTTTAATGTTAGCATATTTATATATTTTAAATGGTGTGTCCATACTTTTAATGTAAGTGGCTTTGAGTGTCCTTCGGGAGAGATAAAACATGGTATAAATAAACAACAACAGCAATAATTTTGATGCCTCTGTCTTGGGTGTATTTTAATATACCTTATTATTTAATTTGCTTTTTATTATTGTTTACTATAACATTTTATAATAATATATGTGCCTGGAAAAGCAGAACAAAATCCAAACAATATAGACCATGATCCTGCATTAAGCAGTTGTGTATCCATCTGCTGGACATGTCTTTTTTCAGGTGGGTGAAAGGAATGCTGGAGTTATGTTTAGATTGGTCTGAATTTTTCTCAGTTTCATGTAAATGTAGTTATTTTATTTGCAGCCTTTCCTGATCCTGGATATAATTCACTGCTCAATATGAGATCCCTTGCTTATGGTGTGATTGTCTCAAGAAACCAAGATATATAGAAGCTAATTTTAAGAGTAGGACAATGGTTTTCTCTTCTGTCATAGCATCTCATCATTCATGATGGACAATTGCTAAGTTAGGTCCTATCTTACATTCAAAACAAAAGCAAAATGGGTTGTTTGTATAATTGCAATGGTTTACACTGAGAGCTGAAAAGGTAATGTTTAATTAATGCCTAATTATATGTCATTTGTAGTGTCAAACTAGACATTGTGAAGAACGCTTAATGTCTTAACATGTTTTTCTTTCACAACAGGGTTTCCTCAAAGACATTTGCATCATTAATCAGGTCTGTAAACAAGCGAACATCTTACTTCCACTTATCAATCACAAAAAGTAAATTAACTGTAGGACATTTGAGGACAATGACATGCCACAATAAGCAAACATCTTTCATCACTCAAGGAAGAACTTCTTCCAGATAAGTGCAAATGTTATTCCAATATATTTTTAATATTAAAGTTAACTTGGAACCAGGACTGTATTTTTTTTGGGACTGCCAAATGAGCAAATCAAAGATGGTGCATTATAAGTCCTTGGCAGTGAGTTTTAATTAATGCTCAGAATTGGAAGAATATGCTTTTGTCAGCATTTTGAAGATGTTTGAGGTGGCAGAAAGAGACAAAATATCTAATATGCTTAAAATGAAGTCTTTACATAATTGTTTAACGGTTTGGGAACCTGTCTTAATTTACAGAAAGAAGACGGAAAATCTGAAGATGCTTGTGGGTTTTGAAATTTGAGTTTTATTTTCTTATCTGTTAGATAGAAATCATTAGTATGAGTATAAGATAGTAAAGAGGAGATTGCCCTTGATTTAGAGGTTGGGAAGTCAATTTTCATTTTCCTTTATATATGTGATGAAGAGAGGGGTGGGAGGTAGAGTAGTATGTGTGTTCAATAGTTGCCTGCGCTTGGATGGTTCAGTTTAGGTTGAATTGTTATTACATGTTAACTGTTTAGTTTCTTTGTATTCTTTATAATATAATAAAGGGTTTAAAACAGAATACTTCAAGAGAAGCTGAAGCAGATCTTCCATTTAAAACCCATTTGTTACAGTGTGAGAGAGTTTTGGCATATCTACACTACACAATTATAAAACTATGCTTCTACTTTAATTGGCAGGACTCTCTAATAGAATCATGGTGAGACACTTGGGTGAGATACTTTGAACGATCTGCTTGAACATTCTCATGCTGTAGTTCATAAGAAAGTATATTAAAACTCTATTCTATGTATTCCACCAAGTAACAATCCTTGTCAAAGCTATGCCAGCCAAACCTGGATCACATTTCAGTAACTGTGTAGGATAGACACACTTTCGTTCAGTATTGCATCCTTCCAGGAAGAACTCTAGGGGTACATCTACATTGTAGAGTTAATGCAACTTGATACCACTTTAACTGCCATGGCTCAGTGCAGTGGAATCATAGGAACAAACTGTCTTGCGTGACAGTTAAAAATATGTCAAACTGCATTAATACTGTAATAATGTAGATGCATCCTAAGTCTTGTTTGTTTTCTAAGACATGGGGTGCATCTACACTGATCACTTAGGTCACTTGTGGCAGCCATACACTGTATGAATTTGATCAAGGGCTTCATCAGACCAGCCCCCTCCCCTTTCCTGGTGCATTCTTCCTGCTGCAGAATTCTGGGAAATGTAGTTTTGGGCAGGGCCTTTGCAATTGTCAGCTGGGGAGGTTTTCACCTTCTCAAACTACATTTCCCAAAGTTCTGCAGGAGGCAGAATATGTCAAGAAAGTGAGGGTGGCCACTTTAAAACACTAGTCTGATAAAGCCCCAAGTGTAATATAAGACAAAGCAACTTTAACATGGCCTTGCCCTTTGTTAATCAAAGTTGGGGGATAGTCCAAATTGTGTCCTGATTTTGGCCTTTCTGAACAGTTGTGCCACTTCCAGATGCAACAGTTTTCATTGTGATCCTGTATTTCCAGGGTCTGGGCAGCCTAGAGATACAGGATGTCAGTAAACATTCCTTCCCATAAGTTTCCAATGGGGACATGAATCCTACCTGTCTGCCATCATCTGCAATGGCTATTCCTTCTCTTCCCCCTCCTTCCTCCCTAATCACTCTGACACCCAGGCTGACATTACTGCAGGTAGGACCGATGTGTGGCCAGAGACTGCCGTGTCACGGAGATGGTAAGGGTGGGTGTCCAGTGATACTGAGCCACATTTGCCAGTTGGGACACCCTCCCCCTTCTGCAGAAGCTGGGTATAGTGCCTCCTGACCCATGACAAGTCAGGAGGTGTCAGTGGAATAGTGAGTCAATGTAGATGCACCCATGGTGGGAAAGCTATATAAGTGTTGATGATGACAGCATTACAGACACTCTGTGGGTTCTACATGGAAGTACAATTTTCCCTCCATTCCAATCTGCTGCCTGAACCATATGACTTATCATAGTTCACAGTAGATTCAACCATTCTATTTGTTCAGTATGACAGAGAATATTGTCCTTTCACCCGAGTTAGAGTATGATTCAGCCTGAAGTTTGCTCAGCCTATTTGTGTGGAACAGAAAAGAGCTACTTATCCCTCGTCTCTGGTAGCAAAGCATCTTGAGTCTGCTCCATTTGTAAAAAAAACAAAAAACAAAAAAAAAGCTACATCTTTTCTATCATGGGATGGTAGCGAGGGCAAGCATTTGCAAGTTAGCTTTTGAGTGACTTTGAAGCAAAACATTAAGTAAACCATCTCAACATCTGGTCCTCAAGTAAAGCCCAGTGCTCCAAGGTTCCTTTTCATTGAAGATGACATCTGGGGACCTGTGGGAGATATAAATGTGACAGCTCTTGGGCCATGTTGTTGATATAATACATACAGTATCATTATGCAGAAAGTCTCAGATAGCACTCCCCGGCCCCAGAAAAAATGGGCTCTCCAAAGAGTCAGACTTTTAATCAAAACTTAATCTCCTCCTTCCTCCCTAAAGGAATGGCAGGGCAACATTAAGCCTTCGGCTCTCAGTGTCAGGAGAACCTCCCATCCGCATGACAGGCTTAAGGATGACCTTGGACAGATATATTTCTTTCATAGCACAAGAAAAGAACTGCTATGATTTCTAAAGCAGACTAGCTTACAGGTCCAGGGTCAGCTGTGATATAAATTGTGACTCAACACATCTGCCTTCACTCTTGAGCTTTCTTGGCATTTCCTCATAGGCCACTCATCTACTAATTGTTTTTTTTTCTTTTTGCTGCATCTTCTTCTTGCTTCTGAATTATCATAATTCTTTTTTATTAAAAAAATTATTACGTTTCTATTCAACTTCATTACAAAACACAATCTCTATAATTCATTTATTTATTTCTTCTCATTTCCCCTGTTGTGCTCCCTATCTCCGGAGTCCTTTTTTTCTTCATGGTCCCCGCGGAACTTCATTTCTTCTGGTGAGGGTTGCTTCCCATCTTCTTTTTTCAGTGTTTCCTCAATAATTTTTTTCATATGCTTTCAATTTTTTATTTTTCCTTAGGCCTTTTTTACCTTTAAATTACATGTTAATTTATCATTTATTGCTAATTTCCATACTATATTTCTGTCTTAACTTTTACCTCTCCTTTCCAATTTTTTGCTATTAATAGCCTTGCTGCTGTTAACATCATTATGAAATTCTTTTCATTTTCTTTCTAATCATCTGTATCATATAAAGATAACAACATAGTTGCTAGATTTCTAATTTTTTTCTTCATAATGCTTTCTATCTCTATTATAACTTTTCCCCAGAACCTCTGTGCATATTTACACTGCCACCACATGGAAACATACTTTCCCAATTCTTGGCAACTCCTCCAACGTTTTTTTGAAAAGCTCTTATGCCAGCACAAAAGTGAGAATGGACCTATTACACTCAGGCAGGTGATGAAATATTGTAGGATTGTGAGGTATTGATGGGTTTTACCTGTAAATTAGCTAAAGACAGAAGAATTATAGGGAGCACATAGATCAGCAGTGAGATGCTCTTGGCATCATGAAATAGAGACCATAGTATCTCCTTAGCCTATGGAGGCTGATTTGAATTCCTTCTTGGCCATGGAAACCAAATGGGTGACCTTAGGCAATTCACATTTTCTCAGTCTTAGAAGAAAGCAAAATCTTGCCAAGAAAAATGTCTCCTTATGGGTACCTTGAGTCAAAAACTACTTGTAGACACATAGCCACAAACACAACATCCTTCACAGCAAATGAAGAAGATGGCTGCCCTCTTCTTTTTCCTTCCTTTCTTTTTTTTTTGGAAAAAAAGGAAAAAAAGAAAAGAAAAAGAAAAAAGGGAAAAAAGATATACAAAAAAGCAAGCAAGTTTACAAAATGGTATACAGTCAGCACTAGTTAAACATGTGAAAAATCAAATTTGGCTGTACAGTTATTATGCCTTAACATTTCTTGGTTCTCTAACCCCACACCCATGAACCCAACCCTCAGATGGCTGCCGTCTTCCACTTAAGTAAATGGACTCTCCAATGAGTCAAGGTCAGGCATATCAAAGCAATGTGATAGCTCTGAAAACAGCGTCACTAATATCCACATCTCCTTGGTCTGATTCTTTGACGCTTTAGAAATGCACAGAAACTCTGTTCAACATGATTCACTGTGTAGTAGTAGTAGTAGTAATAATAATAATAATAATAATAATACTTTATTTATACCCCGCTACCATCTCCCCAAGGGACTCGGTGCGGCTTACATGAGGCCGAGCCCACACACAACAATACAAGCAATAACAACAACAATAAAACAATTAAAATAAAACTCATAAACAAAAAAAGCAATAAAATGACAATAATACAACACACATTTAAAATCTATGGCTGGGCCAAATGTAATTAAAGTTAAAAAATAATGCTAGGCATGAACAAGATAGGAGAGGGGGCCTGAGCAAACTTCACAATTAATTGCTTATTTATTTGCCATTTGCTCTTTATCATCTATTTATGTTTCAGCTTCATTTTAATGGATTTTCACATATGTCATGCAATGCAATACTGGCCCAATGCATTTGATCTCTGCTGAGCTTTTAGCCTGATTCACTGCCAAACTGAAGTGCATCTAATGCTATTCTCTGTGCTATGAACATCTGTGGAGTGGCATATAAGCCTCTGGTGTTATCACCCTTACCACTGAATCAGTAAGCACATGAATGCCATGATTATTTCTGTTTACAAGACCGAACATACTGGGGTGGGTGAAAACATCAAGGCTTTCTATAATTCTTTGTAACCACCACTTGGAATTTCGTATAAGAGAGCTTTGTTGTAACTTTCCAGTGATGTCTTTCTGAATGTAAATTCCTGTTCTATAAGGATTTAATATAATTGCTTTTGTGAGAGACATTAGCATTACATCCTGGGTCTGCAGATAAGATGTTTTAAAACATGTCAGCTTTTCATTTTAAGGACTGGCTGAAATTACTGTAATAAGCCTGTTTCCACACGGCTGGAGAAAGCTTATAAAAGGAGGAAAATGTTGTTTCTAAATGTGTACTCTTCTCAAAAGTGATTAGATACATCTGTGACCTCAGATTCTTGCACCTGTGACCCCTATCAAGCTCAGTCTATTTGTGTAGCTATTCCTGTGAGATGGCTACATGCTGAAATCAATTTGTTCAGCAGTTCCGGGTATGGCTTTTAATAACATTTTAGTGTTATGAAAGTGAGAAATGGAGACTGGCTGCTGATGTCATGAAAGAGCATAAACCAAGCTAGGGCAGAAGGCAGATTGAGATTTACTGGTACTTCTCTGGATGACTGGAATTATTGGCATTGCATTTGCTCATTAATGAGTGTTATTGTTGTATTTAAAATTGTATCATTATTGGCTCTGCTTCATCATGCCTTCGTCCAGGAGCGGATTAAAGGTCCTTCATCCATCCCAACTGCTAATATCATGGCCCTGAAAAAAGGAAGAGGCAGGTGCATCTCCATCATGCCACGGCCCAGAAGGAGACAAAGGGTTATCCCTCCATCCCAACTGCCACTGGCTTCAGAGGGAAAGAAGAACTGGCAGTCAAAGCTTCATTATGCCAAGGCCCAGAAGGAACTGAAAGGCCACCAGCCCAACTGCCATTGCCTTGGCCTTGGAGAAGAGAAGAAGGGTCAGTATCTGGTGGACGCAATCCCCTTCCACACTGTCTTCTCCTTTTCTTATGTGTCCCTTCTTAAGATTGTAAGCCTGAGGGCAGATACCTGCTTTGTTGTTCTTTTACTTGCTATGTATAGTGATGATGCTATGTAAATAAATAATGAGGATGATGATGATGATGATGATGATGCATTTCTAAAACAGCTACAAAACAAAATGTTGTGCAATGGAAATATAAAGCAATATAATACAAAGATCTAACACAGAACAATAATGATCAATACACTGCAGCACGAAAGCCAACAGGAAAAATACACAATACAGTATAATACAAGCCTGACAGAATACAATGACAAAGGTAGAACTATAAGATAGAATATTATGTGGATTGCTGGGTTGGTTTATATCCACAAATGCCTGCCCATTGTTATTTGAACAGAGATAATGGTTTCCTAGCACAGGTCATTCCTTCAAGACATTTCTGACTAAACGTGACCCTAAGGTGGACCCCATCCTGAGTTTTTCTTGGCAATATTTGTCCTCCAAAGCAATGGCAACCTCTTTTCCTCCCAGGACAAGTTTAAATTCTGGGAGGAGGATTTAAACCTTGTTCTCTCTGGGTTATTGTCTAAGGACCTCATCACAATAAGATTGGGATTCACCACACTTCACTTCACTTCATTTCTTAATTAGTCGCTCTCCACCAAGGTGCTCCGAGCGACTTACAATCTAAAATACCATTTACACAATATAAAAACATTTAACATAAAAACATTCAACAGTGACTATTTGGCAAATTAGATCTGATTACTTAAATGCACAACCAAACAGCCAAGTCTTGAGTGCCTTTACAAAAGGTCGCAACTCCGACATTGCTCTAATGTATGGAGGCAATGAGTTCCACAGAATTGGAGCATAGGTCGAAAAAGCTCTACGCTTTGTAGCTTCCAGGTGTACCTCCCTAGGGCCCAGTATATATAGGAGATTTGGGTGGATCGAGGTGACCACTGATGGAGAAAAGGAATGAGGCGGTTCCTAAGATATAAAGGTCCTTGGCCATTTTGAGCTCTAAATGTCAGGATCAGTATCTTGTAAGAGATCCGATGTTCTATTGGTAGCCAATGCAGTTGTTGCAGAATCGGTGTTATATGGGATCTTATAGATGATCCTGCTAGCAGCCTGGCCGCTGCATTTTGGACCATCTGAATCTTCTGGGTTGTTGACTTCGGAAGGCCGGCATATAAGGCGTTGCAATAGTCCAACCTCGTGGTGACTGTTGCGTGGATTACTGTTGCCAATGCTTCTACCGAAAGGTAGGATGCCAATTTCCTTGCCTGGCGAAGATGAGAAAAGGCCTGCTTACTTATGGCAGTGATCTGGGCCTCCATCGTCAGCTATGAGTCCAACACAACCCCAAGGCTTTTAACAGTGGCAGACGGAACCAGAGCTTCCCCATCGAAATCAGGCAGAGACTGGATTAATTCTGGTGGCTGGCCGGGCCAGAGTATCTCAGTTTTTGCAGGATTGACTTTGAGCAGCCAACTCATTACTGCTTCCAAACACAGCCTAAAGTTCTCAGGAATCGCGGTTGTCCCAGGTTCGAGACGCAAGAGTAGCTGGGTATCATCTGCATACTCGAAGCACTCTATGCCAAAGCTCCGCACCAGTCCAGCAAGTGGCTGGACGTAGATGTTAAATAACAGGGGCGAGAGGATAGCACCCTGGGGAACTCCACAGCAAAGGCAGGAGCTCTCAGAGCTTTGACCTAACCACACATCATGGTGAATCTGGCAGAGCTTGGCAGGGTGCATGAGGAAGCCATTGCTCCTCACCCTGCATTGCCTGGCTTCCTTCGTACTCCATCCCATGGGAGAAATCTAGAAACTGTAGTTTTACAAGACCTTTAGCCTTCTCTGCCAAAGAGTGATGATGCTTCACCAAACTACAATTCTCATAATTCCAGAGCATTGAGCCAGAGCAGTTCAATTGTGTTGTGAACATTTGGGATTGACAAGTTTTGTCTATCAATAGCTGGAGATGGGTTAATTGCAGGGAGGATGTACAATGGCAGTGGAATGTGAATGTCTGTTTCAATGCCAGTTTGTCTACCTCATACAAAAAAAAATCCATATGGTCAAACAGAATTGGTATTTTCTGACAATTTGCATGGGAAAATAATATATTTGGACATCTCTTTTGTTCTACTTCCTTTCATATTAAATAGTTTCATTTTTGAAACTATTTAAGATTAAGGTCATGTAGAATCTTCATTATTTGCTTTATTTAACCTATGTCAGTTATGACTATATTTTACATTGGCAAGGCTCCTGATAATGGGATAAAGATAGCACAAACAAATTATTATACAGACAAAACAGGAAAATGAGTCATTTTCAAGATAAATTTCAGATGGAAATTTCAGAGTCTATTACACATGCCTGCTAATGTCTCTATGAAGGTGCTCTCAATATCTCTGGGGAAACAGCAAGGTGCATTGAAATGGATTTTGTTTCAAATGTAAAATGCTTCATGGAAAGGAATGCAAATTCATCATTTAAAGCAAGTACTCCAGATAATTTTCTCAAAAGCTCAGATAATGAGGTTTCAAAATGTTTATCTTTTCATGACAAGATGTTAATTTTAATTTTTATGAGGAAACAATTTAATTAAATCTATATTTTAGAAAACCTGCACTGCAGGAATGATAGTAAGAAGCACTCTGAAGTAGGAGGGTATTTAGTGGGAAATGGGATCTTGTTATCCATGTGGAGAGAGCAAATAAGTATGTTATGATTTTTATTGCACAGCAGTGACAACATAATGGGATGAGCATCCTTGCTATTGCACCTCTCGAGAGGGTGGGTTATAAAAAATGTTGTTGTTATTTCTGCATAACATGGTCATTCCACCTTCCTGTACTTCAGCTGCTCTGTAATTTTTTTTTTTTTAAAAAAAAGTAATTTCACAATTCCAACTAATGTTATTCTTTAATTTATAAATAAATAGCAGAGAGGAGAGTGGGACAGGAGGAGAATTCTGCCCCTGACATTACTTCCGTGCTGGCCAGCTAGCACAGAAGTGGGATAGGCTCATTGTACCGGATAGGAGCCTCCAGTGGCACAATGGGTTAAACCTTTGTGCCGGCAGGACTGCTGACTGAAAGGTTGCCAGTTTGAATCCAGGGAGTGAGGTGAGTTCCTGTCTGTCAGCTCCAGCTTCTCATGCAGGGACATGAGAGAAGTCTCCTACAGTATGATAAAACATCCAGGCATCCCCTGGGCAACATCCTTGCAGTTCTCCAATTCTCTCACACCAGAAGTGACTTGCAGTTTCTCAAGTCACCTGTGATACAAAAAGAAAATTGTACCAGATAAGTAATGGGAAAATGTTGGACTCCGCAGCTATTGATGGGTTTTCCTATTAAGAGTGAGGTATAGATTTATCATGGGCAATGGGATGTGTAATGCTAGCTTGCCTCCTTCATCCAAAATTGAATGAGCCTCCCTCCAGGAATAGGAATATCTTTTTTCTGCTTTAGGATGTAGTCTACTTCCTCAGTCTTCACCCTGAAAAACATACATGTTGCTGCTATTCCAGCCTTGACCTGCACCTATTCATTTTTCTCTTACACACATCTGGACATATTATCCATCCCTCCCTTCATTTATGTTTTTATGCTGTGAAGGAAAAGTCTTGTTTACAATAGTCAATGTACCTGATGTCAAGGTACTACCAAGTTGGGAGAATACCAAGAGGTACCAGGAATCATTTATTTTTATTTATTTATTTACATTATTTCTATCCTGCCCATTTCAGCCTGAAGGCGACACAGTTGGCACAATTTGATGCCGAAACAAAATACATACATTACTAAAGCAAAAACATAAACGACAGTGCATAATAAACAATTTAAAAAGAAACTATGTCCTGATATCAAGCTAAAGGGGAAGATGATCAAAAGTTTCTTCTTCATCCAGGAATCCTGGTTCTGAACTTCAGGATTCATGTTATTTTAAAAGCAGCTATTTCTCAACTTCTTTGACCTGATTTATTAATAAATATACCAAGAGTGCAATCCTATGAAGAGAAAGGCACTCCTAAGTAGGACATCTGAAGTTGGGCTGAGTCCAAAGCCGTCTTGCCTTGGAATGCTTGAAATGATTTGAGGCTGTCCTGGAGAATGCTTGGATTTGGTGTAACTCAATTCCATTCTCATCCCATCCCTACTTTAGCTCTTCTAATAACAGTTTTTAAACAGCAGAACAGTTCTGCTGGCAGATTATTCTGTCAGCATGTATCTAATATCATGTGAGCAATATAAGATTTGCCTGCAGGAAGGCATTTCTTGAGTCAGGCTTTCTGCACCACCTGTATTTGTAATTTGTACTGTCCCATTTAGAATATAATTTATGAACACAGAACCAAACCAACAAATTTCAGGGGGGGGGGGGGGAGTCTCTAGTCTACTGTCTATCTGCCATCCAGATAAAGCCTCCTATGCCAGCTACTTGTGGAAAAAGAAGCATAGGCAGAACTAGACAGTTATGGCCAATGACATTTTTATGCAAAACACAAGAGCATATGAGGGATGTCAACTGCGACTGTTCACAATTAATGACAACTTCATTTTTCTAACTTCTCTGAACTAATTTAACACCTGCATCTGTAAGAAAAAGATGACCCCAGTTCAGTTTCAAAGGTATAATTTGAACAATACAACAGCCACAACCCTCTGACCCAATAATTTCTGAAGTGTCTAGCACTACTAGTTCTTTAGATGAATGAGAAAATTGATTCTTTCACACTCTATCAGTACATGCCTATTTTCTGACAAAGATTTGACAGCAAGAGGCTCCCAGGGTCAGTCAATATCTCTGAAGCAAGGGAAATCCAATTGGTAAGGCAGTACTGATAGGACATCCAGCAGTTGAATTCCATCTTTGGTAAAAAAAAAAAAACTTTTAGTGTTGAGAGAGCTAAAACAACCACCAGACATCTAATGCTCATTTTAAGAAATGTGGGGAATGTTAACATAATGACAATATTTCATCCACTTCTAAAGTAGCTATGTCTCTACTAAACTAGTGTCTGCTTCCAGTAATGGACGGGATGAACACTATGTTTTCTCCAGTCCCAGTCTAATGCTCTAGCCCAGGGGTCCTCAAACTAAGGCCCGGGGGCCAGATGCGGCCCTTCAAGGTCATTTATCCGGCCCTCACTCAGGGTCAACCTAAGTCTGAAACAACTTGAAAGCGCACAACAACAACAATCCTATCTCATCAGCCAAATGCAGGCCCACACTTTCCATTGAAATTATTATATTGCACTTTAATAGCTATGGCAAGCAACATCCTGGGGTTGGCAGTTTTGTGAGGCACTAGAGAGAGCCAGTGTGATGTAGTAGTTTGAGCATTGGTCTAAGATTCAGGGTGACCAGGGTACAAATCCCACTCAGCCATGAAAATTAACTGGGTGTTCTTCAGTAAGTCACACTCCCAGTCTCAGATGAAAACCAAGGCAAATCTTTCCCCAAATTCACTCATGATGATCCTAATAAGAAACTCTTATAACTCAGAAATGACTTGAGCACACAGAACAATAAGGTGTTATAGCTCTGTGGCTGAGAGTTATAAAATAGTTGTTGTGTGCCTCCAACATAGCAACTCCAAAGCTATCACATGCTTTTGGGGGCTGATCTCCAGAGTCACAATCCAATGATCAAACATTTAGAAAACATGGGTCCTTGAACCCTAAAAGAAACTTGGACAAAATTGAAGAAGCAGCAAAATGTTTATTGATTACAATATGTTTTCACAAGAGTGGATGTGTCCTAGGCAAGTAGGCACATGCCAGCAACTTTTCAACACATGCTTAAATTCCCTATGCACGAATGTTCATTTGCTTCCTTCTTTCCTATTGGCTGGGTACCTAGGGATGTATAGCTTATCTCAGCAACCTAAACACCTGCAGACTTCTTGGCTAACTGCAAGGTAACAACTCCCTAGAACCTTTATTTGCTTATTTCGCTGAAGCAACAAGTATTTCTTCTTTCCTCTTATCATATGCCAAGTACACAGTTTTTAATCCAAGCTATATCAAGGCCATACTCTCAGGATTCAGGATTCATAATTGAACAAACATGCCTGAAAAAGCAACTTTCTGCTATCTCTTACTAGTACACCAGGATTCCATAGGATGGAGCAAGTTCCATGAAATCAGAGTGTTATAATTGTGTAGTGTGAAAGAACCCATAACCCAACTTATATTTACATAAGGTTTGAAAGTTCCCATTGGTTCAATGAGTCTTCTTTGGTGGAGACTTATAAATGGATTTAGATCCTGGAGTACAACTCTCAGCATCTCCCAGCAAGTATGACCAGCAACCATATTGACAAGATCTGAGAGGTCTAACTCAGCCTAACTTCTACCCTGCTTTAAGAACATAGCTATCATTAAATATGATATGGTGTTTAATTAAAGTTTTCATTTTCTTGATGTGTTTTTCCTTTCCTAGGGAACAAACAATTCCCACAACAAAAGAATGTATCTTTGTCTTCTATAAATCAATTGCACAGAAATCTCTGCTGACAGACATGGGATTCATTTATGTTTTCCTGGGAGCATCAGGCCTACTGGCCTTCCACAGGCAGGTAAAGACCCCCTTCTGCATGCATTTGTGGCAGGCTGCTAGGGAGATATGCGGTGAGATTTTTTTTTTTTTGGAAGGGGTGAGTTTTAAAGGCTATTTTAAGTGTATTTATTATATGTTAATCTGTTTATGCCACTCTGTATTATTTTATTGTGTTTTTAAACTTTTGTGTTGTGGGTTGTTGTAGGTTTGTCGGGCTGTATGGCCATGTTCTAGAAGCATTCTCTCCTGACATTTTGCCTGCATCTGTGGCAAGCATCCTCAGAGGTTGTACCTCACAACCTCTGGGGATGCTTGCCACAAATGCAGACAAAACATCAGGAGAGAATGCTTTTAGAACATGGCCACACCGCCTGAAAAACCTACAACCCAGTGATTCCGACCATGAAAGCATTTGACAATACATTTTGCTACTCCCAAGCAGTGAAGCTTATCCCATCACACAGTGGAAGTATTGCTGAAGTGGTGCTGAAGTGTGCTGGCTCCACTGGGCTTCCCGTATTAGGAGGAAAGAATCCTATTCTGCTCCAGCTGAGGGTGGGGATTCAACAGGAAATCTAACAATATTGTGTAATGGGCAGAATGACCATCAGTCACTGGACTATCCCTTTAGTATCCCAGGAAGCTAAAAATGGTAAGTGTGTGATGAGGTCTTTTATCCTTCAAACTAGAGAACACACACATAAACTTCTACTGATTGGCAACTACATGCAGCCAATCTTGCATAAATTTCTCTGTTGTATTATCCTCCATAAAAATATGCTTCTCTTAAAAGATGTTAGTTTTCATACTATAGCCCCCATAATTCTGGGACGTGGATCCTTGAAGCTGTAGCACAATAGATGCATGTTTCAACTTTTGAATTTCTCCCTTTGGATTTTGACTTTTGGCATCAAAAGTACAATAAGATGTAGCATTCTTCCTAATGACCATGTGGCAGTCTTTTCCAGCTTTTTTTTATCTGACAATTTATTATAAATTAGAAAGTGAATGTATGGAAAATGCAGCCTTTAATGAAATAAATGTTGCCATTTCACCTCTTTCATGTCTCAGAGTGTTTATTAGCATATTGACTTTTCAGTTCAGCCTTTAAAAATTACTAATAAAGAAGCTGACCTGCATGGGGTGACACAATAGGATTTCCCTGCTCACAAGAAATAAATCTCCAAACTGTATTTAATATTTAAAACGCTGCAGGGTCATAACTTCACTGTGCTGGCAGGGAAAAGCCACCAATCAGATGCCTACACTGATCAATAAAATATCTGGAACAGAATTTATAAGCTTCTTGCCAGTTGAACTTTATGAAGATTTAAACCGGGCTCTGCTCTTCGAATTGAGTTTCTTTTCCCCTGCAGATTTAATGACCTCATCACTGCTATCAGCAAAAGGCGGAAGCCATTTTATTTATCTGCATTAAGCATCTGCCTTTTAGTAAATTCAATTTAAAGGTGGTTTTAAGCTGCAGTGTAGTAGGAAACATAAAATGACAAATATACCTTAACCACTCTCATTACGGTTATTACTCTTTATTCCACTGCTATGTTACATTGTTTAGAGCCAATAGTATGCTATACGAGAGCTCAGACAAGTTACTTTTTGGACAACAATGTCCAGAACACACTTACTCCCCCCCCCCCTCAAATATAACATAAAGAGTTATAAATAGCGTATAGCAAATATATGGGTAATTACCTATTTTTGGAGCCCCTTTGGTGCAAGAGTATCTAGTAATTCTATAAAAATTTGTTAATGGAAGTTTCTAAACCAGCATTACTCAATAGTTGAATTCAACGCATTTTGGAATTCCAATTTCAGAATCTGTGATCATTGGCCAAATCTACTGAGGCATCTGGAACTTGAAGCACAAAGACCTAGAAGAATAGAGTTTGGGAATTGATCTTCTAATCTAAGAGTGGAAAGTATGCTTACTAACATAGTATATGCAGGTAGACCAAAAAGTTATGTTTTCACATTTTGAGCTAGATGCTTTCTTTAACATGACAATGTTCTTTTCCCTGCTTGGAACACTAACAATCACTGATACAGCCTTTTAAAATGTTGATGATGTTTACATAGGAAAATGTTCTCAAATCAGTATGAGGTAAGTTATACCCACAGAACCCCAATGCCAACATTTTCCAAGTTCTGGATGACAGGGTGGCATCATGATATCCATTGTTGGAGTTCATACTAGAGTAACAGAAAACTGAAGTTTTATTGCACCTTATGTTACATGAACCGCGTTTCTTGAAAAGAAATCAATACCAAGCAGGGATGGTCATAATTATTTGAAAAGCAGTAACTAGCAAGCATCAAGAGCCAGTGGAATGGTAAAGCCACTCAAGGATTTAGCCCAAACTTTAGCAGAGCTATCCAAGGCACTGAACTCATTTTGGGTACTGTAGTTCAGCAACTCAGGCAGCTCTTTGGAAGTTCAGGAACAGTTGTCATGGAGGCCATAAGCCATCACTGGGAAGAGATCAGTACAGAGAAAAACCAGAGACAAGACAAATGGCAAGAGGACACCACTCAAGCTGTTTCCAGCAACTTTTAGGAGACTCCTGGCTAACTACAGCCAATTTTGTAGTAATCTATGGGCACAATCCTATTTGGCTCAGTGTAGCATCATTGTTGCATGGGGAGCTATTCAATGCTGACCTATTTAGTACCACACCTTGGACCTAACTAAAGCCTCCCTGAGCTCCCATTTCCATTCCACTCCTGTTGGAGAGTGGGAAGCTATGGAAGTTTTATTTATTTTGTGTCAAAAGAGAAGGCTGAGAGGAGATATGATAGTCATGTATAAATATGTGAGAGGAAGCCACAGGGAGGAGGGAGCAAGCTTGTTTTCTGCTTCCCTGGAGACTAGGACACAATGGCTTCAAACTACAAGAGAGGAGATTCCATCTGAACATGAGGAAGAACTTCCTGACTGTGAGAGCCGTTCAGCAGTGGAACTCTCTGCCCCGGGAGTGTGGTGGAGGCTCCTTCTTTGGAAGCTTTTAAGCAGAGGCTGGATGGCCATCTGTCAGGGGTGATTTGAATGCAATATTCCTGCTTCTTGGCAGGGGGTTGGACTGGATGGCCCATGAGGTCTCTTCCAACTCTTTGATTCTATGATTCTATAAAACTGATAAAATAGAGGGAGCACAAGTAGCTAAATAATTTTAGGCCAAAAACAGTCAAAAGTGACCACTTTGTCTGTAGCTTTAAACAATTCTTCCTCTGTGCATGAGGCAGCACATTGTGGGCAAGCATACAGATGTGGAGTTGTTTGTCCTGCTTCAGTCACATAAGGTGGAGGATTTTTCTAGGTAGTGCCATTTTGCCAGGTTGTCTTTTGACAAAAAAGCTATGGAAGTAGTATTTGGCAAGCTGAAAAGTGATTACATCTTCCACTGAAGTCTTCTAGGATTCCTCAGAACTCTCTGTGGCTGATTTAATCATTTCATCTTTGCCTTGGAACATAGTTATATGTGATCCTTCCAACACTCCTCCTGGCAAGGATGGCTGTGTGTGTGTTGGGGGAACAAGGTTGCAGTGACTCTGATAATTCCAGAAGTGGCTTTGATCACTCCAGTAGCATGAAGGGAAAACCAGAAACTGAAGATTGACATATGTAGACAAAACTGATGTCACTGTATGCCATTCCTTAAAGCCAGACAGACTCTTCTCTATCTACCTCATTGTTAGCTCAAGACTCACAGCAGAATAATGTCACCAGCATCTAACAAATTGTGCTTATAACTTGAGTAATGAAGTTATCCTCCCCTTAACTCCTATCCCTAGTGCTGTTTATAAATAATTATTTTTTTCAAATGGATATGGGTATATTTGATATTCTCTTTAGACTTTTTCAAAAGAAGAAAAGGCAAATAACAACCACACTATTCCACTTGGTACTCCATGTTATTTTTACATTTGTTCTGTTTTCAGATCCTTTCTCATAGATTATGGATGGATGCACTACTTGTCTCAAAACATGCATGCCCCCTATGTAGTTTCTTTTAAAAAAAACAAAGGAAAAGAAAGGATTACCTTTTAAAGAATGCTTTCTCACATTTAAATTCATTTTCCCACTTCAAATGATGTGTGCTTCCCCTTCCCAGTACACAAATAAGTTCTTTGGTTACATGTTCTTTTGCTAAAATTTTGCTTTTCATTGAACCTTCATATGTTTCTTCTTCGATTTTTGCCATGTGATTAGCCCTGAATGCATTGTGTTACAATATAAAGTACTTTGTTCTACAAGAAATATTTGTAGCTGTAATTGCCCAGAAAAAGAAATATTAGATTTTTTAAAAATAGTGAATCTTAATCTATAGCACAATTTTACATATTCTCCCCCTCATTTATTTCATGATTGTTTAATCTTGTTTTAAATTTTGTATCTTGTGTTCATGCAGTGATGTCCTTTTGAATTGTTGTAGTCCCAACATAGGGAAAAGCCTATGTAGCTACCAAGTATGGATGAGAAAAAGCTAACTTTTATTCATTTCTCTGGAGAGAAAAGTTTTTCAGCACTTGCAAAATCTAACTGTTGAAAATAATGCAACAAGAAAAGTTATATGACTTGTTATGCCTGTATTCATTCTTTGTCAAATGTGCTTTAGAATTATTTTTAAAGTATATCTGTGGGTTTTTGCTTTGTTTTTCTTAGGAAATATGTTTTCTGCACAGGAAACATAGTTTCTATGTAAGTAACAAAATTTTAAATATACGGAAACCACTGTTTCCTATAAAGAAATGTGTTTCCAAAATACAATAATTTCAAAACACTTGACAAATACTAGGAGAATACTGTGCATAAATCTTTCTTCTCTAGCCATGACCTGAATCCAAATTCCTATATTTGATTACTACATTTTGAAGTTAAGCTGAATTGATCCTGTTTAATTGTTCTATTTCTATGCTACTATACCTTCTATCATATTGCCCCCACCCCATGAGTCTGTTGTTGCTTATGATGCCTATTTAGTATTGTTTATGCTGTTTTTATGCTATTTTAATATGTTATTGTTCTGTTTTTAATTGTATGTTGCCTTGGGCTTGGCCCCATGTAAGTCTCCCCAAGTCCCCTCGGGAAGATGAAGGCAGAGTAGAAAAATAAACTTCTTCTTCTTCTTCCCCAGAAGAGAGGAAAAAATGTATTTTATGTACTTGTTCTTGTCTGAAAACACAATATAGGCAAGAATTTACATCTCTATTACTAAGGAAATTGCAAGGGTATCAAAATTAAATAACCCAGAGAGTAAGAAAGTCATTTAACACCCATGTTAACATGTGGAATTCTACGAAAGCTAGTTGTAAGGTATCCATATCAAGGAGATGTATTGCTGTTATGAACAGGGAACAAGTGGAATCTATTTTTTCCAATGAGTTAGTCACATGAGTTGGAATATTTATTATGCATGTTTATTTAAAAAAATATTGGATAGGCTTTGAGTGCTGAAAGTTGGCAAAACGGTGAAATAGTAACCATTTTTATAACCAAGTGGAGGGAGCTATTGGAATATAGTATGATGCTGACTGGGACCCTTTCTGGTTTCTTACAATTCATATCAGATTTCAAGTGTAGACTCTACAAGGAAGAAGACAAAATGATGGATCACACAGAGAGACTAAAAGCAGAGGCATAATACTGTTACTCAGATGATCCACTGGAACTTGTGTCACAAATACCATCTGCCTGCGACAGAAAACTGGTGGGACCACAAGCCTGAAAAGGTTACACAAAATGAACATGTCAAACTACTCTGGGACTTCCGAATTCAAACTGACAAAGTTTTGGAGCACAATACTCCTGACCTCCTGATCATGGAAAAAACAAAGTATGGGTCATCAGTGTTGCATTCCCAGGTGACAGCAGAATTGACAAGAAGCAACTGGAAAAGCTTATACGATGTGATGATTAAAAGATAGAACTGCAAAGACTCTGGCACAAGCAAGTAAAGGTAGTCCCAGTAGTGATTGGTACACTGAGTGCAGTGCCTAAATACCTTGGCCAGGACTTAAAAACCAGTGCTGACAAAATTACCATCTGTCAGCTGCAAAAGGCCACCCTATTCAAATCTGCATGCATTATTCGCTGATACATTACACAGTCATAGACAGGAGGGAAGTGTCTGATCCAGTGTGTGATTGTCCTACAGACCTCACTACCTCTGAGGATGCTTGCCATAGATGCAGGCGAAACGTCAGGAGAAAATGCTTCTAGAACATGGCCATATAGCCTGAAAAAAACCTACAACAACCCAATAACACCAAGTAATAATAATAATAATAATAATAATAATAATAATTCTTACTCACCTTTCCTCATGGCTCGAGGCAAGTCATTTCATCACTGGCTTAAGGTAATATTTTTCTACCTGTCTTTGTCCCCCCAGTCATTAAAGCTGAATTTGTCATTTCATCACCATTTATGTATTTCTGTTGCTGTTCATACGTACAGCCTCTCCATTCATAGCTACAAATGTCTGTCCCCAGGCACTTCACTTAATGCATTGGATGAAGTAGATTTCTGTCTATGACTACTTATGTAACTTCTTTCTCTCAGTTAGTCTCAAAGGTTCTACAAGATTCCTTTGCATTCTGATCCAGACTAAAATGGCTATGTCTTTGAAAGGCATAGCCATCTAAAATGCAGCTTTCTAAAAGTGTTATTGATTCCTTCACCGAAGAGTCAGTCCATCTGTAGAGAAGTGTTTATTATAAAGGGTTTATTGTACTGTGTTTAAACTGTATTTATGTTTTACATGGGTGGCCATGGCCTAGCTGTGAGAGATAGGTTGCCATGGTGACAAGGCAGAAGAGAAGGTGGGCGGAGCTTAAGGAGAAAAAGGTTTGAAAGTAACAGTTAATAGTCAGTCAGGAGGATGAGACCCTGAGAAGAGGAGCGGAGTCAGTTAGGGCTCTGTGTGGTGAAGCAGTATAAATTCAGTTAGTTCTTAGCATTTGTGAATATTTCTTCAGCAAGGGAGCTGAAGGTGAAACCTTGTTAGATTGCTTGTGTTAAAAAGAATCTAACAAAGGGGGTTTTAGGGATCCCAGTAGTGAAAGACTGGAGATCGGTGGTTTGATCCGGTCTAGGACAAACAGAGTTATTTGTGCGTTTTTCTTTGTACTCTTCATCCTGGCTACTTGTCCTGGACATTACTACCCGTTGTTATTTGCCTTCCTAGCTGCGTTGCTGTTGCTAGCTTTTTTTAGAACGTTGCCGATCCAGGATTGTTCTCACCGGGTCAAGTTTGCCTTCTTTATTTCTATCTCTAGACCAAAAAAAG